>CM076575.1:1851485821-1852186440 GCA_034641835.2 Pinus albicaulis | reverse complement strand
AAGTACTGAGGGAGTTGAGCTATTTAAACCATTTTGTGTTTTTGCTGGCCACTTCTACTCTTGCAGGTGCCTACACAACTTCTATCTTTTTTATCACTGTCTCTTTTGGAGTTGGACAACTCATTTTATCAACCATTAACCAAGGCTTGTCATAGTTTCCTCCTTGGGAAATTTCTTCCCTTATGCTTGCCTCCTTGACACTTTAAAATTGTTTTTGTTGTTTCGTTGAGAAGTCAAACCTTGAACTAATATTTCTGTCTCTTTTTTCCCCTTTGGTGAAGTGGGGTATTGGTGTTTAGGTTTGCCTCCTTTGATCCCTTTAGTTCTTAGATTTTACCTTTCGAAACCTCATACTTTTATATCAATGCTCTTTACCCTTTTGACCCTTGATGATGTGGAGTTGATGCCTCTTTTCCAAACCCTAGAAGGTAACTTAAAACCTTTGAAACCCTTTGTTGTTATGAAGGAGGTTCTGTTATCACCTTTTGACCATTTTGTCAACTTTCCCAAACTCCTAGGCTTTAGGGAAGCTTAGGAAAAAGTGTTGAACTGTAGTTGTAAAGGCGAGAGGGGGGTGAATCAGTTTAACACATTCATGGACTTTTAAAAACTTTTCCTTTAAAGCTTATTTTACTTTATTAACACCTTCATTTCATGATCAACATAATGTGTGAGCAATCTTTATTTATGAGCAGCAATTAATAAGCAGATTAGATAATGTAACAACAGTCTTAATATGTTAGCAGCAAGTATTAGCAGAATAAATATATCATATCAACACATAGACATCATGCACATAGACACCAGATATACGTGGAAACCCATAAAGGGAGAAAACCACATCTTATTATTGTTGTGATGCAAAGGCAAGCTCAAACTCCCTCTCACAACGGTTTTTCTGCAGGCAACCCACGAGGCTCCAACCTCAGTTACGCAGCTCCGCTCCATCCTTTATGAGGCACAAGCCTACGAGAGGCTCCCTGCTACCTCCCAATCAGCTACAACTGACATTTTATCGAGCTACAACTTGATGTGGAAGCACCAACTCCCATCTATTTTCTGCAGGCACCAGCCTACAGGAGGCTCCTACCTCAGTCAGCTACAACTGACATCTATCAAGCTACAACTTGATAGGGAAGCTCCAACTTCCTTACTCTTTCAAAAGAAAAACACTTGTTGATTTACCTTGGATATCAGCTCTGTTCTGTACCTTCTTCTCTGTTGTTCATCAACTCTTATATCAGACCTGCATCATCTCTGCTCAGCCCCTTCTTCTTCTTTTCTCAGCTCCTCCTTATTCACATTCTTCTTGTAGCTTGCATATTCTCTTCAACTCTCTTTAATTCTGCTGCACACTCTCTTCTTCTCTCACTCTTTTTTCGTCAACTCTTCTCCCCTTGGGTATTATCCTATTTTATACAAACTAGCTTCATGGTTGTTTGTATTCTACTTGGAATTCGAAATGGACAGTCATGTCTCTTTGCCTTCTGCCTTCTCAATCCTTTTATCTGCTTATTCAGAAAATATAACTGTAGGTATCAATTTAACATTACAGTGGGAATTTGTTCTCTCTCGGAGACTTGCCAATGCATCACAAACAATAAAAACAATTAAAACATTTACATTTGAATTACAATGTGAACTCCAGCTCAACTCATTTAGTCTTTTGAATTGCTACGCATTTGTCTTTTCTTTGGTTGTCTTTGTCTTTTCTGTGACTATGTTTTATCTCCTTTTGGCTCTGTTTGCTTTTCTGTCCTCTGTGGGGGTGTAACTGCTGCGTACGTGTAACTGTGCCTTTTAAATAAATAAAATGCAATTGCTGACTTTTAAATCAGGGCAATTCCAACCCTTTTCATGCCACGAGTGTCTTGTTGATGTGGCAAGTTCTGCAAGCCGGAACATACATATATCACAATTGTATTATGTTACAAATCACCCTCCACCTTAAGCCGAGGCCCGTGGGTTCACAGACCACACGACATCTTTTAATACAATCGCAACCGTTACATAAAACAACTCTTAGCATTTATAACACCTTTTTAATAGCACAATATTCACAATCCTTATCATGAACTATCAAAAATAAAACCCTTTCTTATGTAACTTTCGGTGATTTAATAATACACCCATTTAACATAAGAAAAAACCTTTCGGGCCCACTTGCCGATCTTTGTCTATCCGCCGATGCGATGAGCTGCCTCCGATGCGATGTATCACTCTTGATTACTTTCGATTGTGATTAATCGCAATCGCAAATCGCATTGTCAAGCTCCGCTGCCACACTTTCACTCCGATGCGATTGACCAATGCCGATGCGATTAGACCGTAACTCAAACATATAAAGTCATAACTTATAGACCCATCGGGTCCGAACTTCAATCGCAATCGCAACATGTATTTTCCTGTTCTGATGCTCGCTTTAACTCCGATTGCGATTAGATTGTTCCGATGCGATCATGCCGGACTTCAAATACTTGTTAATCATAGTTTATAAGCCCATCGGGTCCGGACTTTGAACAAATGCAATCGGGGCACACAATAGAAAAGTTCCGATTGCGATTAGAAACAGATGCGATTTGCACATATTAACTCCCGCATATAACAGGGTCGGGTCCGCCACTTCAATCGCATCATATTACAAAAGACGTGCGATCAATCAGAAGGTTCCGATTGTGATTAAGATCCCAGACGCGATTGAACCTATTAACTCCATTGTATAACGCCATCGGGTCCGCCAATTTCAAGATGCAATCGGGCCCAACACTTAAGATCTACCGATTGCGATTGGGAACTCGGATGCGATTAGCAATAAACTGTGGCATATAACTCGATCAGGTCCGGCCTTTGATCGGAGCACATAACAAAACTCTGCCGATTGAACCTTTTCTCCGATTGCAATTGGGGAGGGGTCCCACCGTATAAAGCTTGGTTCTTATAATAAAGCGCTCCACTTATATAACTGATATATATGTATACTTTGCCAATGGGTTATGCGATTCCTGGAATACGTTTTGTATATATATATATATACTTTGCCGCTGGAGTTAAGCGATTCCCGGAATAATATTTTTGTTATATTAAATGTATAACGCCTGTTGGAGTGTGCGATTCCCGAAATATTGTATATTTGTCCTCCGGGTTGGGCGATTCTCGGAATTATAACGGCTCTGCCTCTGCCTCTGCTGCTCTGTCACTCTGCCTCTACCTATACTGCTGTGACAATTTCTCTGCCTCTGCCTTTCTCCTTTATATTCGCTTCCACTGCCTCTGCCTGTCTCCTTTGCTGTCTCCTTTGCCTGTCTCTACTATCTCTCTGTTTCTATCTCTTCTTCTTGTCTAATGCTGCTCCTTGCTTCTTCAAATGGTCCTGTCTCTGCTTCTCTTTTCTGCCCTGCTTTAGTTCCTCATCTGCCTTACTTCTTTTGCTGCCTTGCTACCTCTCTTCTTCTTTGCTATCTCTCTTTGTTTCATCTGCTCCTTGACTGATGCTACTCCTTAATTCTCCTGTTGCTGCCTCTTCTTCTTTAAATGACCTTGTCTCTGCTGCTCGACCCTCTCTACATCTTACTGCTATGCTGCTCTCTTTGCCTTCTTACTGCCTCAGGTGTTCCTCCTTTTCCATCTCCTTTTCCTTATTGTTGGTTCAGGTGCTGCTCCTTAGTGCTCCTTTGCCATCAATGACAACATTTCCAACAGTCTCCCCCTTTGGCATTGATGGCAACACAACCACCAATAATCCAATGCTTCCTCCAAGTCTTCCTCTGTCTAGCTTCTTTTAGAAGATCCTTTCTTCTATTACCTTCTTTTCCTCCCCCTTTGACATCAATGGCAAAGGGTTGCACATTTCTCAGTGTTGATTCTGTATTTGCATTTCCTCTCTCTGCTGACTTTGTAACATGCTGCTCCAGTCTGATGTACAAGACTTAGTGAGAGAACACTTTGAGGATTATTGCTCTTGAATGTACACTACAAGTTGATACAATCCCAAAGCACTGACTCCTTTCACTTGTATAAAGCTGAAAGTGAGGATAATGACACTTCATAGAACACATTGTACCAGCTTTATCTAATCAGGGATGCATCACTGGATTACACCTGAAATACTGAGAATGCTTCAAATATACTTTAGTCTCTATCTGATGTAGTGTGCCAGTACATTTCTGTTGAGGAAGATTGTAGATGGAATATGTCTTCTCCTGCAATACTCATCTTGATGTATGTTTGCCATAATCCTTTTGATCCTGAGGACCTGTTTTATTCTTACTTAGCTGGCTGATCTCCCCCTGGAATGATATTCTCGTTTCTGTTCTCCCCCTGAAACTGTGCTTTCTCTTTATATCAGAGATACTACCTCTAGTCTATCCATTGTAATGCTAATCATACATGTATCAGCAATAAGACTGTTATGCATCCAACCAATTCATATAACCCTCGGCAAGTACATATATTAGACGATGTCACCCTACTCGCATATAATGCTATATCACTATATGGTCACGACCTCCGTTCAAATATTAAATCATCACGATATGATTAACTCACATATTTTCCATGGTTTATATATTTGCCTCGAAACCTTAGGACTAAGGTTATAACCCCTTGCGCTTATACTCCTTCTATCACGGGAATTCAATTTATTTGTATGTGCCACGCTTTACAACCAATGGTTAAACCTTGAGAATTTATATTAATACCCACACTTTTTGCATAATTAAATTTTGAATAAACCTTGGCCCTGGGCCCTGCAGGTATAAAAGACGGCCCAGTCAAATGCTTGTACCACATCTGGTTAACTTCCGCGTACCTTGGTTAAACTTCGGGCAAGTCCGACGTGCGATCACCGTTCGATGTCCCTTCTCCAGATCAACGGCTTGTGTCGATTTCGCACGGGGTCTTTGGTCGATGATTAACGCGCGTAGGTGCACAGTGAAAGTGTTTTTCCCCGAGCCTTTGGAGCCACGTGTCGGCCCTTCTATGGAATCGCTCTGAAATTTTCAATACCACTTTCTGTATAAGAGTGGTGCGAAAAATACCAGAAACCGCCGTTACTGTTTCCCATTCCTCCTCGTGGTTCCATTGCTTTATTTTAGGTTCCATCGTATAGTTCAATGCCAAATACTCCATTGCGCTCAGGTTCCGCCCGTTCTATTTAAATTAACATAGTTCTTCTGCATTCTGCTACCAGGTTCCGTCTTTCGAGTTCCACCCTCAGCGTTCCGCTCCACATTCTGCCTCCAACAATAAGCCATTTCCGCATCATTGATGTTCTAAATGCACAGTGCTTTTCTTCTGCTGTTCCTTTCGGCTCCTTTTGTTTTATAACGTTTGGTTCTGGTTCATCTCCCCTTGTCACACAGTTCTACTTTAAACCTTTTCCTGACCTCGTATATACCAGTGTTATGTTCCTTCGACTGAGCCAGCGGGGAATCTATTGGCCCTTACTGCTTCAATTACATTCATCTTCAATGTTTGTTGCATTTATGAGTTACACTAGCCGTGATTTCACCAAACTGCTCATAACTTGCGTCTAACGCACAGTTCCTCGGTTTTCAACTGTGGAATGGAAATTTTTGGGTTTGAACTGAGTTCTCTGCTTTGAGAGCATTAATACTTCGAAATTCACACTTCCAATCAAATATTCAACCCTACTATGCACTCAAATATTTCTTATATACATGTATAGAATCTCTATTAACCTTATCGAATCCCCCAAACAGAATTACATCCTTTATAAATTCTATTATTGAGCTCTCCACTGTTTTCAACAACAATCATCAATATACTGGATCTGATCTTGGCATCATTAATCTTCTGCTTTCTCTATCATTTTATTCAGAGGAAGTTACATCATTTTCTTTTCTAGGACTGCTCTAGAATCATTGCTGCTTTACATACAATTCAACTATTCTAACATTCAAATCTTTAGGAAGACATCTTCAATTTCTTTTCTATGTATCTTCATGGGCTGATTACCCAAAGATTTATTACTCACTTAACTGCATTTCTCCAAGTGGGCCTTTTGAAAGATGTAATGAACTGATGATAGGCACTTTTCTTACTCATCTTTCTTAAGGTGAATCATTTTTCATACTAGCAGAATGTTGCACACTGTGATCATCACTTAATGTGCTGATGTCTTCTTAACTTAGATGATCAAGACTAATGTTTCCTCTCTACCACCATGGTTTCTTGCTACCTTCTCTTCTTTCATCAATCTGTCAGCTAAATAAACTTCTTCCTCTATAGTTCTTTGTTAGAGGAATTTTCTTTTCCCTTCATGATCTTATATTTGTTCTCATTATAAGGTGCTCTTATTAGAATACTTTCATGGGGTCTATATATGAACTGCTCTCCCCCTGGGATGTTGCTTCATATTTATCACTGGTTGGATATTTTCTTTGTTTCCTAGAGCAGCTCCCCCTGAGACTATGGAGGATTTATTATGTTATTGAGATGATAGGCTCCCCTTTTCTCTTTTCCTTCCATACTTTATTGGGGTTCTTCATAATGTCTGCACTTCTTTTAAATTCATAGTTTTGATTGATTTGCTTTGTTTCCATCATCTGTCTAGAGTTCTTTAGTATATATGGCAGTTTACAGTCCTTTGCTTTGTGGCCACACTTGAGGCATACATAAGTGCATTTGAGCTGATGTATAATATTTTGTTCCTCTTCTTGGATACATTTTACAATCAAAAATTTTATGTCCAAAATTATTGCATGCATAACAATAGCCATGGAAGTAATTTGTGTACCTGGTGAAGGATTGTCTTTTCCATTTGCTTGCTTGAGGGGTTCTACTCTTTTGCTGCATCCTTTGCTGGTTGGACTGGGTTTTCTTTGTCTTACAATATGCTATAGTGTGTCCTTGTTTGTGGCAGGAAAAACAAGTGATGCTTCCCATAGGAGGAAAGAACCTTCTTTGACATTTTCCAAATTTATTCACTTCATCTTTAGGAGCATGTGAGCCTTTAGCAGCTGATTGTTTCACCCTCTCATTCTCTGTTTTTTCATGTTGCTGCTTGATTCTGTTTGTTTCCTTACAAATCTTGTTCTTTCAGGCTTCTTCTTCTGTGGGAATTTGCTGAGTTGTTTCACTGTCTTTTACAGCTTTCACAAAAATGACATTCTTGTTATCTTCAACCTTGGACTTACTGGTTTCACCTTAATATCCTATCCCAGTCTTTATGAGAGCTGACCTTTGTGCATTTAGAATCTGGTCCAACTGTCCAGAGCTTTTCATTTGAGGAGTATTCATTAATAAATTTCTTTGGGCATTTTCTAATTTCTTTCTTATGCTCACTACTTCTTCTTCCAGTCTCTCACATTCCATATTTTTCTCTTTCATTTGTTGCAGCAGAGTATCTTCTACTTTCTTTGCCTCTTCAAGCTGTGTCTTCAAGCCAATAATTTCTTTCCTATCTTCATATTCCTTTTCATCACATATTTGTACCAATCTCTTAAGGTCTTTGTTTTCATTCTTCAATTTTTCTATTTCAGTCAGAGCTGTGTCAAGTTTGGCTTTTTCTTTAGCTATAATTTCTTCATGGTTCTTATCTCCATTCATACTAGTAGGTACTTCATTTGATTGAATATTTTCCTGTTGACATGAATTTTTCTTCTTCTTAATTCTCTTATCCTTCTTGTCAGTGCAGTCCTTAGTGTCTACTCCATGTATGAAGTGCAATCTATCCCAGATTTCTTTTGCAGAGGTTAAATCCATTATCAACTCAAGGTCCTTGTTATGAAGATTGTTATATATCACACATTTTTCCTTGGCATTCCTCTGTTGTTCTTTCACCGTGGGGGAGTCTGTGCAGTAACCATCACAAACAAGCTTCCATACCTCAGGTTCATAAGTCAATAATCCTGTTTTAACCTTATCTCTCCATTCAGGAAAGTTTGTTGTATTTAACACAGGTACATTTTGATAGTCCATGACTTAACCAGATCTCCTTCAAGCTATTAAGCTTACACCAAAGGAACCAGCTCTGATACCAATTGTTGAACTCTTAGTTAAACTGAGAGGGGGGGGTGAATCAGTTTAACACATTCATGGACTTTTAAAACTTTTCCTTTAAAACTTATTTTACTTTATTAACACCTTCATTTCATGATCAACATAATGTGTGAGCAATCTTTATTTATGAGCAGCAATTAATAAGCAGATTAGATAATGTCCCAGCAGTCTTAATATGTTAGCAACAAGTATTAGTAGAATAGATATATCATATCAACACATAGACATCATGCACATAGACACCATATATACGTGGAAACCCATAAAGGGAGAAAACCACATCTTATTATTGTTGTGATGCAAAGGCAAGCTCCAACTCCCTCTCACCACTGATTTTCTGTAGGCACCAACCTACAGGAGGCTCCTACCTCGATTCTGCAAGCTACAACTTGCGAGGAAGCTCCAACTCCCATCAATTTTCTGCAGGCACCAACCTACAGGAGGCTCCAACCTCAGTCAGCTACAACTGACATTTTATCAAGCTACAACTTTGTGTTAGGCTTATAACTCCCCATCTATTTTACGAACTTATTTCAAGGGCTCCTACCTCAGTCAGCTACAACTGATATCTATCAAGCTACAACTTGATAGGGAAGCTCCAACTTCCTTGCTCTTTCAAAAGAAAAACACTTGCTGATTTACCTTGGATATCAGCTCTGTTCTGTACCTTCTTCTCTGCTGTTCATCAACTCTTATATCAGACCTGCATCATCTCTGCTCAGCCCCTTCTTCTTCTTTGCTCAGCTCCTCCTTATTCACATTCTTCTTGCAACTTGCTTATTCTCTTCAACTCTCTTTAATTCTGCTGCACACTCTCTTCTTCTCTCACTCTTTTTTCGTCAACTCTTCTCCCCTTGGGTATTATCCTATTTTATACAAACTAGCTTCATGGTTGTTTGTATTCTACTTGGAATTCGAAATGGACAGTCATGTCTCTTTGCCTTACCTTATTCTTAATCTTTTTATACACTTATATTTTGTAGGTATCAATTTAACATTACGGTAGAATTTGTTCTATGTCTCTAGGAGACTTTCATCTACATCACAAACAATAAAAACAGTTAAACATTTTACATTCAAATTACAATGCTGAATAAAATAAACTCATTTGTGTCTTTGAGTATAATTTGTGCATTTGTCATTTCTTTGTTTGTCTTTGTCTTTTAAACGACTATGGCTTTGTCTCATTGACTCTTGTTTGCTTTTCGCTATAAATGAGGGGTGTAACTATTTTGCATGTGTAACTATTGCCTTTTAAATAAATAAAATGCAATTGTTGACTTTTAAAATAGAACATTCCATGCTACATGCCACGAGTGTCTTGTTGATGTGGCGAGTTCCGCAAGTCGGAACATACATATATCACAACAATCGCCTCACCTTCGCCGAAACTGGTAGGTCCACAGACCACGAGGCATATTTCAATATAATTGCAACCGTTACATAAAACAACTCTTGGTGTTTATAACACCTTTTTAATAGCACAGTATTCACAATCCTTATCATGAACTATCAACAATAAAACCCTTTCTTATGTAACTTTTGGTGATTTAATAATAGACCCATTTAACATAAGAAACAACCTTTCGGGCCCACTTGCCGATCTTTGTCTATCCACTGATGCGATGCGCTGCCTCCGATGCGATGTATCACTCTTGATTACTTCCGATTGCGATTAATCGCAATCGCAAATCGCATTGTCAAGCTCCGCTGCCACACTTTCACTCCGATGCGATTGACCAGTGCCGATGCGATTAGACCGTAACTCAAACATATAAAGTCATAACTTATAGACCCATCGGGTTCGAACTTCAATCACAATCGCAACATGTATTTGCCTGTTCCGATGCTCGCTTTAACTCTGATTGCGATTAGATTGTTCCGATGCGATCATGCCGGACTTCAAATACTTGTTAATCATAGTTTATAAGCCCATCGGGTCCGGACTTTGAACAAATGCAATCAAGGCACACAATAGAAAAGTTTCGATTGCGATCAGAACACGGATGCAATTTGCACATATTAACTCCCGCATATAACAGGGTCGGGTCTGCCACTTCAATCGCAGCATATTACAAAAGACGTGCGACCAATCGGAAAGTTTCGATTGCGATTAAGATCCCGGACGCGATTGAACCTATTAACTCCATCGTATAATGCCATCGGGTCCGCCAATTTCAAGATGCAATCGGGCCCAACACTTAAGATCTACCGATTGCGATTGGGAACTTGGATACGATTAGCAATAAACTGTGGCATATAACTCGATCGGGTCCGGCCTTTGATCGGAGCACATAACAAAACTCCGCCGATTGAACCTTTTCTCCGATTGCGATTGGGGAGGGGTCCCACCGTATAAAGCTTGGTTCTTATAATAAAGTGCTCCACTTATATAACTGATATATATGTATACTTTTCCAATGGGTTATGCGATTCCTGGAATACGTTTTGTATATATATATATATATATATATATATATATATATATATACTTTGCCGCTAGAGTTAAGCGATTCCCGGAATAATATTGTGTTATATTAAATGTATAACGCCGGTTGGAGTGTGCGATTCCCGGAATATTGTACATTTGTCCTCCGAGTTGGGCGATTCTCGGAATTATAACGGCTCTGCCTCTGCCTCTGCTACTCTGTCACTCTACCTCTACCTATACTGCTGTGACAATTTCTCTGCCTCTGCCTGTCTCCTTTGCTGTCTCCTTTTCCTGTCTCTGCTATCTCTCTGTTTCTATCTCTTCTTCTTGTCTAATGCTGCTCCTTGCTTCTTCAAATGGTCCTATCTCTGCTTCTCTTTTCTGCCCTGCTTTAGTTCCTCATCTGCCTTACTTATTTTGCTGCCTTGGTACCTCTCTGCTTCTTTGCTATCTCTCTTTGTTTCATCTGCTCCTTAACTGATGCTACTCCTTAATTCTCCTTTTGCTGCCTCTTCTTCTTTAAATGACCTTGTCTCTGCTGCTCGACCCTCTCTACATCTTGCTGCTATGCTACTCTCTTTGCCTTCTTACTGCCTCAAGTGTTCCTCCTTTGCCATCTCCTTTGCCTTATTGCTGGTTCAGGTGCTGCTCCTTAGTGCTCCTTTGCCATCAATGACAACATTTCCAACACAACTTCGTCATGGGATCGAATCCCGCCAACGCCCCTTCTGTGAAAATCGAGCAAGACGATATTGCCACGCTGATTTATTCATCCGGGACTACTGGAATGTCCAAGGGGGTTATCTCCACGCATAAAAATTTCATTTCTATGGTCTGTATTTTGCTGACCCGGGTGTTGATGAATCGTGAATATCTGCACCTGTGCAGCATACCCATGTTTCATGCATATGGGTTCACGGCTTTTTCTTGTGGATTGCTTGGATCCGGATCCCCAATTGTTGTGCTCTCTAAGTTTGATGTGATGGAGATGCTTCGGGCGGTTGAGAAGTACAGAGTGACCGATTTGCGCATTGTGCCTCCAATTCTGTTGGTTCTGACCAAGACAAACGTTGCAAGTAAATTTGATTTGAGGTCATTGCACAATGTGACTTGTGGTGGAGCTCCCCTCAGCAAGGAGTCTGTTGAAGAATTTGTTTCTCGTGACCCTGCTCTCTCGACCCATGGTAGTAATGAATATGCAGCGATCAAGATAAAGGTAAAGGTAATGTTGCTTTTACTGTAACCCTCGGTATTATTCATTTCTTCCTCTAGGTTTATTTGTTCTCTGATGGTTTCCTCTACTTGCAGGTTGGAATAAGATGAGGTGAGCACTACTTGAGTTCTTCGACTCTCTTGGGTAGATAGCGAAGCAGGCCAGAGACTCTACCGGTGTGTTGGCTTTTACCACCCCATCTTTGGTTGCAAAATTAGAAGCCACCCAGTTTCCAATTCTGCTAATTTCTTCTTCTTCTTCTGACTTAGGCTCCCAAGACAGCCAAAATTGTGTCTCCACTCTGCACAACCTCGTCATGGGATCGAATCTCGTCGACGCCCCTTCTGTGAAAATCGAGCAAGAAAATACTGCCACGTTGCTTTATTCATCCGGGACTACTAGAATGTCCAAGGGGGTTATCTCCACGCACAAAAATCTCATTTCTATGGTCTGTATTTTGTTGAGCCGCGTGTTGATGAATCATGAATATCTGCACCTATGCAGCATACCCATGTTTCATGCATATGGGTTTACAGCTTTTTCTTGTGGATTGCTTGGATCTGGATCCCCAATTGTTGTGCTCTCTAAGTTTGATGTGATGGAGATGCTTCGGGTGGTTGAGAAATACAGAGTGACCGATTTGCGCATTGTGCCTTCGATTCTGTTGGTTCTGACCAAGACAAACGTTGCAAGTAAATTTGATTTGAGGTCATTGCACAATGTGACCTGTGGTGGAGCTCCCCTCAGCAAGGAGTTTACAGAAGAATTTGTTTCTCGGTTCCCCACAGTCACGCTAATAAAATTCAATGAATTTTGTTTTAAGAAATCAAATACATCCATTAATAAATAGTCATAATCATAAAAGAGGACCGCCTATCATAAAACAAAAATAAATAAAATGAACATCCATTAATAGTATTTCTTTGTAATATTAAATTAAAAAATAAAACAAGATTCAATAAATTATGTGAGAACTAACATCCAATAATGAAGACCACCTATTATAAAAAGAAAATTAAAAAAAGCATGAAGACCACCTATCATAAAACAAAAATAAATAAAAATAAAAATAAATAAACATCTATTAATAGCATTTCTTTGTGATTTCTTCTTTCTTTAGCAATTGCTTTCTATGCTATTCACTGTATATTAATAAATCAAATAAAATTCAATGAATTAAGTTTTAAGAAATCAAATACGTCCATTAATTACGTCGTAAGGCATTCTTATTTGAAAACATCTTTCCTAAATGACACTCTATACCATTTGTGACCGTTCGATTTTGTGTCAGATGATTGAAACATTATCATCCTTCCGATGTGAATTTTTGTTAGTTAGGGCAAACCGGCCCTGCTTCTCTCGACCCCTGGCAGCGATGAAGAAACTGACCCCTGGTAGCGATGAAGAAACTGACCCTCCTCTCTCGAGCCCTAGCAGCGATGAAGATACCAACCCTCCTCTCTCGACCCGTGGCAGCGATGAAGATGCAGGTAAGGGTAATGTTGCTTTTACTGTAACCCTCAGTATTATCCATTTCTTCCTTTAGGTTTATTTGTTCTCTCATAGTTTCCTCTACTTGAAAGTTGGAATAAGATGAGGTGAGCACTACTTGAGTTCTTCGACTCTCTTGGGTAGATAGCAAAGCAGGCCAGAGACTCTGCCGCTGTGTTGGCTTTTACCACCCCATCTTTGGTTGCCAAATTGGAAGCCACCCAGTTGCCAATTCTGCTAATTTTTTCTTCTTCTGACTTAGGCTCCCAAGACAGCCAAAATTTTTTCCCCACTCTGCACAACCTCGTCATGGGATCGAATCTCGTTGACGCCCCTTCTGTGAAAATCGAGCAAGATGATACTGCCATGCTGCTTTATTCATCCGAGACTACTGGAATGTTCAAGGGGGTTATCTCCATGCACAGAAATCTCATTTCTATGGTTTGTATTTTGCTGAGCCGTGTGTTGATGAATCGTGAATATCTGCACCTGTGCAACATACCCATGTTTCATGCATATGGGTTCACGACTTTTTCTTGTGGATTTCTTGGATCTGGATCCCCAATTGTTGTGCTCTCTAAGTTCGATGTGATGGAGATGCTTCGGGCGGTTGAGAAGTATAGAGTGACCGATTTGCGCATTATGCCTCCGATTCTGTTGGTTCTGACCAAGAAAAACGTTGCAAGTAAATTTGATTTGAGGTCATTGAACAGTGTGACCTGTGGTGGAGCTCCCATCAGCAAGGAGTCTGCAGAAGAATTTGTTTCTCGCGACCCTGCTCTCTCGACCCATGGTAGCAATGAAGATACAGGTAAAGGTAATGTTTCTTTTACTGTAACCCTCGGTATTATTCGTTTCTTCCTCTAGGTTTATTTGTTCTCTGATGGCTTCCTCTACTTGCAGGTTGGAATAAGATGAGGTAAGCACTACTTGAGTTCTTCGACTCTCTTGGGTAGATAGCGAAGCAAGCCAGAGACTCTGCCGCTGTGTTGGCTTTTACCAACCCATCTTTGGTTTCCAAATTGGAAGCCACCCAGTTGCCAATTCTGCTAATTTCTTCTTCGTCTTCTGACTTAGGCTCCCAAGACAGCCAAAATTGCGTCTCCACTCTGCACAACTTCGTCATGGGATCGAATCCGCCGACGCCCCTTCTGTGAAAATCGAGCAAGACGATATTGCCACACTGCTTTATTCATCCGGGACTACTGGAATGTCCAAGGGGGTTATCTCCACGCACAAAAATCTCATTTCTATGGTCTGTATTTTGCTGAGCCGCGTGTTGATGAATCGTGAATATCTGCACCTGTGCAGCATACCCATGTTTCATGCATATGGGTTCACGGCTTTTTCTTGTGGATTGCTTGGATCCAGATCCCTAATTGTTGTGCTCTCTAAGTTCGATGTGATGGAGATGCTTCGGGCGGTTGAGAAGTACAGAGTGACCGATTTGCGCATTGTGCCTCCGATTCTGTTGGTTCTGACCAAGACAAACGTTGCAAGTAAATTTGATTTGAGGTCATTTCACAGTGTGACTTGTGGTGGAGCTCCCCTCAGTAAGGATTCTGTTGAAGAATTTGTTTCTCGTGACCCTGCTCTCTCGACAAAAGGCAGTGATGAAGATGCAGTGATCAAGATAAAGGTAAAGGTAATGTTGCTTTTACTGTAACCCTCGGTATTATTCGTTTCTTCCTCTAGGTTTATTTGTTCTCTGATGGTTTCCTCTACTTGCAGGTTGGAATAAGATGAGGTGAGCACTACTTGAGTTCTTCGACTCTCTTGGGTAGATAGCAAAGCAGGCCAGAGACTCTGCCGGTGTGTTGGCTTTTGCCACCCCATCTTTGGTTGCCAAATTGGAAGCCACCCAATTGCCAATTCTGCTAATTTCTTCTTCTTCTTCTGACTTAGGCTCCCAAGACAGCCAAAATTGCGTCTCCACTCTGCACAACCTCGTCATGGGATCGAATCCCGTCGACGCCCCTTCCGTTGCATATGTTTTAAAACATAACAAAACTATAACAAAACATTAAAAGAACCCTTTCCGCCGGACTTCAAAACAACATTCAACCAAATCGAAATGATCCCTTTCGCGTTCCAAAATGGCCTATTGACGTCGGCCAATTTTGTGACGCGAATTCTCAATAGAATACACCCTATAAAAATTCAGGTCCGGATTTTGGAAATGCAAACGGCCCAACAAAACAGCGCGATCCACTATTAATGCTCCACGTGGCCCTTTCAGACAAATAAAAAAATGGCGGTAAATTTCTGAGCTTTGAATGTGGTGGTTGCATGAATTAAGAGACGGTAAGGACAGCATTTGAGTTTCTGGTTGCGTGGTTTGGAATCACAATCTCTTTAATGTGAAACGACTGTTTCAGAGCCTTTAACAAAAAACTTGTAGGTGTAATTAAATGTAGATTTAAATTTCTAGATGGCGTGCAAGCAACCTCCAAAAAAAAATGCTGCTGCTGCATCCGTCCTTCTGTTGCAGCAGTTGAAGTTAAAATTAAACACTCCCCCTTAAATTAAACTGCTAGATTATCTGTCATACCCAGACATTTCCTCAAAAACTCAAAACTCTTCTGCCCCAATGGCTTGGTCAGAATGTCTGCAAACTGCTCCTGAGTTCTGCGGTGTTCCAAAACAATTTCTCCATTGTTTACTAATTCTCTGATGTAATGAAACTTTGTGTCTATGTGTTTCGTTCTCTTATGAAACACAGAATTCTTAGATAATGCAATAGCTGAGCTATTGTCACAAAAAATCACAGTTCCCTTTGCCTGCTCTTGGCACAAACTTCTTAACATCCTCCTCATCCAAATTTCTTGACATGCTGCTACTGTAGCTGCCACATACTCTGCCTCGGCTGTAGACAATGCCACAATTGGTTGTTTCTTAGAAGCCCATGAAATGGCTCTTGAACCCATGTGAAAAACATAACCGGAAGTGCTCTTTTGATCATCTACACTTCCAGCGCAATCACTGTCAGTGTATCCAACTAAATCTGAACATTTTGAAGCAGTATATAAAATTCCATATCTTTTGGTTCCTTTAACATACCTCAGAATTCTCTTTGCTGCCTGCCAATGTGCATCCTTTGGCTTCTCCATGAATCTGGAAATCAAACTAATAGCATGCATTATGTCCGGTCTAGTTGCAGTCAAATACATGAGGCTGCCAACTATGCTCTTGTACAAGCTAGGATCAAAATCCTTGCTGCTGTCCTCTCTGCCGAGTTTTAATCCCATCACTGTGGGAGTGATTGCTGCTTTGCTCTCCTGCATATTAAATCTTTCCAGCACTTCATTAACATATTTTTCCCGTGAGATAAAAATCCCATTTTCACCTTGCTCTACTTCGATTCCTAAGAAGTATCTCAACAAACCCATGTCAGTCATTTCAAATTCTCCTTTCATGACTGTTTTAAAATTTTCAATAAGATAATCATCATTACCTGTGAAAATAACATCATCAACATACAAAACTACAATCAATATTTTTCCATCCTTTTCTTTGATGTAGAGGGTGGGTTCTCCCTCACATTTTTCAAATCCATTTTCCAGTAGATAGGAATCTATCCTACTGTACCACGCTCTCGGTGCTTGCTTCAGCCCATAGAGAGCTTTCTTCAACTTGCACACTTTGTGCTCTTGGCCTTTTTTTTCATATCCGAGAGGTTGTTCAATGTAAACCTCTTCCATTAACACTCCATTTAGGAATGCTGACTTCACGTCCATTTGGTAAACTTTCCATTTGTTTTGTGCTGCTATGGACAACACTGCTCTCACGGTTTCCATTCTGGCAACCGATGCGAAATTTTCCTCATAATCTATCCCATGCTTCTGCTTATATCCCTTGACAACAAGTCTTGCCTTGTGTCTCTCTATTTTTCCTTCAGCATTACTCTTGGTCTTGTAGACCCATTTAACTCCAATGACATCTTTCCCTTTTGGGAGTTCAACTAAATCCCATGTCTTGTTTCTTTCTATGGCATTAATCTCCTCATCCATAGCTTCTATCCATTTCTTATCCTTAATAGCTTCTTCAAAGTGGATAGGGTCTTCAACATGACAGTATAAAGCAAACAAAGAATTGATACCTTCATTTGCTACCTCTTGTGCATAAATGTCATTCAAATTTCTGAACTTCTTACCTCTTTCATTAGATGTACAAATGCTTGAAGAAGCACTTGAATTTCCTCCTTGTGGTGTGCTTGGAGAAGCACTTTCATCTCTTCTCAAGGGTGTGCCTTGCTGCTCTTGTGTTGGTGCTACTGTTTGGGGATGTATTTCAGCCAACTCGTCATTATATTCATCATGAGATAAACAATGTTTAACATTCATTGTTTTCTTTATGCTTCCATCCCAAGCTTCCTCTTCAATAAACTGAACATCTCTGCCCACAATAAACTTTTTGGTGGATGGATTGTATAACCTGTAAGCCTTGGATTCCTCACTATATCCAATGAAAATACATTTCTCCCCCTTGCTATCCAACTTCTTCCTTAGCTGATCTGGAATGTGTGCATAAGCCACACATCTAAAAACCTTCATGTGTGTGACACCTTGCTTTGTGCCACTCCATGCCTCTTCCGGTACTTTGTTCATAACTGCTTTTGTAGGGCACCTATTCAAAATGTATGTTGCACAATGTACAGCTTCAGCCCAATAATCATTAGGCAAATGCTTTGCCTTTAACATACTCCTCACCATGTCCATTATGGTTCTATTTTTCCTTTCGGCCACTCCATTTTGCTGCGGAGTATATCTAGTTGTAAACTACTTATGAATACCATTTTCTCTACAAAAATGTAGAAAATCTTTAGAGATATACTCACCTCCTCTATCAGTCCTTAGGACTTTGATGTGCAACCCACTTTGGTTTTCCACAAGTGCTTTGAAATTGCGAAATTTTTCAAACACTTCACTTTTGTTTTTCAAAAAGCAAACCCAATTTTTTCTTGTAAAATCATCTATGAATGTTAACATGTAGTGGCTGCTAGCAAGCGATGGAGTTTGCATTGGTCCACACAAATCTGAGTGGACAATCTCTAAGGGTGCCTTTGCCCTTATGCTTTTCCCGGAAGGAAAACTTTCTCTGTGTTGTTTCCCCAAGATACAACCTTCACAAAGGCTGTCCGGTTTCTCTATCAATGGTAAACCTCTTACCATTCCTTTTCTGTTCAACAAGTTAAGACCTCCAAAGTTGATATGTCCAAATCTCAAGTGCCACAACCAATTTTCATCTTTTGGTTCGCTTTGGATAGCCTCTTGTGCCACTGCTACTTTCTCTTCACCATTCTTCAAATCTTCTCTCATTCTAAGAGGGACCATCCTGTTCCTTTTCATCTTCACTTCAGCAATACATTGTTTGTTGGGTGGTTTGTCCATGATGGTACAAACATCATCCTCAAAAAATACATTGTACCCCTTTTGAACAAGCTGTCCAATACTTAAGAGGTTACACTTCATTCCTGGAACATAATAAACATCTGCTATGGATTTCTTTGCACCTTTCCTTGTTAAAACATTTACAATCCCTTTTCCCATAACAGAAACTTTGCTATCAGTTCCTAGTGTGACTTGTGACTTCACACTCTCATCTAGCATAGAAAACATTGCTAAGTTTCCTGTCATATGGTTACTGCAACCGGAGTCTAGAAACCATAAATCCTCACTTTTTTCTTCATCCATATTACAAGCTAAAAACAAATTGACTTGGCTGATATTTTCTCTAGTGAAATTTGCACTAGTTCTACTTCCCATATCATGCTGCTTCTTTCTACATTCATTAGCATAATTACCATATTTTTTACAATAGTGACATTGGACATTGGACTTATCATACCTCTGTCCTTGAGCATTCTGCTGACCACTTTGCTGGTTGCTGCCTTGGCCGTGGCTGTGATTTTGACTGTTGCACCTTCCATGTGAATGTGAAGGGTTGTTCCTTCCACCTCTGTTTTGGCTTCTGCCTCTTCCTCTTTTGTTTCCTCTGCCTTGCCCTCTTCCTCTTCCGAAAGACATCTGGGTCTTAAAGGCATGTTCCAGAGATGAGTTTTCACTCCTACCCAATCTCTGCTCATGAGTAATCAGTGATGCATGTAGCTCATCCACTGTGAACTTTGTGAGATCCTTAGTCTCCTCTATGGTGGTGACAATCACATCAAATCTTGAGGGTAGACTCCTCAAGAGTTTTTCCACAATTCTCTTATCTTCAAGAGTCTCTACATGAGATCTTATTTGTGTGACCATTCCAATCACATGAGTGAAGAATGAGTCAATGTTATATGACTCTTTCATACAGAGAGTCTCAAAGTCTCTCCTCAACAACTGAAGTTTTGTTGTCTTCACTTTTTCCATGCCTTGATAGGCTGTCTTGAGAGTTTCCCATGCTTCTCTGGATCTCTTGGCTGCTGCTATCCTTGGAAACACACTCTCATGCATTGCTTGATACAATAAGAAAAGAGCTTTGGAGTCCTTCTTCCTATTTCTCTTCAGCAACTCTTTCTCTACCTGAGTTAAATCCTCAAACTCTTCTTCATCTGCTGGCTCTTCAAAGCCATCCTCAACAAATTCCCATAAGTCTTGTGAGACAAATAAAGCTCTCATAGGTATTGACCAGTAGTCATAATTTTTCCCATTAAATAGTGGGAGGTGGATATTTCCCATACCCATACCAGTGTTGGCTCCAGCCATTCTGCACTCTTAACTATGATTCAAAAAACACTTGACTGTGAATTTAAAATAGCTGACTGTTCTGCAACAGTAACACAATAAACTGTATAGAGAAATACCTTGAATTCTTTTTGGCTGAGTCTTCACACTGCTGGAGAAGTTGCTGCAACAAAGAACTCCTTTCCTTCAGCTTCTTTGATCTTCAAAAAGCTTGGACTAGCTCCGATACCATGTTGGAATATTTGAAAATTCCAGAATAATGAATGGAGAATAAAACCCCCTTCCTCTAACACAAACAAAATAAAAAATAAAAAATTCTTTGACAGGAGACAGAGTTTCAATACTTTTGAAAACAAACTTCTATTTCATTCAATAACTCAAAAAAAAACTATTACACTTCTTCCTCACTGAGAGGGATTACAAAATTATGACTGCTACAAAATGCAGTGCATAAAACCAACTCATTGTCTAAGCAAAACAAACATACTCTGTCTCTAAAACACTCTGCTATGTTTTTTTTTACTTTCGCACTGCTGTGCATACACTTAAAAAGTTACACTCTGTCTTTTTACTTTTTGCACACTGTTGTGTATATATAAAAGATATTACAACTCATAGGCTCTCATGCCTTTTTAACCTTTTTATACCTCAGCATTTTTAATATAAAAAATAAAACTAAAATAAAAAAACTTAAGACTAAACTAAACCTGTCGGGAGGGCCCACACTCTAATGTGCATATGTTTTATTACATATGTTAAAACATATGTATGCTAAAGCATAATACAAACGTTATAAAACATAACTCCGTTGCATATGTTTTAAAACATAACAAAACTATAACAAAACATTAAAAGAACCCTTTCTGCCGGACTTCAAAACAACATTCAACCAAATCAAAATGATCCCTTTCGCGTTCCAAAATGGCCTATTGACGTCGGCCAATTTTGTGACGTGAATTCTCAATAGAATACACCCTATAAAAAATTGGGTCCGGATTTTGGCAATGCAAACGGCCCAACAAAACAGCGCGATCCACTATTAATGCTCCACGTGGCCCTTTCAGACAAATAAAAAACTGGCGGTAAATTTCTGAGCTTTGAATGTGGTGGTTGCGGGAATTAAGAGATGGTAAGGACAACATTTGAGTTTCTGGTTGCATGGTTTGGAATCACAATCTCTTTAATGCGAAACGACTGTTGCAGAGCCTTTAACAAAAAACTTGCAGGTGTAATTAAATGCAGAATTAAATTTCTGGATGGCGTGCAAGCAACCTCCAAAAAAAAATGCTGCTGCTGCATCCGTCCTTCTGCTGCAGCAGTTGAAGTTAAAATTCAACAGAAACCACCGTTACTGTTACTCAAGGTTCTGGCTCCACTGCTCTATCACTGCAATTTGACCTTTTTTTCAGAGACCCCTCACTATACAGCAATCCATTGATATGCATTCCACGACTCCTCAGGCTATCGCTCTACAGGGATTCCGATACACCATTGCTATTCTCATTTCCACAGATTGTGGTAGTCGTAACTTCGCATTAACTCAACACAAAGCTTTACACTGCAGGGCCTGTTCGGAATTCGTCCTCTCCGCCTAATTACTGCGAATCGATTCAAGCCACCGTGTGGATTAAATCGAATGATATGGCTTCAATTTAACCAGAGTCTCGTACCCAAAGTTCAGATGCTGTGATATTGCTTGCGTCTTTCAATACAGGACCAAGTCTCATCGATTTTGTTAATGAACCCTTCACTCAGAGCTATATGCATGCAATTCATAAGCAAAGGATGAATTCAATGCGTTCTATTTAATACAGGTGCATATACATAACGGCATTTTCTATTATTATATTCCAGCAGATATGGGTCGATTTTAATCGATTTCAATTAATTCCAGCCAACAGAGTTCCACGCAGATTTAGCATGTTCAAAAGCCAGAGACCAAGATTACATTTCCTCCACAATATAATCGCTCAGGAAAAAGGAACCGAACTCTCCTTTCATATATTGAACACATAACTTCCATTCACATTAAATGTCTTACCCAGAAATTCAGTCAGTCAAACTCCATACATTCAGAGCCAATTTCCTCATTATATATGTGAAATTAAATACAAAGCATCCACTTACAAACTGCTTGTTTCAGCCTTTCTCTTTAAAAATTTTACAGGGTTTCCTTTGCAACATTTGATAATGGAGCAACTGCTAGTAATATTTTTGGGTAACATTGAATTTATTAATTGCTTGGCAATTTCTTTTGGATTATTGAGTATATGGTGAAAGATGAAATAAAATTCAAGTAATTATTTTTTGGATTATTGAGTATATGGTGAAAGATGAAATAAAATTCAAGTAATTATTTTTTGGATTATTTAGTAAATGGTGAAAGATGAAATAAAATTCAATTTTCAATTTTACTATGTAAATAAGATAATAAAGAATGTACCGAAGAAAAGAAAAACTACCCCAAACCGTAGTAACAATGTTCCATCCTGAACCATGAAAAATCAACAATAAATTTGTTTATAATAATACCTCTAACACGTATAGACTTTCGGTCGTTGCCGTGACAAAAGTGAAAAACGTATAGACTTTCGGTCGTTGCCGTGACAAAAGTGAGAGGTCGGTTTAGACAAACACGTATACGTGACAAAAGTGAGAGGTCGGTTTAGACAAGGACTTGTCAGGGTGGATCTTTTAATTATTTGGAATATTTCAATCAAGAAACTTGTTGTTACATGTTTTGATTACCAGTGCTAATCCCCGCCATACATGTTTTGATTACCAGTGCTAATCCCCACCATGCTACCTTTTTTTTTTGGGGAGGGAGAGGGGGGTGAGGGGTGCTTATAAAATAACATGTACAACACTGGTTGAGATACAGCACATCCTTTCCACCCATAGTGCGATACGCGTTTGGCTGGCTTCAGCTTCTTGCTTCCAGTTTTCACCTATTCATTGTCTCACCTTATCTCAGTCTATCCATTCATTGCAATGGCAAACCTACCCACCGCACCGCAACAGAAGAGCGATGCTTCATCCTCTTCTGCCTCCACCTCTACTTATCCCCGATATGATGTTTTCATCAGTCATCGGGGCTCCGATGTTAAAAACACCTTCGCGTCCCATCTCTACAAGCGCCTTCGTGACCATGGATTGTGGGTGTTTCTTGACAAGCCTGAACTGGAGCCCGGACACGATTTCCAGTCTCAAATCGAAGCCGCTATTCGAGTGGCTTCTGTACAAATTGCTATTTTTTCTCCGGCTTATGCGGAATCGAAATGGTGCCTTGATGAATTAGTCCTCATGGTCGAGTCCCGGGCGCCTATTCTTCCCATATTTTATAATGTTGAGCCCTTCCAGGTCAGGTGGAACGACAAAAAAGGAGTATACGCTGAAGCCCTGAAGAAACTCCAGCAGAAGACAATAATCGACCCTCAAACTAATACAGAGAAGCCACGCCACGACTCGGCTACCATTCAAGGCTGGAGAGATGCTCTTTCTCATGTCGCCGACATAAGTGGTCTCGAGCTGAAGACTTTTAACGGGTAACGTTCTACTATCTAGCGTCTGTTTTCATTTTGATGAATTGCTGGGTAATTCACACAGGAAAAAAAAAAGTGTTTTTTTTGACATATGGTGAATTGTTAATTTTTTTTTAGAGTAATTTAGGAGAGACTCAAATCAATTTTCATGGTCGTCAATATAACACTAAAATATATCTAACAACTTGCAAATCAGATCAGATATACCAGTTATAGGTATTAAAAATATAAAAATAATACATAATTCAACTTTCATTCATAATATCATCTTGTCATACTTTTTATCTTTCCTATACCCATATCTTTCTGGCTTATTCTGCTATAAGTGACTATCTAGTAGATTAATGCCATTATCTTTCTGGCTTATTCTGCTATAAGTGACTATCTAGTAGATTAATGCCATTACATTTTCAGAAATGAAGACTCCAATATCTATTTTATAAAAAACTCCTTCATTTTCAAGTCTGTATTTAACTATTTCCTAAGAGTAGTTGCCTGTATTTACTACTATATTTTGGTTTAAGACAGAAAATATATATCTTTTTGAAAATACTTTTTTTAGATATGAGATCCGCTGTCCAATTCTGCTCCATGTATATATATACGCTGAAAGTGGATATGATTAGAAGTCCTTACCAGGTTCAGATCCTCTCCATCCAATTTGCAGGTATAGGGATTGAAATTAGTATTATTGTTTATCCAGTCAATTATTTCTTTTGCATCCCCATATATCTGAATTTTGTCTATAGTGAACCAGTTTACTGCTATTATGTCTATCCTGAGCCACTTTGCTGCTATTAGGACTTCCCACAATTCTGTAATCTCTCCTTTGTGTTTGAACCCATTACTCCCTCCTACCAGAAGTAATAGAACAGGTTCAGTAATTATGACAAGGCCATATCCACATTTCCTTCCATTGCTGGCTCCGTCAAGAAACCCAACCAGATATTCTCCCCAAATACTCTGATTTTGCATTTCCTGTTTCTGTCAGACTTTATCACTGGCCCTATCTAGTTGAAAAAAGAAACTATCTTGATAATGTATTCCCTTACCATCGCCATTTTCTTTTCAAAGATGCTAGCGTTCCTGCTTCGCCAAATAATCTTACCTGGGCATTTCTCATTGGTTTTTCATCCAGGAACGAGGCAGAGCTTCTGGACAAAGTTGTGCAAAGCCTATTGAAAAAGGTTCCAAAAACACCGCTGTTAGTGGCAAAATATCCAACTGGTTTGGATGACAAGCTACATGATTTTGAATGTGCAGTGCTACCGCAAGAAGGGCAGGAGCAGAACGAACAAGTCACGGTTGTTGGAATTGTAGGTATGGGTGGTATTGGGAAAACCACTCTGGGGAAACAGATCTTCAACCGTAGATGGTCAGATTATAATGGATCCTCTTTTTTATTTGATGTGAGAGAAACTACAGCTAAAAGGTCTCTCATTGATTTGCAAATGAAGCTCATTAAGGACTTGACACACATAGATATCAAAATTGATAGTCTAGACCATGGTGTGATGATGCTTAAACGTTATCTCGCTTCCTGCAATGCTATGATTGTTTTAGATGATGTAAATAAGGCCG
Organism: Pinus albicaulis; assembly: GCA_034641835.2. Lineage (NCBI taxonomy): Eukaryota > Viridiplantae > Streptophyta > Pinopsida > Pinales > Pinaceae > Pinus > Pinus albicaulis. The sequence continues at coordinate 1,852,161,483 of CM076575.1, read as the reverse complement.
ATCAATTGGATGCATTCTTACCAGTTAAGGATGTTCTTAGTTCCAATAGCTTGATACTAGTTACCTCCCGGGACAAGGGAGTCCTCATAAGCTCAGGAATAGCAGATTCATCAATTTATAAGCTCACGGGAATGAATAGAGCACACTCCCAAGAGTTGTTCTGCTCCTATGCCTTCTCTCAGCGACATCCATTACCGGGATTTACAGGTCTGGTGGAAGGGTTTGTAACGGCCTGTGATGGATTGCCGCTGGCATTGAAAGTTACCGGGGCTTCTCTTTGTGGAAGAGATGACACATATTGGAAAGAACTATTGAAAGAATTTCACAAGATACCACCTGCTGACATACTGGAAACCCTGAAAATTAGTTATAATTCACTGGACCAAGAGTATCAGCGAATATTCTTAGATATGGCCTGCTTTTCTATAGGAGAAGAGATGGATACAGCAAAAAGAATATGGGGAGCGGTGGGAGTTTCAAATTTGGAGAGCAAGTGTCTTCTGGAACTGGACAGCAGAAATCGAATAAAAATGCATGATCAGGTTAGAGATATGGGAAGATATACTGCAGAAAGATCAATGCCCCAACGCCTTTGTTGTCACGACACCAACAATAACATTGATAAGTTGTTTGAAGGATCGTCCTGTTCTGTAAGTGATTCAAACATTCCTCTTTGGTTCAAAATTTTAAAGTTGCTTTGTTCAACACAAAGATCTGTGTCCTGATACTATCTATCTTTTATTTTTTTAATGAATGAATAGGTCACAACTGAAGTTCGCGGGATTTCGACGGTTCATCGTGTAGAAGATTTCCATTATCGATTCGGTGTCCATTCAGAAATGTCATGGTACAAAAGGTGTAGTCAGGAGCTGTGGGGAAACTGTAAGTGGGCACTGTTCAATACATATCGTTATCATGGTTTGCAAATTCTTGCAAGTGAAGGTTGTTATGTAGAAGCTATATTGAGGAGGGTGCGGTCACCGCATCTCATATGGCTCCGCTGGTACAAATGCCCCTGTTCTTCCCTACCTTCTTGGGTTCCGCTGCAAAATTTAAGAGTTTTAGAAGTAAGAGGAAGCAGATTGAAAACCTTGTGGCAACAGGAATCTCAGGTACTCAATTTTGTGTGTTTATGCTTCTTTTAGTTCAATCTCAGTTTGTAGATGAGAATCATCTCGAAATCTTTCTTACAGTGGAAATGTGGACATTGCAGCCGCCTCTCCAATTGCGCGAGTTAAACATCTACTCTCCCTTTTCAGATTTTCCAAAGTCCATAGGACAACTTAAGTACCTTGAAAAGATTGTTGTGGATTATGTTGAGACTGTCCAACTCAAAGCTATCTACTCCTCCATTTCAGACTATCCGAAATCCAAGACTGTCCAACTCAAAACATTGCCAGAGGAATTTTGTTATATGAGCTCTTTGAAATACTTGGCCTTAAGACATTTCACAAGAATGAGATCGCTGCCCTATTCCCTGGGAAAGCTAACAAATCTTCACCACATCGATTTGTCTTATGCTACCAGTTTGGAGATGCTGCCTCATTCCATCGGAAGGCTAGCAAACCTACAGTCCATCGCTTTGTCTTATTGTTCAAGCTTGGCGATGCTGCCAAATTCTTTTGGGAATTTGACTAGACTCAAACGTCTCTCTTTGAAGGAATGTAAGAATGTGACCATTTCCATAGAGACACTTGGAAATATTACGACGCTGGAATTGTTGGATCTTTCACGTTGTCCCAAGGTGAAAGAATTGCCTCCGCAGGTCACACATCAACGGTTCTTGCGAGAATTATATTTTTTGGATGCCGAGTTAAAAGAATTGCCAAGCGGTATCGGTGACCTATGCAACTTGGAGGTTCTGCATTTAGGGGACCGTTTGTTGGAAGCGCTGCCATCTTCCCTCGGTTCCCTCAATAGCTTGAAGGAGTTGAAGGTGAGGAATTGTGGTGGACTGAAATGCTTGCCCGATACCTTTGGACGGTTGACTCAACTGACACGGTTGACCTTGGAATCTTGTGGGATACAAACGTTACCACAGGATGTTCTCCTGCTGAACAATCTCCAATATTTTCGGATAGCAGATTGTCCATTGGGCGAACTTCCATTTAAAACAGCAGAAACAGTAGCAGCGTCGAATGAATTGGACGGCTCCAATGGCAAATGTAGGGTTGGCTTCCAGAGCCTCCGGGAACTATATCTGGTTGATGTACAGATAAGGGAGGTAACCTTTGCTGAAGGAGTTTGCCGAAACCTTCAACAACTTTTCTTGTCTCGCTGTAAGGAATTGAGGCAAATTGGAAGGCTTTGTGGTCCGGAAACACTTAATGATCTCACGATCTGCAACTGCGAAAAAGTAGAGGAGCTCACCTGTCTTCAAACGTGCACATCTTTGGAACATTTGTCTGTCGGTAGATGTAGCAAACTGAAGAACATACCAGCGTTGGGACACCTCCCAAAGCTTAGAAGACTATATGTTCTTAATTGTGATGAGATAGAAGAGTTGCCATCTCTGGAACATCTGACAACTTTGACTTTGTTGGAGGTCAGTGGATGTAGCAAACTCAAGACCATACAAGGGTTGGAACACCTCACTAGGCTTGCAGAGTTATATCTTGACCATCTCGCTGAGATAGAAGAGTTACCAGTTTTGGAAAGTTTGTGGTGGTTGTGGGTTAGTGCATGTCCCAAGTTGAAGTGCATACAAGGATTGCAGCAGCTCACAAAGCTTTATTATTTAGGAGTTGGAGAATGCGGTGAGATAGAAGAGCTGCGAGGTGTGGAACATTTAATGTCCTTGGTAAGACTTTGGGTAAGGTACTGTCCCAAACTGCAGTGGCGGGGGAGAGTACTGGAGCCGTTGCGCCAACGACTGAAGGGAAAATTCATATATGAAAAAGAAAGCAAAATGAAGAGGGTGTGGTCTGCTATTTGTGGAGCGAGAGAGTGTGAGGGGGATAGAAAAACAAAAAAAATGAAGAGCATGGCAAATTAAGAGCATGATATTATATTTTATGTTAAGCCTTATTGCATTTCTCTCTTTGTTTTCGCGTCAAGTTGTTTTATTTGTCCATGGACAGAACACCAGAAGTTAACTGAAACCCATTATATAAAGTAAGAGTGCAATGCGAAGAAAAGTTGCGAAGGCAGGTAGGTATGATATTAAGATGACGTAATAAGTGCCTTAGTATTGGGTTTACATTTTAATTATGTGATGGAAGACAGTGTTGAGATTAGAGAGATGGCAAAACTTCAAAACTTGAAGCATTAGAACACTACGGTGGTTGTCAAATTCTGTTATGGTGAGAGGTGTTACAAGCGTGAATAGCATTAAAGAACATGGGTTATACCCATGTTAATGTTAAGGTTGATTTTTATTTTTTATTTTTTTAATTAAATATTAATTATTCTTATTTATGATAATTTTTTAATAGTTATACAAGTTTTTCATAATTTTAATTTAATTATGGGTAATTATTAAAAGAAGGATAGAAATTTAATCTCTATAATCAATATTGGAATATTATTCATAAATTCAAAATTGAGAGTTTAAGATTTTATTTCCAAATTAGTTATATTTATTTAATTGATTTAATTCAAATTAATTAATTGAAAAAATGGCATATCAACACATATCATACTCAGCATGGTATTGATAAACCACATTATTGTAAAAAGAAAAATTTACAAGTTGAGAATTACTATCATTAAAAATGTTGTTACATGTATTTTAAAATGTATATAGATTTAATTCATATATTGATTATTTTTATAATTAATAATAAATATTTAAAATAAAACTATAATAAAATTATTTTTTATGATTTTTCAACAAAAACTGGCAAGTGTTTTGGCTTTTATGATGGATTGATGCCTATTTGTGTTTACCAAACATTTAATTTATATAACTAGTTTGCAAGTTTGATGATTAAAAATATGTTTTTTTATTTTCAAAAAGTTAAGTTCAAGTTTCAAAAAAAGACATTTTAATAATCAAATATTTACGTAAAATTAGTTTTATTTTTATTTTTTTTAAAGACATTATATAACCCTGTGCTCATGCTCAATTTTAACAAGATGAGAATAGTTTGTCTTTTAATTGAAAATTATTTATTTAAGAATCTAGTTTATTTTCTAATGGAAAATTACTTTTTCATTAATAGTTTGTTTTATGTTATAAAACAAATAAGTTGATTAGTTTCAGACAAATTTTTTATTAATGTCATTAGTTAATCACTTAAGTTGGTTTGTAATTAACTTTATCATTAATGTGGAGCCACTTTTTAAGATATAGGTAACTTTTAAAACTCATAAAAATAGTATTTTGCAATTTAATATTATCAAATGAAATGAGTTAAAAATTATTAAAATAACAAATCTTTTAAATCAATTTTAATGAAAATTATGATTTTTTCTCCAATAATATTTCATTTATTTTTCAAATCAATTCAAAATATTTAGAAATAATTCTTTCATAAAATTTTTAATCTCACTTTCCCATTTTTTTCCTTTTCTTCTCTCTTTTTGTCACAACTAAATATATAAACATATACCAAAAAAATAAAAAAAATAAAAAAAAAATCGTATTACCTTTACTTTCACTCAAACCTTACTACTATTCGATATACACAACAATTTTGAATACTCACTGAATATATCTATAATGTAACTATGCATACAATATGATTTAAATCTTACAGTACACATAATTTAAATCCATGCAGTCAATTCTAGTTTTCATCATATAATAATTCAAAGTCTATGGTTTGAAATTATAACTTCGGAAAGCATAAAGATTTAATTAGCACAGTGATCGAGTTGATCTTTCCATAGGTGTTCATTACTCCCTTGATTGGATTGACTTGGATTTTTAAAACTGATTATATGTATTTATGCATATCAACTGTGTTTCAATTCCTATCTCTAACAGAGTCATTTTTCTTTATACAATTCAAATTCATATTACAACTTCATATTTTTACAACACTTCGAATTGGTGTTAATGAACTCTGTCACATTCCCACCTTGTTTACTGGGTTGAATGCCCACGTGTCAGTTCCTTAAGTTGCCCAATGTCCCGCTGTCACTTGGATCTCGTCCCACCGTAGATCTCGGTCTCTGGTGATCGACGATGCTTGTGAAGGTTAGGGATGGTTAGGGTAACCACCCACCCCATCCCCCACCTCCTAGTTCATTCACTTTGTCGCTTGTTCTCGGGTCTTGGCTCTGCAACTCAGGTTTTTCTCTTGTGGCTATTGTCGTATGCCATCCCTACATGCAAGCGCTACCTTCTGGGAATGGTCATGCCGCATTCGTCTTCGCTGTTTAACAGAGGTAATACTACCCTCTTCCCTGTCAGTATTCTATATTTTTAGATGGAATTTACTTCATAGTTGACGCTTGTGGAGACTGTAACTTCTACTCTTGTTACAGAGGGACCTTGTGGCTTTAAACCCAGGTGGATTATTCTGTCACCTGAAGCTTTACTGTTCCATACCAGTTTTCTTTCGATTGGTTTTTTCAACTAGAGGGTTTTAGGTTATTTACCTAACTTTGTTTACCCAGCATGACATTGTTTCGCTGCCATGCGAAGAAGTCTTCATGGTTTCCTTCTAGACTGCTGAGAAAGGAGAGTGTGCCGCCTTAGCAAGCTCGACCTGTATAGGTAAGCTTTGTCGTGACTATTATTTCTTTCATAGCTTCTCGTTTTTAATATTGGTTTCACTGTAAGGGGAGGTTCACACGACCCAAGGGCTTTAACATTGTTTTTATTGTGTTACAGGGCTTGCACATCCATTTAAGGTCGAAGCAATGAGCCATCTCGAACCACACATGATCACTTCCAGGTAAGCCTTCTATTTACAGTTGATGGCATAGTCAATTTAGCCATGGACAATAATGTTTATAACTTCGCACCCACCCCCCCCCCCCCCCAACCCCCATTGCAGGGTTTTGGGGTTTTCCAGCGTTGAATAGTTATTCAATGCAGATCAGCGAACCCAGCAGAAGACAAACAGTGACCCTCAAACTAATGGAGATCAGAAGCCACGCCACGACTCCGCTACCATTCAAGGCTGGAGAGCTGCTCTTTCTCATGTCGCAAATCTCAAGGGTTGCGAACTCAAGGCCTTTAACGGGTAAGCATTTTTAACTATTTCCTGTCCATTTCCTGATTCGTATTTGATATTAATTAAATTTGATTAAGTGACAGACCTGTGGTATTGAGTATATCTTATTACATGTGACCAAATTTGGGGATTTTCCATGTCACAGTTTTGGGGATTTTTAACTATTTTGTGTCTATTTCTTGATTTGTATTTCATATTAATTAAATTTGATTAAGTGAAGGTTAACAATTGTGGTGCCTTGAATTAGCGACATACCTGTTGTATTGAGTATATCCTATTACATGTGTGATCAAATTTGGGGATTTTCTATGTCACAGTTTTGGGGATTTTCTCTTGTAGTGAGTAATTTCGCTGATGTTTCCATATTGTGGTTTTTCAGAATAAATCATAGTGTATATGTGTTGTTGTTAGATGTGTGATTTTTATCCTTATTCCTCTGCCAACACTTCATATTTACCCAGGCGTTTCTCATTGGTTATTCATCCAAGAACGAGCAGGAGCTCCTGGACGAAGTTGTGCGAAACGTATTGAAAAAAGTTCCAAAAACAACTCTGTTTGTGGCTAAATATCCAACTGGTTTAGATATTAAGCTACAACACTTTGAAAGTATAGTGCTAATGCAGCAGGGGCAGGAGCGTGAAGTCCAGGCCAGGGTTGTGGGAATTGTAGGTGTTGGTGGTATTGGGAAAACCACTTTGGTGAAACACATGTTCAACCATAGGTGCTCTGAGTATGATGGATCCTCTTTTTTATCTGATGTTAATGAAATTACAGGTAGAAAATATCTGGTTGATTTGCAAATGAAGCTCATTAAGGACTTGACACATAAGGATATTAATATTGAGATTTTGGACCAAGGTGTGATGATCCTTAAACATTACCTCACTTGTTGTAATGCAATGATAGTTTTAGATAATGCAGAGAAGGCAGAACAATTGGATGCATTCTTACCAATTAGGGATGTTCTTAGTTCCAATAGCTTGATACTAGTTACCTCTCGGGACAAGCATGCCCTCCTATGTTAAAAAAGTGCAGATTCATCAATTTATAAGCTCATGGGGATGAATCGAGCACTCCCATGAGTTGTTCTGCTCATGGGCCTTCAATCAACCACATCCACCAACAGGATTTATAGATCTAGTGGAACGATTTGTAAGTGCCTGTGATGGGTTGCCCTTGTCATTGAAAGTGACTGGGGCTCTTCTTTGTGGAAGAGATGACACATATTGGAAACAACTATTGAATGAATTTCAAAAGATACCACCCGCCGACATACGGGAAACACTGAAAATTAGTTATAATTCATTGGACCAAGAGTACCAGCAAATATTCTTAGATATGGCCTGCTTTTCTATAGGAGAAGATGTGGTTACAACAAAAAGAATATGGGGAGTGGTGGGAGTTTCAAATTTAGAAAGCAAGTGTCTTTTGGAAGTGGACAGCAAAAATCGGATAAAAATGCATGATCAGGTTAGAGATATGGGAAGATATGTTGCGGATCAAACATCAATGCCCTGTTGTCTTTGGTGCGACGCGACCAACAATAACATTGATAAGTTATTTGAAGAATCGTCATGGTCTGTAAGTGATTCAAACATTCCTCTTTTGTTCAAAATTTTTAAAGTTGTTTTGTTCAACACAAAGATATGTGTCCTGATACTATCTATTTTTATTTTTTATGAATGAATAGGTCACAACCGAAGTTCGCGGGATTTTGACGGTTCATCGTGTTGAAGATTTCCATTATGGATTCAGTGATCATTCAGAAATGTCATGGTACAAAAGGTGTAGTCAGGAGCTATGGGGAAATTGTAAGTGGGCACTGCTCAGTACAGATCGTTATGATGGTTTGCAAATTCTTGCAAGTGAAGATTGTTATGTAGATGCTATATTGAGGAGGGTGCAGTCACGACATCTCATATGGCTCCGCTGGTATAAATGTACCTATTCTTCCCTGCCTTCTTGGGTTCCCCTAGAAAATTTAAGAGTTTTAGAAGTGAGAGGAAGCAGATTGAAAACCTTGTGGCAACAGGAATCTCAGGTACTCAATTGTGTGTGTTTATACTTCTTTTATTTCAATCCCAGTTTGTAGATGATAATCATCTCGAAATCTTTCTTATAATGGAAATGTGCACATTGCAGCTGCCTCTCCGGTTGTGAGAGTTAAACATCTACTCTCCCTTTTTAGATTTTTCAAAGTCCATAGGACAACTGAAGTACCTTGAAAAGATTGTTGTGGATTATGATGAGACTGTCCAGCTCAAAGCTATCTACTCCTCCATTTCAGATCACTCTCCGAAATCCAAGATTGCCCAACTCAAAACATTGCCAGAAGAATTTTGTTATATGAGCTCTTTGAAATACTTGGCCTTAAGACATTTCACAAGAATGAGATCGCTGCCCTATTCCCAGGGAAAGCTAACAAGTCTTCAGCACATCGATTTGTCTTATGTTACCAGTTTGGAGATGCTGCCTCATTCCATCGGAAGGCTAGCAAACCTACAGTCCATCGATTTGTCTTATTGTTCAAGCTTGGCGATGCTGCCAAATTATTTTGGGAATTTGACTCGACTCAAACGTCTTTCTTTGAATGAATGTAGGAGTGTGACCATTTTCAAAGAGACACTTGGAAATATTACCACGCTGGAATTGTTGGATCTTTCACGTTGTCCCAAGGTGAAATAATTGCCTCCGCAGGTCACACATCAACGGTTCTTGCAAAAATTATATTTTTTGGATGCCGAGTTAAAAGAATTGCCAAGCAGTATCGGTGACCTATGCAACTTGGAGGTTCTGCATTTAGGGGACCGTTTGTTGGAAGCGCTGCCACCTTTCCTTGGTTCCCTCAATACCTTGAAGGTGTTGGATGTGAGAAATTGTGGTGGACTGAAATGCTTGCCCGATACCTTTGGACGGTTGGCTCAACTGACACGGTTGACCTTGGAATCTTGTGGGATACAAAGGTTACCACAGCATGTTCTCTTGCTGAACAATCTTGAATATTTTCAGATAGCAGATTGTCCATTGGGCGAACTTCCATTTAAAACAGCAGAAACAGTAGCAGCATCGAATGAATTGGATGGCTCCAATGTCAAATGTAGGTTTGGCTTCGAAAACCTCCAGGATCTACATCTGGTTGATGTACAAATAAGGGAGGTAACCTTTCCTGAAGGAGTTTGTCGAAACCTTCAACTACTTGAGTTGTGTGGATGTAAGGAATTGAGGAAAATTGGAAGGCTTTGTGGTCCGAAGAAACTTATTGATCTCATGATCTCGGACTGCGAAAAAGTAGAGGAGCTCACCTGTCTTCAAACGTGCACATCTTTGGATCATTTGTCTGTCCGTAGATGTAGCAAACTTAAGAACAAACTGTTGAAAATATTAAATTCATTTGCGTGCCTTTGAGTAGAAGAAAAAGTACAGGCCATAAGGATGAATTAATGTTGATGGGCTGCAGCCACAAATTGCAGAGGAGAATTAATTTTTGTTATGGGCGAAGATATTTTTGCAGAAGGAATGAAGACTTTCGTGGCTTCAAAGCACGGAAGAACAGAAGTATTAAAAATTAGTCATTTCAGGCATTTAAAGCCCTCAACAACCAATATGAAGTGAAATACATTAAAAACAGCGGAAAGACTGTGATTTTATGAAAAGGGAGGACAATTGGTCCCTACCACTTATGTGCAAATCACAGATCGTAGTTTTGAAGTATTATGTCTTATTGATGTGGATGTTTGCGATGTGCGATCATCGCACCATCGCAACATCGCATATTACAAAGATCGCCCTCCGCCCAAGTCAGAGTTCCGTTGATCATTTGCGATGTGATTGTCGCGCCATCGCACAATTTCATGTCGCATCTTACATTGTTATTCCGCCTTTTGTTTGATCGCCAATTTGCAATTTTTGCGCGATCGTACAATCGCAAATCGCAACGTTGCCAATCACATTTTTGTTTGATCTGCTAATCGCCGATGGCCGATTGCGATGTGGTCCCCACTCGTACGTCGCGCCTATATTAAGTTTTATGTTCGGGAGTGCATTTTTCTTTGTAATTTGTTTTATTTCTTTGTTTTATGTATTTTATTCCCGCCACGCCATATAAAAGAGAAAAAGGCCCGTGAGGCTAAATTTAATGGTAATTTTATTGGTTGTAAACGCTGTGTGAGAGCCCGCAGGCAGAAAAACACATTAAGACCAAACAAAGCATTGTTTTGTGTGTTTTGAGAAAGACAGAGAGAGAGAGAGATTTGTATTATAGCACTGTGTCTGTAGCAGTCTTGATATCATATCTTGTGAATCCCTCCGGTGAGGAAGAATTTTGTAATAGTTTTAGTTTGTTTAATGAAATAGAAGAAAGCATTTTCATGCCATCTCTGTCTGCAAGCAAAATCTTGACTTTAACTTCTCTGTGTTGTAAGAGGGGAGTTTATTTTGGAATTTGCAATAATTCCAACACATACCAGCGTTGGGACACCTCCCAAAGCTTACAAGACTAGATGTTTTTGATTGTGATGAGATAGAAGATTTTCCATCTCTGGAACATCTGACATCTTTGGATTGCTTGCAGGTCAGTAAAGTCAAGACCATACAAGGGTTGGAACACCTCACTAAGCTTGATATGCTATTTCTTGATGATCTCGCTGAGATAGAAGAGTTACCAGTTTTGGAAAAATTGTGGAAGTTGTCGGTTAATGCATGTCCCAAGTTGAAGCGAATACAAGGATTGGAGCAGCTCACAGAGCTTACATATTTCTTTGTTGTAAATTGCGGTGAGATACAAGAGCTGCGAGGTGTGGAACATGTAATGTCATTGGAAAGACTTAATGTAATGTACTGTCCCAAATTGCAGTGGCGGGGGAGAGTATTGGAGTAGTTGCGCCAACGACTGAAGGGAGAATTCAGATATGTAAAGGAAAGCAAAATGAAGAGGCTGTGGTCTGCTATTTCTGGAGCGACAAACAAAATTAAGAGCATGATATTATATTTTATGTTAAACCTTATTGCATATCTCTCTTTGTTTTCGCATAAAGTTGTTTTATTTTTCCATGGACAGAACACCAGTACTTAACTGAAACCCATTTATTTTTCCATGGTCTTAGTAGCTTCGACAACAAAGCACATGTATTATGTGATCTTTGTTGATGACTTTTCTCATAAGTGCTGGATCTTCTTCATGCAGAAGAAGAGCGAGACATTCTCAAAGTTCTGTGAGTTTAAGGAACTGGTTGAGAAAGAGTCGGGGAAGTAGGTGAAAGCTCTTAGGAGCGATAATGGTGGTGAATTCATCTCTGGCGAATTCAAGGACTTTTGTAGCGTAGAAGAAATTCAAAGAGAGCTCATAGCACCTCATAACCCACAATAGAATGGGGTCGCGAAGCGAAAGAACAGAACGATCATGGGTGCTGCACGGGCGATGTTGCATGATCAGGGCCTTCCCATACACTTGTGGGCCGAAGCATGCAACACTGCAATTTATGTGCGAAATCGTTGTCCTCATAGAGTACTTGGTATGAGTACACCCGAAGAGGCGTTTTCTGGTAAGAAGCCTGATATTTCTCATTTGAAGATTTGTGGCTCACCTATTTACATTCATGTGACGAAGGATGCCAGGAAGAAGATGGAGCCGACCGCAGAGGTTGGGATATTTGTGGGGTACACAAAAACACCCCACAATTATCGTGTGTATTTTCCAGACAGTCGGAAGACTGTTGTGCGATGGGATATCAAATTTCATGAGGAGAAAGCCATGAAGTTGTCGCTTGAGAGGGAGCTACACTTGCATGCAGATGAGGAGCTACTAGTTCCTAAAGATGAACCTTAGGATGTGGATCAGCCACAAGAGGAGGTTCATGGAGTGGAAGAAACCACTCATGCAGTGCCAACCATCAGAGGGCAGAAGCGCACTACAGAAGCTGAGCGACTGAATCTTGATGCAGTGCAGAATGTAGGAGCACCTACATCAAAGTGTAGACAGAGAGAGTCACCTGACCGATATACTGGATACATGGCTCTGATGAGCAAGTGTATCGTGACAGAACCATCTTCTTTTGAGGAAGCTGTGGAGGATCCCGCATGGGTAGATGCCATGGTGGAAGAGTATGATTCGATTGTCAGAAACAGTGCATGGGAGATTGTCCCAAGGCCGGAAGGGAAATCAGTGGTAGGTTCGAGATGGATCTACAAAGTGAAGCAAGCTGCTGACGGGAGCGTCAAGAAGTACAAGGCAAGATTTGTTGCCCAGGGATTCTCACAGATCGAGGGGATCGACTATGAAGAAACCTTTGCACCTGTTGCAAGATATTCTTCCATACGAACTATCCTTACTCTCTCAGCGCAGATGGGGTGGCACATTCATCAGATGGATGTGAAGACTGTGTTCCTCAACGGAGTCATTGAGGAGGAGGTGTACATAGAGCAGCCTGAAGGATTCAAAATATTCAGCATCGAATCGCATGTGTGCAGGCTCAAAAGAGTGATGTATGGGTTGGAACAAGCACCTCGTGCTTGGTACACACGGATAGACAGTTATTTCACCGAACTTGGATTCACCAAGAGTGAGGCAGATCCGAACCTCTACTAGATTGTGGTGGAGGGTAAGTTGTTGATCATTGTACTTTATGTAGATGATTTGATACTAACAGGTGATGAACTGTTGATACACTCATGCAAGGCAGATCTTGCAAAGGAGTTTGAGATGAAGGACTTGGGCCTCCTTTATTATTTCCTAGGATTGGAAATTTTGCAAAGGAAGGGTGGACTATTTGTGTCTCAAGGCAAGTATTTCCGGGAGATACTGGAGAAGTTCAACATGCAAGGCTGCAAGCCTATCGACACTCCTCTTCCTGGTGGTTGGATGAAAGAGGATGCTACATTGGCAGAGGTAGTGGATGCCACTGTTTATCGACAGTTGGTTGGTTCGCTCATGTATCTAGTCAATACACGATCGGACATATGCTATGCTATTAACCAGCTTTCACAAGCTATGGTTAAGCCTACCAAGCTCTTTTGGAAGGCAGGCAAGCATGTATTGAGATATCTCAGAGGCACATCGGGATATGGATTATGGTACAGACAGGAGGATGAGTTGAGGCTGCATGGCTTCACAGATCGATATCATCATATCAGAGATTGTGTGCAGTGGAAGATCATGTTACTCTCTTACATTCCCACGGAGGATCAGGATGCAGATATTCTGACGAAGGCGCTAACCAGGAGCAAATTCGAATACCATAGAGACAGGGTCGGGGTGGTAGATAATCCCTATGTTGTGGAGAGGGAGTGTTGAGATTCAACAAGATGATGAGCTTAGTGAAAAGAGTCGCCTTCACTAAGTGGGCCCGCAGGCTATTTTTGGTGCAAGTCTATTTTTAGACAAGTCGATCATGTTCTATGAGTTGTAGGATGCTATTTGTGGATGGTTGCTAAAGTTGGAAAAATAGATGGACTTCTATTTCTAGACATATTGGGCGGAATCTATTTTTAGATTGCCAGTCTAAAAATAGATATGTTGAATATTATTAGCTCTTAATAATATTTGGACTCTAAACATTATCTTATTCTCTTGGAGCACTTCAGTTAAGTGCACAGATGTGGCACAGGAGCTGACAGAAGGAATTACACTATTCCCGAGGGTTAAGTGGAGCTATTGCATGGAGACTTCAGTTAGAACTCATGTGACAGAGTTTGGTGGAGTTATTGAGGTAGTTGGTGGAGTTGTGTTCAGTTTAACTTAGTTAAACATAGTTGAGCTAGTTGTATCTAGTCTAACTGATTGATACACTAGTGAGAGTGGTGTGAATTAATTAATAATTAATTCACTAATTATTAACTCATTAATCAACTGAAGAATACATCAGTTAACTACAGTGCATGGACAGTTTCAGTGGAGACCAATGGAGAGGTAGGTGAAAGAGCAGTGTGACTATCAGTTGTGACTATACTGGTGCATGAGTTTGCACCACACATTGATGGAGATGCCAATGAGGATTGTGCAGTGCAAGCCAGGTGAATACGAGTTCATTCTTCAGTAGGGATTGCGCAGTAGAGGCAGGCTAGCAGGTGGCAAAGATCGGTGCATGGATTTGCAAGATCGGGCCTGATTAGTGTGTAGTGATTGTATTTTACGGAGAGCTTGATATGATCAGCTTTGTATGAGGATTGTTACATGATCTCTATGACATATATTATATACAGATAGTTGGGGCCTTCAGCTTCAGGCTTTCCCATAAAAACAACTGTGTTAATGTGTGTGAATTTTTATGGTTTCATGTGTGCATTGCAATTGATTTAATTTCCGCATGTGATGATCAATGGTGGAATAGATTCTGTATTGTGCATGAAGTTAAAATAGTGTGTGATCAGGAGAATCTTGGATATATAACATATTAGTTATATAATTTCTACAATAACAAGTCTGTCAGCCATAATTTAAGTTAAAACAGGGTGTTACATATTCCCCTGCTAAGGAAAACACCGTCCTCAGTGTTATATGATCAATGAGAATAATTCAGGATATGCTTCTTGAATAATATGCTCATCCTCCCAAGTAGCCTCCTCTGGGCCAAAGTGCTTCCATTGCACTTTAACTTGGGGGATGACTCACCTCCGGAGCATTATTTCTCTCTGATCTAGAATATGTTGTGGTTCTACTAGGACCTCGTCGTCTGGTTCTACCTGCAAGCAACAATTATCATAATTAATTTAAATCAGAAGTATATTTTAGTTACAAACGTAATATAGTCATGACTTACATGTATACCCTGCCAATGTATCACATGTTTAGGGTCATGTATGTATCACTTCAACATAGATACATGAAACACATTATGTACCAATATATGATTGGGTAGAGCCAGTCAATAAGCCACCAGTCCTATCCTTTCCAGAATTTCGAATGGTCTGCAATATCTGGGAGCCAATTTGGCACAAGAATTCCACCTCAAAGTGCTATTTTATGGTTTAATTCTTACATATACATGATCCCCTACCACAAACTCACGGAAGGTTCTTTTCCAATCCGCATAAATTTTTTTTCGGTCTTGGGCTGCTTTCAAATTCTGCCTAATCTATCTTACTTCATGTTCCATTTCCTCTAGCATGTCTGGTCCAAGCATCATCTTGGCTTATGGATTGCTCCAATTTATAGGAGTCCGACATTGTCTTCCGTACAATGCTTCAAATAGACTCATCTTAAGGGATTCTTGATATCCGTTGTTATAGGCAAACTCAACCAAATGCAGATACTCTTCCCATTTCGTAGGTTGTTGCATTACGTACATGCGCAACATATCCTCTAAAACTTGATTCACCCGCTCTGTTTGCCCATCTATTTGAGGATGGTAAGTGGTACTAAATTGCATTTGCGTCCCTAAACCAGTGAATAATGTATTCCAGAATGCTGATGTAAATTTTACATCTCGATCTGAGATGACAATCCTGGGAATACCGTGTATTCTAAAGTTTTCTTTCATGAAAATATAAACAATTTGTACTATCTTGTAAGATGACTGGACGTGTATGAAATGAGCCACTTTTCTGAGTCTATCTACTACCACCATGGTTGACTCATTGTGTCTTTTATTTCTTGGTAGTCCGGTGATGAAATTAAGGGAGATGACTTGCCACTTCCATTTTGGTACTGGAATAGGTTGAAGAAAACCTGCTGGATGTTGGTGTTCTACCTTGACTTGTTGGCACTCCAAGTAGTTGGTCAAGTATTCCACAATGTATTTACGCATCCCAGGCTAGGGATAGTATTTCCTAATTGCTATTAACATTTTCTGATATCCTAGATGTCCTGCGTAGGAACTCCTGTGATACTCATCCAGAATTAGCCCCTTCGGACTCATTTGATTAGGAATATATATCCTTTTTTAGTAAACTAAGAGTTGTTTATCATTGAGCTCATAGTCTGATTGTTTTCCTTTCTTATCTCCTTCTTTTTCTTGCTGCCACAAGAGCTGATATTCAGGGTCTTTCTTTGCTGCCTCTACAATCTATTCTTGAAATTTGAATTCAACTTGGTTAAATTAGAGTTCATATATGCCATGAAACTTTTTGCTCAAAACATCGGCCACCTGGTTCCCTTTACATTTCACATGTTCAATGTCAAAATCAAATTCACTTAAAAATGTGTTCCATATTACTTGGCCAACATTCAGATTAGATTGTTTAAAATAGCTAGTTAAACTGCTATGATAAGTCCTTAACACAAAACTTTTCCCTAGAAAATAATGCCTCCATATTCGCAAGGCATGCACTACGGCAGTTAGCTCTAAATCATAGGTGGAATACCTCTGCTTGTGATCCTTCATCTTCTTGGATTCGTATGCTATGACTTTCCCTTCCTAGGTCAAAACTCCTCCTACCCCTTCCTTGCATGCATCAATGGATACTTCAAATTCCTTAATTGGGTCTGCTACTTTCAGAATAGGGGAAATAGTCAACATCTCCTTCAATAACTCGAAACCATTCTGACATTCCTCAGTCCATTTAAAGGCTCGTCCTTTTCGATGTAAGGAAATAATAGGAAAAGCTATTTCAGAGAACCCATTAATGAATCGTCGGTAATACCCAACTAAACCCATAAATGAACGTATATCTACCACATTCTTAGGAAATTTCCACTCCATAACTGTATTTATCCTTTTAGGTTCTACAGAAATCCCTTCAACATAAATCACATGTCCTAGATATTGGATCTGCTTTTTGAAAAAGTCACATTTAATAAAATTAGTGTAGAGCTAGTGTTCCCGTAACATTTTCAGCACCGTGCACAAATATTCCTTGTGCTCTTACATATCCTGAGAGTAGATTAATATATCATCAATAAAAATTAAAACAAACTTATCCAAAAATGGGTGGAAAATTCCATGCATCAAGCTCATAAAAGTTGTTGGTGCATTGGTTAATTCGAATGGTAGCACCACAAACTCATATTGTTTGTACCAGGTACAGAAAGTTGTTTTAGATATGTCTTCATCCTTAATATGTATTTGGTGGTACCCTAACCTTAAATCAATCTTGGAAAACACTGTTGCCCCCATCACCTGATCAAACATATCATCTATGCATGGCAATGTATACTTATTCTTGATAGTCAGTTTATTAAGCTGTCGGTAATCCATGCACATTCTCATAGTACCATCTTTCTTATTCAAAAACAACATTGATGCTCCCAAAGGGGACACGATTAACCGAATATATCCTTTTTCCATTAATTCTTGTAGCTGCATTTTTAATTCTGTTAATTCAGGTTCACTCATTCTGTATGGATCTCGTGACACAGGGGATACCCCAGGTGTTAATTCTATTGTAAAAGAAATGTCTCGCTTTGGTGGTAATCCTGGAATATTTTCAAGGAACATATCCCAGAATTCCTACACAATAGAAATATTTTCTAGTATGAGGGTCTTATCCTTAGAGTTAGAGAACCCTACTTGAATTGCATATACTTGACACCCCTTTCAAATCCATTTACTCAATTGAGATGTAGTAATGGGACGTAATTGAAGTGGCTTCTTAATTCCCTGCAATTATTGACCTGTACCATCTTTCGATTTAAAGTAAATTCCTTTGTCTTTGCAGTCCACCAATGAACAATATCTTTCAAACCAGTCCATTCCCAATAGAATATCGTAGTATCCTAGAGGTAGATTTTTAAGTTCTACAGTTATGTTTTGGTCACCAATAACCAATTCGCAGTTTGACACTTTGGCATTGGCTCATATTTTTGCTCCTGTAGCCAGTTGTACTAGCCATGGATTCTTAAATTTCTGATTCTATAATTTATATTTTTTGACTATACGGGGGTGTATATAGCTCAAACTGGAATGAGGGTCAACTAAAATAGAAACAGATTGAGTTTTTAACTTACCTTATAATTCTATCATAGTTGGCTGAAAATCTGCTTGTCGATCTTCCAGAGCAGCATTGATTCTGGGTATATTTCATGCTACATCTCCCATGGTAGATGCCTCTTGCAAATTGACTGCCACTTCATTTCTCCCTCAATCTGGAAATTTTTTAAAATAATGTGCCTTCCCACAACCCCAACATTCTAATGGGGATTTTTGGGATTGTCCAAGGTATGGTCTGCTAGAAGCTTCAGTATGTCGTTCTTCAGCTGCCCATTTAGTCCTTTGCTGACTTTTCCCATTCTGTCTATTTTTTTTTATTCCTTGCAGCATTCTTGTAATTTCCAGATCTTCTATTTTTTAAATTGGAAGGGCCTTTATGCCCTTTCTTGTGTGGCCAACTTCTGTCGGTTTCTCCCTTAACTTTTGACTATTGATAACATATTCGTGCTTTCCTTATCCCTTCGTCAATATTTTTTGGGTTTACAAACTCAATCCTCTCTTTCATGTGAGTCAAAAAGTTGCTTAAAAACCTCTACACCTTTGCTTTTTCATCGCGCAAATAAGATACATATCTTAATAAGGAGGTAAAATTAGTGATAAATTCATCCATAGACATTTGCCCCAATTTTAGATCATGAAATTCTTGTGATTTCTCATCATAGGATCGTTTAGTTAAATACTTATCTTTGAAATACTGCTGAAACTCATCCTAAGTTACGTTTTGGTCTTCAATTCCACGCACGTTTTTCACCTCTTCCCACCATAATGTAGCCTTTTACCGTAGTTGGTAGATGGCTAGATGAGCTTTAAGTTTGTTGTTATACTCGTAAAATTGAAAATACTTATTCATATTTATTATCCAAGCTTTTGCAATTTCTTCTGCCTCTCCATCAAATGTAGGTGGCTTGAACTTCCAGAATTCACCCTGTAATTCTACTTTCTGTTTCTTTAGTTCTTGCTGATCCAAAATATTTCCATATTCATCTTCATTATAGGTTCTACTCTTATCACTCCATTATGTATGAATTCCTTCGTGATTGTCAAGAATTTGTTGTTGTTGTTCTCCTTCTCCATGGGTGTCCCTCTCAGGACTAGGCTATGCAGTGTGATGGTTCTATTTATCTGAAAGTCTCTTCAGTATCCTTTCCTGCTCCCTCATTAAACTTTCATTATCACTGTGAACCCTAACCATCTCTGTCTGGAGTTTTTGTACTTTATCAAGTAGTCTATTTTTCTAACATTGATGTTCTTCCAACAATCTATTGGTTTGTTGGTGTTGGTCTACGCTTGATTGCACCCACATTTCTGGGTTGACTTCAGGATTGGTTAAAGGATGGGTTTCCACTGTGTTCCTGTTGGAACGGGGTCTCCTAACAAGCTACGAAACCGGTCCATTTTGGTTATTTTTGTTATATTTAGTATAGAGCAGGGGTTTTGGGGTGGGTCAAAGCCTCGAAAGCATTGTAATGGGGTTAAAGGGTAAACTAGGGGTCTGAAAACCATGGGTTGCAGACCATAGGAATGTTAAAGCTAGATTGTTATAAATAGAGAGGCATTTCAGATTGTAAGAGGTAGGATTTGATAAGCTATTGATGCGATCTGTTGTGTAAGTGATCTGTTGGGGTTTTTGGGCCTCTGGATGTAGTAAACTCAAGACCATACAAGGGTTGGAACACCTCACTAAACTCAAGACCATACAAGGGTTGGAACACCTCACTAAGCTTGGAATTATATTCCTTGAGCAGCTCGCTGAGATAGAAGAGTTACAACTTTTGGAAAATTTGTGGTTCTTGTGGGTTAATGCATGTCCCAAGTTGAAGCGCATACAAGGATTGGAGCAGCTCACAAAGCTTGAATCTTTAGCAGTTGGAAGATGCAGTGAGATAGAAGAGCTGCCAGGTGTGGAACATGTAATGTCATTGAAAAGACTTGATGTAAGGTACTGTCCCAAACTGCAGTGGAGGGGGAGAGTATTGGTTCAGTTGCGCCAATGATTGAAGGGAGAATTCACATATGTAAAAGAAAGAAAAATGAAGAGGGTGTGGTCTGCTATTTGTGGAGCGAGAGAGTGTGAGGGGGATAGAAAAACAAAAAAAATGAAGAGCGTGGCAAATTAAGAGCATGATATTATATTTTATGTTAAGCCTTATTACATTTCTCTCTTTGTTTTCACGTCAACTTGTTTTATTTGTCCATGGACAGAACATCAGTACTTAACTGAAACCCATTATATAAAGTAAGAGTGCAATGTGAAGAAAAATTGCGAAGGCAGGTATGATAATAGGGCCAAGATATTAAGATGACGTAATAAGTGCCTTAGTATTGGGTTTACATTTTAATTATGTCATGGAAGACATTGTTGAGATTAGCCAAATGGAAAAACTTCAAAACTTCAACCATTAGAACAGTATGGTGGTTGTCAAATTCTGTTTTGGTGAGAGGTGTTACTAGTGTGAATAGCATTACAGAACATGGGTTATACAGGTTAATGTTAAGGTTGATTGTTTTTTATTTTTTTAATTAAATATTAATTATTTTTATTTATAATAATTTTTTAATAATTATATAAGCTTTTCATAATTTTAATTTAATTATTGGTAATTACTAAAAAGATAATAGAAATTTAATCGTTATAACAAATATTGGAATATTATTCATAAATCAAGGGTTTATGCTTTTATTTCTAAATTAGTTATGTTTATTTAATTGATTTAACTCGAATTAATTAATTAAAAAAATCTCATATCAACACATATTTTATTGGGCATATTAAGAATATCATTACATGTATTACTACAACACAAAGGAGGGTTTTAAAACAATATTTAAAACAATTTTTGGGTAAATTGTCTTAACTTGAGACAAAATAAAACTCGTGTATTGTCTTAAATATTGTCTTTAAGTAAGCTGGTGCCTCAAATTAAATTGTCTTAAAATATTGTCTTTATAAAGACAATATATAATACAAACTTTTTTGTCTTTCGAGAGACAAATTCATTTTTGTCTCTCCAAAGACAATTTCATTCTTGTCTCTCTAGAGACAATAGTTGGGATTAAAGAATTAGTCTCTTTAAAGAGAAAATGTCTTTGATCCTAACTATTTTCTCTCTAGAGCCAATACAAAATTACATTCAAAATTATATAGATTGTCTCTTTAGAGACAATATAAAATAATGAATCTAGAAAAATATCTCACTATTGAAATAAATCAATATATAAAATATTTAATCAAAGATAAACTACAATATCATTGATTAATTCATGTTAGGGCACAATGGAATCAAACCAGTGACCTCCTTCTTATAATGCAGGTGCTCTTCCATTGAGCTAGCACCCTTTAAAGAATTATGATTAGTGATGTCAAGGAGCTCAACAAGTAGCCTGTAAAGACTATCCAGTCCTATCCACACTTCACTACACTGGAAATTGTCTAGGAATTGGTCATTGTCAATCATCGTCACGAGTTTTTCCAACCAACCTACTAGCTTCAATCTATTGAGACTAACATCGAAGTCTATTCTAGATATATATATATATATATATATATATATATATATATATATATATATATATATATATATATATATATATATTTATTTATTTATTTATTTATTTATTTTTTTTTTAATTTTTTTTTTTTTTTCTGAAAGTAATAGTATCTAGTGCCATTGTTCATAACAGGTCCCTGGACACTCTTTTGTAGATAAGCTTACAGGATTTAGGGACAGATTTGCTATGGACAACACTGATGTAAGAGAAACATGGAGTCTTACACTGTCACAAAGAGATCAACCAAGCCAATTGCTATACTTTGATGGAAATTTCTTAGAAAATTTCTGATTCGGAACAAGCATGAACCACACACAATGGCAATGCAATGAGCATAAAATTGCCCCATAAATAGAGATTGCATACAATGTAAATGGAATGCTACAGACGGTGAATCTTAATTTTCACTCAGTAAATGGAATCTCTCCATGGCTTCTAATAATCAAAGAACTGAGAACTCACTCCAAGTTACGCCAAAGGAAGATAAAAAAATTCAGCTTTGCAACCCAAGGGAAATTAAAGGCCCAAGCTCCCCTCAATATGATGAAGAGCGAGGAAAAGTAAGTGTCCATTTATGTCGTCAGTGATGTATTTCTGGGTGGTATTTATTTTGAGTAAATATATAAAACACGCCACTTGTAGGCCAACTTGGAATCTATGTTTGATAGTGACTTTTAAGTTTTTTGATGTATTTTGAATTTTTAAAACCATGTTATATTTTGTGCAAGGTTAACGGAACCAGCCAAATGTAGTCTACTGCTAGTTTCAACACAACTATTTTTCGAATGACAAATTCCGGCAGTTAAAAAACAAATATTAGACAACAGAAACAAAGTAAAAGATACATGATTAAATAACTGGGGACTAAAAAGACAACTAACTTTAAACTTCCATGTTCACAAAAAAAAATAATACCTCTTACATTGAAAGCCTTCAATGAGGAAACATGACCCATGCATATGATGCCCGTGACAGAATCCAAGAAACTGCTATAACACCAACATAAATAAAGAGACAAAAACAAAAGGATTTCAAGTCACACAGAATGTCACTGCTATCCCTCGAGGAAGCACCCTTTTCCAAACCTATACCACGACATAAAATTTGACAGATGCAAAGACAACACCATCTAAGGCAACCATGTTGGAAAATCAAAGATGTAGAGAATCGATATTTTCCTTAGCTTGATAATTACTTGTGAGCATTGTTGGCTTCTTATTAAGTATTTGTTTGTGCTCTTTCATCAAGAAATTATGAAAATGTAAATATGAAGATCACAAAAAACAATAAACATAAGATATAGGCTCCATGCTAGGGAAATAACCAAAAAATCGAGGAAAACCTGAAGAATCCACTTCTTATATAATTAGATCCAAAATGAGACTTCCAAGACCCAAAGGCCTCCTTCTCCAATCACCAAGTCAACCTCTTCCAAAATTATCTTCATTCATGTTCAAGTCAAAGATGGTCAATCTGCTACAAGCCAAGATTTCAGTGTTGTGATCATAGGTCTGAATTGTGTTCTTCAATCTTTGGCCCTGCAACTACAAGTCTACAACTCATCTTCCATCTTTGACCCTGCAATTATTTTAGAAACCCTAACTTTTCATTACGTGTGAGAAAATCAATTTAGGTCTCTTTCTTTTCCTCAAGTTTCACTTCCCTTCTAGTCCTTTGCCATGTTTATTTTCTTGTGATATCCCAAATCGAACTTACTTTACTTCTCTCACAAATGAGGACAAAATATGTCCTATATATAGTCATCTAGAAGAGTGAAACATGCCCTACAGAGCCGACTTGGTGATTGGAGGATACAACGACACAATTAAATTCTTTTGTATGGTACAACATGCTCCTAGTGTCCTATAAATAATGACATAGACTTTGACTTATGACAACAACCTAGAAGCTCAATGGGTGCTTTGACCTATTGAAAAATATATTTGAGCATGAAAACCATGCTTAAGGCCTAGAGCTGCAGTGATATAATATTTCATTAGAAGTACCCTTAATTGAACGTTCACTACCATACTGAGCTATAAACCCAAATATTTTCTAAGATTTAGAATCAAACAGAGTATTAGATGGAATTGCATCGATCCATTATGTCATTGAAAGTTCCAATAATTTAATGCCCACTACCATACTGAGCTTAGTGTTTGGGAGGCTAACCTCGTATCTAGGCTAGAAAAGCTATAAAAGAAAAGGGGCAGGAAACCACTCATTCCCTAATAAGAAAACATTTGCATCCAACATTGATGGCTAGGAGTCATTCATTATTAACCCAAAGCTTGATGTTACTAGCTAGGCCCAACTGGTAGAAACCATGATGATACACTATACGATGTTTTCCTCTACTCATCGTTGCCAAATGTTTCCCACCATGTGGTTATTCCTTGGCCACTACACTTGTGGTGCATTGTTTTTTGTATTAAATAAACACACATGAGGGGTTAGTTCAACCAATTGCTGCCAATATTATTGGGTATTTGGTTATGCAAGCAACTCCCTAATTCGACTCCCCCCAGGTTTGGGAAGCATGCTATGGGTTTCCTCATGAATTTTTCCTTGAAAAAAAAGGAAAAAATAATATGTATATGTATATGTATATGTATATGTATATGTATATATATATATATATATATATATAGATATATATATATATAAGGAATCAACACTCTGAAATTCCATTTTATAGCCACTCCATGATGATATACAACACTAAATGACAACCTTCCCACACACTTCTTTGTCTCACATATACAGGGACAGGAACAAGGTATTTGATGGCCTTTCAAAGGGGCATTGGGGCTGGAGCGGGGTGTTTGGACCATTTCAGTTTCTCATCATGGGCATACAAATGATTTCATTCATGAACCTTAGCTATAAAATTATCTACAGACAGATACTTTGACTTCTTTTGTTTTTTAAAGCCATGAAAATTTTGTTTTCTGTTGTTGATATAGCTCATAGGTTCTATGATAGTCAGTAGCTTTCATAGTCTGCTTTTGAAAGTTCTAATATATGTCCTTTTAATTCAAGAAACATTTTTTTTTTTTTTAATTAGCTCACTGAAATGTAAGCCATGCATGCAAAGTTGTCATGAGGAAAATGTGAGACCTTTCACCCAAAGTTAGGGAGGTTACAAATTCAACTCTCTTGATCCCCTAGAAGTTAAGCACCCTAATTAGGGCCACTGCTTTATTGAATTTACCATCCATGGATTGTGGAAAAGTACTTGAAGGGTTTTCCATGAGGTGTTCTCCTAAGAAAAAAAATACTCATGAGGTTTCTTTGGAAAAGAAAACAAATATGTGTATATATATCTAGATATGTAGGTAGGTAGATAGATAGCATTGTATTATAGCCCCAATGGTTAGTTCAAGTGATTTGACAAGCCATGCCAAAGCCAGAATGATCACAAAGATCACAAGGTACAATCCACTTGGGTCCATTGAGGGTTGGGACATGTCTACCAACAGCAGAGCACCGTTCACATTAACTTGGGTCACTTGAGGGTTGGCACATGTCTACCAACAGTAGAGCACCGTTCACATAATTTGAAGAAAATTTTGGAGGGATTCCCCGAGGAAGTTGTGTATGGGAAAAATGTTATTATCATCGTTTATATCAATACTTAAAGAAGAGTTTTATCAACAAAATCAAGGGGGCAATAAAACTTTACCGTTCTCTTAATTAGGCTTATATTGGAGAACCTAGAGGCAATGTTGCACATGCTTGGAACCCATTATTACATTTGGGAGTGTCAAATTAAGGCTTATGTTTATTGTTTCTTGTCTTAATACAACTAGTACAGGTCCAATGCTCTGATGAATTATCACTAGTGTTAGTCATCAATATTTTTTACCTGTTGATGATGACTAGTTTTTAAAGCCATGTTTTCTAGCAGCTAATCTCCATTTGTCAAATTTGTCAGCTAGAAAACACTCATAAACATTTTTCCCTCCTACCTTTTCAATCAGCCTATGATGAGAAAAACCTAATTGTCAAGCCCTATCTAGTCTCAGTCATACAAACTTGTCCATCAGCTGTCATAAGCTAAGGTCATCTGCTGTCATTCACCCCCATCCCCAGCTCATTCATTAACCAACTGATTGATAAGAATGTCAACTACCCTACCTCTGGTCATATCTCATCTTCAGATCTGATCATACCAAAGAGAATACTCCAAATCTGTAAAAAATCTCCCCTAAGTTAGGTAGTGGCACTTTAGGCGATCCTCTCTTGGAAAACTATCCTAAGCCAAAAGAACCTCTGTCTAAAACCAACCAGTCATAGATGGCCTTCCTATTATGCAAATAAAGCTTGATACACCCTTAAGTCGCGCCACTAACAAGTCTTGGTGTCTCTGCAGTGCATGTTTCAAAAGCCAAACTGATGTTGTGTTGATATATAGTGTTTCATTGTCTTTTTCAAAAGTAAAAGTGTACCAGTGTTCCAGAAGACATTATTAAACTTAACATGAGAAGATAGTTGTTTCTCATGTGGTTTTGAACCTGGGATGCAAGTACTAGTCAGAGAAGTAATTCAATGAACTCCTGCAAACATAATCAAAAGGTTAGTGACTTATGACTAGCAAGTAATACTCTGCAGACACAGGTCAGGTTGCTTCTGGTTTCTAAAGATGCATAAGGGTATTTTAACAATAGGATACATATCTCAAGAGAATGCCTCTCATGGCATATTGTCATTTTTTCACTTTTATTACTCACTGTGAATAGGCAGTGAAAGGAAAGATGACACAGTTTGAAAAGAGATGAAATAGCATCATTGTGTAAAAACCTCCTCCAAACATGAGCAGATGGTTGGGGGACTATGTAAAACCTCCTCCAAACATGAGCAGAGGGTTGGGTCACTTGTTTCAAACCTCCTCCAAACATGAGAATATGGTTAGGTCATTGGTTGAAAACCTCCTTCATTTAAAAGCAGATGGTTTGGAAATATGATTAAGGCCTCCTTCATTTAATAAGTAGAGGGTCAGGAACAGAGGTGTAGCCCCATTCAAAAAACAGAGGGCTAACAATGCTGCAAATGGCCTAAAAATCTTGTTCACACCTTTTCTCCAATAGAAGAAACCACTGATACAACGGTGATGTTTCAAGGGATGCTTACACAGTTTCACTGTTGAAAGACATAATTGAAATGCAGTGGGAAACATTGAATGATCATTAGTAGAAAATGGTGTTAAAAAGAGGACAAGGAGTGGTAATATGATGAGTTAAGAAGCTTTGTTTGTCATGTCTACACAAGCCTCCTTCAAAGAGTAAACAAAGGCTAGAATGCCCAAGCTTACAACAAACTCATCAAAATGAAAAAGAAGATAGTCTGAGCCTTGTTTCTGAAAGAAAATCTTGCAAATGAACACACAGAGACAGTATGTGTAAGGAAAGGGTATGACATATGTTTTAAATTTAGAGACAACACTCAAAGCAAATGAAACATACTACTGTCATAAACAAAGACCTTGTTATGAAACATTTAAAAAAACCTTGCTATTGCATATGATTGCATGAAGGGTCTTTAAAGGATTTTATTTTTTATAAACAAATGTTTGTCAAACCTAGGTGAATGCAACTAAGGTTTCACCCACAGTCAAAGAGAAATATCATTCAAAGGATGCATCTACGATCATTTATATGGCTTTGAGCAGGGTTTCCTTTAAAAAGCAGATTGTCGAAATTCCTTGAATAAATCACTTATTCAACCGAGATTATCCTAGTCACATACTATTTGAGCTTCATACATAACACATAATCTCTTCTACGCATTAATCATCACATGCAGAAATAAAAACAACAAGCGGTATTGAAAACATTCACATGCGCACATAGAAATTCAACACATATAACACAGTATGTATACCGGGGAAAGCTTACAGCTGAAAATCCCCTACTGTCTGTATATTATAATGAAGAAGAATCATGTAACAATCTCAGTACAATACTCCTCACAAGTATTTATTACTGTCTCCAAAAGTTACACACAAACTAGCTCAGTTTTGAACAAGTCACGGGTTCAAAAATCCTCCACTGTTTGCCTGCCTCTACTACGCAATCCAAGATGAGAGAATGGATGGAATGAATTCAAATTCCCTTGGCTTTAACTGTGCAATCCTCATTGGCAATCTCCTCCAATGATTGTGCAAATCTCATGCACACTATAGTCACAACTGATAGTAGACTCCACCCTTTCTCCTACCTCTTCCACTGGTCTTCACTGAACTGTACATGCACTGAATTAACTGATGTGTTCTTTAGTTGATTTATGAGTTAATAATTAGTGAATTAATTAATAATTAATTCACACCACTCATCACTAGTGTATTAGTCAGTTTAACTAAATACAACTAGTTCAACTAAGTTAAACCGAACACAACTCCATCAACTGTCTCATCAACTCCACCAAACTCTGCCACATGAGTTCTAACTAAAGTCAAACATGCAATAGCTCAACTAACCCATAGGAAATTCGAATTTCCTTCTGCCAGCTGCATGTGCCACATCTGTAGCTCGAACTGAAGTGCTCCAAGAGGATAAGATAATGTTTATAGCCCAAATATTATTAAGGGCTAATAATATTTGACTGTTCTATTTTTAGTCAGGCAGTCTAAAAATAGACTTCGACCTGTATGTATAAAAATAGGTGTCCATCTATTTTTACCAACTTGACCAATCATCCAAGAATAGCATCCCGCAACTCCTAGACCATGCTCCATATGTCTAAAAATAGACATAGTCTAAAAATAGACTTTTCGACAAAAATCACATGTGTGGTCCCCACCTAGTTTAGGTGATCACTCTCTAACTAGGATCAGGAAAGATGTTTCAAGAGGCCTCCTTCACTGTTTCTTTTTTCCATTTTCAACACTCCCTCTCAACAAGAAAGGAATGTCTTTGCATGCGACATGCAACTCCATGCATTCACCCTGCAACCTTCACAAGCGCCATGCAACTCCATGCATGCGACATGCAACTCCATGCATTCGCCATGCACCATTTGCATGCGCCATGCAAACTCATGCATGCACCATGCAACTCCATGCATGCGCCATGCACCCTTTGCATGCAGCATCTCCGAAAATGAATAGGCTCCAAACAACTCAATCAGTCTGATGCATCTATCATCAAAGTCTTCGACCTCTGCTTAGCTACTGCACATGTCATCAGGAACCACTGCGCTGTTGAACTCTTGCACCCATGCACTCTTGCACTTGTTGTCAACTCTGATCCGCGCTCCAGTATCCGACATTGTCACTTTGATCTGCCTGCATCAATCCAACTGATCTGCTATTGCTGCGATGTGGGCACCTCGTAGCCAGGTTCAATTCATGAGATCCACACCATCTCATGAATCCTGCCCAGAAATCTCCTCTTGGGATTAATCATGCATGTCGCCCCACCTCTCGCCTAGTGGTATGGCTGCATGCACTCCCTCTGCCCATTTGGCACGAAATTTATCTGCATGAGTGGTTGCTTCCACTCCATGATCCTCATCTTGTGGCTGCTCCACATCCCGAGGTTCACTTTTCCCTGCATGCAAAACTTGCTCCCTCTCAAGCATCATTTTCATGTCTTTCTTGCACTTCCCAACAGTAGGAAGCTCCGTAGAAATCCCATCTACCTCAAATATATATAGATTATTGGCTCGAATCCCAACCTTCTTGACTTGTCCTGTTGTCTTATGCCGAAGGAAAAATTTTCCTTCACTAAAGACAACTTCATACCCTTTATCCTCTAACATTGCGACTGAGATTAAATTCTTCGTCAAACCTGGTACATGCAATACATCTTGTAAAAGAATGAGTTTACCTGACTCCCTCTGAAAGGTTATGGTACCAATGCCAGTCGCATTGTATCGTCCATTGTTGCCCAACTCAACATGCAACTGGAGATCTTTCTCCACCAAGTCGCTGAAAAGATTCACATCTCCCGTCATGTGAAAGGAAGCGCCACTATCAAAATACCACCCCGATCCTAATGCACTAGACACCATGCATGCGATCAATGAGAAGTCTAGCTCAAATTGCGAGGCAAGAGCCTCACCAGCTGCAGCTCCAGCAGCCTGCTTGTTCTTCTTCTTCTGTGGACAATTCGTGGCGTAATGTCCATGATCGTGACAGTGAAAACACTTCACTTTGGACATGTCACGCTTTTTACCATCCGCACCGGATTGAGAAGCTTCCTTCTTTCCCTTCCCCTTCCTTGATTTGGTAGCCAAAGAGCAATCTTCTTCATCAAATACCTTTGATGAAGATCCATCCCTGGTACTCTGCCTTATCTCCTCTTGCACGAGATCCGACCAAAGTCGCTCCCATCCTGGCAATTTCTCCCGACCATTTACAGAGTCCTCATAGGAATGCAAACTCTTCGGAAGACCAAGGAGAGCCAAGCTCACCAAGTCCTCATCATCCACATTAACTCCTACACTCCCAAGTTCATCCCTGTAGTGGACAAACTTTGTCAAGTATACCGGAATAGTGTCATTCTTCTCCATCTTTATTTTCTTGAGTTTATCCTTGAGCGCCAACTTCCTTTGGTCGCTCTTGCTCTGGAACAATTCTGTTAAAGCTTTCCACATAAAGAATGGAGAAGCTTTACCATGTAGGCTGGATACTATGTGATCCTTCACGCCCTCCAACAGAATCCTTCGACATCTTGCTATCTTCTTCTGCCAAGCCTCAACTTGAGCAGCATCAGTAGGCTTTGGAGCTTCAGCATCTATGAACTCCTTCAGCCCCTTATCTTCTAATACCGCCTCCATCCTATCTCTCCATGCAATATAATTTGAACTACCCTCAAGGGCATATTCAAGTCGCAACCCGTTGAAAGACATTTTCAACTCCGGCACCAAGAAAACAAATTGCTGCAAAATTCGAATTCCAAGCTCAAAAGTCCACCGCTTCTGATCTAAAATTCGTGAGAACAAATTATTTCGAAATCAGAGATCGACTGCATGGGAATTTACCAGACCTTTCACCTTCAAAGAAGGATGAATCCGGAGGCTACCTGGCCCGATTGCAGACTCTGCCTGAAGAAGTAAAATGCAATCACTTTCTGAATAATAGATCTGATGCTCAATATCGCTCTGATACCATGTAGAAATTCCTTGAATAAATCACTTATTCAACCGAGATTATCCTGGTCACATACTATTTGAGCTTCATACATAACACATAATCTCTTCTACGCATTAATCATCACATGCGGAAATAAAAACAACAAGCAGTATTGAAAACATTCACATGCGCACATAGAAATTCAACACATATAACACAGTATGTATACCGGGGAAAGCTTACAGCTGAAAACCCCCTAATGTCTGTATATTATAATGAAGAAGAATCATGTAACAATCTCAGTACAATACTCCTCACAAGTACTCAGTACTGTCTCCAAAAGTTACACACAAACTAGCTCAGTTTTGAATAAGTCACGGGTTCAAAACTCCTCCACTGTTTGCCTGCCTCTACTGCGCAATCCAAGATGAGAGAATGGAATGGAATGAATTCAAATTCCATTGGATTTAACTGCGCAATCCTCATTGGAAATCTCCTCCAATGATCCAGGTGGATATCGGTGGCTTCCCACCTATTCCATTTGGACCCGCAACATCAATTCTTTCAGTTTTTCAGCTTCAGCACAACTTACTATTTATAACAAGTTTTCGGGTCCTGCACAACCGGAGCCGTTTTGGGGCATTAATAATCCAGGTGGATATTGGTGGCCACCCATCGAGTCCATTTGAACCTCCACCATCAGTTATTTCAGTTTGTAAGTTTCGGCACAACTTACTATTTTTCGCAGTTTTTCGGGTCTTAAACTTCCGGAGCCATTTTGAGGCCCTAAATGACGTTTTTTGGGAAAACGGAGAGCAACATGGGTCCATGGATAGATGTTGCTCATTCAAAAGTTGTACTCCTCGAAAAAATATTTCTAATGAGCTATTGAGCGCATCAAACGGAGATCGGATGCCAAAGTTACGTCCCCGGGAAGTTGAACCACCAATTTACCCAAACGGGGCCCACAGTTTTGGCGCGTCATCTCCTACGGTTAGGGTTTTGGATGTTTCGGATTCTACATTGTTTCTCAACAATAAATAGGCCCTCGAGCCTCATTGTAAGACAGTTCAGGGGGCTGGGAGCCGATACATCTCTTCTCAGAGATAAGCGCTACCAGTGCCCTAGCTCGCCACATCTCTGTCATGTCTGCATTGTAACATAGTTCAGGGGCTGGTAGCCGCCACATCTCTTCTCAGGGATACACTGCTAGTACCCTAGCTCATCTATTTCCATTATGTCAATAAATAGGCCCTTGAGCCTCAATGTAACACAGTTTAGAGGCCTGCGTACGCCACATCTCTTCTCAGAGATACGCTACCAGTGCCCTAGCTTGTTTCCATTATGTTTGTAAGCTTATTGCAGTCATTCTTTTATTAATAAAATGAAGCATTATTTCCGCCTCGCATCTCTCGTATCTATGGTTATATCTCTATCAGACTCGTTGGGCATTCTCGCATAACCGTGACTGCTGGCATCGCAGTGGGTCTGCTTTTTCTCTGTTTTTCGTTTCATATCCCCAACGCGGCCAGGGTATAAGGAGTTCAACCTCGCAACCCCGACGACCCCCCATGGTGGAAGGAAAGAAAGACGAGGGAGCAGGAGATCCTGTCAAAAATATTGCTTGAGGATGCCCTCGAGAAACAGAGGAACGCGATGATGGACAATTTTTTTCCAGATCCTTCAATGGCTGCCCACCGGTGGCACATCTACATCCAGCACGTCTGCCAACAGGTCCGTGACATCCTGGACAAATCCAACACCAAGTTCAGCAAAATTTCCCCCCCCCCCCATGGAGGAACTTAACGCAATGGAGACCATTGCTTCCTAACGAGGGAGGAATGATCCAGGTGGATATCGGTGGCCTCCCACCGATTCCATTTGGACCCGCAACATCAATTCTTTCAGTTTTTCAGCTTCAGCACAACTTACTATTTATAGCAGGTTTTCGGGTCTTGCACAACCGGAGCCGTTTTGGGGCATTAATAATCTAGGTGGATATTGGTGGCCACCCATCAAGTCCATTTGAACCCCCACCATCATTTATTTCAGTTTGTAAGTTTCGGCACAACTTACTATTTTTAGCAGTTTTTCGGGTCTTAAACTTCCGGAGCCATTTTGAGGCCCTAAATGACGTTTTTTGGGAAAACGGAGAGCAACATGGGTTCATGGATTGATGTTGCTCATTCAAAAGTTGTACTCCTGGACAGATCTTTCTAACGAGCTATTGAGCGCATCAAATGGAGATCGGATGCCAAAGTTACGTCCCCAGAAAGTTGAACCACCAATTTACCCAAACAGGGCCCACAGTTTTGGCGCGTCATCTCCTACGGTTAGGGTTTTGGACGTTTCAGATTCTACATTATTTATCAACAATAAATAGGCCCTCGAGCCTCATTGTAATACAGTTCAGGGGGCTGGGAGCCGATACATATCTTCTCAGAGATAAGCACTATCAGTGCCCTAGCTCGCCACTTCTCTATCATGTCTGCATTGTAACATAGTTCAGGGGCTGGTAGCCACCACATCTCTTCTCAGGGATACGCTGCCAGTAGCTCATCTATTTCCATTATGTCATAAATACGCCCTTGAGCCTCAATGTAACACAGTTCAGAGGCCTGCGTACGCCACATCTCTTCTCAGAGATACGCTACCAGCGCCCTAGCTTGTTTCCATTATGTTTGTAAGCTTACTGCAGTCATTCTTTTATTAATAAAATGAAGCATTATTTCCACTACATCTCTGTATCTATGGTTATATCTGTATTATATTGCGTTCCTACATAAATCCGGATCATCCAATGATTGTGCAAATCTCATGCACACTATAGTCACAACTGATAGTAGACTCCACCCTTTCTCCTATCTCTTCCACTGGTCTTCACTGAACTGTACATGCACTGAGTTAACTGATGTGTTCTTTAGTTGATTTATGAGTTAATAATTAGTGAATTAAATAATATTTAATTCACACCACTCATCTCTAGTGTATTATTTAGTTTAACTAAATACAACTAGTTCAACTAAGTTAAACCGAACACAACTCCATCAACTGTCTCATCAACTCCACCAAACTCTGCCACATGAGTTCTAACTGAAGTAAAACATGCAATAGCTCAACTAACCCATAGGAAATTCGAATTTCCTTCTGCCAGCTGCATGTGCCACATCTGTAGCTCGAACTGAAGTGCTCCAAGAGGATAAGATAATGTTTATAGCCCAAATATTATTAAGGGTTAATAATATTTTACTGTTCTATTTTTAGACAGGCAGTCTAAAAATAGACTTTGACCTGTATGTCTAAAAATAGGTGTCCATCTATTTTTACCAACTTGACCAATCATCCAAGAATAGCATCCCGCAACTCCTAGACCATGCTCCATATGTCTAAAAATAGACATAGTCTAAAAATAGACTTTTCGACAAAAATCACATGTGTGGTCCCCACCTAGTTTAGGTGATCACTCTCGATCAGGAAAGATGTTTCAGGAGGCCTCCACTGTTTCTTGTTGCCATTTTCAACACAGATATGGACAAAGGTAATAGGTTTTCTTCCTTAATGAGAAATAGTGGAAAAGATTTGCTTTTAAAGAAGTTTCTTCACTTCAAAAAAGGAGTCATGTCTTTGATGTCTTTAAAAAAGGTTGGGCACAGCATTTTGTTACAAATCTTGATTGAATATGGGTCCCTATAATGTTTTGAAGGTGATTTGAGTTTATATATGACAAAAGGGCCTTTTTCAAACTCCAAACCCTCACAAAAGCAACTACAATGATGTTTTAGATTTTTGACTGTTAAAAAGAGGTAGGAGACCATTGCAAAGCCCCTTGTGCAATTTCAAAACACTAGACAAGTGCTCCCTTGGCTGCTCACTAGAGAAAACAGGAAATTTCGAGCAAATTCCAAGTTTTGCAAGGCTTCAAGATTACGCGGCACACCTAGAAAAGTGCGTGGCGCGCCTGTGAGTGAAATTACAAAGGAGTGTAATGGTTGTGCGGCGCGCCTGTAGCACCTGTTCACCCACCGCCCGAGACCGACCCGACTGCGTGGCGCTTTCTTCTGCAAGCGTGCCGCTCACTCAAAAGGTCTCCAAAAGCTCTGAAAGCTCCTCCAACAATCGACCAAGGCCCTTAAGCTTTTCTTCAAGGTATTCTACATTCCCTCTTGGCAAAATTCAAAGTTTGAAAGGGTGTTTTGCGGTATTGTTTCCCTAAGAAGGAGATAATGATTTTGAAACCATTTCGCCATTTAAAAACACAGAGATAGACAGTGGTAAAAGACAGAGTATTTTTCAAAACCAAAGAAGGCATTCTTGTGTTTAAAAGTCCCAAGATCAGTCTAGAGGGTGTTTTTTCTTCCTGTGTTGAGCAGAGATCCCGTAATTGCTGGAAGGTGTCCTAACAGTGGTAAAACAAAAACAACCCCTGTCTGCAAAATCAAAAGGGGAAAGCAGGGTTTATAAGGTGAAAGCTTGGTCATATAAAGAGTCCTCTCTGTATGATGAAATAGTGAACTTTGTGCAGTCTCCATAGTTCCAAAAAAACAGAGTGTGTTGAAAGACTTTTTAAGTCAGCTGAGGGTGTCTTGTTTTACTTTGTGAAAAACATTGAATAGCAAAAAGAGCATTGTTTGAAGAGAAAGGTGTTCTTATCAAAGCAAAGGAGATCCTTGTTCAAACAAGGGACCACCCACACATCTTTTCAAGACTTTGCCCAAGCATAGTGATAAGTTGATTTTGTTTCATTTGACAAATATTTGTTGATTGGCATCAAAGAGGATAAAACAGTGACTTATAAGGAGGACGGGGTGTGTTGTTGAGAAACCATTTCAAGGACCATTTGAGACAGCTTGTTTTTGCAAAGAGTATCCAAAACAAAATGCCTCCCAGGCAAGACAGTAGAAGTGGCCCTCACAAGAGGTTTGAGCCTGTTTCAATTGAAGAGGTAAATTCTCATCCATCAGTCCCGTTTAACTTTCATGAAGTTGGATGTCTAGAGTTTTTTCAAAGGGTGCAGGAGGTGAAAAGCTATCTCCCCTTGACGCATCTTTGTGCTTTGAGATTTCAAGGGAAACACGTTCAGCTGGCAGGCTTGAATTTCAAGTTTTCTCCTAGATCCATTTCCAAGGCCACCAAAATCCCTTATGTCGGAGAGAAGTGGTTTAAACAGAGCCACCTAGACTCAGAAAAATACAAACCTTTTTTGAAGCCAGAGCATAGAGATACATGCCCATCCATTTTTCCTTTCTCATATCTGTTGACTAGTTATGCTCCCCTCATGAAGATAATCATGAAATATTTCACATGCGAGTGATCAGGAGCTCAAATCTGAGCTTGGGAAAAAGCTCAAAAATGAAAGTGCTCAAATTGATTTGGAACCTGAGCGATGGGATAGGCCTCGGAAATACGATCCCAATGCCGCGAATGGCACTGAAAACCGACGTTGTATGAAGAATTTATTCAACTTTGAAGTTCTTCAATTTCAGTTAAAAAATGGTCCAAATTTGACTTTAGAAAAAAAATATTTTTATTAAAAAAAGAATATTCCACAGAATATTCTAGAAATATTTCGTAGAATATTCCATAGAATATTCTGCAGAATATTCCAGTGGCAGCCAATGAAAGACACCACGTGGCCCCAAGGCGGAATGGAATGGGTAATTAAAAATTTGTTGCAAGCGGTGAGGTTTGAACGTGGGTCAGGCGGACAACAGCGCAACGGCCCAACTGTTGGACCGTTGATATGAATTGTTTAAACCATTGGCACGAATTGTTATTTAAACTTTAAATTTTGCCTGGGTCGTGGTTTCGCGGAGATAGCGCTTGGAGCGGAGTTCGGTTTTATTATATGGTTGAAACTTTATATTATGCCGCATATAACTCAAGTTTAATCAATGCCTTCCGACGGTTATGGTCACGTGGGCTTATCCTTTAGCCCCTCACGACTGGCGGCTAGTATGGCAGTTTCTCTAATTTTAGCGCCCGCCTCCTATTTTGTCGGCGCTAATTGGCAGTTCTCCACATTTAGTGGAGTTTTTCTAGGTGACACTGGGCAAACTTCAGTTAGCCATAACTTTGGCTATGGAAGTCCATTTGGGACGATTTTTTTTTTGATTTTGGGTCTCTTCGACATTTTGGATTCAATGGCATAGGTTTTAGAGCCATTGGAGCTAATTTTCAGCCTGTTTAACTTCGGAGAAGTTTTTGAGCCACTAGGGCCATTTTGGGTTTGGAGCTATTTTGAGTTATGGTTATCAGTTTGAGGTGAACCAAAGCTCTATTTCAGATAATTTAAACCTTCTGAAGCCATTGGAAGAGGTTTCAGAGGCATTTGAGGAATTCTACAACCCAAAAAGTTGCAGAGAAGTTCAAAGCACCAGCAGGACATTGATGAAGAAATCACTGTTGATGGTAATATTTCACTGTTTAGTGAATTTGAAAAGGCATTCTTAGCTTTTTCCTGCCTTCTGAATCAATTTATATATTTAGATTTGTCTATTGAGACACTTATAATCTTGTATTTCATTTGAGAGCTTTTAATACAAGAGGACAAGCCCATTTTGGGAGGCTTGATCCAGGAGATGTAGCCCAAGAGTTGGGGTGAACTCCTATATCATATTGCTGTTGTGTTTTGATATTATATTGCTGAATATTGTTGCTGATACCCATGTTAAGTTTCAGCAAAAAAAATTACACTTAAGATACATAAACAGTGAAAAGACATACACCATTTGCAAGCTAAATTTCCGCAAAACGTCAAGTTTAAAGCAAGATCGTTTTAATTAAATCTGAGTGTTTACTTCTATTATTTCTTTAGGCAAAGTCTATAAGAGGGCCAGGTAGCCTCTGGATTCATCCTTTCTTTGAAAGGTGAAATATCCGGTAAATTCCCCTACAGTCTATCTCTGTATTAGAAATATGAAGTTATCACATTTTCAGATTTAAACTTAGAGTCTTTTTGCACTCGTTAACATAATTGAAAATGGATACCTTGAACCCTTTTCAAGTACCTTCCATTTTTAGATCAACGAGGGAAGATTTTCCCGGGTATATTCTTACCATGTCTGGTTGCTCATGCATTTCACAAGGGCCCAATTGTTAAATCTCCCCTTCTTCCTCCATAGAAGCATTGAAAAAATGGCCTCCACTGTTCAGAAAAGACCTCCTTCTTAGTAGTCAAATTGCCTTTTCCATCATTCCCTCATCAAGGTTGTCATTCTTCATCAGCTTGAGTAGAAGGGAATATCTTGGGACATGTTAGTGTCAGTATTTGCAGCCTTCCTCCAGTGATCAAACATGCTCTTACAAAGTGATTTTAAGGTTTCAAGGTCAAATTTTGTCATTTCAGTGAGTCTTCAAGTAAAATTTGGTCACTAGGTATTAGGTCTAGGGTTTTTTTTCACTCCTATCAAAGTTGTCCAAATGTCGGTCCATGTCACCATTCAGCTGAGAGTACCATAATTCAGAGGGTTGTCATCATCATGTCAAGCTCCAATGGGTCATTTTACACCTTGTTCATGCTTCAGTTGTGCCTAGGTAAGGTTCATTTCCCTCTCCTAGGGTTTTGGAGGTAATTTCTCTTGGATAGTCAAATCATCAGCAAAAAATGTATCCTGATGTTCATACACCTTTTCTTATCCATAAAGTACCTTATTAAACACTTCCCATCACTGAGATCCCCCAAATTCCTCATTTTTCGCACAAACCCTAGTTTCTTGCTACAACTTGGCAATTTTCTAGGCTAGGCCTGTGTTTTGCCCTTTTGGACCCCTTACCCTCACTAAATTTCTGAAATTACACTTTCCCCTGCTTCCTAACATCCCTCCATACTTCCCAAGATTTTCTCAAGAATTTAGAAGCCCCTTATCCCCTTCATTTCGACAAATCCCTTGTTCCACACATCGAAATAGGTTTTACTCCAATGATGTTTCTGAGCAAGAAAAGATGAATTTGGGAAAAATGAGAGAGGTTTTTGTCCAAAATAGGCCAAGGAAAAAAAAAATCCTTCAATTTTTACATA
The DNA here is from genome assembly GCA_034641835.2 of Pinus albicaulis. Classification (NCBI taxonomy): domain Eukaryota; kingdom Viridiplantae; phylum Streptophyta; class Pinopsida; order Pinales; family Pinaceae; genus Pinus; species Pinus albicaulis. Next base: position 1,852,122,852 of record CM076575.1, on the reverse strand, counting down.
GGTGTCATGGTTTTATAGAAATGTCAAAAATACAGTTGCCTCAGGAGAATTGATGCACTTCTAGAGTGACCTTGGGAAAATCAAGATTTCTCCTAGCTTGTTTGGCCAAATGATTTCTTGATGCGTCAAATGATAACTAGACACAAAGATATTTCCAATGAGCTATCATGAGCTCAATTTGGAGTTGAGGAAGACCTTCAAAAGTTGACTGCAACAACACTCTGCCTTGAGGCAGCTTCATTTTGCACATTTTGACCAGTCTTGGGAGATTTGATTTTTGACAGGGCAAATGAACTCCAAATTGAAAAATTCTAGTTGTGTTGGAAATTAGACTCAATAATATTTCCAATGAGCTATTATGTGCCCAATTTGGACACTAGGAAGGTCTCCAAAAGTCTCCTGCAAAAGGGCGTGACGTGTTGGGTTTGTGGCGCGACGCATAGAGTTGCAAGCCCAATTTCACCTTAAACTTCTCCAAAATTTCCAAATGTGCTCAAATCTATGGTGTGAAAGTAAGTTAAGAGCTTTTCCATTGCAAGTGAAGAGTTTTTCTCAGAATTTATGGTGGTTTAGTGTGTAAAATCTCAAACCCTACCTCCTTCCAGATGTGCTAAAAAACAATGGCTTAGAGTTTGTCTTTGTGTTTTTGCTATCAAATCCACTCCATCACCCCCTCACTTTTTGACTCCTCCATTCGTTCTTCACTTTAAGCCATCCATTCCCTGCAAGACAATCAGAAAGTACATCATTTAGTCAAAAATCCAACATGAAGTAAAACAAAGTTTTTAAAAAGTGTCAAAGTCTGAAACATTGCAAAGTGGTTTTTTTTGAAATCAAGAATTAAAATCCTTGGCACATAAAAATTTTCATCTTTCCAAAACTCATTTGTATGCCAAGAGGATAGGAGTGAGCAAAGGAGAAATCGTGAAGAAGCGAAGAAGCAATTTGAAGGAGATTTTGTGCAAAGTTCAGTTGCGCGACGCATTGGGTGAGTGTCGCGATGCATCAGGCGACTTTCACCGTGTAAATTTGCTCCTGCGCAGCGCATTGGAGGGGTGCGGCGCACTGGGTTAGCTGTGCGGTGCATTGGGCCGGAACACAAGTTTTTCACCATTTATTTCAACTCATCAAATTTTCTCAGTCTCTTCTTGTTCGAGTAATTCAAAGTCACTTCTCCATTGCGCATGACATGTGTTTAGTGTTGTTTGTGAAGAGTTGAATGTAAAAACTCAAACCCTATTGTCTTGTTGAAAGAGTGCTCCCTCAGGGTTTTGAAGTTGGTGCTTTAAAGTTGGTTTTGTGCCAAATACCTCTATTCCCCACACTGTTTTTTCCCCTCATCACTGTTCATTTTATCACAACATCCCATTTCACTATTTATCCTACCCTAGTTACTCATTTCTACCCATTTCCATTATCCCCATCCCACTTGCAAATTTTCCCAAACCCCAAGTTTATTCCAAGAGATTGAGTGGCTGTCCTTACACTTCAAATTTAACTTGACTAAAGTCCATAATTCTTACTACCCCATTCCTCCATCTTCCCTCCCATAATACCACATATTTGGCATTTAAACCAAAGACACCAAAATTTCTCATATTCATCCAAGACAACATAGACCTTGGACATCATGGGGACATATACTTCTTATGACCGAGACAGTGACTCCAAAACTAAATTTCATGCACCAAGGAGACCAGAAGTTGTTGGAGAAGGCCAACAAGGAAAGGAACATGTTGAGGCACATGAAGAACCATTATTGGGCGCGAACTCATGTTTGCAAGGCGCGAATCAAAATTCTGAAGGCAAAAATAAGGAGGGCACTAAAGCGTCGCAAAAGGCATGATATGCTCCAAATTTTGGCCGAAGCTTCTTTGGGCCAGCATGGTACATGATGGAGGACACTTAGCCCAAATTTCAAGAAATTTGGGAAACATTTTGTTAATTTTGAAATTTTTGGCCTTAACACAATTTTTCTTGCCCGACGCGTCGTGCCATTTGGCGCGCGCTTACAATTGGGAGCTCCTCTGGAGGAAAAATTTGTATTTATTGATTTTTCATAAAAAATTATGCATGCCCATAAATTACCTAAGGATTTTGACAAGTTTTGGGTTTCCTAAAGGGTCAAAAACACCTTAAAAATGGTCTTTCTGCCACTTTTTGCACACACAGGAAGAAGTGTTGGGTGATTTGATTTTTAGAGGGGAAAATGGAAACCAAATCCATAAATTCCACTTGAGTTGGAAATTAGACAGGTAGAGATTTCCAACGAGCTATCCTGCGCTCAATTTGGACACCAGGAAGGCCCTCAAGATCAGCTTAAAAGTGACGCGACGCATAGAGATTTCAGACGCGGCGCATTGGGGATTTTGGCTCAGTTTTGACTTAGTAACTCAGTTTTTCGCCTAGTTTTGGCCAGTTTGAATTTTTCATCTCCAAATGTAAAAATATTGATGTAACTTGATGTAATTTCATGGCTGTGATGTAATTTTGGCACATTTTTACTCATGCAAGTAGATTCATTAATCAAAAAATGAAATGTAACTGAATGAATCAGTTTCCTATCTTATAGAGGTAAGCTGTTTCATTGCCTATTTTCCAGTTCTTTGTTTAGATCTTGTTGAAAAAGCTCCTAGAATGATGAGCTTGACCCTTAGAGGCATGGGAATGAGTTATGCTTGTCTATATCTTGTAATTCTTCAGTCATTTTCAGGGTTGGACACTTGGGATTGCTTGGCACTTCATTGTACATTTCATCTCTGCAATTTTGGCAAAGGAATAGACCAGGGTTTGCAGCACTATTTGGGATCCATGTGGCTTTATGTCTTGATGGTGTGTTTCTCTCTGTAATTGTAAGTTTACTGATGTTTCATGTGCACCATTTTCCTACTTATTTCTTCTTAAATTAAACAAACAAGTTATAAAGGTGGAATTCATTAGATTGCTTTGCTCTGCCTTGAAGTTTTGTTTAATTTTCCATGTTTTAATCTATTTGAAGAGGATTCTTGAGAGCCTCTTTCCCTCTTCAGCGTCTCACTGGTCTTAGCTATCCATTCATTCAATCCAAAGCATCAAAACAATTGCCTTCCTTGCCCCATTCAGAACTTTGCAAAAACTAGGCCTTATTCCCGAACCCAAAACTGCCTTTCCCTTTGATTCCAACAAAAACCCCCAAAATCAAATCAGATACTTTTGCCTATATACCTAGCCTAAAATTAGCCTTTATTTTGAGTCATCTCAAGCCTTATTGATTATCTTTGCTGAGATTGACTCGGAGAGAGCCCTCTCCTGATCTGGTAGGGCTAGCTACCAGACTAAGCGTGGTTTGATGTTACCCTGAACTCTGCCTTCCTTCAGCCTGAGGTAGATTTAGGCAATAACATAGTGGCGACCATACTGGGGAAGATAAATTTTGTTGTTTTCTTTATAAACTGCAGACGAAGCCTGAAGTTAGCTAGGTAGCCTTCGAAACGCTCTTGCTTTGCATTAGCGAAAGTAGATGAATGCTGCTTCAATCAATCTCCAGTCTAGTTTATGAATTGAACAGCTGGTTTCCTCAGTAAGATCTAATCAAGTTCAGATCTGATTGTTGATGGTGGACAACGATCAGACATCGGAAGGCTGAAATCATTCACCTGGCGACTCTAAATCAGTTTTGAGATCAGATCCAAGGACTCCACTGGAGGATGAACTTGACCAGCAGAAACATGAAAGGACAATATGGAAAGATCAGGTATTCAAGTTGGAATTTCATCCAAGACATTTTGTTCTTTGTCATAAATTATTTCTTCTCTTTTCCTGAGAATGTCAAGAAGGCTTTGCAAAGAATACTGTATTTGAGAAAATATCCTCAGCCTGCATTTGATTCCTTCCCTTTGAAGATTGTGAATACCAAAGATTTGCATGCCTTTGAGCTTGATCAAGACCTTTCTTCCAAATCTTATGATGACCATCTTAAAAATGATGAACCTCAAGAGACCAAGACTGATTCTATACCTTTTGTACATACCCCTATACCTTGTAAAATTCCAGATCAATACAAGCCTCTGATTTTACCTCCTATACTCCATGCTTTCCCTGTAAATTATTACCTTTACTTGCCGAGGTTTGATGGTGAACGTGACAACATCACTGTTGAGAGACATGTGTTGAATTTTGAGTCTTTTATTAACCTTTTTTAAGTTGATGAAGAAGATGTCAGTATTAGGATTTTTTCTCTTTCTTTGCAAGGAAAAGTCAAGAGTTGGTTCAAAACCCTACCTGAGGCGAGCATCTCATATTTCCAGCTGTTACACAACAATTTGTCACCGTCCCTGAAATCCCCCATCCCGCATATTGGAGGGCTCATTCCGTGACCTGTGAGCAGTGAGATGACTTGAAACCAATCTCATGACATCCCTCTGAACATGAGCTTTTATTGCCCTGAAGACAACTCCTTGTGAAAAAACCTAAAAGCACCCCTTTTTGCATTGGCGCAGGCAACCAATTTAGTACTCGTGCCAATGGGGGAAATCCTCTAAAGAGGGCACGCCAATTGGTACTCTGTCTCAGAGTCACACTCGTGCTAGCCATTTTAAGGAGTGTTTTTTAAAAATAAATGGCGGAAGATTCATTCTAACCAATTCCTAAACTGGCATCTATCTTGATTTGGGAGGTTTGGCTCTGGATCTCCATGTAGAGGAAGTGGTTTGCCACCTCTCATGGAAGCTTCCTTGAGGATAGGGCCAATACCAATATTATAGGGATCCCAACTCCCCTCCCTCCATCTATATAAGCTTGCCCATCTCCTTTGCAAGCTAGTTCCCAAGAGCCATTAGAGCCTAATGCTGCAAGAGCCTTGATAATTCTCTTAAGGCCAAATCCAAGCAACTAGACTATTGTCGAGACATCCAAAGAGAGGGGCTTGTCCCATCCCCAACAGGCTTTATCAAGACGTATTCCGCTGGCGACCCACCGAAGGAGAATTCAGCGTCAGAGCTAGGTTGTATTTTCCTTTGATTGATTAATGATAAACGACTATTGGTTATGGTTCCACTCTTGTTGTTGATTATGATAATGAGTTATGTCTTCTTTGACTGACATATAGTTGCATATATTGGATTTTACGCTTGTATGTGTTGTGTTTCTTGTGTGTGCATGTGTTCGATCGTGGAGAGTGTGAGGATTGTGATCTGCCGAGGTAAAGGAACGAGAGCGCTACCTCTTCTACAAAAGACAGCGTTGGAATCTAGGTAAGCCTTCATCGCAAGTTGGTTTATTTGCAATTAGGACCCTGCACCATAGCGTGTGACGATTGTTGCTAGACCCGGTCTGGGCTAGTAGGGATCGCCTCTGTCCGTAGAGGGGATTTACCTCCACAACAAATTGACGACTCCACTAGGGATCGTCTAGCTTGTTGTTGTTTGCTTTATAAGCTACAGACGGAGCCTGAAGTTAGCCAGATAGCCTTCGAAATGCTTTTGCTCTGCAATAGCAAAGTAGATCAAAGCTGCTTCAGTCAATCTCCGGTCTAGTTTATGAACTGAACACTTGGAGTATTGTCTTGTCTTTTCGGTCGATTATTGATTTTACTTGCTTGATCAGCTCCTTTGGCTGGCTCTTTCTATGAATTTGGCTTTTGGTTACGTTGATCATCACTGGTCTACTTTTTGGATTGCCTTTTTTTTTTTTTTTTTCCATAGAAAACTCAACTAGCGCGCTTTACAGCCTGACAGTCGCGCCCATTGGCACATGTTGCTAGTGTATTACCCGCGCCAATTCTATTCTAGCGCTAGTTTTAGCCTCACAGTCGCGTCAATCCTATGAGGTGCTAGGGTTTGCTTTGTTCTGGGCTTCCTGAGCTGGATCTGTGTGTTTGGTCTTGTTAATTCGACTATTTGAGTGTTCTGGAGCCTTGTTTGGCTGACTGTGACCTTCATCCTTTGGTTGTTTGCCCGTTTCCATCGATTTCACATTCTAGCCGTAGGGCATCTAGGTGCTCTTGTGTGTTGAGCCTCCCTTGGGAGTTTTTGGTTTCTATCTGTTTAGTCAACCTCGTGATTGTTCCTCTGCATTCGTTTGGTGGCTGTTTATCATTTTATTGCGTTATTTGAGTGATTGGTCTCTTCTTTATTCGAATTTTTCTTTGTCTCACTTTGGGCCTGGATTACACGGTTCATTTGAGTCTTTGGGTTTCTCTTGGTTTTGAGGGATTTTTTTGTCAATTTGGAGATCTGATTGTGTGTTTGCATTGAGTGAAATTTGTTTGTTTTACTCTTTCATTATCACTTCTCAAATTGCTCTTTTCATTAGTTTTCATTTTTTTTAGTGCACTTTGCTATTAAACATTGAAAATACAAAAAAAATCTCTTTTGCTTTTGATTAGTTAGTGCAAATTAAAATATTTTCGGTGTTATTAGTGATTAGTAACTTTGAAAGGAAAGTTTTTAGTTTCCATTAGGTGCATTAGAGACATTACTGGTTGTTGTCTGATAATTTTGTTATTGTGTGAAAAGCTCTTAACTCTCTCATAATTAGCTGTCATCGAACGAAATGATATACTGTGGCATATAGTGTGCATTTAGGAGATTTTGAGACACAACACTCGCTAGGGCCTGAAAACTGAAACATAATTGTAGATAAACATTAAAATTTATTCAATTTACACTAAGGCAGCATTGAAACATTAACGTAACATTTAGAGGTCTAGGCTAGAGACGTGTTCCGACATCTTTAAACCTAGTAGCTATCGTTCGCCTCTTGGCTTTAGACAGCACTAGTACGGACTTGTGCTCCCCGTACCGTCGTGTATATAAAGGGAGACCCCACTAGGTTTCTATCCTTTATCCATAGGAAGCCGAGTCTGCCGCCCTATAACCGTGATACACCGGACACAACATTCGGGGAGATTTCCTGCATGTACGTTAAGTCCTTGGTTGATTTTTATTTCATTTTGAAACCAAGGTGTATATTGCAGTTCACGGTTATTTGGTACACCCTTTGCCTAGATTACCAGAGTAGTCATTTGATCTTTTTTGACTCTTTAAATTTGAAAGGATCACCAAGCGCTTGTCCTTTCACGCTTGCTTCAAAACTGAAAGAGATAGAGTCACCTTTCATCCATTTCTTGACTCTTAAAACATGAAACGATGAAGTTTATAAGTTTAAATGTGGTAAAATAAATCACCCGCGATCACATGCCTTGTTGGATCTTGCTTGATGACCGTTTGATTGTGTGCCTTGATTTTTTTAGCCCGTGTGTGTTGTGTTTGATCTTTTATCATTGTTGTCACAGTGGCGGAACCTTCCGTTTCATCTACTGGTAGTCCATATACGGACGATTCATCAGAGGTTTCTCAATCCTCTGCTGAACCTCAGCAGCCCATCGTTTCCGAGTTTCCTGACGGGGGACCGGTTCTGTCTGAGCAGCCCTTTGGAGGACCAGTTGAGTTCAATTGGCCCTTTTTCGACCCTTGGTATGGGTTGGGAGTAGAGGAACATTTCCCTTCTCTTACATTGGGTTCGCCTTTTATAGCTACTGTTTTTCCTCCTAGTCCTCCCCGTCTATTACGAGATCTAGCGACAGGCTCAAATATGAGTGAATCTAGCGAGGAAATCCCCACGTCTGGTGAAGATTACTAGGTATTCCCAGAAGTAACCCGGAAGTTATTCCCAGAAGACAACCCTGAATCATCTGTTATGTCTTCGCCCGGTCCCTCACTACCAAGAGGGTACAGATCTTTGGGTCAGATTATTGCCGCCGCTGCCTCTATGGGGGTATCGGCTCCTTCTTCGAGGCCAATTATTCCTTCACTGGGGATGTCTCCTAAGACTCTCATTACGTCATCCCCTCAGGTCACTTCTGTACCCATTAGGCCCATTGTCTGTGTGGCCGCATCTGCACCCACTGTCTTGGCACAGTCCGCGAGGGCTGCGTCACTTCCCGAAGACATCTATATAGCGTATGCTATGCCAGAGAACATCTCTCCTGAGGAGTATCGATTGTCCCTACAAAAATCGAACCCCGAGGTTGGACAATCCTCTCAAGATCCCAACTGCCAGTATTTTTCGCATTATGCTCAGGACGGTACACCCGTGTACACTTTTCCATATCAATACGATGAGCACGAGAATATTTTACATTTACCCGCTCCAGAGGCTCACCTTCACGCTCAGGGTTTACCATATAACCAGGCTGGACAGGCTTATAACCCGCGAGGGCAACCTTTTCAAGGCCAACCTTCGGACCAGCCTAGCTATCCCTATGACCCGCAAGGGCAACCTTTTCAAGGCCAACCTTCGGGCTAGCCTGGCTATCCTTATGACCTGCAGGGGCAGCCCTTACAAGGCTATCCTTCAGGCCAGCAAGGGCCATCATACGGTCCGCAAGGACAGTATTACAACCCTTCCGGTCAACCTGTGCAGCCTCAACCGGGGTACCAACTAGGGCCGGTATATGGTCCTGGGGGGCAAGTCCAACCTTCCCAACCCATGCAACCTCAGTATCCTATTGGTCCAAATGTTGCACACCAGCTAGGACCATCTTATGGTCCTGCTGCAGGTCAAACCGATTACCAGCCACCACCTGGCTCCACTCCTCCACTGGGACAACCGGTCCATCCGGCACAACCTGGTGTTCCACCACCAGGCCAACCGGCCCATCTGGCACAACCTAGTGTTCCTCTACAGCCAGGTCAACCTGCGCAACCGGTGCAACTTGTTCACCTGGGTCAACCTGTTAACCTAGGGCAGCCCGCTCAGCCAGGTCAGCCTGTTCAACCAGGCCAGCCTACACATCCTATCAACCCTGCCCAACAGCCAATTTATTCAACACCGTAACCGAATCAACCATTGTACCCTAATTATCAGGCTTAGCAGGGTCCCACCTATCAGCAACCCATTCGACCTCAAGGCGGTTACTATTCTCATGGTCAATCTCAACCGAATTATAACCAGCCCCAAGGTTCTAACTATCATCCTCAACAACCCGGCTACACCTATACCCAGCAGCCGAATCCACATGCTGCTTACACAGGGCTGACATATAATCAGGGCCCATACTCTGGTTATCAAGCCCCGTACACTAGTTACCAGCAACCAAATCAGACTGGTTATACAACCTATACCCCCTATGGTCAGAATCCTGCAGGACAGAACTCATGGGGGCAAGGATATTCTCAACCAGCGTGGAGTACAGGTACCGGTCCTTATCAAGGGCCTGGCATGCCATTCAATTCGCAATTGCCGTTCTTGGCTACCTTGGAATTACCGGATGTTTCTAAATTAACCAATGATCCGATTTTGCACAATCCTTATTGGCCTCCAGTTCCAACCAAGGTACCCGACGACTGCCCAAAGTTTGAGGGGAAAGCTGGAGAGGATCCCCAAGCTCATGTAATGACTTATCATCTTTGGTGTTCGTCCAACTCTTGGGTGGATGATTCAATCCATCTACGCCTCTTCCAGCACACTTTGACTGGCGCTGCCGCTAAGTGGTATATTGAATTACCTCGTGGCATCTTTCAAGATTTCAATACGTTAGCTATGGCTTTTTTGAATCACTCCTAGTTACCAGTCCGTTATGAGGTCGGGACGCATCTCCTGACTTCGTTGAAGCAAGATAAATCCACCCACATTTTTGATCACATTCATGAGTGGCAACGTCGTCGTAGACTGATCAAGTTTGATATGCCTGATCAACTACTAACTCATTGGTTCACCACGTCCCTTGTTAACAAAATCGCCCAAGATATTGCTATGGGGGCGTGTGTGACTGAAGAACAAGCCATAGCGCGTGCCCAATATCTGGATCTAGTATATTCGCAGTCTGGCACGCTTTATGATATTTTTCCTGATGCTCCACGGTCAGGAACCTCTAGAGCACCACCTAATCTAGCGGTGGATGGTGTTATTGGTTCCGTGTCTCAAAATTCTTGAAAATATTCAAACGGGAAGCAGAAGTCCAATTCATCCAACAATCCTGCTCTTCCCGCCCCTTCTGATTCTGGCAAAACTTCGGAGGTCAACGCCATTCCGGCTAATCCCATGGAAAAAGCCTCCAAAGGAAAAAAGAAGGGCAAAGGCAAATCCAAATCCGATGCCCCAAAGCCAGAGTCTTCTAAACCTCGCACTGATGACGGTTCCCAACGTAAACTGAAGTATCCTTGCCTCATCTGTGAAGGAGATCATTATACCAAAGATTGTCCTCGATGATCTGAGATCACTCAACTCTCAAAGGTTCCAAAGGAACTCCAGCAGTTCTTAAAGAACCATTCCCGTCTCAGCAGACCTATATGGTTGAGCAGCCCTAACCATCTGCACCATTTGGGTCCCAGGCCTTTATGATGAATGGTGCTACACCTATCTCCATTGCTACGCATTCAAAGGATTATGCCGGATCACGTCAGGAAACTGGAAAGGAAGTTGTGGATGGCCCACCTCCCCCACCTGTCTCCGGTCCTTTGGAAATTGAGAGGCCTACCGCTGAACCTGTTGTGAAGCTACCTTCTAAATGTGTTCTGCGAAGATATTCCTACAACCTGAATGCCCATGCCGCTCAACACTATAGTATTGTTGAGGATTTGGCACAGGCACCTTCTGCTATGTCCACATTGGAAGTTCTTCAAAGTTTCCCTTCGCAACGGAAGGCTTTGTTGTCTGCCATCGGTGGAATCAATCCCACTGATTCGATTCTTCTCACCTTCGACTTAGAAAATTTTACCCCCTGACTTCCACACCAAATCGCTCTTGTTATTCAAGTCAGGATCAACGGTCTTAACATCCATAGGGCCATTGTGGATGAAGGTGCTTCCACCTATGTCATGTCATCCACTTGCTGGAAGGCCATTAGCTTTCCGGCTCTTTCATCATCTCCTAATGCCTTAGAAGCATTCGATGGTCGGGAATCAAAACCCCTAGGTGTTCTCGAGAGTTTTCCAATAACGTTACAGGGGAAGATAGTCAACATAGAAGTAGAAGTGGTTGACGCCAAGCTTAACTACAATCTGCTTCTTGGCTGCAGTTGGACTCACGCCATGCTATGCATACCGTCCACCCTCTTTCGACTTCTCAAGTTCCCTCATGAGGGAAAAATCATCACTGTGGATCAGTTGTCTTTCTTCACTTTCTCCTCTGAGAACAACGTTCCTTACGTGGATAAGATCCCCAATCCCCCTGATAGTGTAGGGCCCGGTCTCTTCAAAGACCCCACCCTCATGGGTATCTTTCCCGCATCGCCACCACACACCATTCAAGTTAATATGATCTCTAGGTCTGACGACCCATGGATCATCCCTTCGCCTAAACAGGTTCCTCATTTTGGAGAATCGATGCCTTTAACTCAGGTAGAGATTAATTACTGTGAAATCATCACTGCATCCGATCCTCCTCCTCTTCAATATGCTCCTTCGAGCATGGCTTTAGATATCTATTCTCAATCCCCCTGGCTCGGTGAGGCCGACTCGCTTGATCCTCTAAAAGAGATTTTCCCTTCTGATGAAGCCATTGTTGAAACCATGTCTCTTGAGGAGCTGCCTTGGAGCGATGGACATCATCGTTCCTCTTTCATGCCCAGCCTGGGGGCAATGTCAGATTGTCTAGAGCGTTTTGCATCTCAGGTTCCTACTCCACCTCTCCAAACGCCCATATTGACGCATGAGGTCCTTTTGGAGGGAAACCTGAGCAACATCACTCAAACCATGCCGATCAACATCTCTATCAAACCGGGGATAGTTGAGAACATACACGTGCGAGTAACGTGTTCTCCTGATGAGATACAAGTTTATACCGATATTTTCCGTGAATTCAGAGACGTTTTTGCTTGGTACTATGAGGAAATACCTGGGATTGATCCTAGTATAGTAGTGCATGAGATTCCCACCTATCCTGGTGCGAAACCTATGCGCCAACACCTACGCCCAGTGCATCCTCGCAAAGCCGCTACCATTAAAGCAGAAGTTGAGAAACTTTTGAACGTGGGCTTCATTTACCCAATTCCCCTCACAGAATGGGTCTCAAATATTGTCCCTGTAGATAAAAATAAAGGTACTATCAGAGTCTGTGTTGATTACCGCGATATTAATCGTGACTGTCCTAAGGAAAACTACCCCACTCCTTTCATAGATCAAATCATCGACGAATGTGCTGGGAGTGAGATTTATTCCTTAATGGACAGCTTCTCCAGGTATAATCAGATAAATATTTTACCTGTTGATCAGCACAAGACTGCATTCATCTGTCTGTGGGGTACCTCTGCTTATAAAAAGCTCCCATTCGGCTTGAAGAACACTAGAGCTACGTTCCAGCGTGCTATGTCTTATGCGTTCCACGACATACGCCATATCGTTAAGCCTTATCTGGATGATTTGCCAGCTCATTCAGCTCGGCGAGAGGACCAACCTGAACACCTCCGCCAGATTTTCCTTCATTGTAGACACTATAATATCTGGCTTAATCCTCATAAATGCGTCTTTTGCGTGGATTCTAGCCATCTTTTGGGATTCATAGTCTCCAAGGACGGAATTCGCCTTGACCCCTTAAAGGTCGAGGCTATTATCAATCTCCCATCACCCTCTTCCTTACATCAATTTCAGAGTCTGCAGGGAAAAGCTAACTTCCTTCGATGCTTCATCCCGAACTACGTGGAAGTGGCCAAAGGATTCACGCGTCTCTTAAAGCAGAACGTTCCCTTTCATTGGGACGAGATTGCTCAACAATCCTTTGAGAAGCTTAAGACGTTACTTGTTAATGCTCCATTGCTTCGTCCTCCAAACTATCACCGTGACTTCACTTTATACTTGGCCGCCGCGTTTAGCACCATAGCTATGGTTCTGGTGCAGGATCACGATGATGGAAATGAACACGTTGTTTATTATCTATCACGGAATATTTTCGACACAGAAATGCGTTACGCTCATGTCGAGAAAATGGCATTAGCCGTGGTACATGCTGTGCAGCGCTTTCGCCACTACATCCTATTGCGTACAATAACCGTGGTTTCGGATTGCAACCCCATGACATACATTCTATCTTGACAATTACTGGGGGGAAAATACTCCAAATGGATCGTTATCCTTCAGGAGTTCGACTTAGAGTTTACCACTGCTAAGTCGACCAAATCACTGGTTTTTGCGGATCTCATTTTCTCACTCTCGACAGGCTCCACCCCATCTCACTCCGAGGATCATATCCCAGACGAAACACTCTTCCTTATCAGTACTCGCAACCCATGGTACGGCGACATTATTGTGTAGCTTCAAACATCAACGTTCTGGTCTGAGTTGACCAAAGATGCTCGACGTCAGATTAGGCATCAGTCTCAACCCTACCACATTGTAGGAGATACTTTATACCGTGTTGGAGTAGATTCGGTGCTCCGCCGGTGCCTAACCCTGGAAGAGGCTGAAAGAGTTCTGAATGACTGCCACAGTGGCGCCTGTGGCGGTCACATGTCCGGATATGCCACTGCCCAGAGAATTCTGCGTGTAGGTTACTTCTGGCCATCGATATTCAAAGATTGTATTGTTGCAGTTCGAAAATGTCATGCGTGCCAGGTTTTTCAGTGCAAGATGCGTGCGCCGCCTCTCCCTTTGCACCCTGTTATTACCGTCAGCCCTTTTGCAAAATGGGGCATAGATTTTATGACGTGTAACCCTCATTCGGCCAAGGGGCATGCATATATAATCGTCGCTATTGACTACTTTACTAAGTGGGCCGAAGCGATGCCTACACTAGCTGCCGACGGTAAGACAACTGCCCAATTTATCTTCAACCACATTATTGCATGTTTCGGGGTCCCTCAAGCCATCGTTACCGATCATGGCACTCAATTTCGAGATTACATGATGGCCGAGCTGACATCAAGATTGGGCTTACGACACGATAGCTCAACGCCATATTACCCCCAGGAAAATGGCCAGGTCGAGGCTGTGAACAAGGTTTTGGTCACAATGCTTCAATGGAAAGTTGGTATTCATAAGTCCAATTGGCACCTCCAACTGTTCTCATCTCTATGGGCCTATCGGATGTTAGCAAAGAGTGCAACTGGATTCACACCATTCCAATTATATGGTCTGGAAGCAACTCTTCGGGTTGAGTGCAAAATTCCTTCTTTAAAGTTAGCTGTGGAACTTTTGCTCGACACTTCTCCTGAGGAAGAGTGTCTCTTGTATTTAAAATGGTTAGATGAAACCCGCCGCTTGGCTGCTTTAGTCATTGAAGCACAGAAGAAGCGGGTCAAAGCTCACTTTGATCAATCAGTTTCTCCACGTTCCTTTGTCGAAAGGGACCTCGTCCTCCTATACAACCAAGCGCATGACAAAATTGGAGCAGGAAAGTTCCAACCCATGTGGCATGGGCCCTACATAGTAAAATGAGTATTGAAAAATGGGGCTTATGAGCTTATCAATTATGAAGGAGTTCCATTGGCGCAGCCTAGGAATGGGCTGTACCTTAAAAAATATTACGCTTGAGTTATTTTTGGTGTGGTGTGTGTACATAGGTGTGTATATTCATTTGTGTTCATGTGTGGTGTGGTGTGAGATGTAAGCATCTTTCTGCTGATCGGGTCTTCCTGATTGTGCAGATTTCCATTACTCCATTTGTTGGTTTCGCGGATGGTGCCTCCCGGAGTACCAGGAATCTGTCTTCGGTAGCCTGGGTAATCTACGATCCTGCTGGTGAGTTGGTCAACCTGCAAGGTGTGTGTCTGGGGTGTGCTACAAATAACATCGTGGAATATAGTGCCGTGTTGGAATTATTAACCGAGGCTGCAAACCTCGGTATCCGTGAATTACTTGTATATCTAGACTCACAACCTATAGTATCACAACTCAACGGTCATTATTCAGTCAGAAACCCATCCATTTTACGTTTGTATCTACGTATTCATTTACTGGAAAGAAATTTTGACTATATCACATATCAACATATACCCAGACATATGAATACATTAACAGATGCAGTAGCTAATATGGTTCTAGATAGACATTTGCGCAATTTGTAAAAAACATCATCACATGTAAAAAGAAAGATCCATCTAGAAATAGATATGTATAAATATATATATATATATATATATATATAGGTATCGAAATGTTTGCATAGTGTGCATCACATAAAATCAAAATATACATGTTCATCTTAATACATCCGGAGACGACATGTCTCTCAAAAAATATGCACAAAAAAAGCCCTAGATGTCTAATCCGCATGGTGCTCATGGTAACATGCTACCACACACACTAAGTGTCTCAAAAGTCGGTGGAGGCGACTAGGCAGTCCCACCGTATGTATCTGATACGCCATCGGTACATCTGCCAGTCGGGCGTAGTCTGGAATCCCCCGGGCAATCCCCTCGAGGTTCTGGATCAACTCTCCTCCCTCAGCACCCTCTGCCTGAGGTTCATCTGCGGGATGAGTTCTTCGTGCAATAGGAGACATACCGGCAGGTCTCTCTGGGCCAACATCTGCATACACATAAAATTGTTGTTAGAACGGACATGTATTACCAAAAAAAATCATAAAAACATAAAAAAGAAGAAGAAGAGAGCCATACCCAACTCCTCATCCCAGTCATCCCCCTCCGGAAGTGGGAGATCTGGGTCTCCAGTGAAATCGGTCCCGGCATAGGGCCAATCCTCGACCACGATTAGCTGACGCCGTAACCATCCAAAAAACTCTGGCTTCCAGGACATCTGCTGCCCTCCTCCTGACCTGGGCATAAGTGCTGCCCAGTGAGCCATCCTTGGCTCTCTTGGTACCAGCTCAGCAACAATGGCCCCTTGGCCCTGAAAGATAGGTATTCGTTCCAAGATAAACGACACCAAAATGGAACCGTAGCCAAACTGCTTTAGTTTGACTTGCTTGCACCTTGTGAGATGCCTCTTGATATTTGTTGTCACTGCAGTAGCCCAATCAAACAGTGTTGGATTCATACACTCGGCGGCTAGTAGGAGTTGGGCCTTGGTCGCCTCATGCGGTGCCTACGACCTCGCAGCCCGTGTGATGGTGTGTAGCACTACTCTCAGTGCTAGATCGCGGATAGTGTGGATGTCCACCTTCCTGCTTCCTGATCCCAGTCGTGCCCCTAGGCACACTCTCACCATCACCTGCTCCATCTTTTCTCCAGATGGTTTGATGCCTGTCAAGATGGGCACTGGACCTCTGCGCGACAGTCCGGTTATGAAATATACGTCAGAAACCTCAAGTTCTAACACTTGGTCCCGAAGTTTAAACACTTCTTCATATTCGTCCCATAAACTGACCAAGTACTGTAGTAGCTCAGGTTGAGCTCGTAAGCATGGCGTAAGGAAGAATTTTTTGAGACCACAGTCTCGAAGTGCATTCATACAGGCTTCATTCTCCATAGCCAGTTCATCCTCTTCCCCGTGCTCCCTCTCCTTCCATTCGATAACCATTGTGCTTGATTGCCTGCATCAACATGATCAAAAACCCGTATTAGATCTTTGTTACATTTAAAAATCCATTTGAATCGCTCACAATTCAGAAATCTAAAGCAGAAAATTGAGTTCCGTCGTTGGCGTGGCCCCTTTGTAAGCAAAAGGCCATTGGCCCAGGTCCATGCCTGATACCTGCGCCAATGGGCAGAGCCCTAAAATTTAAATTTTTTTTTCCAGAGATCTAATGCGTAATGGAAACCTATAAAAAATGAATCAAAATGGAGCTTAAGGAAGTGCCTCTTACCTGGAACAAACGAGGATCTGAATGGTAGCCCGGATCAGTCGCAATCACTGTTGGAAGATCGCACACAAAATGGACCACTGTTGCTCTCCAATGAGGTAAATAGTAAAAGTAAATTTGTTTTTACCACTTATGGCTTATTTATAACTTTTGAAATCACAATTAGGTTTTAAAAGGAATTTTTCTTAATATTTTAATATATTTTGTCAAAAATGGATTTTACACTTGCCTTTATGTGCAGCAACAGGTTTTTACATGACTTAAATGGTGACACGAGTTGTATTTTATACTTTTTCAGACTCGGTAAATACACAAAAAAGTCATTTTGGAGTCATCTTTCAGCTCTTTTCTGACTCTCTAAACATGAAAAGATTGCTGAGGCCCTTGTCGTTTTGATCTCGTTAAAGTGGCTGTGAAGCGACATCTACCCAATATACGTTTACCCCTTTTTTGGGTTGGGATAGATTATTTATGAAAAAGGAATACCCTAGCCTATCGCGACTAGGAGGTTTTTCTCAGACATAGTTTTCTACCTTTTCGGATCTGAGAAACTATTTACGAAAAGGGACCGTTGGAGTTTACTTTTCTACTATCTTTTCAAACTCTCTAAACATGAAAAGACGCCGAGTTCTTCCTTTGTCAGACTCGTTAAACCCTGATGACATCAGATTCAGTCATAATGACGACATTCGAGTTCCTACTTCCTAGGGCTCGTTAAATGTACTAGGATGGACTTATATAGAAAGCATATGGTATCCTCTTCAAGCTTGTCTAAAAAATAAAGAGGTACTCGCTAGAAATGGTGGGGAAAATGGAACCAACATCATTGTCGTGTCGGCAGTATGTCGCTCTTGAACATGGCACTTGTCTGCATTCGTGTCAGGTTGGGGATATCTCATCTCATTTTTTCACTTGCCTCCATGGGTTTGGGTGATCCCTTTTGACCTCTCATCTACTCTTTTCCTCGTCATCATGACCTCTGATCTTTTGATGTCAAATACTGCCAAATCCACTGTTGTGTCGCCGATATGTTCAAGAGAAGTTGACCTCTGTGAGTATCAACCTTCCTCTGATTCTCATCTGACCATGATTCAAAAAGACATTATGTTCCTCTGTCTCATGTCAATTATGTGGGAAACACTATGGCCCATCTTCGATCAAAGTCATTTCCTGTCGACTTCAGCTCATTATCCGGGAAGCTGATCTAGAGACTCCCTTTTGGTACCTTGGAGCTTGCATGCCTTAATGGCAGGTTCTTCGCGTTTGATGTGAGGTTTTCATCATTGGCCTCTGATCGAGTGATTCTACAGATGTTCGATGCCAGCTCACTGATTCACATGCCGTAGATTGTACCTATAGTACCTTGAGGGCCATTGTCATTATTGGTGGTACCTCTCGCGTCTGTTAACAACTTTCATCATTGGCTGGTAATCAGACGATGTTCTTGCATGTTCGACTTCAGTTCACTTATTTGTATGCTTGAACTTGTACTTTTTTCGGGTCGAGATGGAGCGCAAGACCCTGGATTTTTTTTGTTGGAATCTAGGCTGCGATTTTGTGGATTATTATGATTGGTTACATGACTCATTCACTGGATGGCTGCGACCATACCTGAGTCTATTTATCGATCCTCACTAGATGGCTGCGTCCATGCCTTGGATCTGGATTATTGTATACTCTTTTATGGATGGCTGCACCCATACCACATATATATCATGTATTTGAGATATTAGTTGTACTTCTCTACGCAGGTTTTTCGACGACAGAGTTTTTAGTTGGACACGTTCTCATAAAGCATTTCACCCCTCTCTCTCTTTCGGGCCTCATGCTTTAGGGGGCATCTGTTACACAAAAAATTGTCACCGTCCCTGCAATCCCTCGTCCTGCATATTGGAGGGCTCATTCTGTGACCTGTGAGCAGTGACATGACTTGAAACCACTTTCATGACATCCCTCTGAACATGAACTTTTATTTCCTTGAAGACAAATCCTTGTGAAAAACCCTAAAAACACCCCTTTTTGCATTGGCACGGGCAGCCAGTTCAGTACTCGCACCAATGGGAGAAATCCTCTAAAGAGGGTGCGCCAATTGGCGCTCTGTCTCAGAGTCACACTCGCGCCAACCATTTTAAGGAGTGTTTTTTAGAAATAAATGGTAGAAGATTCATTCTAACCAATTCCTAAACTGACATCTATCTTGAGTTGGGAGGTTTGGCTCTGGATCTCCATGTAGAGGAAGTGGTTTGCCACCTCTCATGGAAGCTTCCTTGAGGATAGGGCCAATCCCATGATTATAGGGATCCCAACTCCCCTTCCTCCATCTATATAAGCTTGCCCATCTCCTTTGCAAGCTAGTTGCCAAGAGCCATCAGAGCCTGATGCTGCAAGAGCCTTGATAATTCTCTTAAGGCCAAATCCAAGCAAGGAGACTATTGTCGAGACATCCGAAGAGAGAGGCTTTTCCCATCCCTGACAGGCTTTATCAAGACGTATTCCGCTGGCGACCCACTGAAAGAGAATTCAGCGTCAGAGCAAGGTTGTATTTTCCTTTGATTGATTAATGATAAACAACTATTGGTTATGGTTCCACTCTTGTTGTTGATTATGATAATGAGTTATGTCTTCTCTGACTGACATATAGTTGCATATATTGGATTTTACACTTGTATGTGTTGTGTTTCTTGCGTGTGTAGGTGTTCGATTGCGGAGAGCGTGAGGATTGTGATCTGTCGAGGCAAAGGAATGAGAGCGCTACCTATTCTGCAAACGACAGCGTTGGAATCCAGGTAAGCATTCATCGCAAGTTGGTTTATTTGCAATTAGAAACCTGCACCATAGTGTGTGACGATTGTTGCTAGACCTAGTCTGGGCTAGTAGGGATCGCCTCTGTCCGCAGAGGGGATTTACCTCCACAAAACCAGCAGTTCATCAAAGTTTTCCTCGACAGGTGGGTGATCAGACAGAACCCTTTCTTGATTATAGAAGAGTATAACCAGTTGAAAAGACTGCCAGGGGAGACAATACAACAATTTTCTGCCAGATTTAACAAAGTATATTTTTCGATGCCAGTTGATATAAGACCTCCTCCTAGATCTACTCTATTGCACTACCTGGGTGCCTTTGATCCAGAAATGGAGTTTCAGTTGAGAGAAAGGAATCTTGCAACACTTGAAGAGATGTCGAACAATGCAATAGATGTAGACGCTCATTTGCCGATCCGAAGGGCAAAGTTGAAGGAATAAGAGATGAAAAACATAGATCCGGAGAAATCGACATCTCTAGAGGTAAAGCTTGACATTTTGGTAAGTGCAGTGGAAGAGATGATGCAGAGGATCACCACAAGGAATGAGTATAATGTTCAAGCCCATGGCTCGATGATTGAAGAAGAACAAGTTGCTAATCCAAAACATTTTGTTTCTTATCCTAGTTGTCATAGATCTGATAATGATTGTTTTGTATATCATCTTGGAGAAGAGAGATTTTTTGATATGACATGTATGCTTGATGATGTGTCTTATACTAATGATTTGGCTCAGTTTGATCAGTATGATGATGATTATGTTCTCCAAACAGAAGCTAATCTTGCAGAAAAATCAGCAGCTAGTTTGTGGAAGGAGGAAGTTCACTTTCAGTATCTTGAGTACAGTGATCAACCGATGCATATCAACTATGAAAATGATGAGAAAAGTGCAGCAAATTTTGAAGTAATTGAAGGATCTTTTCCTTTTTGTTTTGATTCATTTCAGTTCATCAGAGACAACTTCCATGCAATCAGAAATCAATTGTCAGCAAGTCTTGATTTGGACCATCTTGAGGGCAATAAAAACCTTTTTCAAGACTTCTCATATCCAGATTTGCAGCCCCCGAATGCCATTTGTTGTCAAGTTGTAGATGAAGACATGGAAGCTGGCACATATGATCAAATGATACAAGATGATTCTGTACCATTTTGTTTTGAATCATTTCAGTTTTTGAAGGGTAAATTGCATAGTAAATCTTCAAATGAGCAGCTTGTAGGAAATCATGTAATCTCATCGGAACCAATAGAAAATGGGTTGCAACAGTCTTTTCAAGTTTTTCATGATCCAATATCTGATGTGCTGGATGATGTTTGCAGTCAAAGTCTTTCTCCATTGACTATATGTAAGCTTGAAACATGTACTGATACAAACTTGATCCGGCGCCCGGTCTCTTTGACATTTTTAGCAGGAGTCTCGTCACAAAGCTCAGAACAAAGTTTGCATTCATGGTATGAGGAGAAGAGAAGTAATCCATTGGATGAGCTAATTCCCAATGTGCATGAATTTCAAGATCCTTATGCAATGTTTTTGGAGGCAGATAGAGAATCCATAGTATTCAATGGATCTGTTCACAAGTTTTCATGGGAGTTGCCTTTCAGTAGTTCTCTCTTGTTGTTCATAAGCGAGCACTTGCAGAGAATCCAAATAGCAGCCAGGATGCTTACATGGTTGCATTGGTTGTTTCATTTCACTTGATCAGGTGATGAATGAAACTGTTAAAGTAGGTTTTGAATGAATAAGCTCTACTTTGAGCATCTTTTCCAGTTTGTCAGTTGTGTTTAAGTATCGAGTTAGTTTTTAGTTGAGTGAGAGTCAATTTGTGTCGTCAAGTCATTAGTTTTCAGTCATGCATTTCAGCTTGAGTTTTTGACTCCATTGCCCAATGGATAAGGCACTGGTCTGCTCTCCCAAAGATCTGCCGTTCTTGGCACCTCCAAGGAGCTACCATCCCCATTGGAGCCAATGTTAGTGTCAGCCTTTGCAGCCTTCCTTCAGTGATCAAACATGCTCTTACAAAGTGATTTTAAGGTGTCAAGCTCAAATTTTGTCATTTCAATGAGTCTTCAAGCAAAATTTGGTCACTAGGCATTAGGTCTAGGGGTTGCTTTTACTCCTGTCAAAGTTGTCTAAATGTAGGTCCATGTCACCATTCAGCTGAGTGTACCATCATTCAGAGGGTTTTCATCATCATGTCAGGTTCCATTGGGTCATTTTACATCTTTTTCATGCTTCAGTTGTGCCTTGGTAAGGTCCATTTCCCTCTCCTAGAGTTTTGGAGGTAATTTCTCTTGGATGGTCAAATCATTGGAAAAACTTGTATCCTGATGTTCACACACCTTCCCCTATCCTTAATATACCTTATTAAACACTTCCCATCACTGAGATTCCCCAAATTCCTCATTTTTGCATAAACCCTAGTTTCTTGCTACAACTTGGCAATTTTCTAGGCGAGGCCTGTGTTTTTCCCTTTTGGACCCCTTCCCTTCACTCAATTTCTGAAATTCCACTTTCCCCTACTTCCTAACATCCCTCCCTACTTCCAAAAATTTTCTCAAGAATTTAGAGGCCCCTTATCCCCTTCATTTTTCTTCATTTCGACAAATCCCTTGTTCCACATCGAGATAGGTTTTACTCCAATGATGTTTCTGAGCAAGAAAAGATGAATTTTGGAAAACTGAGAGAGGTTTTTCCATATTGACGAGGAAGAAAAAACCTTCACTTTTTACACGGGTATCATGGTTAAAAATACAATCGCCTCAGGAGAATTGATGCACCTCTGAAGTGACCTTGGGAACATCAAGATTTCTCCTAGCTTGTTTGGCCAAATGACTTTCTTGATGAGTAAAATGATAAATAGACAAACATATATTTCTAATGAGCTATCATGAGCTCAATTTGGAGTTGCATAAGACCTTCAAAAGTTGACTGCAACAGCACTCTGCCTTGAGGCAGCCTCATTTTGCTCAGTTTGACCAGTCTTGGGAGATTTGATTTTTGACAAGGAAAATGAACTCCAAATTGCAAAAATTATAGTTGGGTTGGAAATTAGACTCAATAATATTTCCAACGAGCTATCCCGCGCCCAATTTGGACACCGGGAATGCCTCCAAAAGTCTCCTGCAAAAGGGCGCGACGCGTTGGGTTTCGCACGACGCATGGAAATTGCGTGGCTTAATTTCATAAATTCTTAAAATTTCCAAATGTGCTCAAATATGTGGTGTAGAAAGTAAGTTAAGATTTTTCGATTACTTGATGAAGTTTTTTCTCAGAATTTATGGGAGATTAGTGTATAAAAGCTCAAACCTACCTCCTTGAGAATTTGCTAAAACAATGGGTTAGAGTTTGTCTTTGTGTTTTTGCTATCAAATCCACTCCATCACCCCCTAACTTTTTGACTCCTCCATTCGTTCTTCACTTTAAGCCATCCATTCCCTGCAAGACAATCAGAAAGTACATCATTCAGTAAAAAAGCCAACATGAAGTAAAACAAAGTTTTTAAAAAGTGTTAAAGTCTGAAACATTGCAAAGTGGTTTTTTTGAAATCAAGAATTAAAATCCTTGGCACATAAACATTTTCATCTTTCAAAAACTCATTTGTATGCCAAGAGGACAGGAGTGAGCAAAGGAGAAGTTTTGAAGAAGTGAAGAAGCAATTTGAAGGAGATTTTTGCAAAGTTCAGTCGCGCGACGCATTGGGTGAGTGTCGCGACGCATCAGGCGAGCGTGACGCATTGGGTCGACTTTCACCGTGTAAATTTGCTCCTGCGCGGCGCATTGGAGGGGCGTGGTGCACTGGGTTGGCTACGTGGCACATTGGGTCGGAGCACAAGTTTTTCACCATTTCTTTTAACTCATCAAATTTGCTCGGTCTCTTCTTGTTCGAGTAAGTCAAATTCACTTCTCCATTGCTCATGACATGTGTTTAGTGTTGTTTGTGAAGAGTTGAATGTAAAAACTCAAACCCTATTGTCTTGTTGAAAGAGTGCTCCCTTAGGGTTTTGAAGTTGGTGCTTTAAAGTTGGTTTTGTGCCAAATACCTCTATTCCCCACACTGTTTTTTCCCCTCATCACTGTTCATTTTGTCACAATAGCCCATTTCACTGTTTATCCTACCTTAGTTACTCATTTCTACCCATTTCCATTATCCCCATCCCGCTTGCAAATTTTCCCAAACCCCAAGTTTATTCCAAGAGATTGAGTGGCTATCCTTACAGTTCAAATTTCACTTGACTAAAGTCCATAATTCTTAATACCCCATTCCTCCATCTTCCCTCCCATAGTACCACATATTTGGCATTTAAACCAAAGACACCAAAATTTCTCATATTCATCTAAGACAACATAAACCTTGGACATCATGGGGACAGATACTTCTTATGACCGAGACAGTGACTCCACAACTGAATTTCATGCACCAAGGAGACCAGAAGTTGTTGGAGAAGGAAAACAAGGAAAGGAACATGTTGAGGCACATGAAGAACCATTATTGGGCGTGAAATCATGTTTGCAAGGCACAAATCAAAATTTTGAAGGCAAGACTAAGGAGGGCACTAAAGCATCGCAAAAGGCATGATAGGCTCCAAATTTTGGCCGAAGATTCTTTGGCCTAGCATGGTACATGATGGAGGACACTTAGCCCAAATTTCAAGAAATTTGGGAAACATTTTGTCAATTTTGAAATTTTTGGCCTTAACACAGATTTTCCTACCCGACGCATCGCGCCACTTGGCGTGCGCTTACAATTGGGAGCTCCTCTGGAGGAAAAATTTTCATTTCTAGTTTTTTCATCAAAATTTATGCATGCCCATAAATTAACTAAGGATTTTGACAAGTTTTTGGTTGCCTAAAGGGTCAAAAACACCTTAAAAATGGCCTTTCTGCCACTTTTTGCACACACAGGAAGAAGTGTTGGGAGATTTGATTTTTGGAGGGGAAAATGGCAACCAAATATAGAAATTCCACTTGGGTTGGAAATTAGACAGGTAGAGATTTCCAACGAGCTATCCTGCGCTCAATTTGGACATGGGGAAGGCCCTCAAAATCAGCTTCAAAGTGGTGCAATGCATAGATATTTCAGGCGCGGCGCATTGGGGATTTTGGCTCAGTTTTGACTCAGTAAATTAGTTTTTCGCCTAGTTTTGGCCAGTTTTAATTTTTCATCTCCAAATGTAAAAATATTGATGTAACTTGATATAATTTCATGGCTGTGATGTAATTTTGGCACATTTTTACTCATGCAAGTAGATTCATTCATCAAAAAGTGAAATGTAACTGAATGAATCAGTTTCCTATCTTATAGAGGCAGGCTGTTTCATTGCCTATTTTCCAGTTCTTTTTTTAGATCTTATTGAAAAAGCTCCTAGAATGATGATCTTGACCCCTAGAGGCATGAGAATGAGTTAGGCTTGTCTATATCCTGTAATTCTTCAGTCATTTTCAGGGTTGGACACTTGGGATTTCTTGGCACTTCATTGTACATTTCATCTCTGCAATTTCGGCAAAGGAATAGACCAGGGTTTGCAGCACTATTTGGGATCCATGTGGCTTTATGTCTTGATGGTGTGTTTCTCTCTATAATTTTAAGTTTACTGATGTTTCATGTGCACCATTTTCCTACTTATTTCTTCTTAAATTAAACAAACAAGTTATAAAGGTGGAATTCATTAGATTGCTTTGCTCTGCCTTGAAGTTTTGTTTAATTTTCCATGTTTTCATCTGTTTGAAGAGGATTCTTGAGAGCCTCTTGCCCTCTTCAACTTCTCACCGGTCTTAGCTATCCATTAATTCAATCCAAAGCATCAAAAAAATTGCCTTCCTTGCCCCATTTAGAACTTTGCAAAAACTAGGCCTTATCCCCGAACCCAAAACCGCCTTTCCCTTTGATTCCAACAAAAAACCCCAAAATCAAATCAGATCCTTTCGCCTATATACCTAGCCTAAAATCAGCCTTTATTTTGAGTCATCTCAAGCCTTATTGATTATATTTGCTGAGATTGACCCGGAGAGAGCCCTCTCCTGATCTGGTAGGGCTAGCTACTAGACTGAGCGTGGTTTGATGTTACCCTGAACTCTGTCTTCCTTCAGCCTGAGGTAGTTTTAGGCAATAACAAGACACTTTCATTGCACATTCAGATTTCACCACTGTCCCTTCATCCCATGCATCTCCTTCACCTTCCACTCACCATCCTTCGCCTTCTTCAAGTAAGCCCATTCCCAAGAAGCTCAAATTTCCCATGATTGATGAGGAAGAAGAGCATGATGAAGAAGAAGAGCATGATGGGGAAGAATATTATGATGAAGATGAGCAGCAAAATGATGATGCACAACAGAAACATGATGATGAACAACAGTAGCATGATGAAGAAGGGAGCAAGGTGAAAAAGAACACAGTGAGGAAAGTCAGCAAAGTGAAGAAAAACACAGTGATGATATGCAGCAGAGTGATGAAGAAAAGTGCCATGAACAAACTTAAAACAGTGGCTAGGAAGATGAGGGAAGTAACAAGGGAAAAGAGCCAATAGAGCATGCGCTAGCTACCTCTCCTAGGCAAGGGGCCATGCTTTCTTCTCCAAAAGTGGCCAAGCCCCGGACATCAAGGAAAATGGTGCCTCAAACTATAACCCCAAACGTTACTAGGGCCCTTCGAAGCAAGGGAAAATTTCCCAAGTAGCCCATTGTCAAATTACCCAAGAGGAGGAAGACCAAGAAGGCCACCCAAAGCAAGGGAAAGGAGAAAGAAGAAAGCAACCATGAAAAGTAGAGGGAATTTGACATAATTCAAATCCAAAGTGATGATAGCGACAATGAGGCCCGAATCCTAGAGAATCTCTTGATCAATAGAGAAAAACAAATTGATGCTTTGAGGACAGATCTAGAGAGGTCTAGAAACTTCAATCACTTCCTGCAAACACAAAATAAACAAATGAGTGTCCACATGGTGGTATATGAGACACGAGCCATCAAATATAAAAAGGAGGCCTCCAAGGCACAAGTTAAATTGGAAGAACTCATGGGCAAGTTCCATGATAGCGAAGATGAAGATCAGCCCAGAAGAAAGAGGCCAAGGACCATGGGACTCATAAGAGCCCTTGAGAAACAAAAGGAGGAAGAAGTTTCCCTTTTCCAATCTCTTCCTCTCACTACTTTGTTCACCTAAGAGATAGAGAAAAATCGAGAAGCATGGCTTGAGAGGGTGAATGGTCACTTGGAAAAGAAGTTGGAGAAAGCCAATAGAGATCTAGACCTTCAAAGGAGGATTACCAGGCACTATAAGAAGCTCAATCAGTTCGTCCGAAGGAAATTGAAGGCCACACAGGAAAAACTCAAGGAAGCTCAAAGGAGGCGTCCGACACCAAAAATGAAGAAAGACACCTCAAAGCTCCAAATTCTGGCCTCATATTCTTAGCATGTTTCTAAAAACCCTTGAGGGTAATGCTCGCCAAAATTGGGCGAAATTCAACAAGTTTTGGTTTTTTTGTCATTTTTGGGTTTTTGGCTAAAAATCATGGGCATCGCCATTTCTATTTGGGACATCCTCAAAGGATGAAAATGGTATCATTGGATGCCATAATTTTAGGGGCATCTACTTAGTAATTTTTAGATCAATTGAAGATTATTTTCTCCCCCAAAATGGCGAAAAACACTCACTTTTTCCACACTCTGCCCCGTTTATCAGCAAAGTTTATTTTTTGGGTTTTTACACACAGGTCATATTTTGATAGAATTATATTGATCAGTTTCAAGAAATCTAAGAATTTTCAGAAAATAGACATTTATAGCTTTCCAACGAGCTATCATGGGCCTCATTTCAACATTGGGAAGGCCTCCAAAAGTTGCCGGCAATACATAGGACTTTCTGCTGATATTTCTTAAGTATTTTTGTGAAAAATGTACCTTTCTAAAGTGACTTTTCCTCATGTGCGTTTAGCTATTTTTGGGCATGATTAGTTATGAAAATTCAATATATTTTCCTTTTTTAGCATTTTTGAGATATTTTATTAGATATTGCCTTGGGCTTTGCAAAGCCTCAAGGAAAAAATCAGATATTTTTGATGGGCCAATGAGATTGCAAGTTGCACTAGCAGGTTTTCCCTCATCTTGGCCTATATATTCCAAGAAAATTCATTGTAAATGAGGCTGAAATTGATTAATAGAAGCAATATATGGTTATACCAGCTTGGAAGAAACACTTGTCTCATGCATTGGATAGTTTCTTGAATGCTTTTGGATAATGAAGGAGGTCTGTTGTTGGATTCCTTGACTTGGTAAAATGGTATAATGTCCCTCTCTATTATGCTTCTTAGTTTTCATTCATAATTCCATGTTCTTGCTTGCTATAAGACAGTAGAGAATAAATTTGAGACATGCCCTTGGAGGCACCTCAAATTTCCTGTTTCTTTATAGCTTCTATGTTTTCTTCCTTCTTAGTTATATCAAAGAATCCTTGATTGCTCTTTGATAACTGAAGAACTTGTTTGCTTGTTTCATTTATGGTTTTATGCATGTTAAGTATGATTCACGGTATGCCCTGCTTACTCATGGCTAGTCATAGCTCTACCTCTGAAATCTTTCTTTGATTGTTTGATTGTCATTTGTTGAACCAAGGAGGTGTTGTACTGATCTTGCCCTTTGCCTAAAACTATGCAATCTTGCTTCAAAGTTCCCAATAGCTTGAAATACTATGCTTAGGTGTTTCCTCATAGTGATTTAAGTTTTTTGTTTGTCTTAAATGTATTTCCCCAAAGTCTGATAGCAATTTCCTAAAGTTAGAGAGTCATATATCTCTATGCATTGCTTGAATGTTTATTTATATGCATTGATCAGTTTATAGTTACATTTCTCATGATTAATGGTTAGCCCTACCATGTTTATGTCAGCTATTGAACTATTTATGTTTGAAATATTTTGTTCTTCACAAATTTAGTGTCCATCCCACTCCATTTTACCTAAAGATCCGTTTTACCTCGATCAAGTCGGCCCTTCAACAACCTTGTGTCACCATCTGAAAGCTTGGTTGACCTTTTCGACCCTATAGCCCAGTTATTTGACAATATTTTTATCTATCTTAGTCTTTGATCAGTTCATCCCTCACAAACCTAAAAAAAAAACCAAAAAACCTACTTCATAACTAGCCTAAAATCAGAAACACAAGAAGCAAACACATAGATATCCCTTACACAAATAGAGAGAGCTCTCTCTGAGTCCAGGAAGGCTAGGTCCTTAGGCTCCAAATATTGGTTTGATGTTACCCTGTCACTTGGCTTGCCAATCAGCCAAATCACGGGACACTAACATAATGGCGATCACAGTGGGACTCTGAGTGATAAACAAACTTAAATTCCCTAAACTTTCCAACAGCCTTAGGAATACTATTTGATTGACTTATCCCACCGCTCACTAACATAATGGCGATCACAGTGGGACTCTGAATGATAAACAAACTTAGATTCCCTAAACATTCCAACAGCCTGAGGAATACTATTTGATTGACTTTTCCCACCGCTCACTAACATAATGGCGATCACGGTGGGACTCTGAGTGATAAACAAACTTAGATTCCCTAAACATTCCAGCAGCCTTAAGAATACTATTTGATTGACTTATCACACTACTCACTAACATAATGGCGATCACGGTGGGACCTTCTGAGTTAGTGACAATCTAAGTACTCCTTAGTAACTCTCAAAGTCTCAATCAAACTTAGAAAACTTAAGTGTTGTTTGAAGAGTAGAAGCTAGCTCTTTCACCATCTTCGTAAAATGATGATTCAGTTATAGGAAACTCTTCCAAACCTCATAGGCTACACATAAAAACTCAGAAAACCCCAAAACATTCCCAGATTGGCTTTTCCCTAGTTATTGGTGGTGGACCATAGCTACATCTCTACAAAAACAACCAAGTTCCACTTGGAGACTCCACTAGCCTCCAATAGGCCTAAAAACTCTATAAAAAACCAAAAAATTCATAAAACATACCTTTCTATTGACTCATCCTTTCCAAAACTTAAAACTCATGGTGCAAACTCTGTGATCAGTGAAAAAATAAGTATAGCTTAGTAATTCAGAAAAATTCACCTAAACATAGGAGATAAACAGAAATAAACTTCCAAATAGAACCATTAGCTTGTCCAGACAGCCTAGCAAAATATTGAAACCAAGTGATCTCTCTTACTTACAAGTCTTCACCTCAAAGTTTGCTAGAAAACCTTTTCCCGAAAGCATCTTTGATAGTATTGGTGGTAGACCATAGATCTCAAAGAAATCCACCTAGCGACTCCACTAGCCCTCATTTTTGTTTTGACCATCCTTCACATTAGCAAAACCCCTAGAGAGGCCATCCATTCGAAACAATCACAAATACCATCCTCTTTAAACCCTGAATTCAAAATTTGGCTTCACGAAGAATCAATACTAGATCTCATCCAGACCCAAATCCCCCTATCATAGTATATGACCAAGAGAAGATTCTGTGGCAAGCTTCCGAAACTGGCAACTTAATTACCGATAGGTCCATCCGTAAAGCAAGATCAGTACCTGAACACCTCACATCTTTGCAGGATTCCCCATTTGACTTAAAATCAGCAAAAATCTTTTTTAGAAGCAAGTCACAGAGTAAAGTAAACTTTGACGATCTTGAGCCCCTAGATTTGCCACAGAGTCCTAGTAGAGAAGCCTCACCTACTACACCTCTCAACTTTCAGCTTCTCCATCACTTTGGCTCGTACCACCCCAGATCTGCTCAAAAGCAGATCACTAGCCCATGTACATCCGCCACACCCATCCAAACCACTACTGTTCAAATCACCTCAGCACATCCTACAAGCCCTCATATTGTACATCATCCATTAGCTCCCACTATGGCAGCCTAGTATGCACCCTCGGTGTTGCCACACCCTTTGGCTCCTTTACAAAATGACTATCAATCCAAAATCACACACTTTACCAGAGTTGAGGCTACTACTGCTCAACAGCATGTAGATAGAATTAGCGATGCCTTTGAATACATGGAAATAGAAGATGAGACTATAAGAATGAGGATGTTCGCCCAAAGCCTGGGTGGAGAACCCAAAAAATGGTTTAAAAGCTTAACTCCAAACAACATACACGATCTCCCAGAACTCTACCAAACCTTCATAAATAAGTGGGAAATCAGAAAGAACCCCACTCAAATCTTGTTGGATTATAACAATCTGAAAAGGGAAAATGGGGAGAGTGTCCAGGAATACTGCACTAGGTTCAACAGTGTTTGTAACGCCCTCCCGCCTCACTTCAAACCTTCACTTGGCTCAGCCTTAGCAAAGTTCCCCGAAGGTTTCGACCCAGACATGACTTATCAACTAAGAGACAAGCACCCTCCAACCTTATAGGAAATGAAAAAAGTGGCCATAAGTGCAGAAGCCAACTTAGCACAAAAAAGAGCTAGGACCAGATCAGAAAGGAAAGTCACATACCAGGATGAGGTCTCCCCTTCAGCCCCTTCCTTAGATCCTAGAATAGATGACTTGGTTAGATCCATGGTGAAAATGTGGGAAAAGATGAATGAAAAGACACCTCTTAGGGACAACCAGCCAAACCCTCCAAACAGAAACCGGAACCAAAAATTTAGGAGAGAATATCCTCAAAAAAAACCAAGGGAAACTGACCAACAAATTAGGCCACCCTTTAATGAAAATTATGTTAATGAGGATGAGAGGGATACAGAACCCATAGATGAAAGCCATTTAAACCTAATAGGTTCTAATAACGAGGGTGAGGTTTACCTCACAGAAGAAGAACAAGCTTTCTTCTCCCCTAATCAAAATGAAACCAACTATGAGGACCTCAAAAATCCTGCTATAAATTTTCAGAATGCCATAATAGAAGCTCACAGGCAGTATGATCTTAGAAGCAGAAAAAACCAAAAGAACTCCAAAAAAGGTAGCTCAAACACTACTGTTACTAAAACCCCTGATACCATCCTTAAAAAAGCAGTGGATAGCAATAAAACCGTGGTCAAGAAAACTGACTAAAACAAAGATAAAGCTATTTAGACAAACCTTGGCTCAGATTGTCCTAGTACCTCTACCAAGATTCCCGAGATGGATGTGTTGAACAAAATCCCCAACCAGAGTCAGCAAATTAAGAACATAGAGAAAGCCATGACTGAAAAAACTGAAGCAAACCGATCTAAACTACAAGCACCCTTCAGGTTTGAAGGTGAAATCGCTAAAATAAATATCACCATGCCTCTCACCGAACTTATTGCCTAAAAATCTTACAAATCTCAAGTGCTAAAGGCCCTGAATATAGGAAATGATGCAAACACCTTAAATCTAGCTGATGACACCCTTGAAGTGTTGTTTGGTCCAAAAATAGAAGGGAAATTCCAAGAAGGAACCACTCTTCCCTTTTACATCAGTCTGAATATACATGACCAAATCCTACACAATGCCATGCTAGACTCTGGAGCCTCGCATAATCTCATGTCAAAAGTGGTAATGGAAAGACTAGGCCTAGAAATAACAAGACCCTATAAAGACTTATATTCCTTTGATTCAAGTAGAGTCAAGTGTTTAGGCTTAATCAAAGATCTTTGTTTCAGTTTGGCCCAAGTACCTGCAAAACACCTGATCATGGACATAGTGGTAGTAGACATCCCTCCCAAGTATGGAATGCTTTTATCTAGATCTCGGGGAGCTAAGCTTCAGGGAAATGTTCAACTTGATATGTCCTACGCCACTATTTTTGTATTTAACCAAATTAGAATACTCTATTGGGAATCCCACATGGAATATATGATCAGCAGCCAAGAAAGACCAGATAACATCCCGATGTACTCCTTGCATTCAGATCTAAATTCCTTCATTTTACACACTAATGAAAACATTGAGGAACAGTTGGGAGAAATTGAAACACACTTAGACCCACCACATCAGCTACCCCAAGTTCTCTATGATGAACTGGACACTCAAATTATCATGATCATGAGCAGTTATGTCTTGAGGAAAGAGAGTTCATTCCTCTTGAAACAAAAATAGAGCAAGAAGCACAAAACATTATATACCATCAAGTAAATTGCTCAAACCATAGGCAAACATCAGAAATAACATCAGGAGATTTTTGTAGAACAGAGGCATTAGAATACTTGCATATCACAAACCTTTTTGGAAATCAGGGGTAGGGGAGCTTAATGTTCTTACCATACCTTAAAGATTTACCATCTCATAACTCTACCCCTTTGAATGAAACTTTGACTGTAGCCATAACAACTAAAGATCTAGAAAGGATCTCTGATAAACTTCTTATGAAAGGATACGATGACTGCAGCCCAAATATACCTGAGTTGCTTGAACTAGCTAACATTCTTTGACTCGACCAAAGACTTAGAATTTCTAGAATTTGCAAGATCGTTCAAGATATTACTACATGTAGAGAAAATAGGGAGAAGCATTATGACACTGCCATCACTCCGAGAAACAACTTCGATAAAAGAAAATACAAAAATCTTGACCAAACAATAGTAGTCAAAGAAAAAACAGCTGGTCATAGGATCTGTTTTGATTTTAGACATACAAATACACACCCTTGAGATAGAAATTATATCCTTCCTGCTCAAGACCATGCTATACAACTGATAGGTGTTTCTAATCATATGTTTTTACAAAGTGATGTTTCAGGGTATCACCAAATAATTCCTTTGCAAAGCAAAGAATTCAAAGAATTTTTCAAGTATGCTGGAAGTAGTTCCATCTTCAAACCCAGAATTGCAAAACCACTGGACACCAAAAAAATGCTCCTAAAAGCCATGTTTCCAGTTCTGAATTTCTGCATTCTGATGTACCTTGATGTTGTCATCATATATTTCAAAAATGACAAAGGATATCTGCATTATTTAAAAAAGATGTACAACAAAAGGAGAAGTGGAGATTAAAGGTATAAAGAAGTATAGCGGGAATATACAGGGTGGTTTAGAGATTCATGCATGAATCCTTATGTTATGCTTGAAAGACAAAATTTTCCGAACTTTACTTTTCAAGCGCTGAATGGACCAAGAGTGGTAGGAGATCCTTACGAAGAAAAGATGCTCAAGTTTCACCATTTTTAGGATTTCTAGTTCCAGATTTATTTTTAATCATTGTATATACCATTGTTTGAAAAATAAAAAATCAAAAAATAGAAAATTCAAAAACAATAGAAAAATAGAAAAAGAGGGCAGTTTGAAAAATAGAAAGAAAGTCCCATGTTCAAAAAATAGTCATTCTGAAAGTGCGCGAGTCTAAATGCCGCTACTAGTGCTCAAAATGTCTTGTTCAGTTATCTAGCCTAATCATAACTTAACATGTTTTAAATTTATTTGCTGATAAGTTAGTGAGAGGAAAGATAGTCAACATTGTATAAGCTTGACTTATCAAAGAAAATATATTAGGAAAAGATACTGGTTCCACATGCTCAAAACAGAACCAAAGAGGAAAGTAGGGATGAAAAACAAATTGTGTATCCTAGCCCTGTTTTCTAGATTTCATTTTATGCAAAATAACATTTGTGTGCAGCTTGTCTTTTATGCCACAAGTACATGACAAATCAGACTGTCTAATCCTGATTTGGTCATTTTTCAATTTCATGTTTTAGATTAGAGAATAAAATCCTGTCAAACAGCTTAACCTTGACAGTCGATCCAGTATAGGTAGAGAAACAAAGGAGTTCATCAGCTTAATCTGAACTCCCGGTGGATATAAGTGTAGAATTAGATAGTGTCATTTTTCAAAAATATTATGTCAAAGGGTTGCTAGTCCAAATGGACACGAAAGAAGAAAAAATGTTATGAAATATAGTGGGGTAGGTAGAAATGAATTTGATGCTAATCATGCTGTCAATTTTCAGAAATAGCATCAAGGAAGAAAGAAATTTGTGCCAATGGATAAAGGCACTAGTCTTCAAGAACCAAGATATGAAATTCTGGACACCTCCTAAAAAGGAGCTGCCCTCCCCAAATGGAGCCACTGTTAGTCATCAGTATTTTTCACTTGTTGATGATGACTAGTTTTTAAAGCCAAGTTTTCTAGCAGCAAATCTCCATTTGTCAAATTTGTCAGCTAGAAAACACCCATAAACATTTTTCCCTCCTACCTTTTCAATCAACCTATGATGAAAAAAACCTAATTGTCAAGCCCTATCTAGTCTCAGTCATACAAACTTGTCCATCAATTGTCATAAGCTAAGGTCATCTGCTATCATTCACCCCCATCCCCAACTCATTCATTAACCAACTAATTGATATGAATGTTAGCTACCCTACCTCTGGTCATATCTCATCTTCAGATCTGATCATACCAAAGAGAATACTCCAAATTTGTCAAAAATCTCCCCTAAGTTAGGTAGTGGCACTTTAGGCGATCCTCCCTTGGAAAACTATCCTAAGCCAAAAGAACCTCTGTCTAAAACCAACCAGTCATAGATGGCCTTCCTATTCTGCAAATAAAGCTTGATACACCCTTAAGTCGCGCCACTAACAAGTCTTGGTGTCTTTGCAGTGCATGTTTCAAAAGCCAAACTGATGTTGTGTTGATATATAGTGTTTCATTGTCTTTTTCAAAAGCAGAAGTGTACCAGTGTTCTAAAAGACATTATTAAACTTAACATGAGAAGACACCTGCCTCTCATGTGGTTTTGAGCCTGGGATGCAAGTACTAGGAAGAGAAGTAATTCAATGAACTCCTGCAAACAAAGTCAAAAGGTTAGTGACTTATGACTAGCAATTAATACTCTACAGACACAGGTCAAGTTGCTTATGGTTTCTAAAGATGTATAAGTGTATTTTAACAATAGGATACATATCTCAAGAGAATGCCTCTCATGGCATATTTTCATTTTTTCACTTTTATTACTTACTGTGAATAGGCAGTGAAAGGGAAGATGACACCGTTTGAAAAGAGAAATAACATCACTGTGTAAAAACCTCCTCCAAACATGAGCAGATGGTTGGGTGAATGTGTAAAACTTCCTCCAAACATGAGCAGAGGGTTGGGTCACTTGTTGCAAGCCTCCTCCAAACATGAGCAGATGGTTAGGTCATTGGTTGAAAACCTCCTTCATTTAAAAGCAGATGGTTTGGAAATATGATTAAGACCTCCTTCATTTAATAAGTAGAGGGTCAGGAACAGAGGTGTAGCCTCATTCAAAAAACATAGGGCTAACAATGCTACAAATGGCCTAAAAATCTTGTTCACACCTTTTCTCCAATAAAAGAAACCACTGATACAACGGTGATGTTTCAAGGGAT
This sequence comes from Pinus albicaulis, assembly GCA_034641835.2. Taxonomy (NCBI): domain Eukaryota; kingdom Viridiplantae; phylum Streptophyta; class Pinopsida; order Pinales; family Pinaceae; genus Pinus; species Pinus albicaulis. The sequence goes on along the minus strand of CM076575.1, from coordinate 1,852,087,117 downwards.
GCTTACACAGTTTCACTGTTGAAAGACAGAATTGAAATGCAGTGGGAAACATTGAATGATCTATTGTGTGGACAATCCATCTTGCGGACAAGACCGATCTCCCTAGTACTAAAGTATCTAGCAACAAACAACCAAATAAACTAATCTTTCTCTAAGCATATATGATCTACGAAAAGCTCTATATAGGTGTAAAAGACTTACCGTTTTTCCAGTGCTTGTTTGAAGTCGTCGTTTTCCCTCACACGCTTGAAGGAGTTTCCTTTGTAAACCTGCAATTACAAACAAGAAAAAGATTACATAGCACCTGTATAGAAATCATCATAAACCATGCTTATCATAGTGATCAAGGAGTCTATGAAATAAACCATCAACTGAAAGATTATTGAGAAAAATGAGTATATTTGTATTAACTTCAAAAAGAGAAAATCCTTACAACCTGCGCCTTGATGTTGCACAAGACTTTCCGGGGTCCGAAGCAGGAATCTCTTTTACTTTGACAATTTCTGCACTCCTCCAACCAAGACAAATAGAGGTATGTAATCTCTCCTCACAAAAGTCTTAGTTAACCAAGTCTAAATCTCAACAGCACTTAACTTCAAATATTCTAAAAGCTTGAACTCCCTTTGAGGCTACCCAATGCCTCTTTTTATAGTAGAAAGGAGGAGGTTTGCTGTTCCAAGGATAAAGGGATAGAATCCTCCTTCAAAGGGATAATTCCTTACATCAAGGGGTTAGCTCCATAAGGTAAGGGATTCATGCACCTGACAAGAGCGGTTCTGCCACCGCAAAATCCATTCTAGAAGCTTCCAGAATTCACTTTTATTGAGCTTTTTGGAATTTACTTGCGCCTTTTTAATCTTACAGGGGTCCGCACCTTTAACAAAGATAAAGTGCATTCAGGAACGCAGGAAAGCTGAACATTGGGTGCGGTACCACAGGCAAGATAGTCAGAAAGTGCGATACCAAAGTTTAAGAGACTTTTAGGAACTTTTTCTGATTTTCAAGGCTTGACATGAGGAACTGATATGTTAGACTTGCAAAGGGGAGAAGTTTGAGAAATAATGAGCTCATACACATGGTAGAATGTCAGGATGACAATTTTCAGTGTAACAGATTGCCCCCTAAAGTGCAAAGTCTGGAATAGATGATGCTGAAGTTTGTCATATATGAAGAGTGCAGTACTTTATCATTTCAAAGATCATCCTGTGGACACCCCAGTCAGCACCTGTAAAAACATTCAATGCAAAATATACATGTATACATATCATCACTGAGGTAGGCATTCCCATACTCAGATTAAAATAACTAAAAACTGATTCAACTGTTCTGATACAGGAATGATTTTGAGTACATCACAGTATAGACATGTGTGAACACAACATGGACGCAACCATCTGTTTATAAATAATCCACTGTATAAATGATAACAAAATTTCTCACAGACTGGATGGTAGAAACTAGATCCAGGGTCTTGATTTCCATATCTCGAACTAGTACGATTCTATCCATGCAAATGAATGTGTCGAAGTCGAACATGGTAGAAACCACTTGATTACCAGTCAATGATGTGAACTGTTAACGAGTGTGAGAGTAACCACCAGTAATTTCAATGGCTCTCAAAGTACCCAGTACAATCCATGAAATGCGAATGAATGAGCTAAATTCGAACATGTCATGGAATCATTCGATCAAAGGTCAATGATGCAACCTGTCGTCGAAAGCGAGAAACCTGCCATTAAGGCATGCAGATTTCTAGGTACTGACGATTTCTAGATCAACTTCCTAGATAATGAGCTATCGTCGATAGAAAGTGATCCGTCGTAGGTAAGCCTACAACACGAAATCATAGATCAAGTTTTGAAAATATATCGGCAAGGACTGACTCAGGGATGGTCAAAATGGATGACAGATATTTTGCAGATGAATGGTTTATTTGAACTGTCATCTTGAACACATAACGACACTGCAGATGGCTTGGTAGCAATTGACCCAAAGCTAATACCCAGAAACCGGATGAAGACTTTCAAATGAGGTTTGATTAATTGTTAGACAAAGGATTTCCCAACCCAGGTGAATGAAAGTGTCGTGTTCAAGAGTGGTCGACTGAATTTTCGAAAAATCAAAATACAACAAATATGTCCATTTTCCTCTCTTTTCCCCCACCATTTCTGGCAAGTACCTCTTTATTTTTGACAAGCTTGAGGAGGATAACATTTGCTTGTTTATAAGCTCATCCTTCGGATGAGTCCAACTTAGTTTAAGATTCGAACCCTAAGAAGGAGTGGTTCATTCCTGCTAAAAATTAAATAGGTCCTTTACTGTTAAGTTTTAACGAGTCCAGTATAGGAGAAACTCGGTGTTTTTCAATTTTAGGGAGTCTGAAGAAAAACTTAAGGAAACTCCATGGGTGTACTTTTTCGTAATTTTAGTCTCTCAGGCCCGAAAAGGATAAAATAATGCGGGAGAGAACTCTATTGACCGTAATTAGTCAACGTATACCTTTTTCGTAAATAGTCCATTTCAGTCCGTAAAAGGGGTAAACTTATGCTGAAGGGACAATTATTCATTTACTTTAACGAGTTCGAACAATCAAGTACTCGATGATCTTTTCATATTTAGAGAGTCTGAAAAGGGCTTAAAAGAGAACTCCAATGTTTCACTTTTTCGTGAATTTTTGAAAGAGTCTGAAAAAGTGATAAAAGTATACTCTTTGTTGAAAAACGATCAATATTCCTGAAAAGTCCAATTTCTGCATAAAAACTTCAAACATTACACATACCTGTTTTAAGATGAGTAAAAATGCTTCAAAAATACCCTTTTTAAAGTGAAAAATAAACAAATTAAAAATTCATCTACTCAAAAAATCTTATAAAAAGGACTTTTTCAATTTCATTTTTACCGTTTGAGTTCAGAGTGAAAAGAAGAAGCTTTTGGGTAAAAAAGTTCCTGTGAATATTCTGGAAAATCCGCCCGTCGGAATTGATAACCGTCAGTCCAAGGTAATCCATGACCTCTTAATCTTGTATTTCATCCATTTATAATTCATTTTTAGGCTTTAAATTCAATTTTTAAAGGAAAAATATGGTTCCAAAATCGCCCGCGGGGGTCCACAGGTGACACACAGGGTACCTGCGGACCCCGACTTTTTCCTACAAAGAAAAAAGTCGTGGGTCCGCACCTTCCTCACAGACCACATGCGGTCCTACGCACTGTTTACAATAGGAAAGTGCGGTCCTTGCGTGGTTAAATTTAAAACTTAAATTTCTTCTTTGCCGCCCAAAATTTTTCAAATTAGATCATTCTAATCTATCTTTTTATGCATTGCAGGATTAACAAGATGTTGATTTGGAGAGAACGTTAACACGAGGACGTGGATGACGCCATAATGCTCCACTTGCCCACATTGCAAGCATTAAGAGCATGCGGTATTTATAATTTTTGGGCCATCCAAGGCATGAGAGCACAAGTAGAACTCCTGACATGGCTGGTAAACAGGTGGAATGTGCAGGACTAGTGTTTTATAATCAGCGGCCACCGGCTTGAAATCGAGCTGGAAGAAATTTATTTTCTGACTGGTTTGTCCAAGAGGGGCGAACAACTTTCCTTGTTTAGGACTAGGCCAGGTGGCCAGACTGTCGCTAGTCTTCGGCAAGAATTTTGCAATGATGAAGAAGACCCCAGAGACAAACGAATTGATATTAAAACTATCATCCGTCCTGAGCTGAAATTTATTGCTTTTACTGTTACCAGGCTGTGTGGGAGTGAAACACTACATGTAGCTACCGGTTCTCAAATGCGCATTGCTGTGGACTGTTTTCGCGGCACCATTTTCAACTGGTGTGAAGCTGTGTTGGCTAATGTAAAGGGCCAACTAACCAGAGTGAAAAATGGGAAACTAAATAAATTTGGATATGGATCCATTGTTGTTTCCTTTGCTCTAGAGAGGATCCCTATGCTAGCTCCGCAGAGTATTCCAGTTGATGCCGGTCGACCTAGAGAACCGAGGATGGTTCGATGGTCCGCACTGACGGCCCGTCATGCTATTGAGGGCGCTGATATTGTTCGCTTTCCTTCATCATATTTCCGTTGGCTGGATCACCAACTTTTTGTCATTGAGAACTTTCCGTATGCCGGGATAGATTTCCGCAGCGAACAAGAGATGACTCTCCCAGCATGGGAACAGTGGGATGACTCAGGTCAAAAAAAATTTCAACGATTTCTAGTTCTAATTTTTTATTTTTGATCATCTTGTTAAATAATAGCCAAAAATTTTGTTGAATACAGATGTGGGCCCACGGCGACCAGCGCATCTCCAACCCTATGAAAGAAGACAACCAGTTGCAGCCGCACCAGCCCTAGTAGGCCAGTCAGTAGAGATTTTGACTGATTTAGAGCATCATCTAGAGCGTTTGACTCTAGATATTCCAGAGACAAACATAGATGATATTCCACTCAGGCTGCAGAGATACGTGATTGGTGTTCCAGGACCTTTTAGGAGGTTCCTATGCAGGGTGGCTCGGGCAATGGTTTCTTATCGTGATCACCATCAGTGATGGGATGATCGAGTTGTAGACTCATATTTTTGTCTTTTTGTGTTACTATTTTTCCGATCATAAGGTGTTTCCAACCTATGATCGAAGAAGATGTATATTTTTTTAAAACACTTTTATCTATGATATATATCACTCTTTACCGGCTATCTGTGTACATGTTATGAATGTTATTTGTTTTACTGTTTTGATTACTGCAAATGTCGATTTATCATACTAGAAGCAGCTGCATCTACTAATGTATTTAAATGTCTTGGAATATTTTGATATTCAATGTAATCAAATTCACGTTCTAAGAGACGAACTCTTAAAAATAACCATAACAACACTGGATTTCTAATGGCATAAACCTTGTTAAGCTGTAATACAACAAGTTCAGAATCCAACCTCACAATCAAACTCCGAATCCCAAATGATATGGACTCAGACAATAACTCAATCACTACACTATATTCGGCAATGTTATTCATTGTTTGACCAAAGCTTACCCCATGCATGGAAACTAACTCGTCAGAGGGTGAATAGATAACCCAAGCTACGGAAGAAATGTTCCGTGTACTATGACAAGCACCATCAACAAAACCAATATAGGTTTGAAGAGACGTCGACATCTGCAATATCAGGAGTAAAACTCAGATAAGCAGGAAAAGTGATAAAAACACACTTCTAAACTAGGCACACCTTTCTAATCTAAGACACACCAACAGTAAAGAAATCTAACCTAAAATAAAAGATCTCCATACCAACTTTAAGCGTAATATCTCTTAAGATATAGCCCATTTCTGGGTTTATCTAAAGGGATACCATCAAAATATATCAGCTCATAGGCCCCTTTTGCTAGCTTTCGCTTAACAATGAAAGGACCATGCCACATGGGCACGAATTTCCCAGCTCCTAGCTTATCATTGGCTTGATCATAAACTAAGACTAGGTCTCCTTCTGAAAAATTTCGAGGGGTAACATTTCTATCATACTGAGCTTTTACTCTTTTGACATGAGCCTCGTTTGCTATTGCAGCGTTTCTCCGATTTTCATCCAATTGAGCTAAGTACAAAAAATGTTTCTCCTCTTTAGACGTAACTGGGAGTAACTCTATGGCTAATTTCAAAGATGGAATTTCGCATTCAATCGGCAACACAGCTTCTAAACCATAAACGAGTTGAAAAGGAGTGAAACTAGTTGATGTTTTGACCGAAGTTTGATATGCCCAAAGTGCTGAAAATAACATGGAATGCCAATTCGTTTTGTGAATTCCAACAATTCGTTTAATCATGGTGACTAAAAATTTATTTATAGCTTCGACCAGACGATTGGCTTGCGGATAATACAGAGTGGAACTATCGTGGCGCAGGCCAAGATGTTCTGTCAATTCAGTCATCATGAAATTCCGAAAATGGTTTCCATGATCAGTAATAATTGCTTGAGGAACACCAAACCTCGCAATTATGTGATTAAATACGAAAGTTGCAGCAGTCTTTCCGTCAGTAGAAAATTTAGGCATCGCCTCGGCCCACTTAGTAAAATAATCTAATGCTAAGATAATATAGGCATGCCCCCCGGCCGAGTGAGGGTTACATGTAATAAAATCGATACCCCATTTTTCGAAATGACCAACAACAATTATGGGATGAAGAGGAGCGGGTGGCGCGTGCATCTTACGATCAAAAAGTTGACAATTGCGGCATTTCTGGACTGCATAAATACAATCTTTAAATAATGATGGCCAGAAATAACCAGCGCGCAATATCTTTTTGGCAGTGGCATACCCTGACATATGACCACCACATGCTCCAGAATGGGAATCATTTAAAACCTTTTCAGCTTCTTCATGAGTAATACAGCGCCGAAAAACAGAATCCGCTCCATGTCGATAAAGTGTATCTCCAATAATATTGTACTGTTGGGATTGGAATCGTATTTTCTGCTGCTGAGATCGTGAGATTTCAGGATGAAAAGATTGGGTTTGGAGATAAAAAATGATATCTCCATACCATGGATCGAGAATACTGATAAGAAACAGAGATTCATCCGCAATGGGCTGCTCTGCCACAGTTTCAGTATCAGTAGAGGGGAAATCACACATTAGTTCCGCAAAAACCAAGGATTTCTTTGCCTTGGATTTCTCAAATTCCAAGTCGAATTCTTGCAGGATAACTATCCATTTAGAATACTTGCCCCCTAGCAACTGTTTATTCAAAATGTACATCATAGGGTTGCAATCAGAAATTATCGTAGTTTTGCGTAACAATATGTAATGTCTAAAGCGTTGGACAACTTGAACAACCGCCAAAGCCAATTTCTCCACATGCGTGTACTTAATTTCAGTCGGATGCAGATTCCGACTAAGATAATAAATCACATGTTCAGCGTTAGATTCGTCTTCCTGAACTAAAACCATTCCAATAGTGGAATGAGAAGCAGCGAGGTACAAAATGTAATCTTGGTTGTAGTTGGGAGGATGCAATAACGGTGCATGGGTCAACACGTGTTTAAGTGCATCAAAAGATCGATCAGCGATCTCATCCCAAAATAATGGAATGTTCTGTTTCAGCAACCGAGTAAAACCTTTTGTAAGCTCGGCGTAGTTAGGAATGAAACGACGTAAAAAGTTTGCTTTCCCCTGCAAATTTTGGAGTTGGCGTAAAGTCGTAGGAGGAGGTAATTTGACAATAGCCTCAACTTTCGACGGATCGACGTGAATACCTGCTTTCGAGACAACAAATCCCAGTAAATGACCCGACTCTACACAAAAAACACATTTGTGTGGAATCAGCCGAATTCGATAATGTCGACATCTCATAGAGATAGCACATAAATGTGTGAGATGGTCATCCCTACGCGATGAATGAGCAGGTAAATCATCGAGATACGGTTGCACAATGTGCTTAATGTCATGAAACGCATAAGACATTTCCCTTTGAAAAGTTGCTACATCGTTTTTCAATCCAAAAGGTAATTTGCAATAAGAAAATGTCCCCCACGAAAAAATGAAGGCTGTCTTAGGCTGATCAGCAGGGAGTATGTTTATTTGATTATACCCTGAAAAGCCATCCATAAAGGAAAACATTTCACTGCCGGCACAATCATCGATTATTTGATCGATATAGGGAGTTGGATAATTGTCTTTAGGACAAGCTCGATTAATATCCCTATAATCGATACATACTCGTATGGTTCCTTGTTTTTTAGCCACAGGAACAATATTAGATACCCAATCCGTTAAGGGGATCGGATAAATAAAACCTGCATGAAGTAATTTTTCAACCTCTGCTTTGATGGCAGCAGCTTTTCTAGGATGCATTTGATGCAGACGTTGACGAATAGGCTTGGCATCTGGGTAAGTCTTGATTTCATGTATGACGATTGACGGATCAATTCCTGGCATTTCTTCGTAGGACCAGGTGAACACATCACAGAATTCTTGAAATAGTGCTTTATAAGTTTTAATTTCTTCTTCAGTACAACAAGCGCCTATATGAATGTTTTCAATTATTCCTGGTTTTATTGAAATGTCTAGTGGAATCGTTCGAGAAATATTTTCGAAATTTAACTCAGAATCAGAATTTTTCAATGGATTCTGTGGTTCCTTGACATATTCAGCAGTAAAAATTGAAGCAAAATCATTTTCAAAATGATCTAGTTCAGGTAAAAATGAAGATCGATGATGTAGATCTTCCCATGGTAAATCATCAACAGACAGTAACTCACGAATCTACTCATCAGAATGAACAGGTTCAGGAAATGCCGGTGTGGCTAAGCTAGATATTGAGAGTGATTCCTCATGGATCCCATTCATTGGATCAATTTCGGTTGAAGAGGGGTTGGAAAATGACTGTACAGCCTGATATGCAAGTTCAAATGGACTCAAAGGCATCATGCCATCAATTGAATCTAACTCGGATTCGGAAGGTACGATCCAAGGATCATCAAACATAACAGAGTCTGATGAAATCATTTGAATAGTTGCAACAGAAGGCGATACGTTAGGAGGAGGAATGGAAAAAGTTCCTAGCAAACCAGAATCTTTCATCAATCCTACTCCAACATCCTTATAAGGGATAGTCATTTTACCAAAGTTCTGGATTGTTTCTGTAGAGGCTGGGTCAGAAGTAACATAAGTTAACTGATCTATTGTAACGATCCTTCCTTGATATGGAAATTTTATGAGTCGGAAGACCGAAGAAACAACAACAGTCATAGCATAAGACCAACTACGACTCAGAAGAAGGTTGTAATCTAGAGGGGCATCAACCACTTCCACATCTAGATTTACAACTTTACCTTCAACCCCTATGGGTAAATCCTGCAGAATACCAAAAGGGTGAAAACCTCGACCATCAAAAGCCTTAAGAATCATCGGAGATTGGTTCAGCGTAGGAGAACCAAGTGATTTCCAACACTGAATCGACATAATACACGTTGAAGCTCCCTCATCAATCACAGTCCGATAGATTGGTCTGTTTTTGACGAACACTGGTATTTGGAAAGCCATCTGATGAGGTAGACGAGGTGTACTATTTTCCAGATCGAAGATTATAAGATTAGAATCCTGAATATCAACAGCTCCTATGGCAGACAAAAGCAATTTATGCTATGCTGGGCATGATTGCAGCACTTCCAAAGCCGACATTGCTGAAGGAGAAACAACTAAGTCTTCAACAATGTTGTAATTCTGAGCAGCTCTCGCATGTGGATTAAAAGATGATTTACGAAGAACACCTTTAGCAGGCGGTTTGATTATTAAGTCTGGATTCGGTTTCTTGATCTGCAGCGGACCAGAAACAGGAGGAGGTGTAGTTGATGTATTTGCACTAGAAGATTCTGCTTCTTTACCATCAACAGGATTCTTAGTACCATAATCTTGCGATCGTGTCGCAATCCTTACATGAGACATCACCAAAATAGGCTCTTCTGAAGCAGTCAAAGTAGAACCAACCATCTTACTATCTTGAGTCGGAAAAGGATCCTTCAAGACAACAGGTTGTGAACCTTTAACGAATTTCGCAACCTCGGCCCGGTGTGGGCACTCCTTAGTAAAATGATCTTCGTCACAATGTAACAAGGATATCTTGGTTTACGTTTCTCGTCATTAGATTCATTTTTATCAGTTTTTTCTTTCGAATTCTTTTTGTTTTTATTCTTCCCCTTATTTTTATTACCGGATTTAGATTTAGCCGTGGATGTCTCTACAACATGAATATCGGCAGAAATTTCGGGGGAAGATTCTCCTTTCGGGGAATCAGGTAAAGTTATAATTGGAGAAGAATTCTTTGAAGATTTCTTCTTAATTTTAGTATTGACTGTACCAATCATACCATTAGCGGCATGAGACCCTGAAGGAGCAGTAGCTATTTGACCTTGTTTTGGAAGGTCTGGGATTTTTTCATGTAAAGTACATGACTGTGTGTAAACGAGGTCAAGGTATTGATCTTGAGAAATTACTTGCTCTTCAGTAACAACACCAGCCTTAGCTACATCTTCAGTAATATTTGGTAACAATGATTTAACAAACCATTCTGCCAAAATTTGATCCGGAATGTAAACTTTTACCAAACGTCTCCTACGTCGCCATTCATGAATATGATCAGAAATATACGTGGACATGGATTGTTTTAGCGAAGTTAATAATTTCGTGCCATTGTCGTATCTGACTGGAAACTGAAAATGTGTCAGGAAGGTAGTTGCTAACTGACTGAAGTTATGAAACGAGCCTCGTGGTAACTCAATGTACCATTTGGCTGCAAGACCAATAAGAGTTCTTTGGAAAAGACGTAAGCGAATCGAATCATCAATGATTGAATTAGATGCACACCAAAGGTGATAAGTCATGACATGATTTGATGGATCCTCTCCTGGCTTACCCTCGAATTTTGGTATGTCACTGGGCAACTTATGCGCCATCGGCGGCCAGTACTGATAATAGAAAATTGGATCATTAGTAAGGCGCGTCAAATCAGGTAAGTCCAAAGTTGCGATAAAGGGTAACTGGCGGTTAGGATCACAAAAAACTTGAGTAGCCAAAGCAGTGCCAGGAGGTGGATACCCAGGGTAGCTGGGAATCGGATTAGCATTAGGAATTGTATAACCCCCTGGAAAACCAGGATTAATCGTACCAAACTGGGGTTGTTGAGGTTGTTGATAAGTATAGCCAGGGTACGGTTGATACTGATAGTTTGGATTTTTTGTATAGGGACCTAATTGCGGCTGTCCTTGGTACGGTTGATACGTAAATTGAGGTTGACTTGTGACAACTGTACTTGTACCGGCTTGTCCCGTAGGTATCTGAACCGAAGTCTGAATAGAAGATCCTGGTTGGGGTACAGAAACTTGAGGGATTTGCACGGAAGCAGGGATAGACGAACTCGGGGTTACAGATACTCGAGAAACAGGTGTTGCAGGTTGAATAGACGTAGCAGCTGTTGCAGCAGTTTGAGGCGGAGTCTTAGGTGAACTAGGACCGGCTTGCTAAACAGGACCAGGTGCAAGAGTTTGAATAGTAGGCTAGACAAGTTGCTGAGTTGGACCAGTAATTAAAGGCTGTCCAGGTTGATAAGGAAACTGCACATTAGGCTGCATAGGCTGTTGATATTAGGACGGATCCCACACCATATTCATTTTGGGGTATTGCCCCGCAGAAGGTTGAACGTAAGGACCATAACCTGGTTGAACGTAGGGTTGATAAGTCGGCTGACCGACTCCTTGAATAGATGGCTGGCCAGAAGGCTGTTGGAAACCTTGAATTGGGTACTGACCTTGAGGTTGATAACCCTGAGGCGCGTATTGAAGTTGGGGTTGATAAGTATTCTGAGGAGCATATTGAGTTTGGGGTTGACCTTGGGGTATGTACTGTCCTAAAGGTTGATACCCTTGAGGTACGTACTGCCCTTGGGGTTGTTCCCCAAAATAATATGATTCTACGGTTTGTGCTGGGAAAAATTTACCTTGAGGTTTCCCTCCAGGCAGTAATTGACTTCCTGAAGGTTGCCCCCCAGGCGGTAACTGACTTCCTGAAGGTTGCCCCGCAGGCGGCAACTGACTACCTGAAGGCTGCCCCCCAGGCGGTAACGGATTTCCCTGTGTTGGCCCCCCAGGCGGTAACTGACTGCCTTGAGGTTGAGGATTTGTAACGTTACCAGACATCATATAAATTTGTGCTACATTCAACACTTCAGTTTTAACACCACTATTACCAGATGACAACACTTGTTGAATGGGTTGAGAAGCTGCTCCCGAGAAAGTACCAGATAGAGACTGATATCCCGCAGGAACAGAAGGACCACCATGTAAAAATGATTCCGGTGTCTAAGAAAACACGGATGAATCTCCAGCCATAATGGATGGCGGATAATAACCTCTAGGTGTTGGATGAAATGGAACTCGAGGTGGATAAACAACAAAACTTGGATTCTCTAAAATTTTTGTTAAAGATAGATACCAAGCACTAGTTCGAATAGGGCTGTAGAAAATAGATTCACGCTCCATAAGATTTAAAGATTGAGGGGATTCAGGAAGAGATATATCTTCATCTGGATTAGTAAGTTCTTCAATAGAAATAAGACCAGCCGGAAGATCTTTAGTTATAATATTTCTTACCCTAGGTGAATCAAAATCGCTAGAAGTTGGTGAAATAAATCCCGAGGATGTTTCCAAAATAGAAGGTTCAGTTTCAGGTTTAGAGATTTCAGGTTCGTCAGCTAATTCACTAATAGGAGAAATACTATCAGTAACTTCAGAAACTGAAATGGGTTCTTGAATGCATTCTATTGTGGGTATTTGATGATCAGGATGAACAACTATGGATGAAATTCCAACTTCTGTTGATCTAATTCTACCACTAATGGATGATACCAGAGCACGAAGCCCTTCAAGCTGACTCGGTGAATATTCAGGGGGTTTCCCTTGTAGTCTCTGGGATTGTCTCGGCAATTCCGCCACGATTAAATATTAACTAATCACACGTAAACAAAGAAAATTCCAATGAAAACACCTAAAGTCTCTAAAGAAACAAACAATTGAATCACACGCTTAAAAATCTAAGAGTTCAAACCACACACAAACAGTAACTTCCCATACTAAAAACACTAGTTGGTGATGAAATCCAACTTAGTAGAAATTTAATACAGAAAGGGCGGTTGGAACAGTTACCCCGACAACCTGCTTAATGAAACAGACTGGCACAAGTTTCCTCACAAAACCATCTCGTGTGAAGAGAACCCCCCAGAAAGTCCAAGTGAGTCTAGTCGACGTCTTCTCCAGGTACAATGAGATCTTTCCTTCACTGTCACCTTAGGAAATAATCTTAAGATAATGGACACTAAGGCTACCAACAGTAACAAATATAACTGGGGAAACAGTCTACGATCCGATTTCACGCGCAAGGGTAGAGTAGCAAGCTCAATCCCCTTGAAGGCTCCTCGACATGGTTAATCTGAGGTTTACCAACAAGTGACCCCAGGCTCCTCGACAATGGTTAATCCAAGGTTTACCGTTTGTAATACGCGCAAAATCTTCTATCTTCCCCAATGAAATAGAATTGATTGTTTCAAAGGTTCAAATATGATCTCGTGATTGAATTCTTTAAGAGAAGCTTCCCAGATTATACAAATTACAATTGGATTTATCTCCTACCGCAAGATATATCTACTTGTTTGTTTTTGCTACCTTGGAGAGTTAATTACTCCCTACTCCAAGATACTAGCCTAAGCTATGTTGGTGATAAGAGCCCTAGAAAATAAAAAGATTACTAAATGAATTTTAATTAAGCGTTACTTTTAAGAGTTGTTCCTTAAGTCAATTGGTGTGGAAATGAAACTTTGATGGTGTGAAATGACTCGATTTCCAAAAGACACTAAAAATGCACCTAAATATGATAATCAGATTATTTTCTTTCAATGAAATGCTACTTAAGGAAAAGTTAGAAAATGTAATTCTTTTAATGAACAATTACTTCTTTAAACATAAAGAATAATTGAAAGAAACTATTTTTGTCTTTTCCAATAATTTATCAAAGCTCACAATAAAAATCCTTTCATTTTCCAAAAACTTGAAGCTACAAAACAATTTTCCTTCAAAAGAAATCTACAATTTTTTTTTTAAAAGCACTCAAAACTACAAACTAATTTCGAGATCTACAAAGTTTAATAGCACTAAAAACTACAAACCTTAATAATCTAAATGAATAAAAGCTTTAAGATTATTTTTTGAAGAATTTTTTATCTTAGTTGTTCAACAAACTAAGGATCTATTCATTCAGAATAACAAACAGATCAAAAACACTCAATTATGTTTTTATTAAAAATGAAATTCAAAAACCAATAACAAAGTTTTTTTCGAAGATTTGCAAAGAAACAAGTGACTTTATTTATCAATAAAGGATGATTTCACAATCAGGTCAGATCCAACAAAAGACAAAAAAGACCAAGGTAATCTGAGGTACTTCAAAATGTCAAATGCTTCAAATCGCTACAAAGACCAAGTGAAATGTAATCCAAAACGCAAAACTTCTAGAAAATCATCAAAACACCAATACTGCTGAGATTTATAAACATAAAACTTTTGATAGAAACAATCATCAATCTGGGCAGAAAACAAAAACTGAAAATTGAAATCAGAATAAACTAAGAAAGAAATCTGGGTTTTTCAAAAATTTTTAACAGGGTCCGCAGGTTCCAATATATCACAGGTGCGGTCCCGCACTGTTTACACAGGAAAAGTGCGAAACTTCCTGCACTGTGAAAACAAAGCAAAGTGCGGTCCCAGGAAAAACTAAAGAAAAAATTAAAGGATTTCAAAATTTTCTAAAACAGAGAAAACCTAAGCTACCCAGGCATATGTCAATCAATCAAAAACCAAGAAAAACGTTTCCTCAAATCAAAACAAAAGAGAACCAAAAAACAACAAGTTCTTTCCCCAGTGGAGTCGCCAATTTGTTGTGTGGAAAATCCGTCTTGCTGACAAGACCGATCTCCCTAGTAATAAAGTATCTAGCAACAAACAGCCAAATAAAATAATCTTTCTCTAAGCATATATGATCTACGAAAAGCTCTACATAAGTGTAAAAGACTTACCGTTTGTCCAGTGCTTGTTTGAAGTCGTCGTTGTCCCTCGCGCGCTTGAAGGAGTTTTCCTTATAAATCTGCAGTCACAAACAAGAAAAATATTACATAGCACCTGTATAGAAATGATCATAAATCATGCTTATCATAGTGATCAAGGAGTCTATGAAATAAACCATTGATTGAAAGCTTATTGAGAAAAATGAGTATATTTGTATTAATTTCAAAAGAAGAAAATCCTTACAACCTGAGCCTTGATGTTGCACAGGACTTTCCGGGGTCCGAAGTAGGAATCTCTTTTACTTTGACAAGTTCTGCACTCCTCCAACCAAGACAAATAGAGGTATGTAATCTCTCCTCACAAAAGTCTTAGTCAACCAAGTCTAAATCTCAACAGCACTTAACTTCAAATATTCTAAAAGCTTGAACTCCCTTTGAGGCTACCCAATGCCTCTTTTTATAGTAGAAAGGAGGAGGTTTGTTGTTCCAAGGATAAAGGGATAGAATCGTCCTTCAAAGGGATAATTCCTTACATCAAGGGGTTAGCTCCATATGGTAAGGGATTCATGCACCTAACAAGAGCGATTCTGCCACTGCAAAATCCATTCTAGAAGCTTCCAGAATTCACTTTTATTGAGCTTTTTGGAATTTACTTGCGCTTTTTTAATCTTACAGGGGTCTGCACCTTTAACAAAGATAAAGTGCATTTAGGAACATAGGAAAGCTGAACATTGGGTGAGGTATCGCAGGCAAGATAGTCAGAAAGTGCGATACCAAAGTTTAAGAGACTTTTAGGAACTTTTTCTGATTGTCAAGGCTTGACATGAGGAACTGATATGTTAGACTTGCAAAAGGGAGAAGTGTGAGAAATAATGAGCTCATACACATGGTAGAATGTCAGGATGACAATTTTTAGTGTAACATGATCATTAGTAGAAAATGGTGTTAAAAAGAGGACAAGCATTGGTACTATGATGAGTTAAGAAGCTTTGTTTGTCATGTCTACACAAGCCTCCTTCAAAGAGTAAACAAAGGCTAGAATGCCCAAGCTTACAAAAAACTCATCAAAATGACAAAGAAGATAGTCTGAGCCTTGTTTCTGAAAGAAACTCTTGCAAATGAACACATAGAGACAGTATGTGTAAGGAAAGGGTATGACATATGTTTTAAATTTAGAGACAACACTCAAAGCAAATGAAACATACTACTGTCATAAACAAAGGCCTTGTTATGAAACATGTGAAAAAACCTTGTTGTTGCATATGATTGCATGAAGGGTCTTTAAAGTATTTTCTTTTTGATAAACAAATGTTTGTCAAACCTAGGTGAATGCAACTAAGGTTTCACCCACAGTCAAAGAGAAATATCATTCAAAGGATGCATCTACAATAATTTATATGGCTTTGAGCTGGGTTTCCTTTAAAAAGAAGATATGGACAAAGGTAATAGGTTTTCTTCCTTAATGAGAAACAGTGGAAAAGATTTGCTTTTATAGAAGTTTCTTCACTTCAAAAAAGGAGTCATGTCTTTGATGTCTTTTAAAAAGGTTGGCCACAACATTTTGTTACAAATGTTGATCGAATATGGGTCCCTATAATGTTTTGAAGGTGATTTGAGTTTTTATATGACAAAAGGGCCTTTTTCAAACTCCAAACCCTCGCAAAAGCAACTACGATGATGTTTTAGCTTTTTGACTATTAAAAAGAGGTAGGAGATCGTTGCAAAGCCCCTTGTGAAATTTCAAAACACTAGACAAGTGCTCCCCTGGCTGCTCACTGGAGAAAACAAGAAATTCTGAGCAAATTCCAAGATTTGCAAGGCTTCAAGATTGCGTGGCGTGCTTGGAAAAGTGTGTGGCATGCCTGTGAGCGAAATTACAAAGGAGTGTAACGGTTGCGCGGTGCGCCTGTAGCGCCCATTCACCCACCGCCCTAGACCGATCCGACTGCGCGACGCTTTCTTCTGCAAGTGTGCCACTCACTCAAAAGGTCTCCAAAAGCTCTGAAAGCTCCTCCAACAATCGACCAAGGCCCTTAAGCTTTTCTTCAAGGTATTATACATTCCCTCTTGGAAAAATTCAAAGTTTGAGAGGGTGTTTTGCGTTATTGTTTCCCTAAGAAGGAGATAATGATTTTGAAACCATTTCACCATTTAAAAACATAGAGATAGAAAGTGGTAAAAGATAGAGTTTTTTTCAAAACCAAAGAAGGCATTCTTGTGTTTAAAAGTCCGAAGATCAGTCTAGAGGGTGTTTTTTCTTCCTGTGTTGAGCAGAGATCCCATAATTGTTGGAAGGTGTCCTAACAGTGGTAAAACAAAAACAACCCCTGTCTACAAAATCAAAAGGGGAAAGCAGGGTTTATAAGGTGAAAGCTTGGTCATATAAAGAGTCCTCTCTGTATGATGAAATAGTGAACTTTGTGCAGCCTCCATAGTTCCAAAAAAACAGAGTGTGTTGAAAGACTTTTTAAGTCAGCTGAGGGTGTCTTGTTTTACTTTGTGAAAAACAGTCAATAGAAAAAAGAGCATTGTTTGAAGAGAAAGGTGTTCTTATCAAAACAAAGGAGATCCTTGTTCAAACAAGGGACCACCCACACATATTTTCAAGACTTTGCCCAACCACAGTGACAAGTTGATTTTGTTTCATTTGACAAATATTTGTTGATTGGCATCAAAGAGGATAAAACAGTGACTTATAAGGAGGACGGGGTGTGTTGTTGAGAAACCATTTCAAGGACCATTTGAGACAGCTTGTTTTTGCAAAGAGTATCCAAAACAAAATGCATCCCAGGCAAGATAGTAGAAGTGGCCCTCACAGGAGGTTTGATCACGTTTCAACTGAAGAGGTAAATTCTCATCCATCAGTCCTGTTTAAATTTCATGAAGTTGGATGTCTAGAGTTTTGTCAAAGGGTGCAAGAGGTGAAAAGCTATCTCCCCTTGACACATCTTTGTGCCTTGATATTTCAAGGGAAACAATTTCAATTGGCAGAATTGAATTTCAAGTTTTCTCCTAGATCCATTTCCAAGGCTACCAAAATCCTTATGTTGAAGAGAAGTGGTTTAAATAGAGCCACCTAGACTCAGAACAGTACAAACATTTTTTGAAGCTAGAGCATAGAGATACATGCCCATCCATTTTTCCTTTCTCATATCTGTTGACTAGTTATGCTCCCCTCATGAAGATAATCATGAAATATTTCACATGCGAGGGAATATTTTCCCGAGTCTATGCTTACCTTGTCCGGTTGCTCATGCATTTCACAAGGGCCCAATTGTTAAATCTCCCCTTCTTCCTCCATAGAAGTATTGAAAAAATGGCCTCCACTGTTCAGAAAAGACCTCCTTCTCAGCACTCAGCTTGCCTTTTCCATCATTCCATCATTAAGGTTGTCATTCTTCATTAGCTTGAGAAGAAGGGAATCTCTTGGGACACTTTCATTGCACATCCAGATTTCGCCAATGTCCCTTCATCCCATGCATCTCCTTCACCTTCCACTCACCATCCTTCGCCTTCTTCAAGTAAGCCCATTCCCAAAAACCTCAAATTTCCCATGATTGATGAGGAAGAAGAGCATGATTAAGATGAGCAGCAACATGATGATGAACAACAACAACATGATGATGAACAACAGCAGCATGATGAAGAAGGGCAACAAGGTGAAAAATAACACAGTGAGGAAATTTAGCAAAGTGAAGAAAAACATAGTGATGATATGCAGCACAGTGATGAAGAAAAGCGCCATGAACAAACTCAAAACAGTGGCAAGGATGATAAGGGAAGTAACAAGGGCAAAGAGCCAATAGAGCATGTGCTAGCTACCTCTCCTAGGCAAGGGGCCATGCTTTCTTCTCCAAAAGTGGCCAAGCCCCAGAAATCAAGGAAAAGGGTGCCTCAAACTATAACCCCAAACATTACTAGGGCCCTTCGAAGCAAGGGGAAATTTCCCAAGTAGCCCATTGTCGAATTACCCGAGAGGAGGAAGACCAAGAAGGCCACCCAAAGCAAGGGAAAGGAGAAAGAAGAAAGCAGCCATGAAAAGGAGAGGGAATTTGACATAATTCAAATCCAAAGTGATGATAACGACAATGAGGCCCGAATCCTAGAGACTCTCTTGATCAATAGAGAAAAACAAATTGATGCTTTGAGGACAGATCTAGAGAGGTCTAGAAACTTCAATCACTTCTTACAAACATAAAATAAACAAATGAGTGTCCACATTGCGGTATATGAGACACGGGCCATCAAATATAAAAAGGGGGCCTCCAAGGTGCAAGTTAAATTGGAAGAACTCATGGGTGAGTTCAATGATAGCGAAGATGAAGATCAGCCCAGAAGAAAGAGGCCAAGGACCATGGGACTTAGAAAAGCCCTTGAGAAACAAAAGGAGGAAGAAGTTGCCCTTTTCCAATCTCTTCCTCTCACTACTTTGTTCACCCAAGAGATAGAGAACAATCAAGAAGCATGGCTTGAGAGGGTGAATGATCACTTGGAAAAGAAGTTGGAGAAGGCCAATAGAGATCTGGACCTTCAAAGGAGGATGACCGGGCACTATAAGAATCTCAATCAGTTTGCCCGACGGAAATTGAAGGCCACACAGGAAAAACTCAAGGAAGCTCAAAGGAGGCGCCCGGCACCAAAAATGAAGAAAGACACCTCAAAGCTCCAAATTTTGGATTCATCTTCTCAGCATATTTCTGAAAACCCTTGAGGATTATGCTCACCAAAATTGGGCGAAATTCAACAAGTTTTTGTTTTTTGTCATTTTTGGGTTTTTGGCTAAAAATCATGGGCAACATCATTTTTGTTTGGGACATCCTCAAAGGATGAAAATGGTATCATTGGATGCCATAATCTTAGGGGAATCTACTTAGCGATTTTCAGATCAATTGAAGATGATTTTCTCCCCCAAAATGGCGAAAAACACTCACTTTTTCCACACTCTGCCCCGTTTATCAACAAAGTCTATTTTTTGGGTTTTTACACATAGGTCAGCTTTTGACAGACTCTTATTGATAATTTTGGAGAAAAATAAGAATTTTCAGAAAATAGACATTCAGAGATTTCCAACGAGCCATCACGAGCCTCATTTCGACATCGCAAAGGCCTCCAAAAGTTGCCGGCAAGACAGAGGACTTTCTGTTGATATATTTCTTAAGTATTTTTGTGAAAAATGTACCTTTCTAAAGTGACTTTTCCTCATGTGCTTTTAGCTATTTTTGGGCATGATTAGTTATGAAAAGTCAATATATTTTCCTTTTTTAGCATTTTTGAGATATTTTATTAGATATTTTGTGCCTTGGGCTTTGCAAAGCCTCAAGAACAAAATCAGATATTTTTGATGGGCCAATGAGATTGCAAGTTGCACTAGCAGGTTTTACCTCATCTTGGCCTATATATTCCAAGAGAATTCATTGTAAATGAGGCTAAACTTGATGAATAGAAGCAATATTTGGTTATACAAGCTTGGAAGAAACACTTGTCTCATGCATTGGATAGTTTCTTGAATGTTTTTGGATAATGAAGGAGGTCTGTTGTTGGATTCCTTGACTTGGTAAAATGGTATAGTATCCCTCTCTGTTATGCTTCTTAGTTTTCATTCATAATTCCATGTTTTTGCTTGCTATAAGACAGTAGATAATAAATTTGAGACATGCCCTTGGAGGCACCTCAAATTTCCTGTTTCTTTATAGCTTCTATGTTTTCTTCCTTCTTAGTTATATCAAAGAATCCTTGATTGCTCTTTGATAACTGAAGAACTTGTTTGCTTGTTTCATTTATGGTTTTATGCATGTTAAGTATGATTCACGGTATGCCCTGCTTACTCATGGCTAGTCATAGCTCCACCTCTGAAACCTTTCTTTGATTGTTTGATTGTCATTTGTTGAACCAAGGAGCTCTTGTACTGATCTTTCCCTTTGCCTAAAACTATGCAATCTTGCTTCAAAGTGCCCAATAGCTTGAAATACTATGCTTATGTGTTTCCTCATAGTGATTTAAGTTGTTTGTTTGTCTTAAATGTATTTCCCAAAAGTCTGATAGCAATTTCCTAAAGTTAGAGAGTCATATATCTCTATGCATTGCTTGAATGTTTATTTCTATGCATTGATCAGTTTATAGTTACATTTCTCATGATTAATGGTTAGCCCTACCATGTTTATGTTAGCTATTGAACTATTTATGTTTGAAATACTTTTTTCTTCACAAATTTAGTGTCCATCCCACTCCATTTTACCCAAAGATCCATTTTACCTCGATCAAATCGACCCTTCAACAACCTTGTATCACCATCTGAAAGCTTTCTTGACCTTTTCGACCCCATAGCCCAATTATCTGACAATATTTTTATCTATATTAGTCTTTGATCAGTTCATCCCTCACAAACCTAAAAACAAAACCAAAAAACCTACTTCATAACTAGCCTAAAATCAGAAACACATGAAGCAAACACATAGATATCCCTTACACAAATAGAGAGAGCCCTCTCTGAGTCCAGGAAGGCTAGGTCCTTGGGCTCCAAAGATTGGTTTGATGTTACCCTGTCACTTGGCTTGCCAATAAGCCAAATCACGGGACACTAACAACTAGCATAGTCCCAATTGGCTCTTTATGGGGAGAGGGTGAAATGCACATGCCCTCCATATATGGCTTAATATCACAATATGGAGCATTTGTCAGTCTGTTTTCATCTGTAGTACAACTACAATATATCTGAGAGTTCTTGTATATTTTAAAGGCATTCTATAGTCTTGTTCTCATCATCAGGATCCTAACTTGGAACCAATAGAATGCAATGTTATGACTTGTTTTCATTATGCATTTTAAAAAAATGGCTCCAAAGTTTTCATAAGACTCATTAATTTGAAAATACTTGGAAAGGGATTTGCTAAAGAAACACACAATATTTTTTGCATCTCTCTCTCTCTCTCTCTCTATATATATATATATATATATATATATTTCATACAGTATAACAATGGAACATTTTTTGTATATATATATATATATATATATATATTTCATACAGTATAACAATGGAAAATTTTTTGTCTTTTCTGCAACCCTCTCTATTGTTCTTTGAATATTAAGTGTTTTCTCCTAACAAAAATACAATCTACGACTTCCGATCATATCAAGTAATCAGTTGCAAGTGCAACCTATTGCACCAGATTTTGAGGCATATCAATTTGTTGAACACCTACCTAAGTTTCTAAAGCCTGAAACACATAATCAATGCCATTAATGGACACATTGACACCTCAAGCACCCCAAGCCAATCTAGCCCCTTCAGCTTCCTTTTCTAGCCAACATATTTGGACTACAATAACAAGAAAGGGTAGTAAGCAGGAAAACAACTGTAGCTAGACCCATGGGATAATTTGTCTACCTTGGGCAAGGCCCATCACATCTAGTTCATTATATGTCCAAAAACCCTTAGGGTGCACACTAAAGTTTCACATCCGTAATGGGGAACTCTTATATACACATAATCACTGTCACCTTTGTTGAATGTCATAAACCAAGAGAAAAAACAGGAAACCAAGGGCCCTTCACAACAACCTAGAAACGTAGAGTAGTTCTTCCCTCTTGTTATTAATAAATTCTATTTTCCTTTCAAGGTTATAGAATTGGAGGATAAGAACTAAATGTGGAGTAAAAATTTCACTTTGCATTGCAGAATGAAAACCTTCTCATGGAGTGTGTAGGGTCCCCCCAACTATAGTCATAAAGGTATAGTTGCAAGAATATTGTTCATGTTACCCTTCACATCTAGGGGTAACTAGAGGAAAAAAAAATATCCTATCATCCTAAACACAAACAACAATTCCACACATAACATCTATGGTTCTCCATAGGTTGATCATGCTTTCCATTTCCCCACACATGGGTTGGTTGTCATATGTCACACATATAGGTTCATGCTTCATAATACCATGAAAAAAAGAAGATTCAATATGTGAGATTGATGTGCCTAAAATGAATAAAAAAGAAAGAAAAGAAAAATGCTAAAAACAAATCAAGTTACAAAACATAATAAAGACAAAAAGAAAAGGAAAAAAAGTCTGAGGAAAATAAAGCATTAGCAATGCACCAATGGAGGGTGCCCCCAACCTAATAGTTTCAAGAATATTGGTCATGTTACCCTTCACATCTAGGGGTAACTAGAGGAAAAAAAATTATCCTATCATCCTAAACACAAACAACAATTCCACACATAATATCCATGGTTCTCCATAGGTTGATGATGCTTTCCATTTCCCCACACATGGGTTGGTTGTTATATTTCACACATATAGGTTCATGCTTCATAATACCATGAAAAAAATAAGATTCAATATGTGAGGTTGATGTACCTAAAATTAATAAAAAAAAAAGAAAAGAAAAATGCTAAAAAAAAAACAAATTACAAAACATAATAAAGAAACAAAGAAAAGGAAAAAAAAATCTGAGGAAAATAAAGCATTAGCAATGCACCAATGAAGGGTCCCCCCAACCATAGTCATAAATGTATAGTTGCAAGAATATTGGTCATGTTTCCCTTCACATCTAGGGGTAACTAGAGGAATTTTTTTTATCCTATCATCCTAAACACAAACAACAATTCCACACATAACATCCATGGTTATCCATAGGTTGATGATGCTTTCCATTTCCCCACACATTGGTTGGTTGTCATATGTCACACATATAGGTTCATGCTTCATAATACCATGAAAAAAAATAAGATTCAATATGTGTGGTTGATGTACCTAAAATGAATAAAAACGAAAGAAAAGAAAAATGCTAAAAAAAAAATTTACAAAATATAATAAAGAAAGAAAGAAAAGGAAAAAAATCCAAGGAAAATAAAGCATTAGCAATGCACCAATGTTTTTAGGACATCACCTCAAGTACAATGCAATGAATGCATACTCAATAAGGGCTAAGTGAAGCAAAATAAAATTCAAAATCCAAAAGAGGTTAATAAGCAAGGAAAATTGTGAATAAGAGGTGGAAATCCAAGGTGCCAAGGAAAGGGAAACTAATGCATAAGTGCTCCCCCAACAAAGGCACTCATGTGGATGTATCATACATAACCTCACATGACTATCATGGGATTTTTACCCCCAAATAATACCATCTATCAGTGCACATACTCCTTGGTGGGTTTCTTGGGAAATACTTCTATTCGTAGGGTACAAGCACATGTAATATGGGGCTAATGATGACCTTCCTATACATAATATTAGAAAATTGTATGAATTGTACGAGTCATTGTGAAGTTTGAAGGCAATGTTTAACATGATCTACCTAGTGGCATTTACATTTGACATGACTCATTTTTTAATATTTATGTTGCATTGAACTTGTGTTCAACTACATTGCCTCACTTGAGCACCTTTTGGGATGATGCACTTTGCATCATCTTGACTTGGATTGAACCTTCCTCATTTGCAGGATGTTGGAGAGGCCACACATATGGTTGATGTGTGAATTTCCATTTCATTTGGAGGTCCTTCCACTTATTTTGGAGGATGTTTGGCTTCTTGAGGACATAACACCCTTCTAGAGATGACTTGACACCTTTTTGAGGGGATGTTGCACATCTTGGAAAAGATTTAGCACTTTTTGGTTGAAACATTGCACCACTTGGAGGAAAAATTGCACTGTGGAGACCGTACACATGAATTTTGACTCTTAATCAAGGCATCCACTCTTTGAATACCACAAGTGCCCTCATGAAGCATTTCAACAATAGCCTTTTGCACTATGGTTACACACTATAACTAGGGCACACTTTGGGCAGACACTAAAAATACGTTGTTGTTCGATCAATGTTTGTAATAGATGTTTTGTAGTGTAATAGACAAATACTATTATTCTATATTAAATTTTCATAAAATTGATTAAGCCTTTCAATAATACTATGTGTCCTATGGTTACAACGTAGCCATAACTATGTCTTTATTCTATTTAGCTAAAATGTGACATACAAGTCATACTTCCTTGGCCTACCAACATACCTTATCATTGAACACATACCTAAAGGCTATCATTTGTTGCATTTTTTTTTCTACATTAGGTGGTGGATTGAATGATTGGTAAAAGTCTACCACTAGCTCAATGTGTAATCAATAAATAAGATAGTTTTATTAATGTCCAATTACTGACTAGAAATAGGTCAAAGGGGATACTAAATGAAATGATAAAATATTATATTTACGTCTCTACATTAATAATGATATCTGTTAGTCACCTTATTACATACTAAAAAGCATCATTCTCTACCTATATTGATTTGTGGGATAAAATAATGTTTCCAATGAAATAACACACGTATAACTAGTTGATCATGCCCACATCCTTTCCTAAGGGCAATGTTATGTACAAAGCTTCAATCATTTCAACCTTGGATGATTGAATTCTCGCTGAAGCTCTATATCTTAAAAAGAAGGATCATTCTCTAGATGATACAACCTGCCAACATATTTATTTAAAACAATCAATAACGTATAAATTGTATTCACAATCACATTGTATTGTGAATGACAGTCTATTTACAGATCGGAAAGTTTTTGAAATTCATGGTCAGGGATATGGATAAATATTCATCCTAGAAAATTATGAAACAAAACCACTGAAAATTCAGATCTCCAGATATATTTCAGTCTAAATTGCTTTCAAAAACTCAGAAATGCAGACTTATGAGAAGCACAAATATGTGAATTGTTTTAAACGGGGAGAGGCTAATTAATTGATAAAGGGTAGGGCTTTTGGGGCCTAGGCAGATCCTAGGTAACATAGCTTAAAATTAATGAAGCACACCTTGTGATATGAGATAAACAGTTCATAATTAGAAATATGAAAAATTAGATAAACAAATAATCAATTCTAGAAAATAATTGTAAGCTCTTAAAGTATGGGGAAATAAACACAAAAAATTATTTATAGTATGGGCCAAAAAATTACATGAAACCCCTATATTGCAAAGAGTCAACTTGGAACAACAACTGATCCAAAGATGACTGAATTAGAATTGTGAAGTGCAAATATCGAGAAATAAAACAAAAAGGGTTCATGATAGTTTTAACACAAGAATATTTAGTTAATATCAAATCGCATAATTATGATCTGCGTACATAATATTTAAACAATTTTCTGTAGAATAATTTAGGCTCGGATACATAAATACTTATACATGGCACTAAACTGCAAAAATTTTGAACATACAAATATGGCACTGAACAAACTAAAAGAGCTTTAAAGAGGAGATAGAATATTAATTATTTAAAACATTAATAGAAAACAACATATTTTAAAATTCATTGTGTCTGTGAATTCAAGCCATAATCCTTGATAAGATGTTAAAGATGCATACCGCTGAAATTGAAAGTGAATATGCATGTCCTGGAGAACCGTGTGAAACATCCTCCCAATAATAATTGTTGGTTTCGTTGACATTTTAGGAATCCTATGCACAAATTCCACAACTAAGATAGAGTTGAGGCCACTAACCTGAAGAAAAGAACAACAGTTCCAACAATATCAACGTACAAAAGCAATAGCTAAAACAGAGTTGAAGCCACCAAGCTGATAACAAAATAGTTTTGGAAATCTTAATATACAAAAGCAAGGGGCTCACCCCAAAAGGAAAAGGAATATAGAATCCAGATTAAATATTAATCAATGAATATTGATTAAATACCTTTACATTTACTTTCAAAGCCACATTTGTTAAATATTCATCATTCACCTTCTTCATATTCAAAGGTGAAATACACTGATTGATCACCCCCAAATCAGACATGAACTTCTTCTTCATAGGCCCTAAAACAGGGAATAGGTATATATAATATGAAATGTTATAGTCACAAAATCTTGTTTATCATCATAAAAAGTAAAAACTAGAATCATTCATTAACAAAAAAAATTACACAATCACCATAAGGGTCACTATTCTTCCTCTCTCATAAGATGAAAAACAAAAAATTAGGTGTCTTTAGTGAGAAATTTATTAATACTGATGTATTACTAGATCCTCTTGATCTCACAATATTTATCTTCTTGCAAAATACATAATCCTTCCACTAATTAAACTTGCGGAAATTTAAAATTCAATTGAAAACACATGTGAATAAATTCAATCGCACATAACACGGTTGTTAAATGAGAAAGCTTAAAGCTAAAAAACCAAACTATCATATTATTTATATCAATGGAATCATGTAATAATCTCATACAAAGCTTAGTATATCAAGCTCATAGTACAATGTAGATTCATTACACACTGTCATGTAGAAATTTTCATCTCTATGCACCAATTTATCGCCTCCTAACAGCTTGCCTCCACTGCGCAATCCCTGTTGAAGAATACCTCTGAATGAATTCGAATTACTCTTGCCTTGACTGCGCAATCCTCATTGGAAACTCCAATGTGTGTTAGATGCATTGAATGCATCACCATAGTCAGAACGAATAGTTCATCTTACCCTTTCACCTATCTCTCCACTGGGTCTCCACTAGAACTGACATGCACTGTAGTTAACTGTTGTTTTTGTTCAGTTGTTAATGAGTTATTAGTTGTGAATTAATTAACTAATTAATTCACTTAACTCTCACTAGTATATCTTTCAGTTAAACTAGATATAACTAGCTCAACTGAGTTTAACTCCATTAACTGAGGTAAACTCAATAACAACTCCATAAACTACTCTTCCAACTCTGTCATAACTTTGCCACTTCAGTTCTAACTGAGTCCTCATGCATGAGCCACCAATAAACCCTAGGAATTGTGTAATTCCTTTAGCCCACTGATTTGCCAAATCTGTTCATTGAAATAAAGTGCTCCAAGAGAATAAGTTGATGTTTATTGTCGGATTATTATTAAGAGCTAATAATAATCGACATGCATCTATTTTTAGATCGATGATCTATAAATGGACTTCGCCCAATATTCTAAAAATAGAATTTCATCTATTTTCCAAATTTGACCAACCATCTACAAATAGCATCCTGTAACTTATAGAATATGCTCACCATGTCTAAAAATAGACATACACCTAAAAATAGCCTATGGGCCCCACTTAGTGAAGGCGCTTAATTTTCACTAAGCTCATCATCTTGTTGAATCTCAACAATCCCTCTCAACAAGATAGGGATTATCCTTCACCCCGATCGTACCTCTATGGTATTCGAATTTGCTCCTATCGGGCGCCTTCGTCAGAATGTCTGCATCCTAATCTTCCGTAGGAATGTACTAAAGCAAAATGATCTTCCGTTGCACACAATCTCTGATATGATGATGCCAGATATCAATATGTTTAGATATATCATGAAACACATGATTAATTAAGAGTTTAATGCAACTCTGATTATCACAATGTATCACTATGGGATCTAAATGTGAACCAAACAAACTGACTAGGATCTTCCTCATCCAGATAGCCTCACATGCAGCTTGACTTGCTGCCATGTATTCTGCTTCCGCTAAACTGAGTGCCATAGATATTTGTTTCCTGTTGTACCAAGAAACTACTATAGATCTGATACTGAAAACCCCTCCTGATGTGCTCTTTCTGTCTGTTGGGCTGCCTGCCCAATCTGCATCCGTGAAGCCATGCAACTTCACCTCATCCGTCTGTCTGTACCATAATCCATACTCAGATATGCCCCTGAGATACCTCAGGACATGATTGCCTGCCTTCCAAAAGAGCTTAGTAGGCTTAACCATCGCTTGTGAAAGCTGGTTCACCGCATAGCATATGTCCGGTCTTGTATTAACTAGAACATGAGCGAACCCACCAACTGTCGATAAACAGTGGCATCCACTACCTCTGCCAATGTAGTATCCTCTTTCCTCCAATTTCCTGCAAGAGGAGTATCCATGGGCTTGTAGTCCTCCTTGTGAAACTTACCAAGTATCTCCCGAGCATACTTTCCTTGAGACACAAATAGTTCACCTTCTCACTGCCATATTTCCAATCCAAGGAAATAATGAAGGTGGCTCAAATACTTCATCTCAAACTCCTTTACAAGATCTACCTTTCATGAGTGTATCAACTGCTCATCACCCGTTAGTATTAAATAATCAACATAAAGAAAAATGATTAAAAGCTTACTCTCCACCATAATTTGGTACAGGTTTGCATCCGCGTCACTCTTGGTGAAGCCAAGTCTAGTGAAATAGTTATCGATCCATGTGTACCAAGCACATGGTGCTTTCTTCAGCCCATACAACGCTCTTTTGAGTCTGCACACATGCGACTCACTGCTGAAGATCTCAAATCCTTCAGGATGCTCAATGTACACCTCTTCCTCAATGATCCCATTAAGGAATGCAATCTTCACATCCATCCTGATGAATATGCCAACCCATCTGCACTGAGAGAGTTAGGATGGTCCTTATGGAAGAATACCGTGCGATAGGTGCAAAGGTTTCTTCATAATCAATCCCCTCGACCCGTGAGAAGCCCCGGGCAACAAATCTTGCCTTATCCTTCTCGACATTCCCATCAGAAACTTTCTTTACCTTGTAGATCCATCTTGATCCTACCACTGATTTACCCGCCGACCTTGGAACAATCTCCCAAGCACTATTTTTGACAATGGAATCATACTTCTCCACCATGGCATCTACCCATGTGGGCTCTTGCACTACTTCTTCAAAAGAAGATGGCTCTGTCACGATACACTTGCTCATAAGAGCCATGTATCCAGTAAATCGGTCAGGTGACTATCTCTGTCTGCGCTGTGATGTAGGGACTCCTACATTCTGTGCCACATCAAGCTTTAGTCTCTCAGCTTCTATGGTATTCTTTCTGCTTGTTTTGATGTTTGGTTCTACATGAGTGGACTCCTCCACTCTGTGAATCTCCTCTTGTGGCTGATCCACATCTAGAGGCTCATCTTTGGGAACAAGAAGTTCCTCCTCTGCATGTAAGTGTAGCTCCCTCTCAAGCGACAACTTCATGGCTTTCACCTCATTGAATTTTATATCCCGTCGCACCATAGTCATTCGACTGTTTGGAAAATACACACAATAATTATGGGGTGTTTCTGTGTACCCCAAAAATATCCCAACTTTTTCAGTCAGCTCCAACTTCTTCCTGGCATCCTTTGTTACATGAATGTAAACAAATGAGCCAAAAATCTTCAAATGAGAAATATCAAGCTTCTTACCAGTAAAATCTTCTTCACGTGTACTCATGCCAAGTACTCTATGAGGACAATGGTTTTGCACATAAACTGCAGTGTTGCATGCTTCCACCCACAAGTGCATTATTAGGCCCTGGTCATGTAGCATAGCTCGTGCAACACCCACGATCGTTCTATTCTTCCTCTCCGTGACCCCATTCTGCCGTGGGTTATGAGGCGCTATGAGTTCTCTTCAAATTGCTTCTTTGATACATAAGTATTTAAATTCATTCGAGATATATTCATCACCATTATCGCTCCATAGATCCTTCACTTGCTTCCCTGACTCCTTCTCCATCAATGCTTTAAACTCACAGACTTTGAGAATGTTTCACTCTTCTTCTGCATGAAGAAGATCAAGCATCTCCGAGAATAGTCATAAATAAATATAACATAATACCTGTGTTTTGTTGTTGAAGCAACCGAGAAAGGTCCACACACGTGTGTGTGAATTCTCTCCAGGATCACCGAAGCATGGTTCTCCTTCTCATGAAAGGTGGTATTCACAAACTTACCCATAGTACATCCCTTGCACTCATCTGACTATGCAAGAGTACCCTTGGGAAGTCGAGTAGAAATCTGCTGCAAAATCTTCAAAGCGGCAAGGTGAAGATGGCCCAATCTCCTGTGTGATAATTTTCCCTCATCCCGGCTCACCACTTCTTCTGCTTTTCCCATCATTGTAGCGCAGCCATCTACCTCCAGTTTGTAGAGATTCTTAACTCGAATCCCTATCCTCTTGTTTTGACCTGCTATTTTATGTCACAAGAAAGCTTTTCCCTCGCTGAAAACAACGTCATTACCTCTGTCTTCCAACATTGCGACCGAGACCAAGTTCTTCTTGAGACCTGGGACATGCATAACATCTTTCAACAGAAATGTTTTACCTGACTCCCTCTCAAAGGTAATGGTCCCAATGCTGGTCACACTGTAACTTCCATCATCACCCATCTCTATATGCATTTGGAGATCCTTCTCCTCCAAGTCACTAAACAACTCCTTGTCTCTCGTTATATGGAAAGACACACCACTATCAAGATACCACACCGATCCCATTGAGCATGAAACCAAGTATGTGATCAAAGAGAAATTAAGTTCGAATTACGAGGCTAAGGCCTCTCTAGCTGCAGCTGCAACAACCTTCTTGTTCTTCTTTTTCTGTGGGCAGTTAGTGGCGAGATGCCCATGTTCGTGACATTGAAAACACTTCACTTTGGACAAATCCAACTTCTTTCCTTTAGCCTCGGATTTTGAAGGAATTTTGTCCCCTTCCCTTTCCTTGCTTTGGCAGCCAAAGCGTAATTTTCTTCATCATCATTCTTCTATGAAGAGCCATCCCTGGTACTTCGCCTTATCTCCTCCTACACAAGATTCGATCAAAGTCGCTCCCAACCCGACAGTTTCTCCTGTCCATTGACAGAGTCTTCGTAGCTATGCCAACTCTTCAGAAGCCCAAGGAGAGCCAAGATCACCAAGTATTCATCATCAACAATAATCCCCAAACTTCCCAGTTCGTCCCTACAGTGGACAAACTTCATGAGATATTTTGGAATACTGTCGCCCTTCTCCATTTTTATTTTTCTGAGCTTATCTTTTAGTGCCAACTTCCTCTGGTTGTTGCTGCTTTGGAAAAGATCTATCCAAGCCTTCCACATTGCAAATGGAGTGTATTTCCCATGAAGGCTTGACACAATATGGTCTTTCACACCTTCCAATAGAAATTTTCTTGTCTTCGCTACCTTCTTTTGCCATGCATCAATTAATTCAGCATCGCTAGACCTAGGCTTAGGAACATCGCTGTCGATGAACTCCTTCAGTCTATTATCTTCCAATACTGCCTCTATCCTATCCTTCCAAGCTATGTAATTCGAGTTTCCCTCAAGGGCATACTCGAATCGCAACCCATTGAAAGACATTTCAATGAATACTCAACTATCGCACCAATAAATTTCAGCAGTGAATTCGAATTGTCCACCAGAACAAAACTCAGCAATTATCCAGAATTGCAATCTCCAGTAATCAAAATTGCTCTGATACCATGTAGAGAGTTATCAATACTGATCTATTACCAGATCCTCCTAATATCACAATATTTATCTTCTTGCAAAATGCAGAATACTTCCACTAATTAAACTTGCATAAATTGAAAATTCAATTGCAAACACATGTGAATAAATTCAATCGCACATAACACAGTTGTTTAACGGGAAATATTAAAGCTAAAAACCCCAACTATAATATTATGTATATCAACGGAATCATGTAATAATCTCATACAAAGCTTAGTATATCAAGCTCTCAATACAATGTAGATTCATTACACACTATCATGCAAAAATTTGCATCTCTATGCACCAATTTCTCGCCTCCTGACAGCCTGCCTCCACTGCACAATCCCTACTGAAGAATACCTCTGAATGAATTTGAATTACCCTTTCCTTGACTGGGAAATCCTCATTGGCAACTCCAATGTGTGTCAGATGCATTGAATGCATCACTATAGTCACAACAGATAGTCCATCTTACCCTTTCAGCTATCTCTCCATTGGGTCTCCACTGGAACTGACATGCACTGTAGTTAACTGTTGTTTCTGTTTAGTTGATAGTAAGTTATTAGTTTTGAATTAATTCACTTAACTCTCACTAGTATATATTTTATTTAGACTAGATATAACTAGCTCAATTGAGTTTAACTCCATTAGCCGAGTTAAACTAAATAACAACTCCATAAACTACTCTTCCAACTCTGTCATAACTTTTCCACTTCAGTTCTAACTGAGTCCTTATGTATGAGCCACCAATAAACCCTAGGAATTGTGTAATTCCTTCAGCCCACTGATTTGCCAAATATGTTCACTCAAACAAAGTGCTCCAAGAGAATAAGTTGATGTTTATTGTCGGATTATTATTAAGAGCTAATAATAATCAACATGCATCTATTTTTAGATCGACGATCTATAAATAGACTTCGCCCAATATTATAAAAATAGAATTTCATCCATTTTTCACATTTGACCAACCATCTACAAATAGCATCCTGCAACTTGTAGAATATGTTCACCATGTCTAAAAATAGACATACACCTAAAAATAGCCTGCGGGCCCCGCTTAGTGAAGGTGCTTACTTTTCACTAAGCTCATCATCTTGTTGAATCTCAACATTTATATGTCTAGAATTCATATAACTTAGCATCCTTTCAACCTTGTCAAAATGATACTATTTCCATCTTATGGACTTTCTTCCAAAACCGTCAGGAAATTGGTAATTGCATACAATAGACATTTCGATTATGAAATGTCCCAAAATGAAAAGGATAACTACACTTGTTTAATTCATATGTAGCTTTACATACCAATCCACTTCAGAAAAAACATTATCGAAGCTCACATCCCATGTTTGTTATTTCATTTTAAGGAATTCTTGAATTGAAACATGCAATTTCCCATTCTCCAATTTTTGGTGCCCGAACCATCGTCTGAGAACAAGTGATTTGGATAAAGTAAGTCTAGAGTGAGTTTTCTTGAAATCAAAATTTCAAAAACTTCTTGAAACAAAAATACCTTGTTGTTAAAAGTTCCAATGACCATTCCTTGGAGCCTTTTCAATCTTCCCGAAATTCAGTTGCTAAGAAACCAAGCAAGAATTAATGGTTAGAAAGGAAAACGATCTTTAATTATAAGAGGCATCATATGCGTAGGAATATATGAAAGGACTGAAACACAAGTCGCAGAGATAATAATGGTATTAAGTTTGATTCCATAAAATGTCATGAGTTGAGGGTCCAAGGGACAAAATATTACTTCAGGCATGAAAGCACAAAAAAACAAGCACCCCTTCATTCAATAGAGGAAATACAATATACATCTCTATGTAGTCCTCGTTTCCTTGCCACGACTTTACTTTATGAAATCAGAATGCAACAAAAGAATTTTGAATATAAGCCAACATTAAAAACATGAAATGTATACATCTCTTTTCTAAGTGCCCCAGTTCATTGTGAATGAGAATCAATAGTCTTAGTATGATGGCTTTGCATAGAAAGGCATCCAAACAGGAAATTATAACCATTCCATGACAAAATTCAGGGAACTTGAGAGAATACCAAGGCTTTAAATATAACAAACCAGGTTTTCACTTAACAAGTCAAAATGAAATTCATGGAAGATAAGTAATATACTCTTAGAACAAGTCCATTTAATAATGAAATTTCCTGGTAGATTATCGTGGTACAACTTATGATTCGAATAAACCAAATCCAAGGGATTAACTAAACTAGCCATGGCTAATGATTTTAAGTACTTAGCTAGTTCTACACCAATAGGTGTCTCATTCAAATCCCCTTGGATGAGACACAACACTATTCTACACCAGGTTTACCAAGAATTCCCTCCACAAATGTGGGGAAGTATACCCTGGTGTAGTGACTCTTCTGCACTCATAGCTAGAATCAGATCTCTATTTATAATATGGTGGGAAGTAGAACTAACAAACATTGAAAATTATTCTTGAATACTTTGAAAGAGGATACTGAAATGTACCTTCCATTCACCTCATTTCTCAAATCTAAGTTTGGAAGGAATTTGTGTTTGCAATGGCTAGAAGCAACAAACAAATAGTGGCTGGATTGTATGAAAAAAACTTTCAAAGATAAAAAAAATGGGATATATTATTTGTGAAATTATGAGAAATCAATTTGCAGAACTTAAAGGTACATAATATTCATAATGTTACAAGAATCACATAGATTTCTCATCCTCGATGCTAAACAAAAAAACCAGTTAGACAACCAAGTCATCTCTGATCCAAACCAACCTCCAAGAATGAAAAAGCATAAGGCTAGATCAACATGAAACAGTTTTTCAATATCACTCCACTAACATTTAGTTAACATCTAGTACCATGTTTTTTCCTTCAGCCAAAGATGTTAAGCCACATATGTGCTCAATTATATTGAGTGAATTTTCTACACATATCATAAATGTATTCTATGGAACTAGTTTAGCAACCTCCTTATAAAATAGCCAACTCTTTTTTCTTTCAAGTTTTTACTCTATAATAGACAACAATTTATAGCGAGGAGGAAAAAAACCTTTAAAAACAAAAGTTACGTTATAGTCATGTCTATGTTTCCAAGAAATCAAACCCTATAAGATAATAGATGAGGGGGGTGCAGATTGGATGGTGTGACCTATTTAATACAAATATAGAAATAATGTAAGGGTGGGATTCAAGTCAATATCAAGTAGTAATTTATCAATGTTTTAATAAAATTACATTCACATCATAACGTTGTGTTTTCTTTTGCTTCATTTTAAAACAAATTAATAAAGTATCACTTTTTTCTTTTTCAAATACAACCATTAAGTGAGTAAAGATAAAAAAAAAACTTTCCAGATCATTTATTTGTGTTGACCATTTGATGCAAAAATTGTAGCTTATTGTGCCATTTTTGACAACATAGTGTGGTACTACCCAATCTGGAAGACACATGTGAATACAAGAGCACACCAAGTGAAAGGATGTCACACATCAGACACCTATCAGAGAAAACTTGCAACAAACAAGCTATTATATTTCACAACTATAGCTCCATGATACTTTCAAAGCCAAGATTACAAAGCAATATTTCCTTTTGAATATATCTTCTGTTATTAATTGTTGATTTTTATCTAACAGAGAGGCATGATATGAACACTTTAAAACCTGCTGAATCGAAATCCCCTAACATAATTTTTCTTTCAAATTAATGATCGAGTTAATAAAGAAACATGTTTTCCTTAGATGTCGAATTTTCCTCATTCCCCAGTGCATCTCTCAAAATCCGCATGTTAATTAGTTGCATTGATGTTGAGAGAATTTTTCAAAGTGCTTCAAAGTTGGCAGGGATTGAAGCAAGAGCTAACGAGTTGTGGTGTAGGGAAAAAACCAAGAGCAACATTGATGTAGACAAAATTCTTCAAAGTGCTTCAGAGTTTTGTAGTGCATTGATGTTGGCATCATTTGTCACAACGCTGTGGTAGTGCCTTGTTGAAATATGCCCCCTATGTGATGAGGGTGTTGGATGATAAGGATTTCTACGAGACACAAATAGGCATTGTAACTTAAGCATCTGATGGTGTTTAATTGTTGCCATGGATCTGGATATAACTGTAATGGATTCCTAGCAGATTACATACATTCATATTTATGTACATATATTCAAAAATTTGAAAGTATGGATATAGAAAAAGCGAGTTCATAGAAACTCAATATTTCTTTGAAAATAGTTTAAATTAATATTGAATTGTGCATAGTTCATGTTAAAATTTAGGTTTTAACTCTACATCTCTAGTGATATGTAGTGCAATGTATCCTTGTATCGTTATGTTTGATTTCTCTTAAAGCATAGGTATAGAATCTTACATTAGATTAAATGTTTAAAACAAAATACTTTTTTTTGTCTTAAAAAATGTCTTGAAAGCCCCTTCCCTGTAGTAGTGTGAGTAGAGACTATTCCAAAGTCTATTTCAATATGTTCCCAATATGCATACTCCCACACAGAACAAAAAACACAAAGTCACTCTTAGACATACGCTACCAATTAATGGCTTGGAATTGTATGTGTTAGAGAATACAATAACCCAACCTGACTATTCATATCACAAACTTGGTTTACATGTAGCTGGGAGAGCTATTGTTCAAATCTGGTCAATTTTCAATGCTAATGTGAATGTAAAAGATCCACCTTCAACATGACAAAAGGTAGGGAAATACTTTGTTCCACGAATTCTAGCTTATGGGTCCATGAAGGTAGGGAAATTGGTTTGTTTCTTTCCTTAGGTATGTGATGCTAGCCTTAGGTCCATGATGAGAGTTCGATGTAATGCCAATGGAATCTCAAGGCCCTATGTTTGTAATGGATGGAAAGATATTTGACCCAAACATGGTCCAGAATGCAAAATTAGCAGCGAAAATTGAAACTACCCAATAACTAAGGTGACCCGCAATCTTATTAGCCAACTGTTATACTGGTGCAACAACTATTGGATTTATCTCATCTGTGATTGCCTATGCTTCCTTCCAAAGGAAATTGATCCTCATTGGTAGATCCTGCATGCCTAACCTTATCTTCAATATCTCAAAAAAAAAATGCTACAGTGCATACACAAAGGGGATGATAAGAAACATGACAATATTGATCAGAACACTGCATAGATGCTCCATAAGAAACTTCAAAAATACTGCATATAATTTTTCAATGGTACTTATTTATCCTATTAACACACTCAATTTCCTTCATTTGTTTAATGTCTACAAGACAAATCTCAGGAATCCTTGTTCCGCAAATTAAATGAGCCATGTGCTCTTGCACTTGAATAGACCAGTTGGCGGTGGGAAATACTTCATCTATGTTTACCTTTCAAAGCTTGTTAGTCCAATTTGTGTACTTTGGGCATGCCCTAGCATGTGGGAAAGCCCATATAATATTAACCATGCATTGGTATGAGAATCCAAACATATATGAACTAGACTTATACTAATGCATTGTCACCACACTAGCTTTCATACCATTGCCAAGATTTTTCATTTCCTTATCTAATATCTGCATGATGATAAAAATCTTCTACATATACTCTAAAATTTCTTGATCGTTCATCTATGTTGCATTGTGTATGAACAGGATATCCTTTTGTTCATCGTTGTAGGGCCAATGGTAACTGATTGAACAAATCACTCACTATTTTCCTCTGATTCATCCATGGAACGGAGTAGATCCGTATGCAAGAATCATGGACCTAAGGAAAGAAACAAACCAATTTTGAGGTAGATGAAGCTTTTCAGGGCCATATGCCAAAATCTTTGTGGAAGCCGTAAGTCAAGGATAAACTAACAAAACTTATTTATGAAGTTTTGCAGGACGTTCTTAGATAAACAAGCTTGAAAAAGAAGCGGAATGAAACCCTGTGTAAAGCCTTCACAAATAAATTAATTGAAGCATGAAAAATATCTCTTTGAAGTGGTTGTAACCCACCCCATATACTCCAATATTGCCGAATGATTATGCTTATCTATAGCGGCTCTGGAGTACTCGAAACCTTTTATATCGTGCCAGGTGAGACAAAAGATTTCTAAGGGTTTATGCACTTACAGTTATGAAGTCATGGGATAAGCTGATGCTCCTCTACAAAATTCAAAATTTAATTGACTAAAGCCAAAAATAGTTCGGATCTAAGTCTGTTACCATATCTAGATCTCTGGGACATTTCACGAGCAGTAAAAGGGGTTTGAATATTTTGCAAAGGAAAATTTGTATAGAGAAGAGGATATTAATGGTTCTCAACTATCTAGGGAACTACTGAATTGGAAATATTAGTTTTTTTACAGTGTTGTGATAAAATTATATTGTTGAATCAAATATGAGAGTGATGGAAACCTAATGGATGACCAATATTAGGTTCTGGAGAAGTGGTAAATATTGTTGAAGACAAGGTCATATACTCAAGTGGCTCTTCTAAAAAACCAACAAGCACCACCACCCATTTCCTAAATGGCGCATTGGTTGGGATATGAATTGTATGTGATGTTCACATGAATATTTGTATAGAATTGTCAAATGTAGAACTTCAAAATTTTGTATTGAGGTGCAGGTAAAATCTAGGTAAAAATAAAATTTGTTATTTCAATTTAAAAAAGACTATTTGAGTGACAACATTCAACTAATTTATCATTGAGAATCATTAATTCTTATGCCACAATGTTTCAGTGATTTAATGTCATCTATTATGATTCATTGTGAATGAAAAATCTATTGTTGCAATATCAATACTAATATATTTCTTTTATTTTCTCTCTCCACCTTTTGTGGATCCTATTTTCCTATAGTTTTGAGGGCATGCCAACTAGAATCAAATTATGGTTCATCCATGAAGTCATAATTATGATTTAGGAAAGGCAACAGGAGAAAATAAAGTAATAATAAGTTGCGAAGGATATCTTGTCAGATGAGGATGTCTAAAGCATTTATTGACATTGTAAATTAAAATATGTTTCCTCATTTTATATTTGCAATCCACATGTCAACAATATCAAGAATACTAATCCAGTGGTAAATCTTGTTCGTAAAAATCCATAAGTTGATCTTCTTAACTTGATAGGAATATGTGGAAGTTTTATTAAATTCCCCCTAGATTAAAGTATGATTTGGATATTTTGTGTATGTGGTTGAGGCCCTCCATATATAAACATGGTGAAACACTTCATTTTGAATGGATTGTCTTCCATGACAATCAGAGGAGATTTATTTGTCTATATAAATATTGTCGAGTTTACTTGCTACTTTCTTTTGCTATACCACCCATAGGTGTTTGGTCTTATGAGATTGATCATCTTAAATATATGAAATTTATCACCTCCTTTTTCCAAATTATCTCAGTAACTAGGGTGTCGAGTGGTCAATAAATATTATAGGAAAAAATCACATACAATGGTAGATCTATGATGCAATGTTTGCTCAAATAGGTGACCATAAAGACACCTCCACTTACTAGTCCAAGGCCCCATTGGCAAGGGATTTCCACCATTCCAAGTCCTCGGCTTAGATCACTGCAACATCTCACATCAACAGTTCTAATTCTTCGTTAAGAGAACCATTGGCCTTGGATGCTAGGAGAACCACAACAAGGATTTCTTAACACCCCATTCAACATTATTAAGCATATGATTGATGCAGTCATCAAACCATCATGATTGAAATGGAAATATATCTACTAGTTCAACAAGGAAATTTGTGACATGCATAGGCCCTAAATAAATACCAGTGATAATAGAGTCCTATAATATCTGTGTTGTCCTTAAAGAGGGTATAGATTACTTACTTGGGAGCTTCGACCTTAACAATAGCAC
This sequence comes from Pinus albicaulis, assembly GCA_034641835.2. NCBI lineage: Eukaryota > Viridiplantae > Streptophyta > Pinopsida > Pinales > Pinaceae > Pinus > Pinus albicaulis. The sequence goes on along the minus strand of CM076575.1, from coordinate 1,852,047,455 downwards.
CTATACAAGTAATCACCAAGGCAGATTTATAATGAGTCGCTGCTATCACATGGCTCAACAAAATTACAATAAGCCACCATTATTATTTTATGTCTGGTTGCACATAAAATAAATAATTTCCCTCTAAAGGGTTTTAGATCACTAGGAATCCTTAGTACGAAGGTAAATAGACATGGTAAGATCTTCCATGGGCCAAATTATAGTGCCTAGTAATACAACGTTGAGGTAATCTGATATCACTGTTAAGGTTATACTTCAAGTCCAGTTCATATACAAATATAAAAAAGGTTGTGTCATGAGAAATAACAATTTTATTTTTATACGTGGGAATTGACTCCTTGAGGAGTGAGAAGGACAATCCCTCAATAATTACAAAAATGCCAGATCCCGAGGGAAAATGAAAATTACTCAAACTTTGTAATTTCTCTTTATGCTATAATCACACCAGCACATGGTAGCACATGGTTTTAGCTGCATTCAGGGTCTGTGAGGACAACCTACAAGGTGCCCCCAGAATGCATAATATTATCTCAAGTTTTGTTTCCTTGAAGTGTATAACTTCCAATGGTTAAGAAAAATATCCCATAGTCTGGCATTTGTCGACTTCATACGTAGAGAATGGTAGCCTACCAAAAGTGTAACAAATACGTGTAAATATTAGAAAATTATATGGGTTGCATATCCTGGTTGTTGCATCAGATCAAATTGACACCAACCTTACACAACCTCTACATCAGACTCCTCAAAATTTTTAAAACTATGTAATTATGCGTGCAACCTAGGCTATTCTAGCAACATTTTTCCATTTTTGTCATGGTTTATTGACAACACACTGTAAGACTACCCCAATACATATAACATACCATTTCATGATCAATAATTAAAGAGGGCATGTACTTATAAAGTAAACACTATAACTGAAAGTCTAGTCTATCCAAGGAAATGTCAAGGACAAATTTAGTATAAGCCATTGTCAAATTTTATATGCCAACAGATTGTAGTATATGCAAGGCTGGATCTGGATTTTAATAAGCCCCTAAATAGTATCATTCCATATGTACTAGGTTTTCTTCTTATGAACATCGTGAACTACATATGGGACATTAAGTACTAATTTTATAATATGAACTCTTTCAAGTGTCAGGTACCATCATTTGAAGCCTGTTTACATAGTCTTAAGGGGACCTAATGCCTCGCTTCATGTTTGTTGTCTCCTATGTAGGTCGTTAAACTTATGGAGGCACCTGAGTGTATGGGGCGGCCATGGAACCTAGGTGTACAATAGAGTTTCAGACCATATCTCCTTTCTTAAACATACATCATTGTTGACGGCTGCAATTTCTGCCATACTAGTTAGATATACAACATAATCCATGCCTACATATGGCATCAAAATGTCATGTAATTTAGGCAGTACGTGCCATTTTGTAACCCTATTTTCTAGGGAGTAGTCTTGAATGATTTTTGGGCATCATAGTTATCAGGATACATAAATATGAGTATAGGGATAGGATTCAAGATTTTTCTCCCAACCATTGACATCTGCCAGTTATGCAATTGTCACCCCCTAGATTATGAAACTTGTCTCAATGTTTAGGCCAGGGATTGCAGAGGTATGTTCCCTTCCACCCTAACTATTACATTTTGGTTGTAGACTGATACATGGAGTCCAGAGGTAGTTTTTCCTCCACCCATCAGTCCATAAGGGACTCGAGAGATATACATTTCCACCCATTTATCAACAAGGGATTCGAGAGATTTTCATCTTCACCCTTTGGTCAATAAGGGAATCCAAAGATTCTCGTCTCCACCCTTTGGTCAGCAAGGGACTCCAGATATTCATAGTTCCACCCTTTGATCAGAAAGGGAATCCAGAGATATACATCTCCACCCTCACTTTCCTCAGGAGATCCATAGGTTTGTCTCCAGCCAACTCCACCCAATGTTGGGCATACTAAGCATTCTAGGCTAGGAAAAACATAAATCATCCTCCCTCTTTTCCAGTTCCAATCGAGAGCCTCCAGAAATGGAGGACTTCCACCCTTCAATATCATCATTTACAGTTGCAGAGTATTGTGACAAGCGTAGACTAAAACTATATAGGTGAATTTTATGTTGGTATGTTACGGACTACAGGGCATTTTCCATTTGAAATGAAAGGTTAATTTTAGAAATAATATCAGTCGAATTTGGTTTGGGTGTGAATAAAAGTTAAGGAAATGAGACACACTGAGGATGATCTCAATTTTCTAAGTATCCCTATGAGCGACAATTACCAATACCGACAACACTAAAAAGGAAAATCACAACATAAGGAAATCCCAATAACATATAATTAGTCCACCCAATGACCCAATTGAATCTACAAGAAATTAACTACCATCCCTTCACCTGTTTCTAAATTTATTTAATAATTTCATCAACTCAACCCATAGCCTCTTCCAAGAAAATCACATCTAGAACATTAGCTCCTAATTATTTGCTACAAAGGCATTTGTGTTGTTAATTATTGTTGGGGAATATTTCCTTTGAGTATTGGCATATCTTTACTTAAATCATACTAGAGCAATATAAAGACATTGATTAATACTTGAAGGGTTGTTTAAGGTTCCTATAGTAGCATTGTTAGTGTTTTGGCCACTACAACCTAAGGACATTTCATATAAGAATGAACTCAAAGCCCCGAAGCAAATAATCATATCCATTCCTTTTATATCTACTTTTTGACTATCAAATGATAAAATAGCTTAGAGACATGATGAGTAAGATTGTTAGCTAGTTGTTCCATATGCAGGTTACACTACAACACTAGGCAACAGATTGGCATATTGCAGACTTACATGCCTGTAGAAGAACATTGAGAGATAAGGTTTTGTTGATTTCTATAGCATTAGAAAGTGTTCTGAGTCTCATTTTTGGTAGAGAGGCTTAGACATCAGTGATCCAGAGAACCCATGAATCGTTTGTAGAAATTCCACTCAGATATGATTTTATTAAAATAATTAATTATTTTAATGCAGGCCCTAAGTATAAACTTAGGGAAATTAAATAATTAAATGGTATTAATAAAACAGAGTGTGAATATTCTAGAAGACGAATATCAAGTCATATTTTAATCTGAGCCATTGATTAAAGATATAATCTTGGCCGTTGATTCATCAGTGAGAAGACTATAAGAAGAGACTTGAGGGCCATTTGGAAATCAAGCTGGGGAAACTCTCAGTACCCAAAGGAAATCGATTCTGAAGCAAGGGAAATCAATTTTAGTGGGTGAGTTTGTAGAGGTTGGGTTGCAAAAGCAGAAAGATGAGGGAGAAGTCAGTTATCAGGAAGTAGATCTCTAGAGGGTGAAGGGAAGGGTGAGCTGATCAGTAGAAAGAATCCCTCCACACAGAATCACACAGTCTAGAGAGGGACTGTGTAGAGCACCCACGTTGGATGACGCAGAGGGTGAAGGAGGTCACCCCGAGGGTCTGAAAATTGACTGGGAGGTCTAGAAAATTCAACCAGGTGTTTTCTAATTTTTCTCTGTTCATCATACTCCTATAAATGTACTTTCCATTTCTGAAGATAAATATAAAACCCTCATTTGCTGCACCAGTTTTCCCACATTGGGTTTTTTCTGGGGACAATTGTCCAAAAATACTTGTGTTCATATGGTTATTTCTATTGTGCTATTGGTGTAAATTATCTTTTTGTTCTTATTCTCTTAACGATAGTGAAGATCTGCAAATGTGTTTATTTCAGAATTTATTGAAGCATTTGTAAATCACCTATCTCATAAGTAGGAGAAATAAACCAAGTATTGCAGAAATATTTTCCTCTTGAAAATTTCACATGGTATAGGAGGAAAGGGCTAAAAACGGGAAGGGGGGATCTGATATGGACCAAAGGAAGAGTTCACGCAGTCAAAGGGACTCACGCAGTCCTCCAGAGCACACAGAAATGTAGAGAGAACATGACATGAAGGTGCTGGCATCCAGACTAGAGGAGGATCTTGATTGTGTGTCAAGCACAGCTCCTCCACGTGTTTGGTATATTGACAGTGGAGCATTTTCTCATATGAGGGGGGCTCGAGAATTTTTTCAAGCTATCAAGAAGAGCAGATGAATTTCAAAATAACGATGGGAAATAAGGCAAAATGTACCCCCATTAGGAGAGGTACCGTAACATTACGGATGGAGAATGGCAACAAGATTCGAGCCAGTAATGTTCTGTATGTACTAGGGTTGGGGATGAATTTACTCTCGGTGTCTCAACTTCAAAACAAGGGCTATATGTATACTTTATTAAGGATAAGGTGTATGTTAAACACCCTAACTGGAGAAAAAAGGCACAAATCAGAGTAAGGAATCACAAGCTGTATATGTTCCAGCTTGAACTTCTAGTGGCCCTAATCGACAGCACAAACGTCAGAGATCTAAATGAGTTATGGCACATAAGGATGGGACATATACATCATGAATCCTTGTGGATTCTCAAAAATCCTATCATAGGGGCTCCTAAACTCAGCACAAATAAAGACGAAGTTTGTAGGGGATGCGTACTAGGGAAGTACACTAAGGCAACATTTCCAAGAAGAAGCAACAAAGCCTAAGGTGTATTAGAGTTAATAAATTTTGACATTTGCGGTCCGATGTCCACAAAAACTCTTAGTGGGGCAAAGTATTTTTCCACCTTCATTGATGATTATTCCAGGAAAACTTCGATCTATTTTCTAAAGACCAAAGATGAAGTCTTTAATCAGTTTAAAGTTTTCAAAGAATTGGTGGAGAACTCTACAAGAAAGAAGATCAAGAAATTTAGGTTAGATAACGATGGAGAATATTTCGATAAATAATTCACAAATTTATGTGCACAGGAAGACATCAAGAGAGAGTGGACAACTCCTTACAATCCATAACAAAATGGAATTACACAATGGAAGAATAGGACCATAATAGAAGATGCAAGGGAAATGTTGTATGACCAAGAGATGCTCAAATTCTTATGGACAGAGGCCTCCAACATAGAAATTTATATTCAGAACAGAGTTCCCAATAGAGCTTTGGGGAAGGTTACTCTCGAAAGTGTGTTCACAGGTAGCAAGCCAGAAGTGAGCCACATCAGGATATTCGGCAGCATAGCATACTACCACGTTCCAAAAGAAAAGAGGAAGAAGCTGGATCAAACTGTAGAAAAGGGTTTTTTGATGGGCTACAGTGAGAATTCAAAGGCATACCGCATCTATATTCTAGGGAGCAGGAAAGTTGTGGTAAGAAGGGATGTAAAATTCCTGGAGGAGAAAGCCTTTAGGAAATCTCAAGAGATGACCATAGATACGTGTACAACCTCAACAACCTATGGAGGAGAGGTCTAATGCCTCTCCAAGGCACAATCCTTTTGAAGGAAGCTCCTCCAACGAAGAACAGGAAGAATAATAGGTGAGACCGCCCACCACTGATGGGAGGCCGAGCAGAGAACTCCAACGGATTCTTAAAGATGTCGAAGGATTTGTTGGAGCACCTAGAGAAGGGAAGAGGATAAGGAAACAACCTGACAGATATCAGGCACTGGTAGCTCAGGTTGGAGAGCCTTCTACCTTTTGGGAAGCAGATCATAATTAGGTATGGGTAGATGCCATTGTGGAGGATTATAGCTCCATCATGACCAATGATGTCTAGGAAGTAGTCCCTAGACCTTAGGACAGATCTGTTGTAGGATCCAAATGGATCTACAAGATCAAATATGCTACAGATGGAAGCATAGAGAAATTCAAAGCAATATTTGTAGTAAAGGGGTATGCCCAGAAGGAAGGCAATGAATATGTAGAAGCTTTTTGTCTAGTAGCACGATACACTTCTATCAGATCCATCATATCTCTGGCAGTGCAGATGGTGTGGGAGATTCACCAGATGGATGTCAAGATTGCATTCTTGAATGGTGTGATAGAGGAGGAAGTGTACATAGAGTAACCAGAGGGCTTCGAGACACATGAGCAAAAGACTCATGTTTGTAGACTTAAGAAAGCCTTGTATGGCTTGAAACAAGCCCCTAGGGCATGGTATGGTCGGATTGATGGCTACTTGCAGAAGATGGGGTTCATCAAGAGTGACGCAGATCCCAACTTATACTACTTGAGATTAGGAGATGAGCCACTTATTCTTGTTCTGTATGTGGATGAATTTTTTTTGATCGGGTCATCCAAGCTCATCAAAGACTACAAGGATAATCTGGCAACATAATTTGACATGAAGGACATCGGGCGGATGCACTATTTTCTTGGTTTAGAAGTTTGGCAGCAAGAAGGGGAAATCTTCTTAGGAAAAGGAAGATATATGACGAAGATTCTAAAAAGATTTCAAATGGAAGACTCTAGACCCATGGTCACACCAATGATTACTAACTAGAAGAAGATAGACACATCAAAGGATGATGAGGCTGATCCCACATTGTATGGACAGCTCATCGGGTCATTGATGTATCTCATCAACACAAGACTAGACATCTGTTATGCAGTGAATACTCTCAGTCAATTCATGGTGGAACCAAGGAGGGCTAACTGGGCAGCAACCAAACATATTCTCAGATACTTGAAAGGGACAGTCAAGTATGGGATAAAGTACATCAAGGAAAATGAGATCCAGTTGAGTGGGTTCACAGATGTAGACTAGGCTGGAAGCACAATAGATTAGAAAAGTACTAGTGGGTACTATTTTATTCTCAGATCAGGAATGACCTCTTGGAGCAACTGGAAAAATAATTTTGTAGCACTGAGCTCATCTGAGGTAGAGTACATGGTAGCAAGAATAGCTTCGTGTGAGGCCATATGGATCCACAAGTTTCTCTTGAACTTACTCAAGAAGTGGATAGAACCGACCGGGATTATGTGTGATGATTAGAGTTGCATCAAGCTCTCTTAAAATCCTGTGTTTCATGACTGGTCGAAGCACATTGACATTCGGTGTCACTTTATCAAGGTCTGTGTCTAGAAGGGAGTAGTACAATTGTGATACACTTCTACAGGTGAACAAGTGGCAGATATCCTCACAAAGGCTCTAAGTAAGATCAAGTTCACTTACTTCAGAGAGAAGATGGGGATGTTTGAGAACCCTTTACACTAGAGGAAAGGGTGGTCTTCAGAAGAAGAGGGAGCTGCTGTACAAATGTTGCAGTGACAGGGTAGCAGTACAGGAAGCAACAATGCAGAGATGAGGGGCAATAACCAAGACACCATCAACGCAGCAGATGATGTAGAGTCAGAGCAGTACAACGGTATCTTGCGTAAACGCTTTCCTCGCTAAGAGGGAGTGTTTATTTCTATAGCATCAGAAAGTGTTCTAAGTCTCATTTTTGGTAGAGAGGCTTAGACATTAGTGACCAGAGAACCCATAAATAGTTTGTGGAAATTCCACTCGGATATTATTTTATTAAAATAATTAATTATTTTAATGCAGACCCTAAGTATAAACTTAAAGAAATTAAATAATTAAAGGGTATTAATAAAACAAAGTGTGAATCTTCTAGAATATGAAGATCAAGTCATCTTTTAATCTGAGCCATTGATTAAAGATATAATCTTGGCCGTTGATTCATCAGCGAGAAGACTATAAGAAGAGACTTGAGGGCCATTTGGAAATCAAGCTGGGGACACTCTCAATACCCGAAGGAAATCGATTCTAAAGCAAGGGAAATCGATTTCAGCGGGTGAGTTTGTAGAGGCTGGGTTGCAAAATCAGAAGGAGGAGGGAAAAGTTAGTTATCAGGAAGTAGATCTCAGGAGGGTGAAGGGAAGGGTGAGTTGATCAGCAGCAAGAACCCCTACATGCAGAATCACGCAGTCTAGAGAGGGACTGCACAGAGCACCCACTCTAGATGATGTAGAGGGTGAAGGAGCTCACCCCAAGGCTCCGAAAATTGTCTGGGAGGTCCAGAAAATTCAGCTAGGTGTTTGCTAATTTTTCTCTGTTCATCAGACTCCTGTAAATGTACTTTCCATTTCTGAAGATAAATATAAAACCCTCATCTACTGCACCGGTTTTCACACATTGGGTTTTTTACGGGGACAATTGTCCAAAAACATTTGTGTTCATATGGTTATTTCAATTGTGCTATTGGTGTAAATGATATTTCTGTTCTTATGCTCTTAACGATATTGAAGATCTGCAAATGTGTTTATTTCAGAATTTACTGAAGCATATGTAAATAACTTATCTCATAAGTAGGAGAAATAATTCAAATATTGCAGAAATATTTTCCTCTTGAAAATTTCATAGTCTTTAGTTACCATAGAAATTTTAAAAGAGGCTTTGCAGCCATTAAGAGGGCATGGATCTGTATATCAGATAGAGCCCACAGATCAGAGATAATTCTACATGGTATTCGTGTTGGTGAAGCAGGTGGTGTATAAGCCACTCATCTATAGATCATTGGCAGATACTTGATATATTCAGCTTTATGCCTTGCTTGGGATGAACGAAATTATCCTTTTTTTTTTTTATGCAGGGGTCTCAGTCCTCCTTTTTGTATACTCATTTGAGCACTCTGTACATTGGTACCTACTATGGTTTTGTAGTTGGAACCCATTTCTGAGGCTTAGCCTCCTTTTCATACTTCCCTAAGTTTCACTTTAGGGGGTGAATGAAGTTATCTCTTTTTTTGTGGAGGGGTGGTCTCAGTCCTCCTCTTTGTCTACTCATCTGATCATTTCATACAAAGGTACCTATTATTACCTCATAGATGGAACCCATTTTTGAGGTTTAACTCCCTTTCATACTTTCCTAAGTTTCACTTTAGGGGAGTGTGTACATACACAATGGTAAGTTCACTTATAAGTAAGTCTTTAACTACTTAATTGGTATAACATCCAACTACCATTCTTAAATGTTGAGGTCCTCCAAGTTGTTATAAGTAGAGGCCTTCCTCTTGTCATTCTCAGCAGCAGATCCAACAATGCAATGATTCTCTTGTACTTTTATTAGCTTTAAGTCTATTAAATTTCTGTTTTTCTATTGTCTATGTATGGAGTTCAAGCACGTATGATCTTGATGTTTCTTGCATGATAACACAACAAGTAACCCATATAGTGGGAGTGGATTATGTAGGTAGGCCTAATGCTGGTAAATTTCAGGGTTGGAAATGCTACATCAAAGAAATGAAATCATGTCTCAAAACATTGTGATTCCAAACATAAGCCCAAGGAATTATGAATTATTATTCAATTGACATTTAATGGCACTCAAGTCTCTGTCATGGTTTTCTCATCTCTTTAGAAACCTCAGTATAATATAATTGTGATCGCTAGCTATTAAAATTATACATGGAAACTCATATGAGCATTTTGTACATGGATGCCTATTATCGCCTCATAGATGGAACTCATTTTTTGAGGTTTAGCCTCCCTTTCATACATCCCTAAGTTTCACTTTAGATGGGTCCTCACTACTTTCATACTTCCCTAAGTTTCACTTTAGAGGGGTCCGTTCTCTTATCACCAAATTGCACTTGATTGGATGCTAATCAGACAACTTCATGTAACTATTTCAAACCAACTTGTAACTGAATCTTAGCCTCTTCAGTCTAAGAGGGCTCTCTCAAAGGGGTTAATGATATTTGATAATTATGAAACTAGATGGCTAACTCTACTTGGAAAATGACTTGATTGTGATGTGTGTAGGTTGAAAGAGTACAAGTCTGCAACCATTGGGCTTATGGAGTCAACAAATCAGTAGTTCAGTGGTAAGGTCTCTTGACATGGAAGCTGAGGTAGGTAATATTTTTCAGCAAAGGTAAATCACACATGGAACATGAAATAACACAACCATTTCATCAATAAATGAAGTCAGAGCATACACCTATGAATTATGAGTATTAAAGATGAAATCCACTGCAAATGGTAAACATAAAAATATAGATAAAAAAAGCACTAAAAACTCCATGAAAATCTTAGGTTGGTCAAGAAAAAGTCCCTTTGTATTACTGATATCAGTGAAATTACATAAAGCTGCAGTATTACAAAAAATCTCCAACCCTTTACAATTTTGAATATCTGCCCTTTAATAGACCTTGTTACATGAGAGATGATCTGCCTCTTGGCTAGATGCATCAAAATTTTCCTAATGACACCTTGCATAATAGGAAAACATGTGCTTTAATGAGAAAATGATAGCTACACTATAAAACACTCCTTTTCCTAATAGGACTCAAATTGATAATTATTACATCAACTACCTTATCTCTTAAAATAGTTACACATCTGACAAATAATGATTCACATGTTCGAATGAGTTATTATAGAACTCATCACTACTTGAAAACTTAATTTTTCTCCTCAACCTATGGAAAAAACCCTATTTTTTAGGAAAACAGGTCCTTATCTTCAACGAATGATTTAGCCGATGAGTTGTCTTATTTTCGTGGCCTTCAAGTCATGGATGATTTCTAGCAAAGTCCCTTGAAATTTTGAAAGTGTCCACCTATCCAAAAATGCTCATAAACTTGCTTAAAAACCTTCAAAACAACTCGCTATGAAACCATGGCAGTTTCGTAGCGTACAAAAAATGACCTTTGTAACCAAAATTTCTGCTTCTTTACTTTTGTATTGTGTTCATCATGCCCTGACACATCCTCACTATAATTTCCTCTCCTTAAAAGCTACCAAAAGTGGTTTTAGGAGCAAAAATAAAGCTACAGGTGTTTTCGTAGTGTTTTCCTAGCTTCAAGCCTGGGAAACGCTACGAAACTGTGGAAAACTATGTAAATTTTATATTTTTTCCTTGTTTAAAAAATGTAACTTCCAGCTGTATAAATTTGTTTTTCAACATGCCATTGACCTTTCAAAATATAAACCAACTCAAACTAAGAGCCTTGATGTGTTTCTTCTTCATTGATGATAAGTTGAGCTATGGGCTCCTCAACTACTATCATTTTTAGACCCTTCTTCTCTAGCTCCTCATACATTAATTCTAGGTGTTCTTGGAGGTCTTTTACTTTGTTCTTCAACTTTCTGTTACTAGATTTCAAGTACAAGTTTACTCTTCTGACATGCTTCACTTCTTTCCTTAATGGAAAAATCCATTTGATTAATTGTTGTGTGTTATCTAGGGTCTTTGATACACTATCAACCTGCTCTTCCCAAAACTCTTTCAACTTCTCAAAATGAACCTTATGAGAATTATGTTCCTTGCCTCCTTTTTCATGATTGCTATTTCATGATTAGCTAACCTCAATTGTTCCTCAAGGAGTTCAAAATATGTTTTTTCAATGACTTTCTCCTTTCCTTTCTTTTGCTTGCTGACTAGATCTTCTTCTGCAGGTGATGAAAGGTCAATAATGCTTTGTGGTGGCTGGACAATGTTAGTGAATGGATGAAATTCTTTAATAATCTCAAAAAAATTTCTAGCATGTCTTTTCATGGGCTTCCTAACCTGAAACATAAAACCTACATCCTCACCTTCAAATTCTAACTTCTTTGTTGATTTAGCTTTCTTGAGTTTCTCTCCACCCTCATCTATATCCTCAACCTAGACTATAGGAGTCTCTTCAATATCAATGGCATGTATTATGTCTTCTAAATTTCCTTTAGCCACTGTTTGGCTCTTTGTAATCCTTTTTCTTCCTTGTTTACTCATAGTTGGCTCTTGTTTTGCAGGTTTTCTCATTGTTGATTTTTGTTTTGAAGGTGAAATAGTGGGTGTATCAAATCTTTACAACTACTCTATTTCCATCATCACTGGTTCACTTTGTTCTGCCCCTACTGGCTCACTTTGTTCTTCCACTAAAGGTGATGGAATACCTCTGGGTTTAGGAGTTCTTTTAGGGGTAATGGTATCCATTTCAAAACCACTAACAAACAGAGAAGAAGACCAATCTCTGCCTAGTCTTTGTAGCTCATCTAAAACCAGAAATTTTATTAAGGCATGATGAAAAAATGAGGTTTCACTTGCTTCAGATTTATCTTGAACTTTATCTGCCATTTTTTCTAAGCTTTTGTGCAAATAAAAAGGTAGATAAAGAGATATCTTACCAACAAAGTGTAGAAGAAGCTTGAAGTGTTAGGAATAGACTTTATGATATCTCCCTTCACAAGTGAAATATTTCTGAATGATAAGAAATAGCTTTGAGAAATTATTTTTCATGTAGCTCCTTGGAATGGATTTTGTAAGGTTAACCTCACTATTTCTTCACTTGATAAATTCTTTACACTCCTCCAAGTTGAATTTGAAACCTTTGAACCATTTTTCTTGTCCTCTTGGAATCCCTGCTGTTGCTGCAATGGTCTTTGGTGTTATAGTCAGAGTTAGCATTCCCACTTTGTAGCAGTTCCATTGAAGTTTAGGGAAAATTCTTTAGAAACCTGAACATGGCATCCTTGCAATATTTGATAAAACTGCAAACACCTTGTTCTTCTGAAAACTTCGACAGCTATTGGGTCTTCATTTATCAGGTTCATATCTGATGGCTCATATATAAGATAGTGGCCACCTTTGTTGGTCTTCCTCTTTGCAGCCATGGTTCTTTAATGTCTTCTCTGCCCCGCTTGATCAATTATACCTGCAAACCTTTGAAAATACCAGCCAGAACTTGGACTTAGTGGAATACCTCTCTAGAGCTCAATAACACGCAAAGAGGGAATGGAGAATGAAAAATGACTCAATTTGGAAAGATTTTGAAGTTCGATGACAACTCATAGCATAATGATGATTCATACATGCTTAAAATGGTGATGATGACTTCAGCCTTGACCATGTACCTTGATCTTTACCCTAATTGACTCGAATGACATCTAACTTATCCTTTTCAATCATTTTCTGACACCTAGCAGCTGTTTTGACAAGACGAACATGAAACCTTACTTTTGTAGCATACCTAATGTATTTTTGGACATTTTCGCTATGAAAGTATTAGCAGTTTCGTAGCAAAAAGTGCATTTTCTCTATGTATTTCGTTATGGAAGTGTGGATTCTTGGCTAAAATGACTCTTTCAGTGCTATAACCTTGGAAAATGAAGAATTTCAGAAAATTATGACTGATGTGACATGAAAGGATTTGAATGAGGGTGGGTTTAGACCTTAGTATAGGCTAAATAAGAAAAATAAAAAAATTTCCTTGACCAAGTAATGAAAAATGAATTCTATGACCCTACGTTTGGCATATGAACCTCTAGTACTTTGTTCTAATAATGCTTCATTTTTTCTGAGTGATAACACGTTCATAATTCCCTAAGTTTCACTTCTGAGGGGTCTCAATGTACATACATAGTTGTAATTTTACTTACAGGTAAGTCTTTAACTTCTCAATTGGTATACCAGCCAACTACCCTTCGTAAATTCTCAAGTCCTCCAAGTTGTTTTTGTTGTGGGCTTCCTCTTGTATTGATTAGCCACAGATCCAACAGAGGGAGTGATTCTCGTCTACCTTTTATTAGCTTTGAGTCTGTTAAATTTTTGTTGTTCTATTGTCTGTGTATGGAATTCAAGCACCTGTGATTGTGATATTTGTTGCATGATAACAAAAAAAATATCCATTATAGCAGCAATAGATTATGTAGGTTGCTTAATGCTGGTAGATTTCAAGGTTAACAAGGCTACATCAAAGAAATGAAATCACGTCTCTCATACATTTCCACTCCAAACATAAACCCAATGAATTAGGCATTTACTATTCAGTTGATCTTTAATGGCACTCAAGTCTCAGCCATGCATGTTCATCTCCTTAGAAACTTCAGTACAAGAAAATTATGATTAGTAGATGTTAAAATTAGACATGGAAAAAAATATTCAATTGCATTTGGATTTCTGGAACATAATTTAAACAAGAAAATAAAATTCTCGAAACCATATCTATCAAAAAGTCCTCAAAACACTTAAATTCCATTAAGATACCTTGTTTCTTTCCTTGTCATTTTCCTCTTCATCCTCACTTTCGCTCTCAAATTGGGTGTCATTAGCAACCTTGTTTTTCTTTTTCTACTTCCGTCTTCTTCATTTCCTTTCAATTTCTTTGGCCTTCCTACCATTCAAAAATCCATTTTCAGAAACATTATTCAACTAACTCCCACAATTTGAAACAATGTGTTGAAAACCCTTCAAAGATCCATTTTCCTTAGCAGTTCCATTGGCCAAAGTGCCAGCCATTTTACTTACCCTCTTGGAACGAAAAAGGAAATTCAAGAATTATATTATATGATGATGCAAACAAGGGCGCCAAGCCTACTCAGAACTGACTAGAAAAACCGCTAAAACCCTAACAACGAATAATGTTCCAACAATCCATTCAATACAATATCTTTTCACAGCCCTCGACCAGAAAGCCAAAAACTCTTAGACACAAATCGTTAGAGATATAACTGAAGTGGGAAAACAATTTTGCATAGGGAATGATGATATTGTAGAATCAGAACCCCTGTGATGTTTGAAAGGGAACCTCCCATACCAAAAATAGATCATTGGTTTAAAGGAACTTATTTCTATCCATCTCTTATGAGTACCTACCTAAAGGCGGCAGGTATTATCCTAATCCGTTTCCTTTATTTACATTATTTTGCATGCAAATCAACTTATAATGAACACTTTCTCTTACCTAACGAAATTTTTATGTTTAAAACTAGAGGTAGAGTATGTATGCCATAGTAGACTTGGCAATGAAAATCACTGCGTGGAGGTGGGTCTCTTGTCCCAGAAACAAAGGGTCTCATACACCAATTTGGTGTTTGGCTTGGCCATGACCTTACAATTGGGTAATAATAATAATATAACAAAAAATTTTAACCAATGAAAAATTTAAAAAGTCTTATTTTGCCTCTTACCTAGACTAGCATACCCAAAGAGGGAAAGGCGAAGGGCTTTAGAATATAAGTGAAAAAGGTAAAAGTACAAATTGCTTAGTAATGGTTTCTTTAAATAAAATTAGGAAACGTATTTTATTACAATAATTTACATGTTATAACTACTAAAAATATAGTGGCTCTAGGAGGAAGCAAAGCATTGTACGAAAATATTTTGAAGTGACATGTTGTATGTAGAGGTGAAGACATCCAACATGATTGAAGGCATTTGAAGACTCAACAAGTAGCTCCATTGATGTCGAAAGGAGGTATGTTTGTAATATGTTTTTTAAATTTCATATCAAATTTTTAGTTTGAAGATATATGGCTTTGTGGTATGATTTCATCTCACTTTTAATCTTTTTAGTATAATGGATTTTCCTTATGCCTGCCCTTGCTCAAACGGGGGAGTCCCAATTCGAATATCTACTCTATAACTCCTATTCATTGCTATATTCCCTACCATTATTTACTGCCATATTTTGTCCCTCTACTCTATATGGAAAGGGCCTTCGAAAGGGGAATTTATAAGCCAACACCTTTGATTATATTTCCTAGCAAGTGATTGAATTAAAAAATGAGGGTTTTTTTACATGAGGGTTTTTTATATGACCAATGAGCTAGACACTCCTCAGCTTAGGCTTGATATTCATCCCAAATACCATGTTCGTATAGTGGTGCAATGACACTCGTGGAAACTGTGGAATGGAAAATGCCCCAATTGGACACCCATTTATGGCATGCAAATATGTCACACAACAAAGTATTATAACCCTAAACCTCTTCTGAACTAAAATAAAAGGAAAAACCAGTTAACCCAGTCATTATCATGTCCCCTTAACCTCGGTCCTTGCATCCTCCTTGGTTGTGCATACAACATATAAGCTGGGAGAATGGCCCAGATGGGTTCATGATGAGCTGGGAGTATGAACTTGAAAATGACATTTCTCAGATCCATTAATATATCTGCATTAGTAATGAGAAATGAAGAATCACTTCATGAAGCCTATTGCAAAACATCTATTATTTTTTTTTTTCCATTGAACAATGGGTAATGGAGAAGAAATTTTTTAGTAGGTTATATTATAAGAAAATGGATGTTATATTTCCTATTTCTTTGCTGTAAGTTAAGAAAGTTTGTAAAAATTGAAGCATTGTAGAAATTTACCCTTTTCAACAATACAACCACGCTAGAACACAACGATTGTTTTAGTGTGTTTGGTGCACTTATGTACAAAATCACACCAACTTAAGGGGTGTGGTTTACCCACTTAAGTTATTGGTAACAGGAAGAAAAAGAAGTGGAGGTAAGCAAGTTAGTGTAACAAGCTAGAATCATAAACATACTATATAGAGAAATATCATGCATATATAAACTAAAACTAAACTAAAACTAAAACAAAAAAACAAAAGCTCTGAATAGAGTAAAAAATCCACAATAATCCGAACGGTGGCTCTTCGGCCCCTCTTATTGAGTGTTGGTAGGAAATAAGGATGAAAATTTAACCCTCTTGCCAAAGGGCCCTTAGAACATGGGTTCTAAGTCTCGATGCAAGGATGTTTTTACTCCCAAGCTTTCCTCGATGCAAATTCTCCCTCTCTCTACTGTGGTGGACTAAACTTGTTGGATGACCAACAATTGAGTCCCATCTATCTTCAGCTCTGGATCACACACTGCTGGTATTGCTTGGGAAATTTTGGCCAGCATAACAATGTGTTCACCAATTCTTCATTTCATGGTGGCCTTATATAGGAGAATTAAAATCCCCCTTCCCTCCCTTGGTACATTGTGGATGGTGACCCAAGAGAGTGGGATGATTCCTTTGTGTGCTCCAAATATTCCATTGTGTGCTCACTTAATGTCTAAGGAGGCTTTGGTGGTTGTCCTTAGGCAGCTTCAAGTGAGGAATCAATGTCCTGGAGTGTGCTTTTTTGTGGTCCTGGAAAGTGACTTTCGCCACTCCTAGGATTGCACACATTTCGGGTCATAAGGCATGCAAAGGTGCTCTTCACGAAGGATAATGCACGCAAAAGCATTTATGACTTACTCAAATTTATTTTTTCCTCAGACCTTAGAGATTTCTAAATACTTTCCAGATTCTGTAATGTCTTTCAGCCCTATAAATCCTTCTTCCTGACATTAAATAATGTCTTCTTCTGCTTGTATGATTTTCCAGTGTTAAAAATTTCCCCCTAATGTGTGAGGTCTAGGAAGAACTGTATAGCTGAAATACATTATAGTTTCTTTTTTGTATATTGTGCATAGAGAGATATAGACCTACGTGAAGCTTGGAATTGGAAATACCCTGCACCGGTTCCAAGAATGACCATGTCATATGGGATCCTTGTAAGCAAATATAATACAATACATATAAAAATTTTCTACGAGGTGGTCATGTCCCATGCTCGTGATGTTGTGGCTAGTTAAAAAAATATATTTTACAGATATATGTTCTGTCCGTGTCACTGATATGGTAGTGATCTGGTGGTTGTTGACAAAGACCGTTGACACCCTTCATAGCATTTTTTATTTAAAAATAGGTGGAATGTGGTACACATATGTGTAAACTTGGTATGGCATATAGCTACGCATTATATGCATAGATGTTGGCTGGGACCTTCTCGTGTAAGCATTGTTGAAAGAGATGCTTATGAAGGCATGAGTCTCCGACAAATTTGATCAAAGTGCAATGGTTTTAAGGTATGATACCATCTTGACATGAAAGCTTTTGTTGTAGTCGAATGTAAGGAGGATCGATGACATTTGTGGAAAATTATGTCTCCGCAGTGCCACTCGAGGATGCCCCTTTTATGGAGAGGGGTGATCCAAGGTATCGCTTCCTTTTTGGAAAATAGGTGTCGAAGTCGACAAAAAGGAAGCCTCAACCGAAAAATGGGTTGCTGACATGAGGGGTCAGGGGCCTGGATGTGATGGGTTTAACATAGGAATGTTGACAACGGGTGACTGAAAACTGATGATGGGGATTTAATGGCCCAAGGTCAAAGTATAATAAGCAGCTTGGCAGTAGCCATAGTTATTTCTGATGGGGAAATCCCTAGAGTCGGTAGGAATTCCAGGGTGGGTATAAGTTGGCTATGAATGTCATGGTGGCTTGTGCGTGGGATTGTAATACTCTGAGCTAGGGTATTAAGGGACTGATGCCATGGAAGAAAAATATGAATGAGAGGGTGGGGGGCATAGTGCACCGCTTTTTCAGTCTTTGTACACTTACCAAAAGAATAAAATAATGGGGTTTGGTTTGTACAAAACACAGAGACAAAACATGAAAGTGTTCGCTCACTGATGTTGTGAGGAAGGTGTTTTGTTGAGGATGGGGGTCCCATTGGTTGGTATCATGCGTGGGATTGATGAAGCAGATGAAAATGTATCACAGATGGGGTTATGTTGGTGGAGGTATGGTGGGCCAAATATGAGCCGTGGTGGTGTGCTTTTGATTTGCTTACACAACTTGGTCGTCCAGGAAGGGGGTCTTACTTTGTATGGTAAAACTTGACATGTATGCATGGTGGATGGAGGGGCATGAGGTGCTTCCCGGACTAGAGTGGTATGGCCATGGCGTCACTTTTGTTGTGATATAAGGTCTAATGTGGGTCACAAATGCCATGGAGGGGAGGCTCTACCGACCAACGAGGATGTTTATCATGTGCAGGGTGAGGTGATGATAAACATGGTTGGATATGAGGACCCTATGGTTGATTTCTAATGGAGAAATGATGTCAAGATGTGAAGATTTTACTGGGACTCTATCATCGTTGGGGTAGAATGATAACTGCTCTGGAACCTTCCGTAGATGGAGCTGTGAATGGTTTGTGAGCTTTTCCTGCAAAAAAAACTACCTCAAGTGAAAGCATCTTCTTTATCAAATATTAATTGAAAGTCATGAGCTTTAAAAAAGAAGATGAGAGAGGGCATACCTGTCGATGCTAAAAAATTAATTTTTTGGGAGTGCGATTATGTGGCATCGCCTCTATTTATTATGAAGTGTTGATCACGGTACAACTTACATTTTCGTGATCAGATACTCTAAGCGCCAGTTCTCCCTTGGGAGTTGTTACTTGGCTCCTAGTTTCAATTTTAGTTGGGGTTGCCCCCAGACTGAGATCAGGGGGGACATTGCTGGTTATTGGTGCCTGTCAAGAATCTCCCTTTTGTTTGTTCCTCGGCTTATTTTTGCAGCATTTGGAGGATTTTCATAATTCTCCTGGTTCTATGGTTACTGATGAGCCTAGGAAGGGTTGCACTATATTGATCGACGCATTAGGTTGTGCCAATGGTCCATTCTATGCGAGGAATGGGGGATATTGGTTCCCTTGTCCCTAGTAGGTATATGAGTGCCGGGGTGAATTTCATGATAGCTAGGTTGTGATATGTTCTGAATAGAATCATATGAGTATCCAGGGTATTGATTACTATTGCCTATGTGTCCTTGGGCCAAAGACCCGATTGAACCATCTACAGAATTGATGTGCATGGTACTACTGCTGCCTAGGTGATCTTGGGAAAATGACCCAATCAAATTGTCTGCAACATCGATGTGCATGGTACTACTAATTCCTAGATGATCTTGGGTCAAAGACCCAATCAAGATGTCTGTAGAATCTACCTACCTGGGTGTTACTGCTTCCTAGGAGATCTAGGGTCGAAGACTTGATAAAGCCATCTGCAGAATCTACCTACTGGGTAACTCCCTGAGTATCATAGGTGTTACTGCTTCCTAGGTGATCTTGGGTCGAAGACCCAATCAATCCATATGTAGAATCTACCTACCTAGTAACTCCCTGAGGATCATGGGTGCTGTTGCTGCCTAGGTGATCTTGGATCAAAGACCCATATCAAACTATCTGTAGTAAATGATGCACCTGGTAACTCCATGAATGCAAATTACTCCTGCCTAGGTGACCTTAGGTCAAAGAATCGATCAAACCATCTGTAGTAATCGACGCACGTGATAACTAAAGAGGATGAGGCAACCGGGTTCCCCTGTCCCTGGTTGGTGTATGGTGGCTTGGGGGCAAAAGCAAATGGTGATGCATTGCATCCCATGGATAATCTAGGTCTATCATAGCCTCTAGGATGTCTTCATCTGAATGAAACAAGGACCCTAAGGGGGATTGTTCCTACAGAAGGTTATGTTTAATGGGGTAAATCCGCATGGAGCTAGTTGAGAGACACGAGAAGGATTCCATCACTGATGTGGTGGAACCGGATGCAGTCGACAGAGGGCAGATAGATTGGGTCTGTATTGTCGTAGGTACAAGTACTCTCGTAGTTGCAGCTGACTTGAAACCTATGGTAGATGAGTAGATAGCTCAAGTCATGGTTCTGATATATGATGATATGAATCGTATATGGTGTGTCATGTCATCGGCATTTAGTGGGGGTAGAATCTCCTTGATTGATCGCCTTTCAGTTGAAAAGAATAGGATGGAACTATCCGTCAAATCCTCTTGGGTTTTCGAACTGTTCATGGACTTTGAGTCCATGTCACATTAGGGAAATTTTGAGGTCTAAAATGGGCCTCATAAGGAAATTATAAAATAATAGTGGAAATAATAAAATAAGATTTGATGACATCATCGAATTTTAGAGGGAAAAAAGAAAAAACTACTTTTTAACTCGTATTTTCAACTTATCTCCCAAATTTTTTACTCAAATTTCGAGCGGGAGTACTCGTTAGATGCAAAATTTAATTCCTCATCCAAGGATTACCCATGTTGCATAGTTTCGATGTACCCTGCTACATGAAAAATGAGAAATACATGAAAAACGTGATTGCAATCACGTTTTTTCATGTATTTCTCATTTTTCACATAGAAGGGTCCTTCGAAAGTATTCCACATGGGTACTCCTTGGATGGGGAATTAAATTTTGCATCCAAAAAGTACTCCCACTCGAAATTTGAGTAGATAGTTTGGGAGATAAGTTGAAAATACGAGTTGAAAAAGTAGTTTTATTATTTTATTATTTTTTAATCTTTTTACCCTTGTACTTAGAAAATGGTGAATCATCCCCCATGGTTGACATCATTATCTTGAATCCTATTGGTTCTTATAAATTTTATTCTGGTTGTACATTTTTCTTAGGAGGCCCATTTTAGACCTCAAAAGTCCCCTAATGTCTTCTCGGGATAGGCGAACTATGGTTTATCGCATACAGGCTACTGCTGTGTGGAATCTCGGTATGTAGTGACAACGACATACTGGGTGGTTGTCACCGCATATCTGGCATGAATATGGGACGTCCATGTTGGTGCGATATACTATATGGATTGGATACCATTGTTGGAACATTTAAAAAGCTGGGAAATCAATGATGAAATGATCAAGTTCATCGCAAAGTACGCACCTCTTGATTGGGGGAGGGAGTCTGGCAGGTAGCCTTTCACGTGATCGTCGTTCTTCCTGTAGGTACAGGATGATACGAGGTTCATTTCTGGATGCCTGGGTGGAGGGATCCTCTTGATAGAATCTCTCGATGGCATGTAAGGCGTCCCTATATTGCAGGATCTCTGGGAAATGATGGGTATAGTGCCCATAGTTGCTGCAAAGAGTGCATGCGTGATTGGTACGCAGTGCTTTACCTTTACCTTTAGTGGCAGGTTCCTTTTTATGGGAACGTGGCATTGCGATGTCTGTCTCAGAGCCAATTAGTGGTTTTAATTCATCCAACTCTAGGTAGATATGGGTAGGGTGACCTATTACATTGCATATGGCACAAACTGGTGATTCCTGTTGTATTACGGGAGTCACCAGCTTCTTTCCTCTCCTCTCGATTTTCTTAGCCATGATCACCAATTTTGCAATGGAAATTTCCTTTGCAGGGGTGGTCTCGACCGTTTCTTGGATGGGTGGGGCGTACTTCAAACTGAGGGGATTCAGCCTTGTGGCAGTGATTTTGGTGGCTCCTATTCCTGTAGGGGGAATGAGGTACCAAACTGGTATTGCCAATGATATGTTTGGTAACACCAGTGTTTTCAAGATCTGCTGGGAGACGAAACCAGCTGGGGGGTAGAGGAAAGAGGTTTGGGAAGTAGCGTAGGCTAAAGAAGCTACCGTGGCCGATGAATCGGTGCCATTACTTCTTGTGTCTGTGTCTTGACTAGCTTCGCCACTTGATGTGGACATCATGCACACCGGAGCCCCTGTGACATCGGGTGATCACTCAGGGATAATAGGAGGATCTCCTAGGAATGACCTTAGAACGAACGATGGTTTGAACTGGCTGGGGCCATATTCTTAGTACCGTGAAAGTGCATCTGAGGATGTATCTATGTAGGGTAGAATTACATCAGTGTTTTTTAGGGGTCACTTCTCTCTATGCTTCAATTGGTCTATAGTTATGATGCAGTCCTCGTGGGGGAACATCCTAATGCGGAAGAGGGAGGAGGCTATGGCTAACATGGCATACATATAACTCTGCCCAAGGAGTATATTGTAGTCCAAGTGAGCGTCCAAGACTTTAATGTATATGTGGACCATCTTTCTGGCTAAGAAGACAGAGACGTTTTAGTAGAGGCCGATAGGGTCGAAGGACGACCATTGTATGCTCTAAGCGTGATGACTGAGGGTTTTAGTTAAGGAGATCCTAACTTCTGCCAAATTTTTTTTGACATAATGCACGTTGATGCACCCTTGTCTATGAAACATCAGTGAATTGTGATAGTCTGGACCGACACTGGTATCTGGAAGGTGACCATGGAAGGAAGCCTTGGGGTGGCTTTATCTAAGTCAAAAGCTAGTAGGCGTGTATCGACAGGGTCGATAGTGCCTAACACGGAAAGTAGGGCTTTCCATTGTTTTGGGCATGACCAAAATACTTCCAAAGCTGACATAGCAGTGGGAGATTGTGCTAAATCGTCCATGATACTATAATTATGGGCCACTTTGGAGTAGTTTCCTGCTCGCCTATTGGGTCCCTTCACCATCTTTGGAAATGGTTCAATAGGCATCTTTGAAATGGTCAAAGGTGCAGTTGGTGCGATGGTACTTGCCCTTAACGTATTGGTGTCTGGTGGGGTGTCATAATTGCGATTCTATGTTTGGAAAAACATCTCTTCGCCAGTCATCTAGATTTCCTGGCTGCTTTTCCTGGAGTTGTCTAGATTTTGTTGCTAAGTGCTTACCGTCCCTTGATGGGGGAAAGGTTCCTGCATCACAGCTGGTTGCTGGGAAGATACTCCTTGTCCTTGGTTATTCTGTAGCTTCTTCATCTCAGGGAGATCATGATAGTGGTGAGTATAATGGCCGTACTCACCACATATCAAACAAGAATGGTTTTTTGGAGAGGTAGCCTTTTGCTCTGTCTTTGGGCATTGCTTGGCTCCTGGCTCTGATTCCGGTTGGAGTTGCCTCTAGCCTGGGATCGTGGAGGGAGTTTTTGGTTGTTGCCCCCCTGTCCACGGTTCCCTTTTGGCTTATTTTTTGATTTTTTATTCACCATGCTAGGAGGGTAGTTCTCTTGGTTATAGTGGTGAGGTTGGTTTTGGGACGACTACACAAAGTTCACCTGTGCATTGGTCTACATAGGCGGGATTTGTGTTAGGGACTGAGCATAACGCAGTCCCTAGTTTGCACCTGGCAGTTGGAGGGGAGCTCTTCCATCAGTGTTTCTCTCTGCATACTGGGTCCCTTGATCCAGAGGATAGTGTCCTCCCTGGTGATACGCTTGCACCCTATTCGTAACATATTGCTGAGGCATATGATGACTTTGAAAAATGGGTTGAGGTACGTTCTGGGTAGAACTGTACGTGTAACTGGGGTTTTGACTATTGCTGCCTAGGTATCCTTGGGTCAATGACCCAATTAGTCCATCTGCAGAGTTCGACGCGCTTGAAAATTCTTGATAAGTTTGCAGGCGCGGGGCATTGAGCAGGATATTGTAAATGTATCCTGACTGCATATAAATTAGCTCAAGATGCTGGGATTTTCTGATGGAGTCATCTTCGGATGTGGGCCTTTGTTGCGCCACATCCTTTGAAATCTCTGTCCTGAGAGTTTTCAAGAACAAATATAAAAGAACCCAGTCTTTGAGTTTTGCTTTACATAAGCTATGATGCCACCTCCATTTGTGGAGATGGTTGGAGATATGGATGGCAGGGGTTTGTCTAAAATGTGTCAGTAGTTCCATTCCAGAATCATGGTGAATGGGTAACTAAAAATATGTTAGGAACGTAGTAGCAAGGGTGCTAAAGGTTCCATGTGAAGCAGAGGGTTTCTCCACGTACCATTTCACAGCTACTCCTGTCAGAGTGCGTTGAAATAATCTCAATTGAATAGTGTCGTCAATGATACTGTTCGATGAGCACCACAGGTGGAAGGTCATGACTTGATTACCTGGGTCTTCCGCTTGTTTTCCTTTGAATTTTGGAATATCAGAAGGGAGCTTCATGGGCATGGGAGGCCATGTAGGTTTGTGTGCAATGGGGTCATTCATCAGCTTGGTTAAATCAGGTAGATTCAACGACACTAACAAAGGTGATTAGGAGGTTGACACCATTACAATGTGCGAAAAAACAAAGTTATGGTTAGAAAGAGGGTTGGTCTGTGACGTACTGTGATGTGTATTTGGTTGGTTTCTCGAATGGGTTGCACTCCTCTACCCCCTAGGGGTTGTGGGAGGATTCATGTGTGGTGTGGTGTTGGGAGACCGACCAAGGCTCCCAACTAAAGATTCCCTAATAAAGGACGAACCAATAATGGTGGCAGCATTCCGTCTTTGATGCCTAAATGGCGAAAGACCTAGAATCGCTCCCGGTAATCAGGGGAGGTCCAAAAGACGCCTAGATTGACGAGGTCCCGTTGGCTCCGTTCTGGTGTAGACTAGGTTTGGTTTTGGAAAACATTTGAGAGGATAGAGTCTATGATCAAAGAAAAATTATGATCACATACATAAATTAAAGCAAAAATAAAATAAAATTTCCCTGTAAATTAACTCTATGTGATCAAGCAATCAAAAAGTGGTTTTTGTTTGTTTGCGTATGATACTCAAATTCCTAGAAGACCTATTTGTCCTCACGCACTCAAATGTAACTAGGCCTTAAGAATATATATTATGAGTGTTGGCACAACGTCTCGTAAGAGCTAGTGATGCCCCCAGTTAGCTGAAGAAAATCCACCAAGGTAAGGGTAGAGGGTCTGGCGCTCCCCTGCACCGTCACTTATAGGGAAAGGATGCCCTAGATTTTGCCACTAAGTACCACCGTCCCACGTGAGTTTTTGAGTCTTGGGATTCTTAGTAAGTTAGCTAACAGTATCGAGTATCGGCTGGGTCAGGTAGCCCCAACTGATACCGCACGCACTGCGCCTAAGCCTAACCCCCTCTGAAATGAGTCTCTACCGTGCTCAGGTTTTCTTTTTCGTGGGCTGATAGGTGGATTTGAAGCTCCCTAAACAGTCAAATTCTATATTTTAAGATGAATAATGATCAAGGCAGCTTATTAGATGCCTACCCCCTTGATCCTAACTTAAGCTATAAGTTCGTTTGTGGCCCTTGTGGGGAGAATTTAGTGAGTTTGGTTAAGTTAGTTTTAGGTGTCTTTTCTTCACTTAGTGGGTGAATGTGTGTGAGCACAAAGTGGAAAAGCACATAGTTTGAATGTGTGGATATGCGATGATCCTTTTCAAAATACACTATTTAAATTGTGTTGTATTGTTCCTTGCTCAAAATAAAAACATGTGCGGATATGGGCCGCTTTCTATTTTTCCTAGTTAATCTATGTGATTAACTAAAGGAAGATGGCGAGTTGTGAATAGAGAGTGTTCATATGCTTACCTAGGATCACCAGAGGGTGCAAAGGTAGCAGAGATTACTTGCTCTTCTATTGAAAATTCAATTCCAGTGGCAAAATTCCTACTGCAAAAATTGAACTAAACTAATAACTTTTACACTAGAAAAAAGAAACAAACTAAGCATGCGTGGACTTGGGCCACATACTTTGGCTAGTTATCTAGGTGTGTTGGTACCTAAATTTGCAAAACATAAATTTTTTCGGAATGCAATTTATTTTGCCCCCTTACTTAAATTATGTGTGAACTTTGCAAAAATCAACTTGAAATAAAACTGACACTAAGCCTACAAAAAGTAGCTAAGAGTGAGCTTTAGAAAGTTACATGGTACCACAACCACTACTGGAAGGTGTATTAGGGGCTGCCAAGCACTTTACAAGAAGGAAAATATAGAAATGAGGGAGAAATTTCTCTTTCGGTCTTTTGCGCGCAAAAAGGCTAAAACAGGCGCGATGTCTGTGCGCGGGTCAGCTCTAGACGCGCACCTTGGGCGCGTCTGTGGGAGGGAAAAGCATGTAAAATCCTACAAAAGTAATTTTTGGAGCTGTTCTTCTTCAATCTGTCACTTGGGATGAACTAGGGACTGCAAGAGAAATCATGGGAAATTTAGATCCACTCCATAGCACAGATAGAGGTCTCCGCAAAAAAGAGGCACAACCACATAAAATTGGTAATAAACATTAGTGGAGTTGCCAATCCTGCTTTAGTGTGTTTGGTGCATGTATGTATGAAACTACACCAACTTAAGGGATGTGGTCTACCCACTTAAGTTATTGGTAACAGACAGAAAAAGAAGTGGAGTCAAGCAAGTTAGTGGAACAATATAGAATCATAAACATACTAGATAGAGAAATAGCATGCATATATAAACTAAAACTAAACTAAAACTAAAAAAAATAAACAAAATCTCTGAATAGAGTCAAACATATACAATAATCTGAACGGTGGCTCTTCGGCCCCTCTTATTGAGTTCTAGTAGGAAATAAGGATGAAACTTTAACCCTCTTGCCAAAGGGCCCTTAGAACATGGGTTCTAAGTCCCGATGCAAGGATGTTTTTATGTCCAAGCTTGCCTCGGTGCAAAGTGTCCCTCTCTCTAATTTGGTGGACTGAACTTGTTGGATGTCCAATAATTGAGTCCCCTCTATCTTCAGCTCTGGATCACACACTGCTGGTATTACTTGGGAAATTCTGGCTAGCATAACAATGTGTTCACCAATTCTTCATCTCATGGTGGCCTTATATAGAAGAATTAAAATCCTCCTTCCCTCTCTTGGTACATTATGGATGGTGACCTAAGAGAGGGGGATGATTCCTTTGTGTGCTCCAAATATTCCATTGTGTGCTCACTTAATGTCTAAGGAGGATTTGGTGGTTGTCCTTAAGCGGCTTCAAGTGAGGAATCATTGTCTTGGAGTGTGCTTTTTTGTGGTCCCACAAAGTGACTTTCGCCACTCCTAGGATTGCACACATTCGGGTCATAAGGCATGCAAAGGCGCTCTTCACGAAGGATACTGCGCGCAAAAGCATCTATCACTTACTCAAATTTTATTTTTCCTCAGACCTTAGATATTTCTAAATACTTTCCAAGTTCTGTAATGTCTTTTAGCCCTATAAATCCTTCTGCCTGATATTAAATAATGTCGTCTTCTGCTTGTATGATTTTCAGTGTTAACAACGATCATATCATTATTTCTGACAGTACTAAAATGAGGTGCAACAATAATTTTTTTTCAATTTATTATAATTCTATCAAGAGCTTCTTGAACCGCTCTTTTAGTCTCTACATCCAAGGCACTAGTAGCTTCATCGAGGAGGAGAATTCGAGGATCTTTTAAAATAGCTCTTGCAATTGCAATCCTTTTCTTTTGGCCTCTAGATAATTGGCTCCCATTCTCTTCGACCATTGTATCAAACCCCTGGAAAGAGCAACCATGATTTTCAGCGTACACAAAAGGAGGAACATCACCAATCACAACCAATAATGAGGATCTATTTCCACAAAGTTTCTTGGCTTACAAGTCCAATTTTTTTCCTTCTCCATTTAAGTTGAAATTGTTTGATATTGACACTATCTATAAGCACTTCACTGGCTTGTGAATCATAGAATCTCTCTATAAGACTTATAACTGTGGACTTCCCACTTCCACTCTCCCCAACTAAAGTTGCAGTGATACCTCCGAGTATTTCTAGTGAGAACTGAAAAGATATTTGAACATCAGGCCGCGCTGGATAACTGAAGTGTACATATTTAAGCTCAATATCACCCTAAATATCCTCAATTATTTAAAATTTCTTATTGTTAGGGGGTTAAAGTATAGAAAGGCATCAAAGAATTTCCTTAAAAACTTCCCTTCGAGGAATATTTTTCCTCCCTCCATCGACAAGTGTTGATAGTTGGACCCAATGAGATGGTGACATCAACTAGGAGGAAAGGTCAATTAAAAGAGTCAAAAGCTAGTGACATCAACATGATGTCATACAACTGAAAAATTCAATCATGTGGAAGTGAATATAGTCATATCCCCCTCAAGGAATCTTTTCTCATAGGTGTTTTCCAAGCCAACCATAGAAGCCAATGTATGATTTTGATGGGCATGACATTATGGTGATGTCAGCCCAATAAGAATCATATGGAGGGAAAGGATATGGTTGATTTAATAAGCCAAAAACTAATGGAAAGGGCCCATTAGGGAGGGTCATTAAGGAATCTCTTTCCCACAACTGCTAGGAGGCTCGAGGAGAATTGTTGATGATGGAAACCAATCGAGTCATGATTTCACACTATAGGCTAAAAAAAATTGGCTAATAAAAGGAAAATACATTGAGGATAGAATTGGTATTGTGGGGAGGCATTATGGCTCTATCAAGGTGTAATTTAAAAGCCCCTTTTTTGTATATTTCTGGCTATAGATCATATATTTCCCTTACTCTTTGAATAAGTTTATACTCTTTTAGTGCCATAATACACTTCACTCCCAATTGAGTAAGTATCCAATGGCGTTACCTTGGGTCCGATCTCAACATCGCCACCACAACATTATTTAACCCTTAAACTAAAAATATGATAATGAATTGCTCAACATGACAATATTTAGGTAACAATCATCTTTTTAAAACTACCCAGTGGTATACTAATTAATGATACTAGGGTTGAGAAATAGACATACCTGTTACCCAGGAAACCCACATGGATTGAGGGGTAATTGAAAGAGCAAGCATTATTTGCAAGAAGAAACTCCCTTGATGAGGCGAGGGTCATTGTTGGGAAAATAATCTCTTCGATTCCGCAAAGTGGGATCCAGGGGCATAATATCAGGCTTAAACGGGCCTCGTAATGTTGTAAGAATGTACAATGATCCTCTCACAAACACACTTGACATAATATAAAACAAAATGAAAAGTTGCAACCCCATTATTTCAGCATCTACTTGCAACCCTCGGCTCTTCCCCATCCATATGATTGACTTTCTATGCTTGGGATAGATCTACATATAAATGAAAGTAGGGCTTTTTTGTTCCTCTGTGCCTATGGTACCCAACATTACTTTGCAAATTTATTAATCCATTTTCAAAATTTTAATGTTACATTTATAGGGCCTACCATATAACCTAATTGATGGCCTTCCTTGATTCCGTCATTTAGGATTCTCACTGCCCTCACCCTGCATGGAAAATACAGGGACTGCCTTGTGATAAATATAGATAATGGTACTTCACAACCTTCCTCGATCTGTCATTTGGGATTCTCCCCGCCCTCAGCTTGTGAGAAATGCAAAGAATTTAATGTGAGAAATACAAAGGCTGGTACTTGACGACCTTCATCGATTCCATCATTTGGGATTCTCATAGCCCTCGCCGTGCGAGAAGGGCAGAGGTTACCTTGTGAGAAATACAGAGATGAGTACTCAGCAAGAAGTTGCAAGTAGTTCTGTCTCTGCAAGCTCCTTTTAACAATTTTTAACCCTAGCTAGTTAGGTTAACAAACTATTCATCAAACTATTAGAAGCGCTACTTAGGAAATAAAATTCTTTGCGAAAATAATAATTTCCTCCTTTGCTTCATAAACATATTGATCCTTCTTTGGCATCTTGCTCCCGCTCAATGGTAGCATTGTTATCCATAGTCAGACATCCTCACCTGCTTATCCAACTGGTATACCTACGCTCCATCGCGACATATTCTCCTCCCGCCATGACGATGTGAACCTCATATGAAATGTTTAACAAAAAATATGACCTCATATGAAAAATCTAGTGAAATATGACCTCAATGTTTTAATTTTAAGATGATTTTTTTAAGATGAAATTAATTTTAAGAAAAAAATAAATTTTTACCATGAAAATAGCTTTTCACATCAAAAATGTTTGAGATGATCTTAAATTTTTAAGATAAAATATTTATTTTTTCTTAGAAAAATATCTTAAAAATTTTTTCTTGGTAGTTTCAAGTTTTTTATTAACCATTTGGCTTAAAATAATTTTGGTTCTCAAATCTCTCGAGGCATCACACATATGTCTGTAGTGAAGGAGGATACAAGTAATATGAAAAAAAGTCCTATCATCAACTCTGACCTCTTGAGTTTTGGTGTTTGGAATCAATTTACAGTAGTGCCACCCGTGTTCTAATAAAATGGAAAAAGTTTATAGGATTGTTAATTTTGGTCAATTGTGATAACATTTTAATAAACAAGATAAAAAAAATTCACATTGATCTTCTAATTTTTTAAATGCTTCACAATGGTAGAGTTTATTATAGATTTAATTTAATAGGCTTGGCCATCATCTTTAGTCCATTGAAATTATGGACATTGGATAAGAGAGTAAGATTTTGTCCTACTTCATGGACCTCTTATGATACTATCAAATTGTATCATAAGAATATCCCAAAACCTCAAATTGGAGAGTGCAAGATATGGGCATAGTTGGATAAAGTCCAAATGGAAAATTAGAAGTGCCTTTAAATCTTATATTCTAGGATAAATGACTCTTAACCATAGCTCAGTGGTTAAATATTATCTTCATTAATTCTTACTTCAGAGAATACATGTCAAGAGATTTTTCATTACATTTTGTTGGTTATGTTTGATGGAATGGGGCATTACTAAGATACATTTAGATGATCAGAAAAAAGGAAACAGATTTTGTAGTATCATTTGGATTATACCGATTTCTTCCTGTAGAGAAGAAAGTATAAATCTACATTCAAATGAGAACTCTACCAAGCTACAATTTGGAGAGAGAATGTCATATCAACTACACATAAGCCCATGGATGTGATGATTGACGAAATCAGGTTGAATATTTGATGTAATATGAGATGCATTATAATCAAAACAAATGGAACATCCAACACCATGGTTAAAAGTCCTTTCTCCAAATGGAATAATACATTAGAATTATGAAAACATTTTCGAATCAACCACTATGTTTCATGAAATTCCTCAAGAACCATTACATATAAACCATCCCAAGAAAAAAAAATTTATAATTTTTTTTACACAAGACACAATAGTGTAATGAGGACAAACCCCTCACTAAATTGTTAACTCAAGCCACATCCAAAATTTAAAGAATGAGAGAAAAGCCACTGAGGATTTTGGGTGTGTACCATATAATAATATAGTTCTTTTTAGAATAACATAGTTTGTTTCTCTATGTGTTTTTAGTTTTAAATAGTTCATATGATATCTTGGGAAATTATATAAATTTGGGTCACAACATTGTTCGATCACAAATGCAAGCTAAAAAAGTTTCAAAATTCAATAAATTTAAGATCTTTCTCAAATATTTATACTTATTACTTCATCTCATAATTGAATATCACAAGAAAACTTGACACATATGTATCTAACTTGGGGCAAGAGGAAATAACGAAATTGATTTAGCCAAGACTTAAAAAAAAAGGAACAATATATTACCAATAAAGGTTATTTTAGTGAACAATATAGTACCAATACCAACATCATTCCACAACCTAGAAATTAAGTCTTTTGGCTGAATTTTGAAAGAAGGAACTAGAACTTGGTAATTGGGTCTTTTGGCTTAAGTAGGAAAGAAGGAACTAGTGAAGTACGTTGGTCAATTGGAGGAGCACCAAGGACCACACTTTTTGTTAATGGCACTAAAACTACCATTGAAAGTACATCCAAGAGAAACCAAGATACCATGGGGAAATAAAAGATCCATCTTGCATATAATTAATATGTACAATAAAGACAAATAGTGTAGTGTGGAAGAAAAATATCCACACAATCAAGCTAATCTATTGAAATAATTTCAGAAACATCCAATAGATTTTTGCAGACTTGTGAGTAGAAATTGCATTAAAGGAGCCGAGAGGGGTCTCCTTTTGTAAACAAGAATCCATTGGCTTGTTAGAGTCCGTATGAATCTTTACTAGAAGTTGAGTAGTATTCACATCACCAACCACATCCAATATAAAGGTACAAACCCCTACAATACAAATGATGTCTTCAAATAAGGTGTAGTCAATACCAATAATATAATATATCTATAATATATTGGCTCTATTTTTCACAACTTTAAAACCCCATTTATGAATGAACATGATAATTAATAAAGTGAATCCCACATGGCTTACGGGTGTGCTCATGCAACAAGAAAATAAATATAAGACTTCAGATTGGAAATATTGACACTAATCTGTGGGATTAGGAAAACTTATGTAAATATTGTAAATAGAAAAAAATAAAGGAAGTTAGAAGACAAAGAGAAAGCTGGAGATGAAACCCAATAGTTTACCTCACCTTGCATATATTCATATTCTCTCTTAATGCAAAACACAATTTGATTTGGAGTTACAAACTTGGCCTGACATGGTATCAGAGCCACAGGCCCTAATTCAACTCTCTGCTCTTGTAGCTCCCATTCACTATCATTATTTCTTGTAATATTTTGTCCCTTTGAGCTCTATATATCTATGTGCTTATTCCAAACCTGTGCCCTTGGTGCATATTCCCTGTGAGTTCATTTGAAGTACAAAAGGTGATGTACAAGAAGATGATGGACTAGGATCCAATGTTGTAGAAATATTATGAAGATCAATATCAACTCCATTCGAATGATTCAAAGGTTTCAAGCATCATTCCTTCCTAATGGTCACAATATGACGAGAATTGGGACTGATAGAGATATTAGGAGAGGATGATGAATTAATCAACATGGTCTCTAAATGGATATCAGGGTGAAGGTGGAGAAACTCGATATCACTCCCCACTTAATTGGTAGGAGAAAGGTCTCCAAAAAATTACTGAATTGAATGTGAGTAGGGTTAGGGCTAGCATTCAATGAGTCATCAATAGTGGAGGTTGTCCCATTCGCATCAAAATATAGAGTGTGGGTAGATTCCAAATTGTCCGAAGAAGGAGAAATTTCAAGTACAAATAAAAATGAAGAATGTTCAATAAAATTAGAATGTGATGACTAGATATGTGGACAAACAATACATAAAGGACAAAAAGTAGAATTATTAAGAGAAAAATCACTCGATGCCAAATCATTACGAATATGTTGCTCAAGACATGTCATAGGTGGTGTGATTTTAAGCTTACCCGAGAGAGAGTGCTGACCAATCTCCTGAGCTTCCAGAGAGTGTATAGATGTTAATGGATGACTCCCATCACAAATATTCTCTGATATTCCATGTCGCCAATTTCCAAAACTACGTGGGTTCTCATTAATAAAATGTCCAACATTATGACAACCTAGACAATGAAAAGGAATTACCCAATAGTAAATTCATTGCCTAGTAGAAAAGCCACCCTAATTGAGATCCACCTCTGCATGAAGGTCAACAGCGAAGTCCAGTTCCACCAAAATCCATGTGATATTTTTATCTCTTTGTAATAGGCTTGCTTCCACTAGGAAAGAAAAATTTACCAATGGAATTTTCGATCATCATTAATGATTCACATGACCAAAATATGAGAGTTAAATTAGGGAGTTTAGCTTGAAACCAATTTTTTTCATGGAAATTATAGGTATGGATCAAATCCCACATGTCATTGATTTAAAGAGAGGAAACCAGAACCATGAACCCAATATGATCCCAAATTCTTTGCAGCATTTCCATTATTAATAAAGTGGAAGCATAACCATTGATTGTATAAAATTATGAAAAGAGGCGAGTAGTTAAGAATAGGGTACCAATGTTCTTTAACCCATCATGCCATCTAAGAGCCATCCATTTGCAGATAAAACCACTTACCCACTAAATCCTGTTGTTGTAATCCTACCACCCTGTCCCAAAAAAATCGAAATAAGAAACAAGTTTCTGATAATCTAGATCAACCTTAACTTCTCTTTCCACGAATGATGGAAAAATATTTTCCATGGATTACCACATTGGGGTTCAATAACCAGCAGGGATACTGGAACATTCAAATCCACGTGTATAGTTGCATGTATAGGAGATGTCACAAAGGGATAAACTCTCGACTTGGGGCAACCACGACTCTTCGCCTCAATAGTCACATGTACCAACACATCGAGTAATGGCACATCACCATCCTAGTTTCCTTTAGTATCAAGTGACATCCTACTGATAGATGTAAAGTCCAATTGTAAAACAGACATAAAAAACATTCTGCAATCCCACCTATATGTGCACCAAAGTAGAGAGCATTACTAAAAAACACCTTATGTAGTAGTGTCTAAAAAAACCTTGATAAAATATGTAGACAAGGTAAATTAATGTCACCTATTAATTATTGACACCACTCGATTAGGTTTTCACCAGCTTAATCCATTAGGAAACCCCTTCAAATAGAATCGACTGACTAATCACCATCAACCAATTTCCTACATAAAATTTAATCAAGCACACAATCGACAAAGATCTTCAATGAAGACTAAAACCAGTAATGGATTGTCCCTCATATAATCAATGACCAACTTGGAAAATAAATATCCCCCTAGACTGATTAATGACCCCAAGAGACTCCTTCGTGATCAAATTCAAAATAAAAATATGTTACCAACTCCACCAATCAAAATTAATGCACTTACATAGTAGTAAAGATCCTCGGAAATCCTCCTATCGACCAATCCTAACTGAGAGAGGAGTAGGAATATCCATAGGAGAAAAGGTTTAGAAGAAATACTGTGTAAAACAACCAACCAATTTGTCTCAGATAGACCATAGATAAGAACAATAGGTAGAAACTAAGATCCTTGAAAATCCCCTAATTGACCATTCCAAAACCAGATAAGGAGCAAAAAGATCCACAGGAGCAAAGGTTCAGAAGAAAGACAATGTAAACAAGCAGCTAGTGTGTCTCAGATAGACCACAGAGTATACCAACAAATGGAGTGGAAAATAAATTGTTATTAGTGTACCTTGAAACAAAAGAACCAGCAGAGATACCTGATATCATTTAGAATCAGGATAAAAATTGAATCTAGCTCAGATAATTATGCTTATACGCATTGCACGTCCGAACAACACTAGTAATTGCACTAGTAAATGCTACATTTAATTCATCTACCTCCACACTTATAACCAAAATTACCTCCCTTGTGAATTCTGTGACTAATGCATCCACAATCCTATATTTTTTCCTCGACGTTTGATTCTCGCAAAAGTTATCGTAGATATTTTGAAGTAGGAATATTGTCTACCAACGAATATTCTGCAATTTGTATCCACCATCCTTTAAGTGAATCTAATCCATGTTTTTGATGACCGTCATAATTTTCAGCACAACAATGTATTGATAGAAGAACCAACAAATAGAAGTAGCATTCAAAATAAATGAAATAGTGAAAAAACACAAATTAAAACACAATCAATGGAGACCCCGAAAAGTACTCCAACTATGTTACTCCATATCCATGTTCAGCAAAAGTTCCGTTGTTGCTCCTCTCACCAAGAAACTTTGTTGTTGGCCTCCATTGCCCTAAATCCCATCAGTTGTTTTTGACCTCCATCACTTTGCTTCCTGAAGAACCCATCAACAACATAAAGACAAACCCCTAATCCTTTACTTTTTCCTTTTTTACTAGCACCTCGTATCGAAAATTTTAAGACAAAATATTTCTTTTGTCTTAAACTCCCCCTCCGTGTAGTAGTGTCGAATGCAACGACATACAAGTTGTCTCTAATCGTATTAATAGAGATCGAAGGGACATAAGAAGGATTGATGTCTGAGAAATCTTTCCTAGAAAATTTGTCACATTCTTTAGAGTCAACTACCCCACCAAAAGAAAAAGCCCAACAAATTTTTATATTTAAATAAGATAGCTAGAATGATAAGTGAAATAGCAACCTCGGTATAGGCGCAAGATAATGGTGTTTAGTCAATTTAATGTCTTAAATTTCTTTCATTAATTATCAACCAGGGCTAGTAAACTGATGAAGTGTGGTGCACTGTATGAGCTTAGCTAACCTATTTCTTACTTTTTTGTTTTGTATTTTATGTTTTTTTGGGTGGTTTTTGTTCTTTGATGTCTAATAATGTTTAGTCTAGAACTATGAAAATATTTAAATGAATCTAATGAATTTTAAGAAGGAAGAAAAAGAAGTGTTCCTAAGTTAGTCTAATTTTCATAAAAATAAACCAAAAATTGTTGGCTAGTTAAGACCTAATTGAGCTATGGGTATCCTTCCTTGTACTTTGATCCAACCGGTTCTGATATGATAATGAGCCCCATCCTTCTACTTTGCAGAGTTCTTCAAACTTTAGAATTACCCTTCTCTTTTATGGAAATGAATTGGCTGTGGATCTGATGGAAGGTTATGGAGGGTTTGTAGGAATAAATAGATGCTAGGGGTCTTGGAAATACATAGACAAGTATGTCACGTCATAGATCATGACCGTTAGTCATCAAAGAAGGAGTTAATTATGGACTGTTATGCAACTTAATATGGAGGATGTGGCTAATATGTAGTATGATGGAGATTGCAATAATGAGCTGTCAAGGAAACATATGAATGTTCATATTATACATGTTTCATGTTTTAACGTTGCTATTAAAATAATTTTTTTCACTTTACCTTTAGAACTTAACCTTTTCGTTTGTTGTTTTCTTTGGTGTTGATCCTTAGGTACCCTTTTTAGCATGTTTGTCTTCAAAACATAATCCTTCAATTCCTTGTAATCATCATGTGTCATAACTGCTGAAGTGGCTGTAGAATCAAATTAGCAGTAGAATGGAATCAGCTGCAGAATGTAATCAGCTGCAGAATGTGCTCAGTTGAAGAATGTACTCTGTAAAAATAATGAAGTACGGAATATGAATATGAAATGGGATGAATGTAAAAATGGAATGGAAGTGTAATATGACTTATGGAATGGAATGAGTGTGAAAATGGAATGAAAGTGGAGTGAAATGAAACTGTAGAATGAAATGAATTTGCAGATTATGAACTATAATGATTTTAGTTTTGTGTCACTACTTATTACAGAAAAGAAAATGGAAAATACAGGATGTCAGAAATCTCTGATTTTCACCCTGTATTTTCTGTATAAGTATGCCAATCATTGATTGGTTTTCATACTTATACAGTTTATTTTTTATTTTATTTTATTTTTTACTTTTTTTTTTTATGAATGTAGGAAAAATAAAAGCTAAGTTAGTGAAGAAGAAGGATTCTTCTTCACTAACTTCATATCAATGTTATCTTCGAAAGCCTTGACAAACTCTTCTTTTGAAAGTGGTTCATGACATACTTTCAACCTCTGACCATTCACAAGAAGAGATACCTTTTCTTCATCTATTGTCCTTATCTTCATTGCTCCATTATCAAATACTTTTTCAATATAATATGGCCCAAGCTAATGAGTGAAGCTTTTCTTGAAAATCTTTGAATTTTGAATAGAACAAAAGTGCCCAATCCCCTGCTTGAAACTTCTTTTCCTTGATATACTTATCATGCCATTTAGCTCTTTGCTACTGGACTATACTGGTTCTTTGAATTGCATTTTTTCTGATTTCTTCAAGCTCATTGAGCTACTCCAATCTATGTTGAAGGAAACAATATGAGTTTTTGAGATTCTTGTAAATTATCATAAGCTCTGCACAAGACTTCAAATTCAAATAAAATGGTTTCAGGGTCTTCACTTTTCAATCCATGAAAGTTTGGGAGGATAGAAGGTGAGATATTTTTCATGGTGGCATTTGTATCTTCATCAACTATAGGGAATCCAAAAGAACTCTCAATTACACTATTTCTTCTGCCTCCTTCTACATTTCCTCTACCTCTTCCTCTATCTCCTCCTCTACCTCTACATCTATCACCTCCTCCAAATATTACATTTTATCCATTTAGGATTTCTCCTTCCCCTTCTTCTTCTCCCCTTCCTTCCATTATAAATTCTTCAGAGATGATATGAGAGTCAACTTGTAAGTTTACTGCTCTTCCTCTAGTTGTTCTATCAATGGTATGTTGAATAAAGGTTCTTCTTCTTCCTCTCCACTAGGAATTTCTAACTCTTCAGCTAAAATGTGTTCTCCTGTGGAGGTGAAAAAGGTTAATCCTTCTGTTGGAGACCTAGGATCCTCTTCTTCTAAGACTACCTCAGTAGATGAAGTAGGGGATCCTCCTAATTATATTTATGACCTTAGAACTTCAGGGAGTCTATGGCTATTAAAATATGGAATATGAGTTTGAGATGGAGGTGTATCACTTCTTAGTATTGGTGGAGTGAGTGGTGTTATAGGGATTAAACTCCTACCTCTAGCTATGAATTTTCCCCTAGAGTCTCTTTCTCTACGCATATCATTTTTTTTAGATGTAGGAAATGAGGTTACCTAATCACACTTCCCCAACAACGGCACCAAAATGTTTAGTCAATTTAACGTCTTAAATTTATTTCATTAATTATCAACCAGGGCTAGTAAATTGATGAAGTGTGGTGCATTGTATGTGCTTAGTTAACCTATTTCTTACTTCGTTGTTTTGTATTTTATGTTGTTTTGGGGGGTTTTTGTTCTTTGATGTCTAAGAATGTTTAGTCTAGAACTATGAAAAGATTTAAATGAATCTAATGAATTTTAAGAAGGAAGAAAAAGAAGTGTTCCTAAGTTAATCTAATTTTCATAAAAATAAACCAAAAACTGTTGGCTAGTTAAGATCTAATTTGGAAAAGAGAGCATCTATTTTATCTTATCATTAGTTCTATTCCATGGATCTAATTCTAAAACAAAGATTGAAACTGCAGTGTTAATCTTAAGTAAAAGCAGTAAATGAAACAACTAATGTACTTCTGGTTACTTCAACATTCAATTATGAGGTATAACCTTATTGAGATGATGTTAAGTAATTGTCCGCACTTTAATTTCTAATGTCCTAGAACAGTAAGCAAATAATGTAATGAAAACATCTAATTTATATTCAGTTACTTCCAATATTAAATTGTGAAGTGTGATCTTCTTGAGATATCGTTAAGTAGTTCTAATTATACCTATGATCTAGAAAACTAAGTAAATCATGTAAAAGGTAACTCAGTAATTGCACTCATTAAACATTCAACCATTCAATCTTGAAACATGATTAAATCAATCTCTTTTAGAATGATCTTTAGGAATATCAGTGATGCAATTAAGTGAGGATCTAAAAGAAAAATATGAAAGCATGTAAGACTAGCTAAAAACAACTAATGTATATTTGACTTTTCTGCAACATTCAATGTGAAGTGTTAACCTCTTGAGATGCTATGTGAGAAGTCAATTATGCCTTAGTCTCTAAGTCCCTAGAAATCAAATGACAATGTGCAAATTAAATTCAACCATTATATGAATTAGAGATTTAACCATTTAGTTTAGGATCATCATATTGAAATGGCTTTTGAAAACATCCATTGACACAGTTAATTGAAAATTCTATTCTACAGAAATGAATGATAAAATAGTAAGGAAACTAGGCAACCGTGTAATCTTATTACTCCAATCTTAATTCTATTTTGAAAACAGAGTTATCTATCTTCACGAAATATCTTAGAAGAACAAGATTGCACAATTGTGATTTAATGTTATTCTATTGATCAAAAACTGGAATGAAACATCAATCTAATTAGAAAACAAATTTGTTGAAAACACAGTAATGGCAATTGAACTAAAAACAACAAATGAAAAACCTCCTCCAGTGCATGGGCCCTCTGCAACTGATTCGGCTGAACTACTAGCTGGTTAAATATGTGCTTAAGCAATCATTGGCAACACAAACTTTGTATTATGATAAAATGAAATCTGAATATAAAGTATCAGCAAAAATCTTAAACTTAACACTTAAATTTGAACTATCTTCTCGGCCTTTTACAATCGATTTTTAAAGGAAAACTCATAGCAGTTTGTGAGATAAACTTGCTACAGGTGGCTTGATTTGAATTAGACTTGCAATAGGACTATTAAACTCTTGATTTGCTACAATAGAGAAAATCAAGAGTCCTGCTGCTTTCGGATAACGTACTTTGACCATATGTTTGACCATGATCTTAGGCCTACTTTTCTGTCGATCTGGATCGAGTGAATAGGATAGAATCCATGTAAAGATGATTCTAGAAACGCCCATGTGGCCCATTTCTTCATTTGACACCTGGAACTTTCCAAACCATGAGAGTAGCTATAGAATCCATAGTTAGCTGTAGAATAGGCTACGTTCTGTAGCTAAATTGCAAACAATCTATCGAAATATCAAGAACATGGAAATATAACATGGAAATCATTTTAATGCATCCTTAAGACAAAACCTAGCATTTATCATTGATTGGGGTATTTTATCTTATGAGAAAGTGATGGAAAGAGGTGAGAAAAACTGTCAAAGAGAGGGTAATTTTGAGGTTCAACAAGTGGTAGCCTACACGCTGGTAGGCTTAGGGTGCACTATCAGAGTCAATTTTGCAAGTCATTTTAGATAATATTGTCTTCAATTGATATGGTTTTGTCTTAATTGTTAATTGTCTTACATAAAATTTGTCTTAATTGCCATTGTCTTAAGTGGCCATTGTCTTAATATTAAATTTCGTCTTAAAATATTTTTGTCTCAAGTTGTTTTTGTCTTAAATATAAAGTTTTGTCTTAAAATATTTTTGTCTTAAATTGTTTTTGTCTTTAAATATTTTTGTCTCAAACGGTTTTTGTCTTAAAGATAAAGTTTTGTATCAAAATATTTTTGTCTTAATTTGTTTTTGTCTTAAAATATTTTTGCCTCAAATTGTTTTTGTCTTAAATATAAAGTTTTGTCTTAAAATATTTTTTCTTAGAATGTTTTTATCTTAAATATAAATATTTCTCTTAAAATATTTTTGTCTCAGACTCTTTTTGTCTTAAAACATTTTTTGTCTCAAACTCTTTTAGTCTTAAATCTTATATTTAAGGCAATTCAATCGATATTAAATTTTAATTTAAAATGACTAAAATAAAAATTGAATTTTTAAGACAGAAGATTTCTATTGTCTTAAAAAAATGTCTTAAAAGTGCCCTTCATGTAGTAGTGTATTTTAAAATGTATATAGGTTTAACTCATATATTGATTATTTTATAATTAATAACAAATATTTAAAATAAAACTATAATAAAGTTAATTTTTATGATTTAAAAAAAATGGAAGTATTTTCATTTTTATCATAGATTGATGCTTATTTGTGTTTACTAAACATTTAATTTATATTACTAGTTTGCGAGTTTAATGATTAAAAACTTTTCTTTTTACAAAAAAAATGAGTTCGAGTTTGAAAAGAGACATATTTTAATAGTCAAATCTTTACATAAAATTAGTTTTATTTTTTATTTTTTTTAAAGGCATTATATAAGCTCGTGCTCATGCTCAATTTTTATATGATGAAGATAGTTTACTTTTTAATTGAAAATTATTTATTTAATAAACTAGTTACGCCCTAAGGCATTCCTCTTTGAAAACAACTCCCTTAGTTGCCACTGTGAACAACTCTGCAACTTTGGATTGAATGTTAGACAATTGAAAATTTGTTTGTCGTCAGATTAGTAGTTAGAAAAAACAGTTAGCTTGCCTTAACAACTAGGGAAAAAATATATACAACCCTTCCTAGAAATTCTACGAAGTCGCCAAATGCGCAAAGCTTCAGGGGTTGCAGAGGCCAAACCCTCTCCTATGAGCTAATCATCTATCAAATCTAATCTAAAGGTAAGTCCCGACTATTGATTGCACCAAGTGGAGAGCCTTGCTCAGGTGACTTAGGTGAACAATCATGAAGAGACAAGAAAGAAGAAGAACAAGGTGGTAAGCCCCACCCATGTGATTCTTCATAGTGATATGCTACTCTGAACCTGATAGTAATGGGCTGCTCTCCTTTTTCTTGGCATCATGTTGATAAGATCCAGTCGCAGAAGTGACCCAATAAAATTGTGCTTTTGTGTCTTTCTATAATTGTGATCATGGTCAGAAGTTCATCATCGATTCCAATCAACAGGTTCAACATCTTCATATTTATATTTATTTCTTTTTGGGGTTTATCCTTCATTGCTTGCAGTTTTCCCTACACTGTTCAGTATTCGGAAAGAAATAAGTTTAGTATATGTAAAAATGTAAAAACATATGAATTACAAATAGTAACTATTATGAATTTAGAAAACTAGATAAAGAAGAAAATGTTACTATTGAGATGAGTTACAGTGGCAGAAATTGATTGTTATAGTGGCATAAATTCATTTTTACAGTGGCGACAAGTCACTGTTACAGCTATAGCAACAATGATTTGTTGCTACTACAACAATGAGTTGTCGCTACTACAACAACTAGTTACCGTTACTGCAACAGCTAGTTGCTGCTACCTCAAAAGCAAACGGATTTGGGGACAGAGGGGATGAGGAAGTGACAAATTTCCAAATAGATACACAAAAAAACATTGAGTTTCCTAATAACAAACAATTTCCAAATAACCGCGAGTGAAATTACCTTTGCTATTGTTCAAGAAAGAAAGGGAGACAATCTGGTATTCTGTAAAGCTCCACGCCTGGTATTTACTGGGACTTGCGTATTCTTTAAAGTTGATGTTTCAATTCTTATGCAACTATTTCCCCTTTAAATCTTGATGTTAGTTATTCGAGCTATTTCCCCTTTAAAGCTCATTGTTAACCATTCGAGATATTTCTCCTTTAAAGCTCGTTGTTAACCATTCGAGCTAATTCCCCTTTAAAGGTTGATGTTAACAATTTGACGAAATTAAAGCCTTTCCTCACTCAACCGAATGAAAGCCCTTTTCTCACTCGATGGAATGAAAATATAAACACTTGGTCGACGTAATGAGCTCCAAATCCAAATAGGATAGAAATGAGGTTTCGACTGTTAAACCACTTGACAGATCATCCATTGTCTGACAGGCCACACGTGGTAGATAGCAAGGCCATTCGACAGATATGCAACATTTAATCTCATT
The DNA here is from genome assembly GCA_034641835.2 of Pinus albicaulis. Lineage (NCBI taxonomy): Eukaryota > Viridiplantae > Streptophyta > Pinopsida > Pinales > Pinaceae > Pinus > Pinus albicaulis. The sequence continues at coordinate 1,852,004,472 of CM076575.1, read as the reverse complement.
AATTCAAATTATCCTTCATCCCATTCAAATTTCAAATTGGAACGACGACCTGTCACATCGACTTTGGAGTGGTTGTGTGAGTTAGGTGCCCCGCTCGTGTCTTGCTGTGTACTCTGGCCTGCAAACGAAGGGATAGCGTCGAAATAGACCTTCACTACCCATGATAGCTGGATGGCGAGGGAGTTAATGGACGTTAACCTCTGTTTAGTTAACATTTGGGACAAGCTCAATGGAAGGCCTTCGCCAACAGTGCAGGGCTGCGAAATCCAAAGGGAATTTTGTTGAATGGTTAGCCTAGAAAATTAGTATTTTAACCAATCATGCGTTAATGGACATGAAAACAAAACTCTAGGAATGTGTGTACACAAGGAGATGCGAGGAGAAAAATTAAAGGCAAAGTTGTCGCATGTTAATGTTTGAGCACACACGAAAAGTAATACACGACCGTACATCTTCACATTTTTCACAGTTAAGAAAAGTACAAAACGCTTCACAAGTAGGTGAAATAGGCCAAATATCAACCTTAGTTTGTAATGTCAATGTCATTGATTTAAATTAAAATAAAACAAATGTAATATGCAAGATTGTTGCTTACAACTTGCTTCTCATTCAAAAATAATAAATAATTTTAAATAAGAATAAGAATAATATATATATATATATATATATATATATATATATATATATATATATATATATATATATATATATTTAATATTAAAAGCTAATATAAATATGTTGTAAAATAAATTAAAAAATAAATATTTACAAAATATTTTCATTTTGAAATGAGTTATGGTTTTTGGGCAAATGGTATTAGTAGGTGTAGTCTTTGTCCCATGGTATTGTAACATAAATTAAAATAAAATAATTATAAAATATTTTGATTTTAAAATGAGTTATTGTTTTTGAGATATTGATAAGCCATAATATTGACCCTTGAAATCCTAACAAAGCCTTAATTATATATATATATATATATATATATATATATATATATATATATATATATATATATATATATATATATATGAGTTCTTTATCAAAACCTATCATTAACCAAAATTCATATATAACTAATAGAAATCCAATCCATAAAACTCTTATAAAAACAAAAATCAAATTTAATTTCTAAAAATACCTTTAATATAGATTTTTAATTTTAATCTTTAGAAAATATATCGCATTGTTAAAAAATATTCAACCGATGGCACTCAATGTAGAACCATAGTTATAATAATACATACAAAAAAAAAAAAAAAAAAACTAAAAATTATTATATAAAAATTATTTTTTAATACTAAACCAAAACATTCAAAAACAAATACTTTAACAAAACATTCAAAAACAAATACTTTATCATTTAAAAACAGTATGTTATACATATTAGAGCGTCTTCCATTCTGAATTATATTTTCGTGATGTTTGATATACTATATTAGTCTTCATTGATTTATTATTGAAGATATAAAATTTGTTTTAAATTAATAAATGTACTTTATCATTTAAAAACAGTATGTTATACATGTTAGAGCGTCTTCCATTCTGAGTTATATTTTCGTGATGTTTGATATATTATATTAGTCTTCATTGATTTATTATTGAAGATATAAAATTTGTTTTAAATTAATAAATTTAGGTTGCTAGATTGTAAGTGTTTGGAATCAAAATTGATCAGCGACATTGAATTTAGAGAAAAAAAAAATGATCACTGATAATTGTGGAAGGTGTTGAAATATTATTACTTATCATATTTAAGATATTTTTAAAAATTTTAATTAAAATTATTTAAAAGATATTTTAAAATATGATGACAGAATTAAAAAAAGTGTTAACTCCTCAATATAAATTTGAAATTGCAGCGCATTTCACAATGCTATCATTGGTGACATTGTTGATTTATTTTAAATCACCGACATTAAAAGCCTGAGGATATAATAAATCTTGGGATGTTCGCTGTGAGGACTTTCCTGGCAAGTGAATATCAAGGCTTCACGCCACTGCTATTTATTTCTTTTAATTTGGATTCATTCATGTCTAGGTGTATCATAATCTTACCGCCAGATATTTTTGCAAAGTTGTTTTGTTTTTGTTTTTTTTGTTTTTTCCACGATGAAAAAATACTGTTTTTATATTGAAATATATAAACAGTACAATTCCATGTGCTATTAAAAAACATGTCTCCAATTATAGATCATTATTGGACAATACGAGGAGAAATGCATGTAAACCGGCGACATAACCCCATCAAAATTAGACATAGATAGTCCAGTCATGTAGATATATAAAGTAAAAAACAAAATCAAAATTTCGAATAGACATATCTGTTTATCCATCCACTTTACAACTGAAAGTGATGATCTTGAAAAACTAAGGTCCATAAAATTAAAATCCCAGCTCGCATGTTGCACTCAGAGATATCAATCCTCTGAATACCTAATAACAGTAACTGGCTCGTTTGATGTAGTGGCCCATCTGCCTCCTCCGAAAACATATATAACAGGCTCGCTTGATACATTGGTCTAGCTGGCCCGATTCGGATGATTTATTCATGGGATGGGAATGTCACTAGTCCATATGAGTTTTCTGTCTCTATAATGACCCACCTGCAAAACACCAAATACCAAACAGATACCTTTTTCGACAACCCATTAGCTCTAGCGTTGTTTTTCCTGTAAATATGATGCAAAGGAGGATAATTCATCTTTTCCCACAATTTTTTTTTTCTCAAGAACCATCCCTGAGATCTCTGGGAGGATAGGGATGAAGATCTTGAGATGGCATCAATAATGATTCTGGAATATCCATAGATATTGACCCCAGCCAATCCCAAGTTGTGGGCAATCAATAACCCACACCATAGAGCCATCAACTCCACCATGTTGTTAGTGCCCATACCACCATTCCAGCAGATATGAATTCTTTCCGATTGAGATAACTTGATCCATGCACCACACCCCATTACCCCATCGTGACAAGCCCCATCAAAGAAAATCGCAGGGAGGGAAATGGGGTGGGGCCTAATCCTTCTAGACCCATCGCAAATTGTTTCCTTTGGAGGCGCCATGTCATTGATCCATCTCATTATAGCAGTATAAATATGAGGGATGATTATTGTTTTACCTTCAAAAATACACAAGTTCCTAGCAAGCCATACTTCCCATATGAGGAAGAAAGGTAAGGATTGAAATTGCCCCTTCACCTTATCCCATATGTGAGCAGCATCCATGAAATCCACCAAAGACCATGATGGTTGGAGATGAAAGTCACTAAACAGGTTCCATTTATGAACAACCATGGGGCAGGTGAAGAATAAATGTTCCACTGTTTCATCATTTTGTAGACAGAAGATGCACCTACCCGGACCATATAGGCCCCTCTTAATGAGAGAATCCCATGTGAATATTTTCTTCTTCCATACCAGCCATCCAAAAAGTAGAACTTTAGTAGGAATTCTCCTATGCCAAAATTTCTCAAAACCAATAGAAGTATAATCATTAATTGAAAATAGGTTGATATTGTAGTAAATGTCCTTCACAATCAATGATTCACCCTTCATTTTCCCAGCCCATACTAATTTGTCTCCGTCGTTACAGAGGCATAAACCGGCCACCTGAATTTTCTTCTTATACTTCATCCATTCAGCAGCATCTTGGCCCGCAAGACCCATCTGAGTAGCCTTTTTTAGAATAGGTGCACTATGAGCCCAATAATGGATCACTTGTGATAAATATATGATGCCTCTATGAGCCAATCAGTGCACCATCCACTGACTGATGAGGGAAGCCTCTGTGATTCTACAAATCTTGTCACTGCTCAATAGGATCTTTTGGCCATTGCGAAATCTCCAAGCAAGCCCACCTGCAAAAAATTGTATGATCTTTCTGAAGCCCAACCACATAGCTGACCTGGATCGAGGGTAAGTGAATTTGCAGTAGTATAATATGTGAAGGGGGTCACCCGAGACATATTTGCACCTAATTATTTCTGACCATATACCATTGCCATGAATGGCATGCCACAGAGATTTGGTTAGGAGAGCTGAGTTAAAAGCCTGGGTGTTTAAAATGCTCCATCCCCCCAAATTTTTCGGGCAGAATAAAATCTCTAGTTTGCATAGGTGATGCTTTTTTTCCATGTTGACCCCCCCCCCCCCCCCCACCCTGCATAAGAACTGAGATAGAATGGTATTGATCTGTGAAATAGTTTTCTCTGGAATGTAGAAGAGATGACCCCATAATACAATAAGCTGGGACAAGAGTGCTTGTATCATTATAAACCATCCTCCCAAAGAAAACCACTTATGAGTCCATTTTGAGATTTTAAATTTGAATTTCTCAACAAGCCATAACCAATCTCCCACCTTATACCCACATGGTTTGATCCTGTATTCGAGATATAGAAACCCCTTTGTCACCAATTTAGATTGAACACTAAGAAAATCAGTAATAAAATTAATCTTCGCCTCATCACCAAATTCACTAAGAAGGAAAGATTTTTCCTTATTTATACATAGTCCAGAGGTAGCAACAAATCGGTTAAGCAAATAATGTATATAGAACCAGTGATTTCAAATGAGTCTTCTGAAAATAAGCAAATCATCAACAAATAAGGAGTGGGAAATATTCATAAAATTTGAGAAGGAGAAACCAACAATGAAGCCCTCACGCAATGCCATATTCATGAGGTTGCTAAAACCATCCATTACGAGTATGAATATAAGGGGCGACAATGTGCATCCCTACCTTAAACCATGTTCAGCACCAAAGAAATTAGTAGGCATCCCATTTATGATAACAACATATCTGACTGAGGTTATGCATCCCGTAATCCATCGAATGGATCCAATGGGGATCCCAACCTTCAGAAGAACAAGGCGGATATATGACCAGTCAGCTCTATCATAGGCTTTGAGGAGATTGATCTTCATGATGAGGGCTTCCTTTTTCCCAGTGTGCATGGAATGCATAGCCTCCTATGCAATAGCAATAGCATCATGTATAGAACGTCCTTTAAGAAAACCATATTTCTTTGGAGAAATGGCCTTTGATAACGTCTCTCTGATCCTATTAGAGATAATTTTAGAAGATATTTTATATATAATATTGCACAGGATAATCGGTCTGAAATCCGAGAAGAACTTTAGATCAAATGTTTTGAGAACAAGAGCCAAAAAGGTGGCATTCATGTTTGTCGGTATATGCCCCAAAATCCGACCTTATTCAACAATTGCAGTGATCTCATCATCCATAATATCAATAAACTGAATATAAAATTATGTCGGCCATCCATCCTTTCTCGGGGATTTGTCATGGGAAAATTACTTCAACGTCAATACCACTTCCATTTTTGCAATTTCAGAGTTTAAAACTCTGATGGCCTCATCATCAAACATGCTGGGAATATATTGCAAAACCCAACGCTGACAATCTGAGTCTATGTTCCGGTATGCTTGGTAGAAGGCCGAGAAACGCCTGTAGGCCTCCTCCTGAATATCCTGTGTTGTTGTAGCATAACTCCCATCCTCTCTTTGAATGTGCCAAATGGTATTTTTATTCCTTCTATCATTTTCACCTTTATGAAAATTTTTGTGTTCAGGTCTCCTTCCTTGAGCCAAATAATCCTGCTTTTCAGCTTCCATGTAAGTTCTTCAATCCACAGGATCTCCATCTTTCTTTTCTGTAGTTGATCAATTAGATTTTATGTCTCCTGATTGGGTGCTTTATTTACAAATTTTGCATGTAGACTACAGAGATTTCTAGAAATGTCCTTTATTTCTGCCGGAGCAGGTCCTTTTTAATCTCCCATTTTTTTGTTAGGCATTTGATCCTTTGTAGTTTTTTATGAAATCTTTCACATCCATAAGAGCCCTCGAAAGGAGTATTATTATTCCAGCAGTCTCTAACAAGCATGTTGTATTTGGGATCCTCTAGCCATGCTCGATTAAATTTAAAAGGAATCCCCCTTCTCCTCTGCTCCTCCCGCCATGTGAGAAAAATGGGCATATGATCAAAAAGATCTGATACCACCACCCCTGTCCTTAATTGTCCTAGTTGAGAAAAAAATGATTCACTCACCATTGCTTTGTCTAGTCTTTTTCCAATGAAGTCCCCATCCACTCGTCGGTTGGTCCATGTTGATATGACGGGGAAAGGTCTAATGTATTTAAGGAGGGCCTTATCAAAAATCCATCCAATGTGACTCACCATTGGGTCCAGCCTTGTTTTAGCTCCCCATGATTCACCCGAATTGAGAGTGGAGTTATAATCTCCAATGAAAATTAAGTTACCAATATTAAGAATGCCAGATCTGTATAGTTGAGACCAGAAGGCAGCTCAATTTTGGCACGGAGCATATAAATTAACAATATTATAAATGCCTTGTAGTCCCTTTATATGTCCAGACAGAATAATACCCCCGAAGAAACTGTATGCCTGAAATTTGGCATATGATGGATTCCAAATAGCCAAAAGACCATCAGCATGTCCCTCCGCATTGAGAGTGGCAGCATGCCATCCCAGTCTGATAGCTAGTATAGTACTAATAGCTTTAATCCTGTTACACAAAGTCTCCTAGAAAAGAACAATATCCGGATTCAGATCCCTCAACAAATCTCTTAGGCGAAGGTGTTTGGAGGAGTCTCCTATACCCCTCATATTCAAGGATAAGATGTAAGTCATTTGTTACCGTAGGAGGGTTGCTTGCTCTAAGTGCCCTGAGGTCATCTGATGTAGAGATGGGTACATCCATAAGGTCAAAGAAATCATCATGAAATAGGGACTTGGTTTTAAGTCTACCCCTGAAGTGCCTAGTCCCAGATTTTGTTTTTTTCCTCACAGTAATATTATTGCTCGAGACTGGAGAAATGACAATATCAGATTCCTCTAGATGTCATCAAAAATGGTCAATGCTGCCATGTCTAGGTTTGGGTTGCCTATAAGAGAGTTAATGTCACTACCAACAATATTTTTAGGGAAGTCTGAGATATCAAAGGTTTCGTTAGGACGCAGGGAGGGGGGAGATGCCCATTCAAGGGGTGGCATGGACGGGGAGATATGTAAGGGCACTACTGGGGTGTTATATGGAGGGGGATCGTCAAATGACATGAAAATAAAGGATATTTTATGGTCAGTCCTACCTATCTCAAGACCCGAACATTTATTAACCATCAACTCATTACTACCCACCGAAAGTCCAGGATCAATGGGGGGAATAAAATCATTTATAGGAGGAGTAGATTTTTCACTAAGGGCGATAGTAAAGGCATATACCTCATCATCAGTGGACAGAGGAGTAGACTTACCTGATGGGAGATATTCTTGTCTTTCATTTGTTGCCATGTCCCTCCTCGAGCCATCAGTACTCTGTTTCCCCTGTCGTGGGTACTTGAGCCTCATTGGACAACTTCCTTTTAAATGGCCAATGCGGTGACAAATAAGGCATCTAAACGATACGCCCCAATAATCAACTCTTTTCCTATGCCTTCTTTGTTCCCAAACCAGTTCCACATCCCCGGGCAGACCACCTAAGAAACATACCTCCACTAATAACCACACAATTCTTTTATCACTGGATCCAAGAATACTAGGATTAATGTACTTCGTACTCCCAATGGAGTTTCCAATGGCCCTTAACACTTTTAACGTTCAAAATTCTAGCGGGAGACCTAGAAGCTTTACCCAAATAATTTTACTTTTAGGAGCCTCCATGACCAGGTTAAAGCTGAGATACCAGGGGAGTAGTTGCATGAAGCTTTTCCCCCTTACCCACGTCTTGTTCACAATCAAAGCAACGTATTTTTCATGCATGAAGTGGATACTAAACGAGTTTTTTAGTAGTAAGCTAACCTTCAGGGTATAGCCCACAATTGGACTCCAATATTTCTTTGCCCAGTCCATCATATCCACATCATGTCCATCTGCGAACATCCGACGACCTATAAGAGCTCGCTTTTGGAGGCTAGCCACCCACCCCCATAGGTTGTCATATTCCAAAGCCAACTCCTTGACATCCATTGTAGGTTTGTAACAGGAGGTCTGTTTCTATCCACGACCTCGCTGTCGTGTAGCACCTCTGCAAGCAACTTTCGGATTCCTCACAGCTAGTTCATCTTTTTTGCCATCGTTGAAGCCTGGGGGAACAATAATGGACTGAGCTATCAGTCAGGCATCCACCTCTAATTCCCTTTGTCGATTTTGTTCAGCTACAAATGTGGAAGCAATTAGAGCTTCATGCGTGGACGTGTCAGAGGAAAGAAAATCATGATTCTCAGCCATGATGAAATCCCTAAATGTTGCTGACAATGGCCATTGTGTATGCGGAATGGGCAAGTAGGTATGGGTCTAATCCCACTCAGAATTTGGCAATCCGAGACAATAGTCGTCGAATGTGAAAAGCATATAGTACAAACATTAAGAATGTTCATATCCTGCGTTGAATATCCCAACCACTCATAGTATATAAGTAGTAGGAAGTCAGAGCATTAATCCATTGTTTATTGAAATGAGTGAAACCAAGATTTTTTAATCTAGGGAATGTCAGTGTGCTTGTAGATTCTATAAAAGGAAGACGTCACCCGCATATAGAACAACCTGGAAATTCCATTATGCGTCTACGTATAACCTTGATGTGTGTAATCTATCAGCCACCCTAGCTGTTATTGCACCCACCATCAATGAACTTTGAATTCCCAGCCACTGACAAGAGCTGTCAATATAGTATTCACCACCAAGTGTGCAAGTCCGAAACAAGATTTCAGGGGAACAAATGCTGGCTGGAAAAAGGTGGTGAGCCTAATCCACCGGAAAAACCAGAAGAGGAACTAAAATGAGAAATTTAAACATGGCAGCAACAACAACAACAACAGCCTGGGCATCACCGCCACCTTGAGCAAATTTGTATGCTAAAACCTTTGTAGGGTCTAGAAATAATGAAAGATTCCACCTACTTATGCCATAAATAATACCATTTTGATGGATTTTGAACTGGTTGAGAGTCAGAGTCGGACGATGATTCTTGTGAGGGGATTCTACCATCGTGATTTAACATTTGCCTTGTAGTTTGTATTGTACATATCCACTAATATGACTATAGCAACACCATTAAGAAAATGATCATAAACACCTCCTCCATCTCAGTGGGCATCTTCTACTAGATAATGACAGTGTTGGAACAATTATACACCCTATGCATCAACAACTCCCCCTTTAAAAACGAGAATATTTCTAGTCCCAAAAGTAATAGGTTTTTTTCGAGCATCACCAAGCACCTCTATACCCTGAATCCTATCTTCCAAATATTTATAGTTCTAGTATAGAGTAACATTCTTATGTGAAGACTGTCCTCGGACCATATAGCTTCATTCCACTAGCAGACCTAAACTACCAACCCAACATCCCTATACAGATTGGTTCCAGCCCCTCAGGATGCCATGTTAATCAAACGACATTGAGTAACAACGTACCCAAAATCCCTTCCATGGTCACATCCATACCTAGATGAGCTATCCTATGCTGAAGACGAGAAAAATCATAACAAAATAAACACCAACCTGCAATTTTCGAGCGAAAGAGGAAAGATGAAGACAATTAGTACCAAAAAATTAAAACATGAAATCTGTGCAGTGGACAATTGGTTGTATAAGTTTTTTTTAAGCTTCCACCAATATGGATGGTAAATGTGCCTCAGTACCTAAAAAAGGATGGAAACTAAATTTAAAAGAAAATAACAAAATGTATATTTTATGTTAAAGATAAGTGTGTTTCTTTATTTTTTCTTTACCTTGGTCTTGATTGTGTTAACTTTATTTTCTTTCACCCCATCTCCATTTCCATATCAAACTAAAAGATCCAAAAATAATGATTATATTGTATATTGAATAAATAATGAATTGAGTATTATAATTTCAATAATATATTGAATGTTGAAATCCAAAATAAAATGAAATGGAGAATTAAAATTATTATCGAGGAATGCTTAATAATTGTATTAATAAATAGTTAGATATGATACATAATTTTAGTAAGTGTTGTAAGGGAGTTTAGTGCTTAATAAATAGTTATATTTTATATGATTAAGTATATTTTTTTTAAAGACAATTAGTTACTCATAATTATTACTAGAATTAATTAAATTATTTTAAAAGTAAAAGAAAATTTAGATTTTTTTGAATGGTAAGTTAATGTGAATATTTATCAATTGTAATTTTATTTTAGTAATTAAGTATATTCACAATATTCTATATATTAGTTAATAATATTGTGCAATTAGTAAGAGGTAATATATTATATGTATATTTACTTACTAATATATATAATGTTGTTAAAGAATATTGTTAAAATATTTTAGTAATTATGTCTATTCACAATATTTTATATATATTAGCTAATAATATTGTGCAATAAGAGGTAATATATTATATTTATATATACTTGTTAATATATATAATGTTGTTAAAAAAACTTCTTACTAGAGAATTAGTTTTAGGGGAATAAACAATTAATTTCTGTTTTTGTTTTTTTTTCTTTGATTTTTCTTGTTTCTAATTCAATAGCCACTATTTAGCAATAATACTTCTCTCTCTCTCTCTCTCTCTCTCTCTCTCTCTATATATATATATATATATATATATATATTAACAAATAGGTAAATATTTATAAGTATAAAAAATGTGAAGGTAATGCTCAAACTGATTGTTATAGTCTATGTTCCTAGCCATTCGCAATGACTAATGATAATGATGATAATATGAATAATAAACAAGACATAACGATTCATATGTTCCTTTATTCTTGACACTTATATGGCTATTATATGAGAACCATTACCTTCAATTGGGGGAATTTTGATGTTTAAAACATGTCTCCTAAGGAAAATAATAAACTAAGAGCTATGAAAATTTGAATGAAAAAATAGAAAACTATATTTTTCAATTATATTTTCAACTTATTTTCTTATAGGTTTAGTCAAATGTAAAGTGTATCCCAAGAACTCCCACTTAGCATATTTTTGAGTAAACAAACACAAAACAAATGGAAAATACATGGAAAAAATGTGTTTTGAGGTCTATTTTTTACCTCAAAAATCTCCTAATGCTTCTTCAAGCTTCCATAGTCATCATAGGGATATGTTCTCTTATTCTTAAGTTTCTATAAACATCACCAAGATTCATCATTATATTTGATGAAGGGGGAGCATAGAGGTGTGGTGACCAAACTTTTCTCAAGGATGGGATTCATGTTATAGGATATCCATTGGAAGGGTTAATTGACCCTTCTTCAAGCATAGTATTTCCAATGAGAGGATGCATGAGGATGAATTAGCTAATAACCCTTTGTCATGCATCATATTCTCATCTAAGAGATCATAAGGAAAGATTGTCTAGGGGGTCATATTCTTTCTAACAAACATCCTAGGTTCTTTACCAAAGTATTTTCATCATGTGGGAGCACTAAGAGTATTCAATTAACTCTTCCTCAAGTATAGTATTTTCATTAAGAAAGACCCATGTGAGGATTTATTAGACCTTAAGCATAATATTGATGTCATAGAAGATTATATGGAATGTTTTTCAAACCCTTTTTTATGCATAATATTCACACTAATGGGGAACTCAAGGAAGGATTAACCAACCTTTTATTGATCCTACTATTTTCATCACGAGGGAGCATGAAAAAGGGTATGCTGACCCTTTTTAAAGAATTAGTCATTTCATTGGTGGATATTTTAAGGAGGAGTCAACCAACCCTTCCTCATGCATGGAATTGTGTCATATAGGATCCCATGGAAGTGTTAGACAACCCTTTTTGAGGAATAATATTCATTATTGAGGAGTGTGAGAAAGAATTGATTTATCCTTCCATGAGCATACTAGTATCTTCCTTGTGAGGAAGTACTGAGAAGGCTCGATTGATCCATCCTCAAGCATAGTTTTCTAATTAAGGGAGTACAAAGGGAAGGGTTAACCTATTAATCTCATAATCCTAAAGTTATAAAAGTCTAAATTAATTGTTTTAGGATTTAGTTTAATTTGACATTTTTTTTCACTTTTTTGAGAGGATGTATAGATTAATATATAAAGGACACTCATCACACTCATTATATTAAACGATTGGATGTTCTCCTAGAATTTAACTTAGAGTTTTCCTATGTAAACTAGCTCTATTTTCATGTAAGGTTCATAGGATTTTATCCTTTTATTATATTTGCAACTTTTTTTCTTTATTTAATAATATTCTATGTGAGGAAAGTTTTTAAACATGATATCAAAGCCATGTTGAATAATGTTGGAAGAATTGGTGATGTATTGAGGAAGCAAGGAAATCTCCACAAGACCACCCTCCATCTCTCCAAATTCAAGGGTAGTAGTATTGATGTAATCTTGTTGTCAAGTCAATAAGGAAAATGTTATTTTGATTGCAACAAATATTTTTTTTTTTTTTGTTTCAAGTTTTAGTAAATAAATATCATCATTTTCACTAGTTAAAAGTATTGTATTAGATCTTATTCTCATCTTTTTCTCTTCTTGAATCTTTATAACTAGTTTTTTTTATCAGATTTACCTTTTTTTGCAAGTAGAACAATTGTAATCGAATTTGTATTTGTTAAATATTTGATTTTTCATATTGTAGATTTCATTAAAAGCATTTATTGCAATTGTAATTCTATTATTTTAAAGTATCACATTGATATTTTGGATAGATCTCATCAAATTCGCTGCTTTTCAAATTTATTAGAGGGCTCATATTGTATAAATTGCTTCAAATCTACTTCTAAATTTTTACAATTAAAATGATATTGTAGATTTTGACTTTTTCTTTAAGCTTCGTCTATCATTTTTTATTAAAAAGTTGTAAAGTAGCAAAATTTCAAAGGCCAAATTCCCATGATCACCTTCATGCATGTCTATTGTCCACACCATTTGAATTTAGACTTGGTTTCAGAGACTCCCCGAGCAGTGCTTATTGAAGTTGATATGCACTAGATCATCCATCCATAAGGGAAAAGTTACATCATTTTGATAGATAAGGATTTGAAGTTGTTTCCCTCTAAGTGTATTAAATTGCACATTTGTATCAATTCTTATATTTGTCTTTTGTTGTTACAATATGATCACTTTAAATTATTTTCCCCAAGTGTTAGGGTAAAGTTGACTGAATGAAATATTCAAAGTTGTTAGGTCCACAATGGTGGTTCTAATCACATTGTTTTGGTGGCCCGTCGTATTAGAGCCCATGGATTACATGTGATGAAGCGTTTAGAAGGTTTGGGGTCTCTTCATTATAATGTGCTTTATTTGAGTGGAGGGCTCACTTGGTTTTCTTGGCCACTTTTAAGTAAATGCATCCCTTATTTTAAGTCATAATATAATAATAGATATATTTTTGGTTGGGTTTTCTACAACTGGAGGTATCCCTAGAAAATCATTGTGTGCATGGTTTATTTTGTATTATTCTATGTATAATTTTTATCATTATTTATCTAATATTGTTTTTATCTTTAACACCAAGCCATTGAGAAACACCATAAAATCAACAATGTGTCTCATTGAAAATATAGTAAGATGTAGCATGAGCTAAATTATTGCTTAATTCATAGTGAATACCATGACTTACTAATAATGCATGTCCAAAAAACCATAACTCATGTTCATCTATGATTTTTCTTCTAATCAATTAATTTAATTAAAAAGGAAGAAAGCGCATAACTCCTTTTAAGACCATCCATATAATAATTATTCATAATTAAATTAAAATTCTAGAAGCCCTATTCCAAACTAGACACACTATGAGTGTAATTACAATCATTACAATATTATCATTATAATATTATTATACTGTTAAGAATATTATGATATCATTAATATTTATACCATTACACATTAATTACATCATTTAACTATATTTTTTATAGGTTGTAATACTATTATTACTTTATAATATAATTATATATTTATTATTCTTATTAATTGCGATATTTTTCTTTTCTTTCTAGGATTTTTTTGGGGTGCCTTATAGTTTTTCTACATCTCTCCTTCTTGGTCTCTCCTCCACTATTAATTTTTTTTTCTTCCTTTATATAATTTCGTGTCCTGAAGATGGAATCAACTTTGAGATTTGAAACATTGACAATCATTCCTTGAATTGTACATCTTTTAACCTTGAATAGAATGAACACCACAAAAGTTTTGTTTCAAGGCATTTTTTAATTGAAAAAAATTATGACTAGGGAGCCATATTGAGATATATTTAGGGGAAACTGCCAAAAATGGGGGAGAAACAAAGCTATCCCACATGAGATCCTAAGATAGATGTTATTTGAAAAACCCACAACCCTACGAGATGTCTTGTCTGCCTTCAAGTGTAGTATCCACATTAATTGGTGTAAAAAAAGCCTCATCATGAATCTAGGGTCCTCTAAATTGGTGGATTGAGAAGTTTCTCCATGCAAGTTTATAATTTGATGTTCTATGAATTCTTTTTGGGATTTGATTGTAAACAAAATTTTTGAAATGTCAAAAGTGATGGGGAAAAAAATTGAAACAGTAAAATTGATGTCTAAGTTTCCCATCATAAATTTTAATGAGTGGTTTACATGTAGAGGTTGAGTGAATATATCTTTTTCTTAGTTGTAGCCCCCATTTCTTATCACCATTCCTTGATCAATTTTTTAGAAATGAGTTTCGTACATACACTAGAGAGGATAAAGAGAAAGATTTAAGTGATTCCATTATCTAGTTAACATTGCTTTCACAGATTTTATAAATCATTCACTTTGTTTTCAATAGTTATAGAGTATTGAAATGCTCCTTATGATTCTCTATCAAAAATAAGAGTTCATTTTATATGTGTAAATTTGGTAACAATAGTTGATACCCTTCCATCCACCATCTCCCTCATAACAACCTTCACCATTCCTAAGCGAAAATTTCACTTATGAAATTGATTATTATCATGTTTGTGATCTAATGTGAGTATTATTCTTAATCACTATATAGGTTATAAGGTGTAATGGTGGAAACATAATCTTATGTTTTATGTTTATGAATTATCTTCTGGAATTTCAGTGTTAATCAATTTGTGGGACTTAGCGGTTTGTGGTCCAAAGAAACTAAGAGTTTAATTTATGGGATTTAACAATTTGTTATCGAAAACATCTAAGATAATATTTTATCATTATAAATAAGATAAGAGGATGTGTGTTTCCCATGGAAAGATTATTGCATTTGTAGGATAATACTACGATATGATCTAAATAGTTTAAGGCATCAACAATTTGAAAATACATTTTTAGAGTCCATCATCAAGTAAAAAAATAGATTTTCTATCACTTTCTACTTTGACAATTATGAATGAGAAACTTTTAACATAAATGTTAGTAATTTTGTTTCTCTTTATATGTTTGGAAGAGGCATCATTAACCCTATTTCATTCTTAAAAATTTAGAATAGGTACTTAAAGTTTTTACATCAATATTAGTGTATGTAAAATAAACAATGGTGATAGTTTCATAGCAGCATAGTCCCCTCCTCTATGTGGCGTCTTTGTTTTATTGTTATTTGAAAATGATTTGTTTCTACAATCGTTTATGAAAATTTTCATTATTTTTTCTTGTGCACCTGCTTATGTCGCACCTCCACACTCCACATAATGAAAGCCACCTCTGCACTCCTCGCAATAAAATCCACCTACACACCTCTACACTTCACACAGTGATAGCTTCCTTTACACCTCTAGGGAAACATGATTTCCCAACTAAGAAAAGCATAATCGAGATAAACTGGGATCACAAAAGGCAATGATGGGTGGTGGAAAACTTCCACATTAGGCTTTTATAACTGATGTTTTCATGCATTGAATTTATTAGCTATGGACTTCATCGCAGACTCCTTAAAAAATGTCACGTCAATGTCATTTCTTTTTCTATAGGAAAATGAATTAAGTGGAGTTCTATTATCTTCTATAGGATTTTTGGTTAATTTGCAAAGAATTTCGCTAAGTAATAACAACTTTGAGAGTCCCTTTTGACTTCGTGTTTGAATTCCCTCTTGCATCCACACACTTCTTCCATATATCTTCATCCTGCAGACAACTTCTTCCACACAGCACTACTCCGCACAATTGCTTTCCCACATTTTTTATCCATATGTTGGCGCCAATAAAAAAAATCAAATTATTTTAACTTTCTATGTAGTCATGTAGTCATGTATTTTGATTAATCTTACAGAGGTTAATGTATTAAATCATAATTGAATATGTTTGGTGCGATCCATTTTGTTATTTATTTATTAATTTTCACACAATTATGAAAGGAGTGCAATAGAAAGGTATGTGGAGGATTTTTTGTTCCCTTCTCCACACACACTTTCTCCTGCACTCCATTTATAAGCACACCAAAATAAAGCTTCTACAAAGAATCAAAATGAAATCCCAAATTAATGCTCTAGATCGAATTTGTTAAAGATCATGAATCTATGTGCAATACAAAAGTAATCGTTGCATAAATATTCCCAAGATGTTACTCATATTTAATTCAATGGTTGTTTCAAATGGTGTCATAAATATACCAATTCTGCAGTACATGGTGGAGAGATATGTGTATCTGAAACATAGTTATTTCAACATGCTACAAGATATCGTGTTTATTTTTGCAATAAATTTACTAACAACAAATGTTCAAAGGTTTTTGAAATGTCTATTTTTGTTAAATAGTGTAAGGAAATTGGGAATAAGTGTGAAGAAGTGTAGAGCAAGCACTCAAAATTTTATATTCAAACATGAAGTTCTACGCGAAACATGTCTTTTCCTTTAACTTGTAGTTTTTCCTTTTTTTTATTGATATCTATATTTTCACAATAATTTCTCACACTAACAACAAAGTGAAAGCCTTTGATTTTGGCGAGATGCCTCAAATTGAAATTTGTGGAGGAAGCACAATGAAAGCTTCCTCCACACTCAAGATATTTTTGTTGTGTCATTAATGATTGTCAAGATAATGAAATATGGGGATCGAAGAGGAATACTCTGATTATGTAACACGTGTATGGATGAATATACCTTGGCATAAATTTCCACATAAGGACAAACAAAGTTAATTTTTCATAGTGCTATATTGTTCTTTGCTTTGATAATTGCATTTCTTCACCCCATAAAATCATAACATTATTCAGATTTACATCATTATTCATCGGCATATGAAATTATGTAGAAATAAAAATAGCATCATCATCAATGCAACAGAACATAAAGGAACACTAGAAGAAAAACATGCATGCATAGAGACACCAGGGTTCGTTGTAGACTAGGGATTACCCACTACGGGGAAAACCTTTGTAAATTCTTCTTCTAATAGATTTTCATCAAATGATTCAACATAAGAGAGTAAAATGATCCATATCTTCACAACAACTAAAATATCCATCAAATGCATCTAAACATTAAAAATTTGATTCTCATGACTATAATATATTATCACTACCTATAACCTACTACTAAATATTGTTGTCACTGAGTGGAATCTTTAGAGTACTGTAATTTAATATTTGAGTCCTGGATGCATGGAGGAGGAGTTGCACAATCATATATGACATTCTTAGACAATCCTAGGTGGACTTTGTGCATGCTTCCAGGGAAAAATATGCTCCAATTTGCCTAAGACCCCCGTATACACCCTTCAGGCTATTTTGCATGCGTCCAAGGCTCCCCCGATGCTCCCTTCAAGATTTTGTGAATGTGTCCAAGGCTCCCCAAACACACCCATGACCATTATATGCATGTGTCCAGGGATGAAATCTCCCAGTTCTGTGCCAGCATTTGAAAAACATAAACTCTAGATCAGTATGTGCTTCGACCCTGTATTTTTAGACCCTTGTGTGAGCTTCCTCCATCATACATGTACGAGCGAATACAAATAGAAGAGGAGAAGAGAACTTGATAAAAAATGTGTCCAAGTGAGCTTGAGGTCTCCTCTATTTATAGGATTCCATGAAGTTCCACTTGATGTTGAGGCTGACCTATCCATTGGTACATGTGCATAGGGCCGACCTAATCCAATATACATGAGTAGGTACATAAATTGAAAAACCAACTTCTTCTTGTCCAAATGAGGATATATTTGGGTCGATTTTGGTCCTCTCGAAAATAGGAATTAAATGCAATCATTATCTTCATCATATGAGCTATCCAAAGTGGAATTTGGCCAAAGTTTCATAATTTTAACACTCGCTCTCAACTAGGGAGAATTCCACCTGCCAATATCTGATCACTGATCAACATGACATACATCCCATCTCAAGTATCTCATCATCGTGAATCATCAATGTACATATCTTGATAATTTTTTCTTATCTATTTCCTTCTCATATGTTGAATATTTTCAAATCTAAAAGAAGAAGGATTTTCTACCGGAGGGGAGCTTAAGTTGCCATCCTCTATTCATCAGGCTACAACCTGGAACATCTGCTAGTGGGATACGACCTGAAATTTCTATCAACGTGATACTACACATATTCTTTATCAATGGACTAATGCTTGGAATATCTCTCGACGGGCTACTACCTGGAAATGTGTCATCAGGCTACAACCTTGAAATGTCATCAAGTTACTACCCAAAAATGTCATCGGGATACTACCCATAAATGTCAACGGGGTACTATCCAAAAATGTCATCAGTCTACTACCTAGAAATGTCATCGGGCTACTACCCAGAGATTCATCATGCTACTATTTGGAAACTTCATTAGGCTACAACCCAGAATATTGGTGGGGAGTCAGATCTATGACCCACATCTTCAATAGAGGGCATATCATCAAGGAGCACAACTCAATCTAGAACCACATCAAGGAGCTACTACTCAACTGAGAATCTCATGGAGGAGCTACTACTATGAACCCATATAGAGAAACAGGTGATATAGGGGAGCTACTACTCAACCCCTCCTATTGCCTACTGATCTTCCCATCAATGACCCTGAATAGTCGTGTGGTAGAACACTTGCATCATAATCCATATTAGACGAGATACCCGACTTACCAATAGGTAAGGATCACACGCCTCCAAGTGTCCTAAACTGTTGGTCGACGAAGAGAGATAATCCCAACAAGTCCAACTTGTGGGTATGATGCCAACTGGGGTATACTCTGCAATGACCAAGATAGGGTGAGATACTACTAAAACCCTATGGGTAAAAAAAAGGGGTGACACCTTATTTTCCAAAGTTAACTCAACCCCATGAGCCCTCTATCTCAATTCGATACCCTGGGAGCTCAGACAGGGAAGGAAAAACTTTCCTCAATGTCCTCGACCAATGCTGCTCTCATCATACTCATATCATCTTACTTGTATCAGGTAATAATCATGTATCAGTGGTAGTTTTATCATGTTCATACATGACACCAACTCAAATATCACGTTTGAACATAAATATTCATATAAATCAAAAAAGGATATCATAATCATCCTCCCTCTCAAGGAGGTACAAACCACAAGCCTAAGCTTGTCTCGTATAGCTACACTATCTTAATATATGAGAGTATATCGGTCCCAAATATATGTATGGGATTCTCTACCTCTCTATGTCATTGCAATGTATCCATGTCATATACAAATCATGCTCAGAAAACTCTCTAAGGGGCTTCTTCCTCCTGCTCATAATTAGCCATGCTAGCAATATCGTGATCAACCTCAGTCGTGCTACGAACCTCTCATCATGGTAGATCTCATATTAAGGCTACACTCATATGTGCTCATCTCATCAATAATGATCCCAATCAAAATCAACATATCCATACATTCATATATCATAGGAATAATATCTCAGAACAAGAGTAGATCATCTCATGCAAACATCTCGAAGGATTCTTGGTGGAAACTCAATGTGTATGAAGTGGTTCAATCATGAATCGAATCAGGTTCTATGCACATCATGTATATATATATGGATGGATGTTATAAATGGAACATCAATGCTACAATCAATTGTCGGTTGCCATGTCAAGTTAAAAAACATCTTAAACTTCAAATCGAAGTGTCCAAGGATTTGCGTCAATACTTCTCCAATAGCTATGCAATATATATTTTCTATTTCCAACTTCAGAAATTGATTCATCATGCCATGATTTAGTATTTCGAACTTCTGAAGTCATCTCCCTCTTAATTATATCATCAAAGGCTCATTACTGGAAAATAGTATATCATCAGTATATAAAACAAAAATCAAAATCAAAGCCATACCTTGGAATACTTGTGAAATGGAGGTTTGGATCAACACATCATCCTGACTTCATCAAATAATTGTCAATGTAGACATATCTGGATCGGGGGGGGGGCGCATGCTTCATGCAATTCTCACTGCAACCATAACAATGTACAAAACCATCATGCCTAGCCTTTCATAAATCATTACTGTGAAATCAAATCAAATAAGTCAACTCATAGAAGCCAGATTAATACTAATATCAAAATTCATCAATATGTCAACGTCAATTCTTTGGACTAGATGACAGGTAGAGATTTCATTAAGTCATGACATCATCTATTATCATGCCAACAGGTTGTAATCAACTATACAATATCAATCGAAAAATTAATCAAGTCATTCTCATGATCATAATACAAGTCATTTGAAGTCACTATGATCATATATCATTGTCATCAAGGAAAATCATTAGTCATCAAGTCAAATCATTAGACATCATGTCAAATCCAAATTTTCTATCATAGTAAGATCTATAGTCCAATCACCATTAGACATCATACAATTCATCTATATAAATCATCCAAATCATGTCAAACTCTTATAGCACAAAATTTAAACATAATGACATATCTATATGTATGTCATGGTCACCTGCAAAGAAAATTTCAGTCTTCGTGTTCATATTATAGAAAACATTCAAACTTCCCTCCTCTTGGATCTTTCTGATAACTGCTACACATCTGTAGAACTGACATCCTCTAGGTAAAAATCTGATTTTATGCACAAAACTTCATTTTTGTGTCCATCAAACATAGTCGTACCCACAGGCATTCCTATGTGCAAATGACGCTTTCAGTGAGATAAAAAAATCTTAGTTCAGACCTTTGTTGTAGATAAACAATGTGATATACCCATAAATCATAATTTAATAGTACAACATATACATATAATACAAATGGTAATACAAGTAATGTGAGTCTCACTAGAGGTGAGCCAGAACCATGAAGGGATATAGAGGATCTAGAGTTGATTAATTATGTGACTTGTGCAACCATTACTACATTCATTCTCAGCCATTCGATTTATTACATTCATTCATGAATTCAACCAATTGACACCTAATCTTAAGGGATTGGGTGAGATTATATATTATTGTAAATTAGCAAACAAGAAAGGATAAGAGACATTGGGAAATGAATCCCAATAGTCTCACCTCCATGTGTAAATTCATGCACACCCTCCATCTAATTGATATTCTAATTAGCGAAGTTACCTCCTGTCCTGACATGGTATCCGAGCCAGCTATATTTCTGTCATCTTTGCCCTTGTAACTCTCTCCTGGAAGACCTGCCTCTCTACCTCTTTGTCTACTCTTAGCAGGACTGTCTCACTGCCAACAAAAAACTCAACGCATTCTTCTGTCTCACTGCTCCATATACGTAGTCGACCTCACAGGAATATGTTGCTCTACAATTCCCACCTCTCCTCCAGCATTACAAAACTCTCCCATTTAGAGCGCCTCCTCACTACAGCTTGGCCTCAGCCTCGCGGCCTCCCTCCTTCCTTGTTGCTTCATCAACCCTTAACTGCAACTACACCACTAGTCTCCCTTCTCAGCCTCGACCCTCACTACGCCACAGGGCCTCCCTCTCAGCTATGCTACCTCTCCCTCCTCGGCCTTCGTTGCTCCCTCCCTCCTTCTGTCAGCTCCCTCACTTCGTCTGCCATTGGCCTTGGTCGCTCCCTCCCTCCCTCTGCAATCTCCATCACTCCATCCCTCCTTGACCTCAGTCGCTCCCTCCCTATGCTTCCACTTCCTACTGCACCCTCAGCCACGCTGCCCTACTTTGGTGCTCAGCCTTTCAGCCTCCCACCTGCGCATTGCTTCGGTACCTCCCGTGGCCCTTCGCTCTCTTGTGGCTCTCGGCCTCCCGTGGCCCTCTACACTCTCGGCCTTTTGATCTCCCACTTCCTCCCTCCCTCCCCCACTTCTGTCCTCCCTTAGATAATCCCTCCCCCACTTCCGCTCTCCCTCAGATAATCCCTCACCCAAATAAGC
This sequence comes from Pinus albicaulis, assembly GCA_034641835.2. Lineage (NCBI taxonomy): Eukaryota > Viridiplantae > Streptophyta > Pinopsida > Pinales > Pinaceae > Pinus > Pinus albicaulis. Next base: position 1,851,982,219 of record CM076575.1, on the reverse strand, counting down.
CCTCTGCATTTTATTTTACAAGTTTATTTTTTTTTGAAGTGCGGAATTTAATTTCTCTTAGCACCATAATTGATTTTTTTTTTTTTACAGTGGAAGCAAAGTAATTTTTAAAAAAATAATGCATTCTCTCATATCAATTGTGGGAGTTGTTCTCTTCAACAAGGAGAACTATCCTTAATGGTCTCAAAAAAGCACACTCTCATTTTTAATGAGTTGTGGAGAGTAATTTGTCAAGGAGAAGGAGATAATCCACCGAAAAATCCCACCTCAGACAAGGATATTTCCATTTGGGACAACAATAATTGCAAGGCCTATGCCTTGATTGTAGCTTCTGTAAATGAAGAGGTGAGTCACCATATTACACCATTTTCAAATGCCTATGAAGTCCTAAGAAAATTAAAATAATCTATGACTTACATTCAGAACTTTAAAATTTTCAATTAATGATTAAGTTGTTCAGCCTTGAATTGAAAAATGATGACCCTCTTGTTTTAGCATCAGAAGTAAGATCTATCATGCATGACATTAGTAATACTAGTGTAGAAGTTGACATACCTCTCATAGCTTATGTTAAGGCATTGTATCCCACTTACTCAAATTACCTTGAGTCATTGCATGCAAGTTGAAACCTCATGAAAATCACCTTTGATTCCCTTGAGAAAAAGTTTGCAGAAAGAGAGAAGGCTTTTGGAAATATGACAACCCCTCTATATTCTGAAAAGGTTGTATGTTTCACACACACAGAAAAGAGTCATGCTCAATATTATTCGAGAGGAAGAGGTATCTGAATAGGAAGAGGAAGAAGGAATTTCAGAGGAAGGGGGGTAAACAAACTCAAACTGGAAAATCTGATCTTCATTGCATACGCTGCAATAAATATTAGCATGATGCGTCTACATGTAAGTTTCCTTGGGATAAAATTGAGAAGAAAAGAAATCAAGAAAAAGGTAAAAATCATGACAGAGAAAAAGGTAAAGCACCTGAATCTGCTAATTATGTTGTAGCACATTGTCACAATGGAGTAACTGAAGACTTATTTGATGTTTCATTTAATTCTTGGAGAAATGATTGGTTGCTAGATTCTGGAGAAACATGTCACGTGACTTTTAGAATTTTTTTTTTTTTGAAGAATTTACTGACAAAGTTGATAGAGCAATATATTTCGCAGATAAATCCAAACTCAAGCCATCAGGGCTTGGCACAATCAGGCTTAAGTTTCCTGGTCTTCCAAATCATCTTCTACATGAGGGTCTATAACTCCCTAAGTTGAAGAGAAACTTGTTGTCCTTGGTCCAAATCCGCCATCAAGGACACTCCATTCACATGTTTGATGGCAAGTTTGAGGTCAGATAAGCATCAAATCGCTCACTTGTCATGGAGGGAATAAAAGAGGGAAGACTCCTAAAGCTGCAAGTTTGCTCTGCTCATGCACAAAACTTTGCATTCAGTTATCTTCATGATGAAGGTACATTCCCATAAAGTCTTTTATGGAATGCTATATTTGGACACTTAAACTATGACAACCTTTGATTTTTGAAGAAAAAAGGTGTTACTGGATTGCCTACAATTCCTAGGAAACTTAAGCAATGTGATGCTTGTATTATGGGAAACCATAGAAAATAGTCCTTTCATGATTCACATTCCATAGCACATATAGAACTTGAGCTTATTCATTCATATTTATGTGGCCCCATGCCTTTTTATTCTGCAAATGGAAATAAATATATGATGACATTTATTAATGATTACACCAGAACGTGTTGGGTTTACTTAATAAAGAACATATATGATGCTTTTCAAACATTCAATAATTTTCATGCATGGATTGAAAATGATGCACAAACTCATATTGGCTCTTTGAGCATTGATAATGGAAAAGAATACACTTCAAATTAGTTTGAAAACTATCTTCGCCAACATAGGATCAAACATCATACAATTATAATCCCCAACAGAATGGTGTAGCTGAAAGAATGAACATGACACTTTTAAATATGGTTTGCTCCATGATGTTTTTTAAGAATGTAAAATTCATGTTTTGGGCTGAAGCAGTTCTATGTGTTGTGTACATAAAGAATAGATGTCTTTCAAACTCAATCAGAAACAAAAATCCTTATGAAATGTTCCACCCATTAGGCTTTGATACCTAAGGTACAAAGGAATAAATTTGGAGCTAGAAGTCAAAAATGTATCTTCTGGGGGTATTCCAATACCTCCAAAGGATATCATCTGTATGATGAAGTCAATAAGAAGTTTGTAGTAGCCAGATATTTCATATTCCTTAAATCTTCCAAGACTAATAATGTTGTTGAGTGGCAACTTGATTGCTTCGATAGATTCATACCTGCAAAGTCACTTCAAGAATTTGATGATCAGATTCCACATCTTGAAGGGAGGATCCCTATATTGAACCAATTTGTGGAATCATCTTCTGAAGCACTCTCTCCTCCACATGAAGAACCAACCACGACTGACACCTTGAATGATGTTATTGACAGAATTGGGAGATTGAATCTTGAGTCAATTCCAACTCATTCAAATGAGCAGCCTGTTCCATCTCAGAAAGGTCCCCCAAAATGGCTAATAAATATACTAGAAAATTTTTGTCCCGATGAGGTTGGAAATACAGGAACAAGAAGTTCCACTAGAAAAAATGGAGGTGACATAGATCATTCTGATTCACCTATTGATATGGATATTTCTTATAACTGTGAACTAAATTTGTCTATAGATCTTGAACCTAATTCCTTCAAAGAAGACGCTTCTCATGTTGAATGGAATGAAGCGATACAAAAGGAGCATGATGCCTTGATAAATAATGGCACTTGGAAGCTGATTGATGCTCCTTTGGGAACCAAACTAATTGGCTGCAAGTGGGTCTACAAGAACAAGTACAAAGCAGATAGCTCACTTGACAAGCACAAAACTAGGCTTGTGGAAAAAGGTTTTTTACAAAAAGAAGGGGTCGATTATAGGAATCTTTTGCCCCCACAACAAAATGGGCCACCATCCAGACACTCTTTTCCCTAACAACTCAGAACGGATGGAAAGTCCATCAGATGGATGTAAAAACCACCTTTTTTAATGGATATCTAAAGGAGAAGGTTTTTATGTCATAGTTAGAAGGATTTGTTGTGAAGGGCCAAGAAAAAAAAGTATGCAAGCTTATAAAATCCTTGTATGACCTCAAGAAAGCATCGCGAGCCTGGTATGATAAATTAACTGAGAATCTTCTGAAACTTAACTTCAAACATTTTTATCTTTATGATGCAACTTTGTTTGTTAAGAAAGTTGGTAAAATAGTTGTATATCTTGTGGTGTATGTAGATGATCTTTTGATGATAGGGAACAATGAGAGTTATATTTGATCCATAAAGAAAGAATTGAATAAAGGTTTTGAAATGACTAATTTGGGCTATGTTCACTACTATCTGGGTATTGAAGTAACTTAACAACCTAAATTTATATTCCTTTCTCAAAAGAAGTACATTGGAGATCTTTTGAACAAGTTTGGCATGGATGAATGAAATCCTTTGACCACTCCAATGGAACAAAACTTGAAGCTCACATCCATTGAAGGGAAGGAATTTGAGGATGCAATGAAGTATTGAAAGCTTGTAGGAAGTCTCATCTACCTAACTACTCCTAGACCAGACATCTCATTTGTTGTTGGAATCCTCTCCAAGTTTATGCAAAAACCTTTTGAAGGACAATTGTCTGTTGCAACAAGAGTTCTAAAGTACTTAAAGGGGAATCGAGACTTTCGACTCAAATATACATAGGTGGGAAACTTCAGCTTGATTGGATACTCTGATTCAGACTTTGATGGGGACAAAGAAACTGGGGTATCTACTTCAGGTTATATCAGGAGTCTTGGATTAGGAGCTGTCTCATGGAGATCACGCAAACAATTAGTTCCAGCAGATTCCACAACTGATGCAGAATATGTGGCAGAAATTGAAGCAACAAAGGAAATTGTGTGGCTTAGGTAAATCCTAGAATATTTTCAAGTGAAACAAATGCATTTAACTCCACTCATGATCGACAACACTTCTACAATAAAGTTTGCCAAGAAGACAAATTTCCATGATCGAACAAAGCACATCAATACAAAATACCATCTAATTTGACATCATGTTGAGGCCAAAATATCCATCTACGCCATTGTTCCACAAATGAGCATACTACAGACATCTTCACCAAAGCGCTTGTAAGAGAAAAGTTTGAAAAATTCAGAATGATGCTCGGACTCACCAACATCCCTTCAGATTAAGGGGGGGAATGTTGACACCTAATACTAAGGGATTGGGTGAGATAGTATATTATTGTAAATTAGGAAATAAGGAAGGCTAAGAGCCATTGGGAAATTAACCCCAACCATCTCACCTCCATGTATAAATTCATGCACACCCTCCATCTAATTGATATTCCAATTTGGGGAGTTACCTCTTGGCCTGGCAAAAAGGGGCCCATAAATTACATAGATGAATTTCAAAATTCCCAACTCCCTTATATCATTAGAAACAAAGGTAAATTAAACTACATCAACAACATTACATCTTGTGGCAATTACAGACTTGTGCGTGGAATCAAAATCCACAGATAATACAGAAACAAAACATTACAAGCCCAGATCTCAAAATTGCATAACTCTAGATATTAGGCATGGTTTGTTCTTCTGGCTTGATCTAAAATTTGCAACATTGTTTAAAACTTGTTTCTCATTGTCTTCTACCTTCTTTTATATCTACGCCCACTTGATCTATGGTTTTCTAATACCTAGGGACATTACCTTGGTTCTCCATTGTCTACATCAAAACCAGTTTGTGTTTCTTTGACACACTCCCTTATTTTCTGTTGTGTGAGTTCCAAAATATCTTGTTACTATTTTGGTTTTTTGATGCTCTATTTGAAGCAGTTTCATCAAAAATGTCCTTCACAACTGGTATTCCTTCAAAAAATTAAGGACCCAAGAATGTTTCAATGACACAAATCTATTTCAACGTGTTGTATTATATTGTGTTTATCTTTTCAATATACAAATTAACAACAAATGTTCAAAGGTTTTTGAAGTGACTATTATTGTTGAACATTGGAAGGAAATTGGGAATGAGTGTGTGCAAGTGTGAAATAAGCACTCGAAATTTATATTCAAATATGAAGGTAAATTTGTTTTCCTTTAACTTATAGTTTCAAATTGTTAAATTATATCTATATTTCACATAAAATTCTCGCACTACTAATGAAGCGACAACCTTTGATTTTGGCGATATTCCTCACATTTCGATTTGGGGAATATGATGATGCATAGGAAGTACAATGAAAGCTTCGCCAACACTCAAGATAAATTTTCTATATCATTAATGAATATCAAGATAGTAATGTCTTGGGATCAAAGAGGTATACTCTGATTATGTAATATGTGTATGGATGCAGATAACTTGGTATAAATTTCAACATAAGGATAGAAACTAGGATCCTCTACCAAACATTTTTCTATAGGAAATTGGATTAATCGACCAGACTGACCTTTGTTGTAGTATTTTTTATCTCAGTGACCAAATTTTTTATATAAATCTGAGATCTGTAAACTTTGAGGTGCAACACTGGAAATACGTGAGAAATACTATGGGATCCTGTAAAACAAACCCCTATTCTAACCTATTCATCAACACTCCTTTGAGTTCATATAAGCACTAGTTAAGTTGGTGGTCTTGTTCCTGCAATCAAATGGAACTTATTAAATAACCAAACCCTATCTAACAATCAACTGGAAGCCTGAGCCTTGAGTGCTAATTTATGAGCCCCAGTATAAAAATAAGATTGTTGACACTCCCAAGGCTACAAACTTTAATTATCAACCCATGGTTTATACAAAATTAAGAGGTGACAATGCTATATGCACAATAAGTCAAGCTCTACTCATGTCACCTCCAGTCAATGAATCAGATCGGGGCATACAGATACCACTCCTTCTACTAGCTTTCAAAAATAACTTGCATATAAAGACAAGAGCCTACCCTTATTGCAAGAAGGTGAACATTATCCTATTTACAGAAATGAAAGTGCCAGTCATCAAATGTAAAGAATAACTAAACTTGCATGAAGGTAAAGGAATTTACTAATCGCATAGATGAAATATGCTATTCTGATTGCAAGTGTAAATTAATATTCTATTTTTGGAATGTAAATCAATACTCTACTTTCAGAATGTGAAAAATTTCTTGAAAAAGGAAAATTGATCTAAAGCATATGACTAGAAAATAGAAGAACATAACTTTAAAAACTAGGTCTAACCTACTTGCATTGAAGAGATTTCCTTCTTACCACTGAGTTCAAGATAATTTAGCTTTAATAATAGAGTCCTACACATTTCATGAGAGAACAATATTTTTGATTCAAATGTAGAAATATGTCTGCTAATTCTAATTTTTATTATGTACTTTCAATGAAGGAAGGATGGGTCTAAAGTGGTCCTTGGTCCTCCCCAACCATGGATTAAAAGTATAAAGGTCATTATTCAATCCCAAGATACAAAAATCAAGATCTTAAGGAAAATATGCTCAATTTTAGACAGTGTTACAAGATGTTACATGACCATTACATGATTTCTATAAGATTGGATCTAAGAGCATCATAAGGGTAGGGAAGGTTTTATGAAGGTGGGAAAATGTGGAAGAGGGTATATGAAGGATATGTGAGGCCTTCTTCCAGGTCTATAACCCCTCAGAGACCCATCTTGCATAAAAGGACATGCTCACGGTGTCCTCCAATGACCCTGAAAAAATGATCTCAGTGGCAAAATTTGAGAGCAGTATGAGGTGCCAATTTGGGAGATGGTGATGAAACAATCAATGTAGGATGAGTGTGCCAATCCCAAGTCATTCGAATTACTTGCAGACTAACAAAAAACCCCTTCTTACTCTTGGAAAGGACATAAATCTAATGATCAAATTGCAGCAAAAAAAATCAAGATGGAAAGGATGAGTTGAATTTTATTTCAGCAAAAGCTACTCTATCCTACAACATGCATATAATCCATGTGAAAAGGAATGATATTTAACTCCTAGAATGCAGAAACATTGTGTGCAAGAGAACTATAAACCAAAACCTAGCAACTTTCAAAGGAAAACAAACATATATTTTTGGCTTGTTGTTGGAGACTCCTCAACCACACTTCCCACAAGAGAGGTGGTAATTAGACCTAGAACCACAATTTTTTCAAATCTAATTTATTCATAAAAAAGGAAAGGAATACCATTTCTCCAACAATGAACAAATAAAATACATAACAGAGACTATAACCTCTGGCTTGGGACCTAACCCAAGGGTCGCAACCCTACAAAGTTAACTTAGATGTAGACCAACAATCAAACTTTCATTAACATGAAATAGAGTTCAAATGCATCATATCAAAGTGGAAATAATAGTTCCAAGCACTTGGCTCCCAATATCTCTTCCTATCTCCTAAAATTTTAAATCCTAATAAGACCTTAGGCCTATTTATTTATATAAAATATGATTGAGGGGAAGCTTTCTTGGAAGGAGAACTTCTTCCCTCCAACACCTTGAAAATAGAGGATCTATCTCCCTTAGATCCTCTCATGCAATTAAATTCATTAGCTTCTAGTGGACCTCGAGTGTAAATGAATTATTATAGGGATCAATTCGAGTCAAGGAAGAGTAAATGAAAGGGAGAAGCCTCATACACTTCCTATAGTTGCCTCTAACGTGCCTTTACATCATAAATGTACTAAAAATTGTTCTTTTGCTTGCACATAAACCACATTAGGCCATGAAGTATGGAAATCACCCTTCAATCTTCCTACTAACCACATTATAGCTAAAAAATGTAAATTAATGTGAGGAAAAAAATTATTTATGGGCTAGAGGATAACAAAATGGGCCTTGAAATATACCTATTGATGGGATTTATCATCATCCCCTTGTTGAAAGTGTTGCTCATCCTTTGAGAAACTTAATCACTGACGTGTAGATCATGCATGGCCTTGGTGGCCTCTCTAACATCCCAAGGAATCTCAGATGGTATGCCCTCCTGTGGATATAATCTTGCATTTGCCTGTATGGTTTCCCACTCCCTTTGTTCCTTTTCTTGATATATTCTTTATTGTAGGACTAATAATAAGGGAGGATTGAGTTTTAGCCCTATCTAATTGATCTTCAACCTTTTAATGATTCTTTTGTAGAGTGGGGTCCTTGTTGGGCACTGGATTTGTATACTTTCTTCTATCGTTTTTACCATATCTTTCTATCTCTTTGTGCCACTATTTATCTTAAAAGCATGAGGTAAAACCCTTCTTCCTATCTTTTATGGGATATTTGATTAATGATGTATTTGTCATGGAGGTTTTAGCTTTTTACATATTAACTCCTATATTTCTTCAGATTCGGTTACAACAGGCGCATTGCGGCCTCAAGTCAAGGCACAACCCATCATTTCCAGCGTCTTCCTTATTTGCTAACAGCCATGGGTGTATCAACAATATCTTTGGCTTTCTTATAGTTTCTTGCTGGGCAATCCAGTTTCCATTGTAATAATATGTATTTTTGTAACAATGGAGTCATTGGGAGGAATTGGGGGTTTCAGGACTATTGTATAAAGAAGCCTACGAGCTGTGAATCACGGGACCCTTTTCGGATACACATACTTTGTAATTAATCTTTTTATCATTAATTGAATATGCATTAGCTCATTGTTTCTCCTGTAATCTTTGAGTTTCCACAGCCCTAATCCAAGACATGAGCCCACTCCTGTGATCAGGTGGAGTCTAAAAACTCTGGTAAACTTGAATAAATATATATTATTATTGATAAAATATGAGATGATTACAAATGAGGATCAACAAGGCCTTAAATACAACCTTATGGTGTCCTTCCACATTAATAAACCTAAGATAACTATATCTAACTAATAATTAATAAAATATACATAACATGGCCCCTCTCTTAAATATGCTTTGTCCTCAAAGCATACGTAATGGATGGAAAACGTTGACGAATGCCTGTGTTTCTCGAGCGGCGATCTCTTGCTTCCCACATTTTAAAAAGATCGTGGAGCATCTTCTCAAGTTCAATTTTTTGATGATGTGGATAGCAACAAGATTTGATACTGACAGGGTCGGATCCTGTCTTGACTTCTATTGGATGTTTGATTTCCCTATTAGGAGACATTTTCATTGGAAGGCTTTGGAATACTTTTGCGTGTGTTTGAACTATTCCTTGTACTGTTGGTGATTCTTCGTGGTTCATTTTTAGATTTAGAGGTAAGTTACCAACAATTAGCGTCTGATGCAACTTCTCATCATCAAACGCTTCCTTCTTAACAACCATATCTGTTTCATCATCAAAGGCCCTAGTAGCTTCTAGCACTGTATCAGTGGCTTCGGATGTGTTTGTCTCTTCACATTTTTCTTTCAATTCTGGGGATGAAACATTTTGCTGTTTATAAGCATCTGTATTTTCATGGTTTCTTTCTGTTGTTGCATTTTCTTCTCTTGGTTTCTCAGCTCTATAATTTTCATGGTTGATCTCAGAGTCTCTACTTCTAGGTGGTTCAACACTATAGCTTGCATGTGAGCTGATTTCCAATTCAACCTCATTTAATTGCTCTTTTTCAAACATGTTATATTCATGATTATGATTTGAATTAGCTACATTGTTCAGTTGATTATGTTCAACATTCGGGAATATTGGTCCTTGTGTCTGACTTATCTTATCTATCTTATCATTTAACTTATCGAACAGTTCTGTCATCTTTTTCATTGCTTCGCTATGATTTTCTATGGCCTCGTGATGATTTAGCCACATTTGTCTCTCTATTCGATTTGTCGTATCTTGAAACTTTTTTATATTGTTGGAGTTTCCTTCAATTGTACCTTCGAGACCGACTAATCTTTTTCCAAAGTCATCTGAATTATTATTGATCTATTTCTTAAGATGCAACAATTTTTTCTGGAATCCAGACATTGACATTGATGATGACATACTCCTCATACTCCTTGTTAGGGCTTATCCCCTTTTCCTTAAAAGCTTTGTCCTCAAATCTATATTTTTTGACAGTTTTCGTCACTTAAGATTTATCTTCTTTGGCATATGTCATTCACCACTGGTACCTTCTCTTGTGATGTTGTCTTTGAAAATAGGATTTTTTTTTAATTAATATTTAATTAATTAATTAAGTTAATAATTAATTTTTTTTTTTAATAATAATAATAATTATTATAATTATTATTTTATTATTTGAATTATATATATATATATATATATATATATATATATATATATATATATATATATATATATATTTTAAATCAATTTTTAATTTGAATGTCCACACCAATAGATAAGATGGTTCAAAACAAAATTAAAAAAACGATTATGTTGCAGTGTTCCTGGGCAGAGCAGGTATGGTGTGGTGGGCAGTCATGATGTGGTGGAAATGGGGAGGCGGAAAGACAGGGTGGTGGAGACTGCGGTAAGAGGCTAGGCAGGTGGAGCAGCCGGAAGGTGGGGAGAGGGTGGCGTAGGAGTGCGGGCGTAGTAGCATTAGGAGTAGCGGCGAGTTGGAGTGGGTCAAGTGAGGGAGTTGTATGGTGTATGAGATGACTTGTTGGAGCGGTGTGGGGGGGGCGGGTAGAGGTATGCTGTGTGATCGGGAAGGGTTGTGAGGTGCAAGTGGCAGGCGGGTTGAGGGAGTGCTCGAGTGGGGTGAGTGCAGGGTGAGAGGGGTGGAAGGTTGCAGGGGTGTGCGACCGTGAGGGGGTAAGGGGGAAACGCAAGGTCGTGAGAGCGGGTGAGAGATTGGTGAGAAGGGCGGGTGGTAGCCACAGTGGCAGGAGAGTGTGGACCGGCGGGAGGGGCGGAAAGAATGACAGATGTCGGGGAGAGGAGAAGGGTGATGGGAGACAACGGCGGAAGATGGAAGGAAGCCACGCGGGGGGGGGGGGCGCTAGGGGAGAGGTGGTAAGCAAGGGGAATGGAATGGGTGAGCGGGAGCTGTAATGTGAGTGTGCGTGAGGGGTTGGGAAGTGTAAGGGGGAAGGGCGGGTTACATGAGGGAGTTGGAAATTGTGGGTATGGGAGGGGGAGGGCTCGAGAGGAGTGTAAGGTGGATGTTTTAGGGATGAGTTGTAAGGTGAGGGGGCGGTTGTGAGAGTAGTGCAGCAAAGGGTGCGAGGGTTGTGGGTTGTGAGGGAACGCAGAGTGGGAGTGAGGGGGGTCGGAAAAAATATGCAAATTTTTTTTTTTAATTTATTAAACAAATGCCTCTATCCACAAGCACTCGGATTTAAAAAAAAAATTGCAATTCTGGAATTTTCTTGTAATTCCTTAATTCTTGGTGATCACACAGATCCTGAAGAGCGACTGCTCTGATACCAATGGAGTGTAAAAACTCTGGTAAACTTGAATAAATATATATTATTATTGATAAAAGATGAGATTATTACAAATGAGGATCACCAAGGCTTTAAATATAGCCTTATGGTATCCTTTGGCAAAACGGCCTGATCATTGAGCATGCCCTTCCACATTAATAAACCTAAGATAACTATATCTAACTAATAATTAATAAAATATACATAACATCAGGTGCTGCGTTCTTCTTTTTTTTCTTTGTAGTACTGTGTTTGTGTGATTCTTTAATTGTTGTTACAGTTGCGTTAATCGTTGTGGATGCCTTTTATTTCTGCAGTTCATTTCATTGTTGTTACAGTGGTATTTGTGTTATAGATTAAACATGTGATATACAACGGACCATGTGCTTGTATTTGCATATACGTTGCCGTTAGTCTTGAAATAACTAACGCCCTCGGGTTGATAATTTATGTGGAAAAAGGATTGAATCTTGTTCATATTCGGACACCAAAATTTTTGCACGGTTGCCGGGTAAGGCTAACAAGTGCAAGAATAGGATTTGCAACAGATCTCAGAGTCGATCTCTCGTCTTGAGGTGGGAATCTATTGTCCAGCTTCAAGTCCCGAGCGTAAGTGCCTTGTATTTTATTTTTGCTTTCTTTCTTTCTTGTTTCTCATATCATTTTGTTTTCTGTAAAATTAAACCCTCGTCTTGGGGAAGGTGTTTTTTAAAACCTTGCCCTAAGTCCTAGGCGTAGTCCAGTTTTCTTTCCTGTTTTTTTTCTTTCCTGTTTTTCTTTCTAGGGGCCAATTTCTCGTCCTGGGGAGGGTATATTATTACTCTGCTCCAGTTCCTGAACTTTGATTTCTTTTCTTTTGTCATTTTGTTTCATTTCCTATGAATCTTTTCTCTCATCCTGGGGAGGAATTTATCTGTCCTACTTTGGGTCTTGAGCAATTGATTGATTTTCTTTAATGAACCCTCTCCACAATTTGTATGAACAAAGATCTGAATAAGAGGGGTAGAGGAAGAACCCCAAAGAAAGGGAAGGATTTGGGAAGGAAGATGTATATTCAGGAAATTATTGAAAAATATAGATCTGAGGCATCATCTCGTGCTACTTTTAGGGTTAGGGTTCATACGAAGTTTGAAGGGTAGTCTGTGGAACAACTAGTGCCATCCACGATACCAGAAGATGTTCTTTCTATAGCAGAAGATTTAATAAATAGGGTACCTGTGGAAGAGGAATCCTTATCAACAACAGAGGGGGAAGAAGTGGCAAGTAAGAGATCAGAAGAATTGAGCAACTCTAACTGGGAAGAAGAACCTTATAAAGGGTTTTCATCCCCAAGAGACCAAGGCAGCACTGTGAAAATTTTTGTTGCTGAGTTAAGAGACTTTGATCCGGTAGAGGAATTTTTTAAGGACTTTGAGTCACCAAGATAACAAGGGAGTGCGGTGCAACCATCTTTGGTTGAATCACTCCAGATACCGGCTGCGAAACCAATTGAAATTCCAAGTGAGTATTGGAAAGTATTTATGGCACCTGTAAGTTCCTCCATTGATTTTTCTATAGGAAACATTACAAGCGATGCACCAATGAGACCCATACCTTTGACATCCTTGCCTAGTTTTCATGGGCTCTCTTCGGAAGACCCCGATATGTTCCTCTTTGAATTTGATATTGTTTTTGGAGGATACAACTATATGACTGATGCTCAGAAATTGAAAATATTCCCTGCTACCCTAAAAGGGACAACCCTGAGATGGTTTATGGGTTTAGGGGGAAGCATGATTACTTCATGGGAAGAAATGAAGAAAGCCTTCTTGGAAAAATACCAAGATTATTGTAAGTCTTATGACATTAAGGAGGAAATATTTAAATTTTCACAGAAGGAAGATGAAAAAATGGAGGACTGTATAGAACGATTTAAATACATACTACAGAGGTCTAGACATAGTGACTTGGATAAGGACATTCTAAAGATCATTATTCTCAGAGCACTCAGGGAAGACTCTCTGCAACTCCTGAATATAGTGGGTAAAGGGGATATTTCAAAGGAAAACTTTGAAACTATCTGTGATTACTGTATCAAATGTTCAAGGGGGCCTGCAAGAAGTGGACAGGGTATTTGGTCACTAAAGACCTCCAGTGGAGGGGTCACAAAAGTAGAGATTGGGAATCTATTGGATAATCTAAGGACCGATATCCTGACTACGCTATCAGCCCAGATGGACACTCTACAGGCAAAACAGAAGCAGATGGAGTTGGAAAAAACCATGGCCATATTCTGCCCTCAATGCAGGAAGAAACACCCTTTGAAGGAATGCTCACTGAACATGGTGGAAGCCTACGCAATCTGCGAACAAATTCACATGACTAGTGCATGTCCTTCCTTGCCCGGGCTGAAAGCGGTTTTCCAAGGAGAAATCGAGGAAAGCATAGTGGACCAACTATACTTCATGGGGCAGAAGAAGCCATGGAAACCTCGACCACCAACGGTGAATCCAGGTATGTTTCAGGTTCCATCCCAGTCTTTTCATAATTTTAGTATGGGTCCCCAATCTGCACCATTTTCATCCATGTGGCCTCAATACCAGTATCCCCCTTGGCAGCAATGGGTTCCTCAAGCTAGTCTGAATCCTTCATAGAATTAGACTTGGCATGGATCCCCTCCCACTAGACAGTTTTCTCAGCCTATGCCTTAGCAACAACTTCAGTTGCCTTCCAATGTGCCCCCAGGAAACCCAACCATTAGACCTCAACTTCCTATCCAGCCCAACCCAAATCTGAATAATAAAGGGGTTCAACAAACAAACACTCTGAACCTTCCATCCTACAGCATTTCTACCGTAGGGCTCAATGAGATAAATTTACGGTCTGGCCGTGTAGTAAATGCACCTACTTCACCCATTATTATAGAACAACTTGACGGTGAAGATACAAAACCAGAAAAAAGAACAGTGAGGGAGAATGCATATCAAAACATAATAAATCAGACACCTCCCCAAGTTGTTCCTAATCAAGGTCATTTAGCATTTCCCCCATACCCCCAAAGATTGACCTTGAGCAAACTAAACCCTCAAGCAGAATTTGAATTTCTAGGGGAATTGCAAAATCTTTTTGTTAAAATAACCCTTTTACAAGCTATGAGGGATGTACCTATTTATGCAAAAACTTTGAAAGAATATTGCTCAAAGAAACTAGGTAGAAAACCTAAGGATCCATTCACTGTTCATGTAATGGGTAGACTATCTGATATTATGTTAGGAAATATCATGCCTGTAAAATACAGAGATCCTGGGAACCCGATTCTAACAATACAAATTAATGGGATTGAAATCCCAAATGTACTGGTGGATTTGGGAGCATCCGTTAACATTATTACTTCTGAAACAATGAACACATTAGGACTTGGAAACATTAAACCAACCCCTATTATCTTGGAACTTGCAGACAGATCCATAATTAAACCAGTAGGGAAATTAGAGGATGTGATCATTTCAGTAGACTCATGGAATTACCCTGTGGACCTCCTTATATTGCAGACTCGATCTTCAGTAGGTGGCCACCCATTGATCATAGGAAGACCCTGGTTGGCAACTGCAGATGCCTACATAGGATGCCGGTCTGGACACATGATCATATCAAATGGGATAGTTATGAAGGATCTCAAGCTTTATTCTCCTGCAAAACCAAGCCCATCTGAAAAATCATCAACTAGTCAGAAACCTCTACCGACAGAAGAGCCTGAACCTGAAAATGAAGATGTTAGACTAGTTCTCACTATTGGCCAAGCCTTTCGATTTAAAACACAAAATGAAGATGATGCCATTAACACCTTCATTAATGATTCCAGTTATGTTCCCAATCGAACTCAATATATTCTAGAATCTGTTATGAGCTGTGAGACACAGAAAACATTGAACCAAAAGATGACATAGAAGACATTCATGTAACCCCATTCCATGATAATACTCCAATCGAGATTGAACCAGGGAAAACACTTAATATCAACTTGAAACTGTCTGAATCCCAGACCAAACAGCTTTTGAAAGTCCTTCAATATCATTAGGAATATTTTTCCTGGGATTATACCGACATGAAGGGTATCCCTGCCAGCCTATGCACTCATCATATTTACATTAAGGAAGATTTCTGCGCTGTAAGACAACCTCAATGGAGGATGAATCCTGCTCTCAAAAAAATTGTTAAAGAAGAATTACAAAAATTGCTGGATGTAGGATTCATTTATCCCATCTCAGATAGCAAATGGGTATCCCCACTAGTTATCATTCCCAAAAATAATGGTAAATGGCAGATCTGTGTAGATTACAGGGAATTAAATAAGGCAACACAAAAAGACCATTTTCCTTTTCCATTCATTGACCAAGTCCTGGACACCTTGGCTGGAAAGAAGTTATTATCCTTCCTAGATGGATTCAGCGGATATAACCAAATCTAGATAGCTCCGGAAGACCAGGATGAGACAACTTTCACATGCCCATGGGGAACCTTTGCTTATAGGGTCCTTCCATTTGGCCCGTGTAATGCTCTTGCTACCTTCTAGAGGGCAATCTTGGGAATTTTTTCTAATTTGGTTGATGATAGTGTCGAAATCTATATGGATGATTTTAATCCATATGGGAACTCCTTTGAGGAGGGACTGGAAAATTTGGAGAAGGTACTCAAAATATGTAAAGAGACTCATGTATCATTGAGTACAGTCAAATGCCATATGATGAGGGAAGAAGGAGTAGTATTGGGACATTTTCTCTCAGCCGCTGGAATTCAAGTTGATCCGACTAAAGTAGAGGTAATATTACATTTCCCGGTACCCAAAACACCCACACAGGTATGTAGCTTTATTGGTTGTGCTAGTTATTATAGGTGCTTTATAGAAAATTTGCTAAAATAGCACATCCACTATTTTAATTACTAACAAAAGATGTGGAATTTTTGTGGATCGAAGATTGTGAGAGAACCTTCACGAAAATTAAGGGGCTGGTGTGCACGGCCCCAATCCTCTGAGGACCTAATTGGGCATCACCATTTCACATACATACTAATGTTTCTCAGACAACAGTAGGGGTTGTTTTAGGACAGTAGGTAGACAAAACACCGTATGCAATTTATTACGTCAGCAAGAATCTAATTCCTTTTGAACTAAACTATACAGTGACAGAAAAATAATTCTTAGCTGTCATTTATGCTATCAATAAGTTTCGGCACTACATCACCGGGTACTCTACTATTGTCCATATTGATCACGTAGCAATCAGGTATTTGATGAATAAACCTATTACTCCTGGCCATATTACGAGATGGTTACTATTGCTTCAAGAATTTGATATTACACTAGTAGATAAGCCAGGAAAAGATAATGTAGTAGTTGATTTCCTATCTAGAATGGATAAAAATTATGAATGCACACCAATAGAAGAAAGTTTTCTCTATGAACATCTTTTTGCAGTCTCTACTAAACCTTCGTGGTATGTAGATATTGCTAACTATCTTGCTACAGGGAAAGTGCCTCCTCATTTTTCATATAGGGAACAACGAAAGATTATTCATCATAGTGCCCGATATTCTTGGATGGCAAGGTACCTTTCTCATACCAGAGCAGATAAGTAGATCCGGCTCTGTGTGTCTGAAGATGATATCTATGAAGTATTGAAAGCTGCCCATGATGGCCCTTGTGGAGGGCATTTTGTAGACAAAAGAATAGGCCATAAGGTGCTACAAATGGGATATTATTGGCCTTCCATTTTTCTTGATGCTCAGAATTATGTCAAGAGGTGTGATAGTTGCCAACGTATGGGGCAGCCCGGTAGAGCTGATGAAATGCATTTGCAGGCACATCTAGTCCTCGAGCCTTTCAAGAAATGGGCTATTGACTTCGTTGGACCCTTTAACCCACCCTCCCAGCAGAAAGTCCACATTTTGGTTTGTACTGATTACGTGATTCATACCATCCCCAAGCAAATGGACAAGTGGAAAGCACAAATAAGGCATTAGAAAATATTTTGACAAAAATTGTGGCATACCATCATCAGGATTGGGCTCAAAAACATCCATAGGCTCTATGGGCATATGGAACAACATAGCAGAATACAACTGGGTTTTCACCATTCGAGTTGGTTTATGGGAAATCCCTGTTGTTTCCAATTGAATTTGAAATAAGCACGCTTAAAACAGCTCTAGAATTTGGTTTAGATTTATCAGATGCCCAGAAACACCGATTGGCTCAGCTTAATGAACTTGATGAAATACGTTCAGTGGTTGTCCAATGAACTACTACTATTCAGCAGCAGAGAACGAAATGGCATGATAAGTTTATCAGAAATAAGGAGTTTCAAAGTGGAGATTGGGCACTACTTTATGACTCTCGTTTTAAGGATTTTAAGGGAAATCTTTGCACTTGGTGGATGGGACCTTAAGAGGTGAATGCTGTATTTGATAATGGAACAATCAGGATAGTCACAATTGACGATACACGTACTTCCTTTATAGTCAATGGACATAGCCTGAGACTATACCACCAGCCAACCTCTAAGGATTATTTTATTAAACAAATCTTTGAGAAATATGGTTTGAAGTTTATCAGTGCAGAGAATCCTTCCTCTGCACCCTTTTTATAAATAAAAAAAGAAAAAAAATATACATATAAATATATAAAAAAATTATGTTCTATTTTCTTGTCTTTTTGCAGGAGCCACGACGAAGGAGTGAAAATCAAGGAATTTTCAGGTTGTTGTTACTCGGTTACTACTACTCATGCTGTTGTTACTCGGTTGCTGCTACTTCAATGCTGCTACACCAGATTATGTTACTCGGTTGCTGCTAATCATGTTGTTGTTACTCGGTTGCTGCCACTCCGATGCTGCTACACCGGATGTTGTTACTCGATTGTTGCTACTCATGTTGTTGTTACTTGGTTGCTGCTACACCGGATGCTGTTACTCGGTTGTTACTATTCATGTTGTTGTTACTTGGTTGTTGCTACTTCGATGCTGCTACACTGGATGATGTTACTCGGTTGCTGCTACTCATGATGTTGTTACACCAGATACTGCTACACCGACATTGTTACACCAATGTTGTTACTCCACTGCTATTACACTAGTTGTTGCTACTCATGATGTTGTTACTTCACTACTGTTACACCGGATGCTGTTACACCAATGATGTTACTCTGTTTCTGTTACATCGGATGCTGTTACACCGACATTGTTAGTCCGATGTTTTCACTCTGCTGCTGTTACACCGATGTTGTTACACCATCCACATTATTATTCCGTTGCCATCCTACCAACCATCCCATCATCCAGGTAGGCCTTCAGGTATGCCTCCACGTGACTTTTACTGATTTAATTAAATATCCTATGTGAAGATTTTAATGCTGCAGACGGCAAAAATTTAAGTTGAAGGGGGGGGGGGGAGGTGTCATCATGCCAAGGACAGTGTAATAATTGTCCCATAAGTTAAGAATGACATTCTGCTCATGGGAAACCTTACGAATCACATCAATATGTGGTATCATCATTTTAATCATATTGGGATTCCCAAGATGTCTCATCCACCCTGTACGAACAATTATTATTTCTATTCTACCACACTTACCATACTCTTTTATGATTTTTATCGGTTTTCTAGAATTACCAACCATATTTACTGTTACCACCTGCCCTTTTTCACTATGTTTTTCCTTTGAATTCGGTACCCACCACCTCGCCCAATGGTCTACTGCTACAAGTCTCCACAGTATGGGTGGGTTGGATGTGCGGCATGAGCCTGAAAACACAGTTTTAGTTTGCAGCAATCCAAAGGTATGGCAAGTTTTTGTCAACGCAGGATGGGATATCTACTTTGACAGATTGCAGGGATTCGATGGAGGTATCATAATGGAATTCGAACTCAATTTAGAGGAGAATCATTCACGGGCTAAAGGTCTGGAAGTTCTTGTTACAGAGGAAGTAATTGCAGAGGTTAGTGGGCTAAGATAGCAAAGGCAACAATGGTTTGCATGGAATTTTTCTCTCCTGAAGTTTCCCGAATTGTTTTTGCAGGAAGGCGAAAGTGTAGTTCAATTGGGCAAGGGATATGAGCATAGAACTGTGTTGTATCCTTGGAATGAAGTGGCAGGTTTCGTAATAAAATACATTACCTATGAAGGTCGGGCCTCAACTCTGTTCACCTATCACTTTAAAATTATAACACACCTTTGATTTCCACAGAATCAGGTGCATGCCCTAAACATGCCATTTTTCCTATTGAAACAACTGCAGCATATGGCACAGTCTACTTGACGCTCTCTCCGGATGATGGCAGTACTTTCTCACCATGGATTGGTGTGATTATTGGTCATGCATGTAATAGGCAGGCTACGGGTTTCTTGGGTGGAACTCTACGGATCCTCAGAAGAAGTGGTAGCAGCTATGATTGCTGCTAGAGAAGAAGAACCAGCCTCTTCAGCTAGTCAGGTGGAAGAAGAGCCTTCAGAGGAAATTGATCAAGAGGAACTAGAGGAAATGGAAATAGAAATTGATCAGGAAGAACCTGAGGAAGAGGAGATGATGATTGATCAGGAGGAACCTGAAGAGATGAGTATGGAGGCAGTAATCGGCGACGCATTCGAGGCTGTCACACAAGAACCAACCTCGCTAGAAAAAGCCACATAAGAGGAAATAAGAATGGAAGAGCTAATTAGTGGCATAGACAAGGCTGCCACAAAAGAACCAGCTTCGCTTGAGGAACCCATAGAGGAAGGGATTATGGACATTATGCAAGAAATTGATATTGTTATACAGTTGGAAGCTTTTTCCAATGAAGAAAAAAGGGACAGAATTGTAGATAGAGAAATGGCAAGTGATGATCTTTCGCAAGAAACAGCATCACCTACCTAGATAAAAATGGATGTTGATACAATTGGGGGCGTTACATAAGAACCACCCCCAATTCGGCTAGAACAGGAGGAGTCAACCCGTGAAATCGATGTTGGACCTCAAGAATCGGTACCAACTGTGAAAACAAAGGTGATTCTTGAGGAAAAAGAGGCTAAAGAAGGAATGAGTCAGGTGGTCGACATTGTTCCACAAGAACCAATATCGACCCATGAAGAAGAAGTGGTAAGAAAGGGGCAAGATGAAAAAAGGGAATTGAGCCACGGAATTGATGCTACTCCACAAGAACCAGCATCGACTCCGGTTGAGGTAGTAATGCATGAAGTCACGGTCCAAACCAGAAATGCTGATGATGGGTCTGTTCCCTATTCTCCGTTCCAAACCCTGATGCTTAGAGGGGTGAGGGGATTTCGCTTGCTCAAATGATTAATGGAAGAAGTTGTTGTTCCCCCGACACTAAAATTTGTTGAAACGACCAAGGTTGGACTAGACACTACTAAATTGGAACAATTGGAGGTTCACCAGGAAGACATAGTTCCTGTAGAAACATCATAATGCAGAGGGGTCAATGAAATTGCTGACCAAACAACAGGAGTTTCCGAAAGAAATGTAGAATAAGAAGGACCTGTGGATAGGGGGCTCGGCCAAGAGGGTTTAACAAAAGAAGCTGGAGAGGATGCTGGTAGCATTCCGTTGCCTTCTGAGCCTGTCGTAGGTTCAGAACCTGAATTCACTGTTAAATAGGAATGGGTCGAACAGTGTGAAAAAAGAAGGTTACCTCTCAAAAAGAGATATCTGCTACAGTTCAGTGAAACCATGAGACTAAAAAGAGAGGTTCAGGATTTGAAGAAGCAAGTTTCACGTTTAAAAAGGAAGGTGAAAATCTACAAATGGAGGGCAATAAAGTTGAAGATTGAAGTCTCCACTACTACTACCCAGACCGGCCCAATCGAAGAATTATTTGAAGGTCAAGAATTTGTATTGGCCGCTGAAATTCAAAAATGGCATTCTGTAGTGAGTGACCACAAGAAAGAAACATATAGGGTTTGAGAGCAAGCTATTGGAGTCATTACAGGGTACATAGATCAGTTATACAAGGCACGGCTGAAGCAGGTCAAATAGAAGGCCAGGATAGAAGAGTTGGAAGAACAAGTTCAGTTGCTAAAGACAGATAAAGAGAAGATTTTCTCCCTAACACAACAGGAAATGGCATGCATACCTCTTGCAGATAGCTATGCCTTATTCCTTCATGAACAATTTCTTTTCTTTTGTCTTGAAAGTATATATAAGGAGATTTAGTACGAAATTGAGGACCCCATTCAATTTCTCCATATTTTAAAAATTCATGATGTTATAGGACAACATTTAATGTGCGAGCTTTACATGCATGGGTATTATTTAAAGCATGATCAATCCTTTAACCCTGTTCCATTCATGGGGGACATCCACTTAAGGGCTTTCACCTCCTATACCATCAATCAGATTAAATGGAGAAAGGCCTAGGATACATTTGAAGAAAATCAAGCCGGAAAATCATTAGTGGTGAGAAGAGAGCATGGTCAGTCCTCGAAAATTTACAACAAGCATTACACCTTTCTACAAATTGAGGGCGGTAAGGAACACATGAAAGAAACTCAGAAGTGGTGTGCTGACTTGTGTGTCGGCCAGATTACGACATTTCGCAAGGAAGCCCTGGATAGTTGTCAGAGAAGATGGATGTTGTCCTCTTCAGCCATCAGGGGAAGAGAACCATTTGGGGCACCTAACTTTGCACGTGCCTTAGAAAGAATGCTGCCTTATGTGGCATGTATTCATACCTGTGGGGTTAGATGGATGTGATTAAGACTTCAATTTCCCCTTTTATGGCTGCCAGCTGAATAGTATACTACTGCTTATAACGTTGAACCCGATTGGTGGAAAGATGTTGTTTGGACAAAATGATATAAGCCACCAGGGATAGAGATGGCTGCAGAATATGACCTCACACAGCTTCATGCTGATCACAATCATTCCAATCCAGATCTGAGGAGACGACAAGCTGCATGAGGACATGCAGATAGATCAGTTGGGGGGAGATGTTGGGCACCGGATTTGTATACTTTCTTCTCTCATTTTTACCCTATCTTTCTATCTCTTTGTGCCATTATTTATCATAAAAGCATGAGGTTAAACCCTTCTTCCTATATTTTATGGTATATTTGATTAATGATGTATTTGTCATGGAGGTTTTACCTTTTTACATATTAACTCCTATATTTCTTCAGATTCGGCTACAACAGGCACGTTGCGGCCGCAAGTCAGGGCACAACCCATCATTTCCAGCGTCTTCCTTATTTTCTACTACAGTGTGACAGCCATGGGTGTATCAACACTATCTTTGGCTTTCTTACAGTTTCTTGCTGGGCAATCAAGTTGTCGTTGTAACAATATGTATTTTTGTAACAATGGAGTCGTTGGGAGGAATTGGGGGTTTTAGGACTATTGTATAAAGAAGCCTACGGGTTGTGAATCGAGGGACCCTTTTCAGATACACAGACTTTGTAATTAATATTTTTATCATTAACTAAATATATAGCAGCTCGTCATTTCTCCTGTAATCTTTGAGTTTCCGTAGCCCTGATCCAAGAGTTGGGCCCACTCTTGTGATCAGGTGTTGTGTTCTTATTTCTTTTCCTTGCAGTAATGTATTTTTGTGATTCTTTAATTGTTGTTATAGTCACATTAGTCACTATGGATGCCTTTTATTTCTGTAGTTCATTTTATTATTGTTACAGTGGTATTTATGTTATAGATTAAACCTGTGATCTACAACGGACCATGTGCTTGTATCTGCATATACTTTGCCATTATTCTTGAAATAACTAATGCCCTCGAGTTGATAATTTACGTGGAAAAAGGATTGAATCTTGTTCATATCTAGACACCAACAGTCCTCTCCAGGGAATTTATCAACCTTTTAGGGGGAGTGATATTCTCTGATTTATAGAGTGATGGGTAGAGCATGCTATCTCCTTTGGCAAGCCTGCAGTCTCTCAATCCCTAAAAACCTAAAGGTATCCTCAAAGTGGAGGATAACTTGTTCTCATGTTTCCATGTAGCGAGGGGCTAATTGGGGATCAATAGAGATGATTATGTGTTTACTGATGACAACCTTAGGACGTACTAACCTTGATTTGATGTATAGGGGCTCACTTTCTTCTTTGGACATCACCTCCTTTACTTCCACAACCCTGATTTCTTCACGAGTCAACCAAGAGGCCAGTGAAATCAGTTGTACATCCCCCATTCTTGAATTGGGTTCCTAAAAGTTCATGTCTATGAGGATCATGTTAAGCATAAAAAATTCAACAATTTTGGCTCTATCCTCAATGCTCACCTGCTGGCATAAGTCAATGAACCTCCTATAATCCTAAAATTGTAGAGAGCCATATTGTGGCAATGTTTTGATTTGTAATTGCAATAATTTTTCTTTGAGGAAGATGGCATAGGATTTAGATGGTTTCCTCCAATGGATGGTTTCCATCGAAAAGCTTGCCATGGTGGCAAGTTATGCCTCCTTTTCCTAGAGTTGTTCTCCGAGCCTTTGGTTTTCTAATTGTAGCTACTCCTTCATTGCTGAGTTCTTTAGCCTTAACTAATACAATTCCTTACCCATTTGTTGCACCTTTTCCTTCATGAGGTCCACATCCTCAAATTTCTTATATTTTGTAATTTGCATCCACTCGTGAGTTATGCCTCTCTCTTTTTCTAGCTCAAAGAAGAGGGGAATTGCAATTTTTGTAGGTATAATTCTACCTCCCTCAATAAATTTGTAATAGGATCCAAGATAAAGTTATGGAGCGGTCTCCTAATTTCCTTGTGTACCTTCTTCCTCCTCTTGAGTGGTTGTTATCCCTTCTTATAGTAGTTTTTCTTCATCCTATAACAAATATGTTCTTTCATGTAGCAATTTTTCTCCTTCCTGTGGCAACTTTATTTTCTCCTATAGTAGCTTGTTTGTGCCTTGAGTTTCTTGGTTATGACTTCCCTAGTGGTTGAACTTCTCATGGGTGTCAAAGGTTGTTTATCGTTGGCATTAGGGGAGGTGAAATCCTCAATTTTCCCTTCATCAAGTCCCAATTATTTCTGTTGGTGGCTAGCTGATTCATTATTTTTGATTGGGAATGTTGAGGGAGGTTGAGGCTTCCCTTGCTTCATTTTGGTTCTCTTTATTCTATTGAAGTATAAGGGACCTTTCTTAGGATGCCTTTTCTTAGGCTTGAAAGGTGTGATAGGTGTGACCAAGGTAGCAACCACCTCTTGTTCTGTGTTTCCTAGTGAGAGGATTAGTTGTTGATTGTTGAGGCTTCCCTTGCTTCATTTCGGTGCTCTTTATTATATTTAAGTATAGGGGACCTTTCTTAGGATGCCTTTTCCTAGGCTTGAAAGGTGTGATAGGTGTGACTAAGGTAGCAACCACCTCTTGTTCTATGTTTCCTAGTGAGAGGCTTAGTTGTTGATTGTTCTCCCTCTTCTTTATAGGTTTAGAATGCTCATCATGGGTGTCCTCTTGTGCCTTTTATTCCCCTTATTCTTCTTTCCTTTCTTCTCCATCTCTTCCTCGAACCTCTTATGTCTTTCCCGCGGCTTCTTCCTCTTCCTTTTCTGTCTCTTCTTCTTTTTCTTCTTGCCTACCTCCAACAGTAGATTTTGGTGTCTCTTCCTGTTGTGTTGTGGTGAGGGCTTGTGTTTCAATGAAGGCCTTCTTATCCATCTCTACAAAGTCATTATACAGTATATGGAATGTGAGATGGTTTAAGGCATTCATGACAATGAGCCTAATGAGGCCATGATGGGAAATGTACTGGTGCTTTCCTTCCCTCACTCTCTAGCTCATTTCAATTAAGGATGAAGAAGGAAATGTGGAACAGTGAGCTCAATTGGAATGGGTAACTTTGCTTAGAACCTCAGCTCATACAGTAGCCTAAATTGATAGGAATACACAACACTCAACCTCCCTTCATAGGATATGTACTTAAGGATGCTATAGGCCACTTCATCCCAAGGGTAGGGGAGAATTTCCCTTCTTACTCCATTTTTGTCTTCAACATGCTTCTCTCTAGGGAGGAAGAAGTTTCTCTTGGTTGTGATGGCTATTTTTATATATTCATTGCCCCATAAAACTCCTAAGGGCATGGTGGTCACTCGACTGATGAGTTCTGTGTTCAAATGAATGGAAAGTCTATAATGTCCCTTTTTGGGAATTCTCAAGATTCTATGTAAAAGATGGACTATAGAGGCATTTAATGGTTATGTCACCTCTGAAAAGAGGGTGAGAACTAGAGGCTACCTGGCCAACTGTAGACTTTTCCTATAGAACTTGGAATAATCCCAATTCAAGAATCTCAACAAGGCCTTCAATGAAAACATTGTATAAGAAAATATGAGCAAATAAAATGTTGATCAGGGCTGGGATCCCCTCATTCAAGCTGTATGTGACATATATATGCAATTTCAGTAGAAAAAAATAAGTTTAAGCACATTAAATAGATCTCCCGGAAACAAGACTAGCTAGAAATCAGCCAAAGAGAGAAGCTACTGCAACATGAAACCCCAGCTACTATAATTGCGTAGATTTGAATGAAAATCAGAGGAGGTCAGCCAAAGATCTGATATTTCAGTATTATATCAGTAAATAATATTTACAAATGATTTTATTTCCTTTACAACTAATTACAAAAAGAACTAGGGCAAAATCCCTTCAGAAATGAGAGCTGCAACTAGAAGTAAACTGCAGAATTATTTTCCAGGTGGTTCAACTGTTGTACATTAAATTTCAGATCTATGACATAGATATGGATGAAACATAAGATCTAAAATATATCTGGAAGCTACAAGAATTTAAGAACAAGATCCAATTGGAATTACATCAAAATATTGCATATTAAGTTGTAGATCTGAATTACAATATACTGTGCTATAGAAAACCCAGAAATTTCTGTAGATAACTCTTATTACTGAAATAGATCAAATATATAGAGGCATGCATCAGCAAACCAATCCACAGATCACCAAGGGAAGGTAAGCCTAACACCAAGAGATCTTCCTCCAAACTGATAACAAACTGAAATAACAAAGCACTCTCACAAAATAACGCAGTATGAAGCATAAACTGCACAGAGGGTAAAGGAGACTGAATACATGGAATGAAAAGTATAGATCTGATATAAATTATAGATCAGCTACCTCCTTTGAGGCTGAAGAACACTCTCCAATAGAGAAAGCCTCTCAAAAACAACTAGATCTAAGTAGATCTAAAATGGCACTTGCTACAAAGGATAGCAGCCGCAAAACCCTCAATGGGCCAGCACTGCTCATGAAAGATAGAGCTTGGTCTCAAACTAGATAGTGGCCAACTTCAGCAAATAACTCCTCCAATGAACCTCAAGGTAAGAGATGAAACTCCTAAACAACAATTCCAATCACAATCCTCCACTAAACAATAGAGAATGGTATTTTTCTAAGCAGACAAATACTTCAGAAATATAATTAATTCATCAACAACCCCTTCATGTTCTCTCCTCCTTTTATAACATGAGAAAGCCCTTGCAAACCCTAAACCACTTTGATGAGTCACCCCTCTTCACATTAGAGGCTCCCTTCTAGGACTGCGCAGTCCCTCTTGGAGATGCATTGAACCTAGACAGCGCAGTTGATTTGGTCAAGGTGGACCCAATCTTTGGCTCAACCCTCTTTCACACCTACAAGTGATTATTTACATAGCCCAGATTTGTCTTTGTTCACATGGGCATTGATTTATTAGGAGTTTTACATGTCCTCCTTATTCATTTATTCATAAAACATAAAATAAATCAAAATTTAATGTCTCCTCTTAGTTAAGGCTAAGTAGGGACATTACAGTCCTCCCCCTCAAAATGTTGCTTGTCCTCAAGCAACTGGTAGGGTAAGAGCTATGTTTCTTCTCCTTCTCCATTGATGACACCATCAAGAATTAGGCTCTCATCATGAAGTAAGTGTTCACCAAGGCAATACATCAAAAACTTCTCCTCCAATGCTAGCATGATAAGTTCATAGTCTGCCCCTTCAGGAGTGTAAAACTTAACAGAAATAAACAAGGGTGAACCAATGTCACATCTGAAACATGTATCATGAAGTACTAGATAAAGTTACATCCCATGTGGTACATGTACACTACTAACTCTTTGCCCATACATACCCATAAACAAAACCAATATGTCATCTATGTATGGTAGCAAAATCACATAAAGGCAAACTGAAATTTGTACATGAGAAGGTGGGTCACAATCCCATATAAGGTACCAACGCAGTACACTCCTTGTTTTGAGTAGATCTGAATGTGATAGGTGGTACCCCACCACATACTTGCTGCATAGGCCACTTCGACATGGCTAAAATTGAAACTCTCATTAGGTGCCTTTGGGAAGCACCCATCATGGTAAAAAATCTCCCTTTGCACCTCAAGGGAGTGGCTAGCCTTGGAATTTTTATTGGCCCCATATTTGCCATGAGATCTACATGAAAAATTGCTCTTTGTAGGAGCCATGGCCTACATAAATATGGTAAGAGAGTGTGCCAAATCAGAAAAATAAACTTTCTCTACAAGATCAGATTCTTACCATACAAACCTCCCATACTCATAAAGTTAGGCATGGGCTTTTCCCCTCTTTTGAGAGAAGAAAGAGATGGCTGAAATATATCCTGAATAGGATCCTTAGGCTGCCCCATCTCCACATAACTATTGCACTCTTGTAAGTGCTGATTTAATTCCTCCCAATCATAATGCTGATGTAGCTCCTCCTCCATACCCTCCCAGTCAAAATTCTCCAAGATTAGGGAGTAGATTTCTGCTAATTGCATGTAGCTGGAAAGGAACTCCTTGTGTGCCATTTGTAGTATTTCTTTCTTAAGCTTGGAGGCTTGAGACAAGAATACTTTTCCAAGATGATAGATGAACCCTTCATGGACCATATAGCCTCCTCCTTGCTTTATGCCATCTAAGATCATCCCAGTGTGTAGATCTTTGGAGTACTCTACAAGGAGTTGAGAACTCCAATATGGATCTACACTCCTCAACAAGGAAAACGTTGTATATGTATCTATGGTGGTGCTTGCCTTGTTGCTGTTTGCTCCTTTGGCATCATGCATGCCAAAATTTTTTCTGGGAAGGCTGATCCTCCCCTTTGCTTCCTCCCACAACGCAGTGAATCTTTCTTCCATTGTTTCAACACTTGGTGAAGCTTTCTTCACAGAATCTAATGGCATCCCAAGAGGCTTGCCATGATGTAGGAATGTCCCTTGTAGCAATCTCATGAAAATGAGAGAAGGAACCATGAGATCCTTGTCCTCACTGCGCAAATCCATCTTTGTTGTGTGGGTAGAGACATCAAGTGAAGGGTAGGTGTGCATGCCTTGAATGACTTGTTGTTTCCCACTCTTCAAATCCACCCATTCCATCTGCAAGGCCTTCCAATAAATGGTGAATTTTCCCAAAGTAATCAACCACTAGACACCCAAGATGATGTTGGTGTCTGGTATGTCCACCACAAAGAAGTGATACTCCAAAGTGTAGGTCCCCATAGTCACAGAAAGTGATGGAACATACTGCATGCACTGCATAGTTCTATCTCCCGGAACCAAAACAGAGAACCCATCAAAAGTATCAATAGGGATCCCCTTCCTTTGCACAAAGTGAGCATCAATAAAATTGTGGGTTGCCCCACTGTCAATAAGAATAGATACTCTTTGGTTCATAATTGAACCCTGCACTCTAAGAGTCAAATATTTGGGCACTCCCCTCAAAGAAGCAAGAGTCCCACTAGTTGGAGCAAATGCTCCTTCTTCTTCTCTGGATGATGATGGATCCTCCTCCTCATCATCACCAGTGCTGTGACCTCTCCTAGGTCCATCATTTCCTTCCTCCTCCTCACAATCAGAGAAGACCTCAATATAATGTGCCCTTCCAGCAACACATCTATGTCACGGCACCCATGATTCTTGACAAGTGAAACGTAATTTATTCTTTCTCAACTCCCTCCGGAGATCATTATCAAGAAGCTTTTTCTGTGAGCTCTCCTTGGGTGGAGCAGCTTTCCCTTCCTTCCCTTTAGATGAGTGAGTGGCTTTGCTAGGGAGGGTTGCTTTTTCTCTTGGCAAGGCATCTTGGAGATCTCTTGTTCTTTCAATGGCATCATGCAGTGTGGTGGGTTTGGTAAACTTGACCAACCCATGCAAAGGTTCCTCCAAGACATCTATGAACATATACACTCTCCTTGCAACTGAAAGATCAAGAACCATTACAAACAACCTCAAAAATTCATAGATATAAGCTTCAACATCTCCTGTCTACCTAAGCTTTTCCAAGCTTATGAAAGGGGCATTTGGATCTTTCCGATCAAATATTTCCACTAGTCTCCTAGTGAAATCAGCGTAAGTGGGCACATTGCTATGCCCCGATGTAGAAAGTCCATAAAACCACCAGTTGTGGGCTTCTCCATCAAAATGCAACACAACAATCTTAATGGCTTCTGCTTCAGGCACTTTATTCAGCTGGAAGTAGATGTCCAACTTTTCCACCCATGCTTTATCTAAACAAGAGGGTGATCCATCGAACTTAGGCAAGAAGAACCTGCCCATGGTGTGGTGCCTCCCATTAAGGAAACCTCCATATCTATACTGCTGCAATGGCCTCCTTCGGTCCTTGAGATGGCAGAAATATTGAAAGCTCAAGTTATCCTTGAACCTTTGACTTTGTGCATCATATTCTGCAAAATAACCTTCCAAAGAGGTTGACTCTTGAAGCCCTTCATTCTCTACAGCCAGGAAGGTAGGCATTGTAGAGCACTGTGAGATCTGTGGAGCTTGTGGCAAGCTCATCGGTGGACCAATCCCAAACTGAGAAATTTCAGAACTCTCTCCTTGATGGAGTCTTCTAAGGGACTCCCTCATCCTTTCTATCCTCATCTCCTTTATCTCCTTGGATAGATCTTGCATGGTTTCCAAGAGAGTTTTTGCAAACTCTTCTACCTCCTTATCTTTATCATTCAACTCAGGGGCTTTCCCCTTGTCTTGACCCTTGTCAAGGTCAACAGTAGTATAGTCATACTTTCTATGACTTCTATTCTGGTATCTCCTCTCCCTCTCAGAAAGAGGATCTTCATCTTCGGAATGCAGCATGATTGTGGCTCCAATGCTAGCACAGGCTATACCAAGAGTGGAGCTCTGATTCCACTGTAATGTCCCTTTTTGGGGATTCTCAAGATTCTATGTCAGATATGGACTACAAAGGCATTTACTGGTTATGTCGCCTCTGAAAAGAGGGTGAGAACCAGAGGTTACCTGGCCAACTGTAGACTCTGCCTTCAGTGAAAATGTTGTATAAAAAAATATGAGAAAAGAAAATGCTGATCAGGGCTGGGATCCCCTCATTCAAGATGTATGTGACATATATATGCAATTTCAGCAGAAACAAATAAGTTTAAGCACATTAAACAGATCTCTCGGAAACAAGACTAGCTAGAAATCAGCCAAAGAAAGAAGTTGTTACAACATGAAACCCCAGCTACTAGAATTGCGCAGATTTGACTGAAACTCAGAGGAGGTCAGCCAAATATCTGATACTTTATTATTATATCAGTAAATCAAATTTACAAATGATTTTATTTCCTTTACAACTGATTACAAAAAGAACTAGGGAAAAATCCCTTCAGAAATGAGAGCTGCAACTAGAAGTAAACTGTAGAAATACATAGACAGCATTATTTTCCAGGTGGTTCAGCTACTGTAAATTAAATTTCATATATATGAAATATCTATGGATGAAACATCAGATCTAATACAGATCTGGAAGCTACAAGACTTTAAGAACAAGATCCAATTGGAATTACATCAAAATACTGCACATTAAGCTGTAGATCTGAATTACAATATACTGTGCTGCAGAAAACCCAGAAATTTCTGAAGATAACGCTTATTACTGAAATAGATTAGATATATAGATACATGGATCAGCAACCCAATCCATGGATCACCAAGGGAAGGCAAGACTAACACCAAGAGATCTTCCTCCAAACTGATAACAAACTGAAATAACAAAGCCCTCTCACAAAATAACGCAATATGAAGCAGAAACTGTGTAGAGGGTAAAGGAGAATGAATACATGGAATGAAAAGTATAGATATGATATAAAATATAGATCAGCTAACTCCTTGGAGGCTGAATAACACTCTCCAATAGAGAAAGCCTCTCAAAAACAACTAGATCTAAGCAGATCTAAAATGCCACTTGCTACAAAAGATAGCAGCTGCAAAACCCTCAATGGGCCAGCGCTACTCATGAAAGATAGAGCTTGGTATCAAAACAAATAGTGGCCAAATTCAGCAAAGAACTCCTCCAATGAACCTCAAGGGAAGAGATGAAACTCCTAAACAGGAATGCCAATCACAATCCTCCACTAAACAGCAGAGAATGGTATTTGTCTAAGCAGACAAATACTTCAGAAATATAATTCATCAACAACCCCTTCATGTTCTCTCCTCCTTCTTTTATAACATGAGAAATCCCTTGCAAACCCTAAACCACTTTGATGAGACACACCTCTTCACATTAGAGGCTCCCTTCTAGAACTGCGCAGTCCCTCTTGGAGATGCATTGAACCTAGACAGCGCAGTTGATTTGGTCAAGGTAGACCCAATATTTGGCTCAACCCTCTTTCACACCAAGAGGTTACCTCATCATTGTACCTCTTAAATTTTTCAAAGAACCCCATTCACTGTTGGCTTAGGAAAATTTATCAAATAGGAGGATACCGATGGATTCTTTTGGTGTCTCTGGGCTCTCTTCCATTGAAACCTCCCCCTCTAGCTCCTATTTCTTCCTTCTTAAGTTATCTGAAAGAGATTTTTTTTGAAATATTTTTCCTTGAGCAGTTTAGGGTGTCAAGATAGGGTAGGGAAGTTGATGTCTCTTTTTAGTCAAAGAGAGAGAATAATTATATCCATTGCTTCAACAAAACTACCTCTACTCCTATTTTTTCTTTCTTATTTAAGAAAAAAAAATTCAAAGAAATTTAACTCTACAAGGGTTTGCTAAAAGATGCCTGTAGCAGATAGAATTAACTCAATAATTGCATGGAGAATGAGGAGAAAATATGCCGCTTGCCTCTCTTGGGATAATTTCTTTATTTTGTGAGGTTTGGAGGAAGGATCTCGTTGGTTTCACCCCATTGTCACCTCTCAGCCTGATCATGTAGGACCTCCTTTGCAATCCTGTAGCAATTTTGGTATTCCTGTAGTAACTGTGCATGATCTTGTATGTAACAACCCCAGGTTAGAAGTTCATGTAATAAAGTTAATAAAGGAAAAATAATAGCAAGCTCATGGTAAACATATTCCAAGCTGAATTTTGGGCAAAACATCCTAGTGGGTGTTCATTTGATGTAGTATGGCTAAGGGAAATTGGAAAAGGAAATGAAAAAGGCTTTGGAAAGGAAAGAGACATTAATTGACATTTAATTTATGAAAAAAAATGGAAAATAGGGGAAAAGTAAGGTGAAAGGTCACAGGTTTCATGTGAGGAGGAAAATGAAGGAAACATAATGGAAATTGAAGAAAATAGAGGCCTCATTAATAAAGAGGCTTATGAGGATCATTTCAAAACCTTTTTGTCAGTTCAGTTTGAGAGCTCTCTCTCTATTCTCTCTATTCTCTCATAATATTTCACACTGAGAGCATTCTTGGAGCACTCTAGATTTGGATATAGGAAAGAAAAGGAAGGACAAGAAAGCAAATGGAAGCAAATATCAAGCAAGGAATAGTTGGATCAAGCGGCTACAATAGGATTACTTTCATGTATTGAGTTGCATGTATGATTTACTTCCTAGTTTTTGCATGCTTGGTACATTCATGAGTGTATTTGGTTCTCTTATTTTCATTGGCATGGGTTTTTCCAGGTGTGACAGTGGTTTCCAGCCTTTCCTTGCCATTTCCAGATAGCCATGGTGTGATGCGGTTATTTCATTTGGTTGAGTTGGATTTCCAAATGGTTTCAAAACTGAGTGGGATGGTCTCAAAAAAAAATCTCAAGGGCCTCGTAGCGATAAAGGTGGGATATGTGGTAAATCCTAAGGGTAGATATGGGAAAATTCTTCATAATTTAGGTGGAGAGACCCAGAGGCATCCATATTTGTATAGGAATAGTGATCCTAGACTAGTATATGGTGGGATTGTGGTAAATATTGGTAGTGTATGTTTCTTGTTTGGGCCTAGGAATCCCTTAGCAAGATATACAATAAATCTAGGCTATATAGGTGATTTCTTTGGGCCTATAAATCCATGACTGGTTCTCGAGGGATATGCGGTAAAGCATGAGAAGCATGGTCAGTTTTGTTGTGTCCCACAATCTTGCTTGGAATATGGCTCAGGCGTGATTTGTTGAAAGAAATATTTGGTTCAACCCAATCTATGGTCGGGTGGTACGTGGAAGTCGTTGACTTGGTTGGATTTACATATGTTACTAAAAACTCATTTTCATTGTATTTCATGAGTAAATGTTCTTTTTATTATGATATTTTAGTCATTGTTCTATCATTGTTATTCTACTGGTTATAAGCATGGTTTTATGACAAACTTTAGTTATGTCTCTCATCATGTTTCATTTAGTAAATGAAATGTTAATGAATTTATCACCTAATAGGTGATAATGCAGCTATTGTGAGAGGGCATCAGACCTTCTTGATGAATCTCGGATAAGTATGAGGCCGCTATGCTTAGATGTGTTTTTATGACATGCACATTACATATTCATGATGTGTTTAACGGAATGTCTATCATGGTTAGGATGGGTCAGGATAGGTCCTTGTTCAAGTCTTACATTAGAGGCCTTATTTCCTCTTTATTTATCACTTCTAGGTGTTTCATTAAGTTCTACGCAGAGGCCTAGGTCCTATCACTGAAAATTTTCTTAAATCCTGTGGTCACTGAAAACAAAATTAGCTGAAAAAAAGACTACAGTCACTGGGATGCAGGCATGTGGGAGAAACTATAGGGTTCCAGTTGCATTGAGGCCTTCTCATGGGAGTGGCCTGGAGTGTTTGGTTAACATTTGGGGGTCCTGTAGCACCCGAGGGAGGTCTGTAAAGTGTTGGTTCATCGGTTCCACTTCCTTAAGGTGTTCTAGTAGGTAAAATCATATCATAGTAACTCTTCATCACATATTTACCCCGGTGGATAGGTAAGCTTGGGTAAGTGTGGGAGGAGGGTGTTACAGAGACGTATTAGAGCAGGTTTTGTTCTCTTCGGGTGATGCCTAGTTTATATTCTCTTTGGGTGATATATGATACCACAAAGTGGTATTAGAGCATGGCTTAACCCTTGTACTAGATGGGAGGAATTGTTTTTCATGCATGTGTGTAGGTTGTATATGTGTTTTATGTGTATGCATGATGATTGTCATTGTTGCAATTGTTTTTTTGTTGGGATGTGTTTGCATGAATGCATTCTGGTTGAATATGAATTTGTTGTGTATGTTTCTTGTCTATGAGGATGTATGCATGCATTTTCATGGTCACAGTCATCATGCATAAGATCATGGTATGCAATTAGTATTGTCATTCATGGTAACTATATAATGACTAAGATGATGTTGATAAATTTTTATGATTATGATTATACATGGATCACGCTAATCTGGTTGATCTTGCAAATGAGATATCCTACTCAGAGCTATATTGAGGTATGTTGATTATGTTTATATTTTGATTTAGATGACATTATATGCTTGTAGGAAGAAGAAAAAATGTGGATAGAATGATGGTAGACTACAATTAATGAGATTCTCCCTATAGATCATATGAGAAGTATGGTGATGGCTACTCTCTTGACATAGCAGACACTTTGAGAAGTTTGAAGGTAGAAATAAGAAGTTGCAAAGAAAATAATGACAGAATAATTCAGGCACAGGAAAAACAAGTAGAGGTTAAGGAAGTTATCCTTCAAAGTTTGTTAGGCTAGCAGAGATAGGGACATGTTGATCATGTTGGACTCACCAAAATTCAGTGGATCTCCCCAATAAGAAGTACCAACTAGACCTCACACCATTTGGAGTAGGAGTCCCAACAGTGGGGTGTTAATGATCTACCTTGGTTTGCAAAACACATAGAGTGGTGCATGGTATCTTTGGTGAGAACAAGTGTGTGACCTTGCAAAGAGTCAAGTGTGAAGCATGATGGTTCGAACACACGAAAGGGAAAAGTAAGTGCACCCCTTGGAAGCCTGTAATAGTACGTAGATTAGAATTAACATGCGAGAAAAATGACATCACATGAACTAACAAGTGGAAGAGTCCACAAGTTAATGTGAAGGATACAAATGCAAACAAATTATTTCATAAGAATATGCGCAAGTTAAATAACATATATTTCAAATACAACAAGAATAATCCTACTATATCCACAACATATGCATGAGAATGTGTCAGATATAAGTTTTATTAAAAGTGACAGTTCCAATCATTCATACAACATTTGACAAGCCACTTTCCCCAATAGTGGAACATGAAGTCTACAACACATGCTCCTCCAAATAATTATACTCCCTCTACGCTATGGATAATCCAAGGCTCACACAATACTCCCAAGCTCTTCCTAAGCCTAATCCTAGCCAAAATCTTGGCTCCCAAAATCTCGTTACATGAGTTATGAGGATATCTTTATAAAAAAAAAGGGTGAATATTGGCATACCCTCTTTGTGACTCTTGGACTCCTCGCTTGAATCTTCAATTTTTTTACGAAATAAATCATTACATTACATATGAATCTTCACATTCTAGTCAGGACACTTGAAATTTCACTTTTACAATAAGTACAAATAATATTACAGTTTCCTCTCGTACCCATATAAGAAAAAATAGGGTAGAGATAACTTGAAAACCTAACAAGACAAAATACTATGATTCTTGAGTTTGGGTGAAGTCTAACTTGAAAAATTCTACTTGATGATTCTCGGTCACATATTGATGCCAAGATTGGCATTGTGTGATGGTCTCCCCAAATTGCATGATAGCGTCAGGTTGGAATCAAACTCTTGCCTCCATAGCATCCTGGTACAATTTCTTTGAACCGGTATGAACCTCTTTCTCAACCAAGAGCAACATTGTTATGACTTGAACAGGACAACCGATGTAGGTCCGCATATTCTATCTATTCAGCTCTAAGTCGTCCTAGGTGGAAATCTTCTTCAACTGTTCCAATTACTGACCAATATCTTGCCTAACTTGTCGTTGGTGTTTAGCCTCGATGAGTGTGCCAACTGATGGGATCTTTTGGGTTCTCATGATGAAATCCAAAATGTTGTATATCCATACATATAAGGCCTAAATATTTCCAATGAAAGAGGCAAGTTGCTTGTTTTTTTGGATCAACATATGAACTCTCTCTTTCTCTAGCTTTGTTTGTGGCTTCATTTTCTTCACCAAGGTAAGTGATGCTCCCTTGTATCGCATTGTCCAATCATGCACGATGGTGATGGAAAATTGCACATTCTTAAGGATATTGAAAAAATATCTGCTCTATTGTTGCAAGTCATGTATGCAAGAAACTAATTTATGTACAGTCACGAGCTCCTCATAGAGGTCCCACATATTGTCTCAAATTGTGGATAGTTCAGCAAGTATCGCTACTCTCATTTCCTCCAAGTAGACTTTAGCAAGTATTCTGTGCTACTGCGCGAAGCTGTTCAATCACTTGTCGGGTAGCCTGTATATTCTGTACCAACTTTTTATTCTCGGTCATCAAATATTGAGTGTTAGATCTCACTGCACCTGCGAAGGCCAAGTTGGCTTCATAAATAATGTTTGGATTGTTGCTGGTGTCTGCCACTATCACCCTTTCTCTCATAAATGTAGGTGATGCATGATCATCCAAGAAGTTCTTTCTCTGTGCTTGTACAATATTCTTCTGGAGTTCATCAAATGGAAGATTTTAGATATCCATTACTATATCACCATCAAGGGGAACTATCTCCCCTTCCTCACTCAGGGTTGGCTCTGTAGTTGGAGGTGGTGGAGTCTGAACAGTGACCTGTGGTGTAATGATCATTAGGTCCACATCTTCATCCCGCGGCTCTGGCTCCTACTCCATATCTGCAACTTCAATCACTTCCTCAATTTGTTGAGCAAGCTCCTGATCCTACATTTTTTCGCTCACTTCCTCTATTTTTGGATGATCATGTTCCTGCTCTTCAACCTATATGGCTCTCATTTCTTCTACTATGCCACTTTTCCTTCTTATTCATGCTTCTTCTTCTCCTGTTCTCTTCTCTTGAGCTCTCATTCTTCCCTTAGCTCTTGTTCTACTTTCTGTGCACTCAGCTCTGCTTCCTCCAAGCTTTTCTTCTCTCTCTTCCTCCGCTCTGTTCTCTGTAGCCTATGCCTCCTCTTTGCTTCTATTTCCAAAGCTATTTTTTCAATAACGAGATCTGCTTCCATCTTCTAGCTTTGTTCCTCCTCTAAACTATCAACAACCTTCCTCTTTCCCTCAGTATTGTACCGAGTTGTTGTCTTCTGTTTTTGTTTCTTCTGGAACTATTGCCATATGTGGAGTAGCCTGTGAGGTCCCAGCTATATTGATCAGTTCGTAGGGTCTGGAGGATTTATAACAATTCTTCCATTGTTCCTTCTTCGGTCAATGAAATTCCCCGATGACCCAATTATAGTAGATTCTCGCACAAAGGTCCTTGAAAATTCCCCTTGGATCATACAGATTGAATTATTTTGTACCAAACTCAAGATTCACTATGAATTTAGCTTCAATATCTAAAAATTTTAGATTATTAATCTCATATAATCCGATCTACAGAGGAAGTGTGGGCCATGGCACTTTCTTGTTCCTGTGCAATGTTGCTAACAACCTTGTGGTAAGATGGTATGATACTTCTTGCATGACAATTTTTTCGGTGGCATATCTTGGAAAAATATGTAGTGGATTCTGCCCTCTGAATACTCTGATCAATGTGCCATTCGGTAAGGCAAACCAATCTGCAATCTCTGATATCACCTCCATCGCTCCTTGTGACATGCAAGGTGGGTCCTCTTGAAAGATAATATTGTATAGAGGGACGATGAAGTGATATGTTAGCTTCTTCGTAATTCCTCTATGGTTGCAATCCAAAAGCAACTTACAATAATTATGCACGACATTTTCTCTCGATGTCCACATCAAGTTCATGTCAGGAAATTGATTGTGTGCATAGATTCCATCTAGTAAGTATGCACACATATAGAACCTTGCTTGCTCACCCTTGGGAAGATCCTGAGCTTGTGCTATATGGGCTCTCAGCTGATGATCCAAAATATCTAGCCAGTTGAATTCATTCCCCTCATTCGCTACCTATTTTAATAAGATAGCCCACCCCTCAGGAAAGGTCATTGTGCTCGATTGGCCATATATTCTGCAAGCTAAAATGACTAAGAACTAGTAGGCCTTCCCGAGTTACTTTGTCTTGTATGTGTGGGTGGGTTTCTGTCTTTATGGCTCCTTCACCCAACTTCTGACAATATCCTTCATTCTTGCATAGTTGTGGGGCATAAAATAATGATTCCATGATCTTTACTAGCTTGGGAAGATGATACATCCATTGAAAATTTGTTGCCAAAAATGTAGAAGGCTTTTGTCTGCTAGTGATGATCAATGTCATAGTTTTCTCATCAATGTGTAAGACAACCCAATTGATCACATTTGCACACAAGAAGGCTGGATACTTTCATGAAACCCTGTATAGTATTGATTTTCGGATGCTTAGATAAACATGTCGATCCTCTAAATGTGCCCC
Organism: Pinus albicaulis; assembly: GCA_034641835.2. Lineage (NCBI taxonomy): Eukaryota > Viridiplantae > Streptophyta > Pinopsida > Pinales > Pinaceae > Pinus > Pinus albicaulis. The sequence goes on along the minus strand of CM076575.1, from coordinate 1,851,943,095 downwards.
AAATTCCTTTGCAAAAGAATATTTAATTTGTTTCCATGTTAGTTTTCATTCCTTTTCTACAAACAACTGATTCCTTGGCCAATACAGGTTGATATTCTGCATGTAAAAAAATTCTTTGGCTCTAGTGTAATTTCCTACATCAAAGTTCTAATTTATGGTTTCTCATTCCACATGTGTGCTTAGCATGAACTTGTGAGCTTGTCTGACTTCCTCCTCTACATAAAATATTACTCTCTAGACAACCTTAGGGATGATATCCTTATATCTTTCAATTTTTTCCTCAGCAAAGGATTTTGCATGAGTTCCTCGCAGGGTTGGGGGACTATAGACAAGAGAGAGGGGAGCCCCAAATCTCTCTCTTCTTTTGATCAACGGTTTTCATTGATGTCAACCCAAGTAGCACCAGGGGCTACCCCAATATTGCATGGGAATTTTGACCTACCAAATTACTATATTCTGGGTCAAGAATTATTTTTATGGTTTCCACTTGTTGAAATGTTTCCGTTTATATATGGCACACCACATAATTCTTCACAGTTTGAGAGATATTCATGTTTGAAGTTTGTAACCATAGTTAGTGGGCTAAAAACCCATGGGGTTGTGGCATGGTTCATTGAAAAGTCAACAATTAATAATTTTTAAGCTCCTAAAATCCCTCCCATGTTCACTTGTTGAAGCCCCTCTCAACCTAATAATTTATATAAATTGTGATCCTCGTATCCTCCTTATGTAGGGATTTCACTATCTGAAACAAGTCATCGTGGTATTTTTTCTCTAACATTTTTTCTACGAAGGTTTAGAAGATGAATTTTTTATGACGTGAAGCCAAAATCCTTAGAAAGCTCCTATAAAAATTTCAAATCAAGGTGCACAATATTTTCGGAGATATGATCTGTGGAAGTCAGTGTTTTTGTAGGCTTCTGAAATTCATCTCAAAGAAGTGACCTTGGGAAAATTGTCATAAGTCTCTCTCTGAGTATCGGATTGGAATTATGTAAAATGTTGTAGATATTACACAGGCTGTAGTATTCATTTTATCAATTCAGAGCCTGATGAAGAAACAGTGACACGTGGCATGCCGTACAAGTTCGATCTACTAAAACAGTCCATAATTAGTGCACTGTGAGAGATTGGGCATAAATCTCCCTTGAAGAATCAAAATTAGGTCAGACCTATGGAATTGGAAAGAAGACTTAGAGGACTACTACAGGGGCAAAAATCACATATTGGGGATCTGAAATAACATAGACACAATAGATTCAATATCGAGCTCCTAGAAGGCAAGTAAAAGCTAGATCATGTGTTGTCAAGGGCTACAAAGGACCAGAATTTATAGGGCAACAAAGCAAAGCAAGGTGCAGCAGAGGGTAGCATGAAAAGAGAATTAATAAAGGTGCAGAAAAACATCAAGAAGTTCATCACATGAAGTCTTCAAGTGGGAAGCACAACATATAGTCATTGCAAAGGTATCATTGTACTAAGTCATCGTAAATACATTTAAAAATTATACTAGTGTCTATCTACCAAGAGTTGAAGAAGTAGTGTCGGGAGGTCTAGGCTCATCATTAACTGGTTGTGTCATAGTTGGGGTTATGGTCTAGTGTGTCTTCTTCTTCTACATCATTCTATATCATTGTAAAGTGGACCATTTTCCCTGGTACGGGAGTCCATTCTTCTTTTATTCTTTTATAGGGTGGTAGGGTTGTGCTAGGCTGGTGCATGAAGTAACCAATAGGTTAAAGCCTATGAAAACTTCAGGGTGGTAGGGTGGTGCTAGGGTGAGTTGTAGCTCATTGGGTGTTGAGGCATTCGTTCAGTTGACTACTGAAGAATCTTGGGCGTTGGAGTGTCCATCCAATGGGAGCTGGAGAAGAATGCTTTTCTAGATTCTAGGAAGTTGGAGCTTTATTTTCAATTGGAGTTGAATATTAAAGAATTATTACAAAATAATTAGGTGGTTTTTGTCTCGGAAGTGGGTTTCCACCTTAAAAAATCTATGCATTTTTGTTCCTTTTGTTTACTACTATCATTGTACAAACACTGATAATAATTGAAGATTAACTAATGCTCTAATTGAAAGGAATATTGATTCACCCCCACCTCTGAGTATTTCCAACAATTTGTATCAGAGCTTGGTTCCTTCAATAGCAGTTTAATAGCTGGAAGGAGGTCATGGAGCATACCAAGAATGGTGTACCTCTATTTAATGAAAATAATTATGCACTCTGGAAAGGAAGAATGGAGGTCTAGCGCAAGGTTACAAGGTATGGGACATTAAAATGGATTTACACCAACCATGGATGAACAAGGTAAGAATATTTTGGTAAATGATGCAAAAGAAAAGAATATTATTATCAGTGGACTTATTGAATCTGCTTATCATAAGGTGTTGGGTTGTAAAACCGCCGAAAAAATATGGGACAAGCTTGAGAATATATATGCAGGTGATTCAAATGTCAAAGAAGCAAAGCTTCAAATCTATAGAGAAAAATTTGAGCAACTCAGAATGAAAGAAGATGGCAACATTGCTGCATACTTCCAATATGTTGATGAAATAACCAACACTCTGGAAGGATTGGGAGAGCCAATTGATGAGAAGACTATTATACGAAATATTCTTAGAACGTTACCAAGGATATTCAACCCAAAGGTATCGGTCTTAGAATACAGTGCAAATTTGGACAAACTCAACAAAGAGGAATTACATGGAGTTCTCATAGAATATTAAATGAGACTTGATGAAGAAGAGGGTACTTTTCATCTAGAAACTGCGTTCGTTGCATCTAAGAAAACCAATTAGGACAAACAATCTTCAATTGAAAATACATGCACCTGCAAGTGTGAAGAAAAGGGAGATGATGAAGAAGGTCTTTTAGATGAAGAATATGCTTACTTTATGAGAAAACTAAAAATTGGTAGGGGAAAATTCAAAGGTAAACTTCCATTGATATGTTTCGGCTGTGGTGAGGTTGGGCATTTCATAGCAAAATTTCCAAACAGAAGTGATGGCAACTCAAAAGGAAAGAAAGGCTTTAAGAAATTAAACAAGCAAGGCAAAAAGAAAGGATCCAAAAGGAAATTTCTCTCTAAAGAAGATAGCTCATCATCCGATGAAGACAATGATAGCGAAGAAGAAGCCAATGAGAAAGTATTGTTTATGGCCAAGCACAATAAACAAGAGGTATCAAACAACAAAGAAGAAGGGTTTACCATAGAAGAATTTTCTAAGGAGGCAATCAGGCTTATAAAAGAGCTCAAGACTGAGAAGATTCATTCTAATACTCTTGAAGAACAAGTTCAAGGTCTCAAAATTGAAGTTGAAGAACACAAATGTATTGAAGAGTCACTTCAAAAGAAGTTGGAAGAAAGAAACCAAGAGAGGGAAGCATTAGAAGCTGAAGTAGTCTCGCTATGTAAGGAAGTGAAGAAGGGAAAAACTGTCCAAAACTATGCCAATAGCTCAAGGGAATTGGAAGAACTCATCAACAATCAACATTCTTACAATGACAGAATTGGCCTCGGTTACAAAGAAGAAGCAGTACCTTATACAACAAAATACAATGAACCTATGATATCTGACATGCATGTAGACTTCATTGGACAAGATTCAAAAGAACATCCTTGGAAGACGATTCCTCGATGAATATTTCCATCCAAGTACCAACATATTTTTCATGGCTATTGTTATTCATGTGGAAAATTTGGTCTTAAAGCTATAAAATGTCGCACATACCCTAGGAACCAATACAATTCCAGGAGATCCTTCAAATATGAACCTCCCAGGGCTCAACGAAACATCAATTGATTTTAACATTTAAGAAATAATATGGAATGTTACAAATTTCATAACTTTGGATACATAGCCAGATACTGTAGACTTGAAAATCCTCCAGAAGAACCTTCAAAGCCATAGAACGAACGAACATGGAAGAAGAAGAATACTGATAATTGTGCTCTCGCTCTCAAGGCTCAAAACAACAAAGATGTGTGGTATGTTGATAGCAGTTTCTCAATGCATATGACTGGAGATAGAAGAAAATTTGTATCCCTAAAAGGGAAGAAGAATGGAACCGTATCCTTTGGAAATGATGGATCTTCAAATGTTATAGGATCAGGTATCGTCACTCTCGGAAGAAAAGATGTTATAGCCAAGAATGTTCTATTGTTTGAAAACATGAATCACAATCTTCTCAGTGTTGGAAAAATATGTGATCAAGGACACACAATGCTATTCAACTCCACAAAATGTGAAATCAGGAAAGGCAGGTATGGTAAAATTGTGGCTACAGCAAGTTGAGCTCCAAACGACATATATGTTTTGGTTGAAGCAACTAAAGCATGTTAACTAGCTAAAGAAGATGAAATATGGTTATGGCATAAATGAATGGGTCACATAAACATTGACAATCTTGTCAGGATAAGAAAAAAGGTAGTACGAGAAATGTCGAAAATTTCAAAACCTTCCAACACACTATGTGAGGCCTGTCAGCACGGTAAGCAAACAAAAGTCCAATTTAAAACAAAAGAACACTTTGCATCACATCCATTGGAATTTATACATACTGTCCATGTGGTCCTATGAGAACAAAAGGCTTAGATGGAGAATTATATTTCATGTTAATGATAGATGACTGTACCAGGATGACAACTGTCAGTTTCCTAAAGAAAAAATATGAAGCATTTGAGTGCTTTAAGATTTAAAAGGAGTTGGTCGAAAATGAAACTGATTTGAAAATAAAGTGTCTAAGGTCAGATAATGGCAGAGAATTCACTTCCAAATTATTTCAGCAATAATGTGAAGAAAATGGAATAAAAAGACAATTTTCAATAGCACGAACACCTTAGCAAAATGGAGTTGCTGAAAGAAAGAACATAACCATACAGGAAATGGGTAGAACAATGTTGAAGGACTCAAAATTGGATGAAAAATTCTGGGTTCAAGCAATTGATATGGCAGTCTTCATTATCAACCGAAGTCTTCTCAGAAATAATTGCAACAAGACACCATATGAATTATGGAAAGGAAAACCAGCTGATGTAAAATAATTCAGAATCTTCGGAAGAAAATGTTATATCAAAAAAGAAGATCAAAATTTGGGTAAGTTTGAATCACGTGTTGATGAAGGTATCTTTGTTGGTTACTCATGCAAAATAAAGGCCTATAAATGTTATAATCTAAGACGAGAACAGATAGTGGAGAGCATAAATGTTACATTTGATGAAGGTGGTGTTCTAATGAATAATGATGAGGAGCTAGAATTTTTGAAACTTGAGATAGGGGCTGAAAAAGACACAGAGAAAATTCTAGAACAAGAAGCAACTATCAACCAGGAAGAAGTAAATAATGATCATCAAGATATACCAGAACAATAACAAGAAGCTCCTCCAAAGAGAACAAAAGAATGGATTCAAAATAACCATCCATCAAATCAAATCATTGGTGACATAAATTAAGGTCAAAAGCTTCATTCATCACAACAAGCTCACATTCCTTTTCTACCAACCTTTGAGCCTAGTAGTTTTGAGGAAGCTAGCTAGAATGAACATTGGGTAGCAGCTATGAATGAAGAATTGGATCAAATCGAGAAGAATAACACCTGGGAATTAGTTCCACGACCAAAATATAAAAATTTCATTGGGAGAAAATGGGTGTTCAAGAAAAAATTGAATGAAGATGGACAGGTTACCAGAAATAAAGTAAGATTGGTTTGCAAAGGCTATGCACAAGTGGAAGGAATTGATTTCGACGAAACATTTACACCAGTTGCCATAATGGAAGCCATCTGAATGTTTCTTGCCTATGCATGTTCAAGAAAAATCAAAGTCTACCAAATGGATGTGAAGTCAGCATTTCTGAATGGCGAATTAGAAGAAGAAGTTTAAATCGAACAACCTGAAGGTTTTCTACTATCAGAAAAAGAAGACTATGTTTGCAGGTTAAAGAAGTCTCTATATGATCTCAAGCAGGCTCCCAGAGCATGGTATGTTCATCTTGATGGATATTTACGTCAACAAGGGTTCAAGAAAGGTACAGTTGATTATGTACAAATAGATAAAGTTAATTTAACAATCGTTGAGGTATATGTGGATGATATAATATTTGGTAGCAATGATGATCGACTAAGTAAGAACTTTTCTAAAAATATGCAAAGTGAGTTCGAGATGTCTTTACTTGGTGAGCTGACATACTTCTTAGGGCTTCAAATATCTCAACAAGAGAAAGAAATATTTATATGTCAAGCCAAGTACATCAAGGAAATGCGCAAGAAATTAAAAATGGAAGATTGCAAACCCGCCCTTACTCCGATGGTAATAGGTTGCAAATTGAGCATAGAAGACTCATCTAAGGATGTGGATCAGAGGTTGTACAGATCTATGATTAGTAGTCTTCTATATGTAATAGCCTCCCGGCCAGATGTTATGCAAGTAGTTGGACAAGTAGCAAGATTCCAAGCAACACCAAAAGAATCACAGATTATTGTCGTCAAAAATTCTTCGATATCTAAAGGGCGTAGAGGAATATGGCTTGTGGTATCCCAAGGGTTACAATCTCATTATTCAAGCCTTTACAGATGCATATTGGGCAGGAAGCATTGATGATCGTAAGAGTACTAGTGGAGCAGAATTCTATCTAGTTGGTTGTCTCATATCATGGTTGAGCAAAAAGCAAACCACAATCTCGTTATCTACAGCGGAAGCATAATACATTGCAATGACATCATGTTGTACTAAAGTCCTTTGGATGAAACAAACTTTGCAAGATCTTCAAGTAAAATTCAGTGAGCCTATTCCCATATTCTGTGACAACACCAGTGCCATCAGCATCTCCAAGAATCTTGTCATGCATTAAAAAAAAAACACATTCCAATCAAATATCATTTTGTTAGAGAACAAGTTGCTGAGAAAAATATCAAACTTGAGTATGTTGGTACAAAAGAAAAAATCGTTGATATCTTCACTAAGCCTTTACCTCGTGAAACATTTGAATATCTTCGCCATAAGCTTGGGATTCTCCCAATTTCTCATTAGATTTTCCTTATTCATCATATAAATGGGGAGTGGAAGTGTGTACAGGTCCGCAGGATGGTTGTGTGTCTAGGGTAGTTACCCTTTGCCATTGATGTCAAAGGGGGAGATAATGTTGTAGGAAGAGGTGTCATGATCATAGGGGGAGTACTTGTGTTGCCATCAATGCCAAAGGGGGAGATTATTGATCAACAGTTGTCATTGATGTCAACCCAAGCAACACAAGGGGCTACCCCAATATTGCATGGGAATTTTGACCCACCAAATTACTATATTCTAGGTCAAGAATTCTTTTGATGGTTTCCACTTGTCGAGATCTTTTCGTTGATATATGGCATGCCACGTAATTATTCACGGTTTGAGAGATATTCATGTTTGAAGTTTGTAACCCCAATTAGTGGGCTAAAACCCCATGGGGTTGTGGCATGTGTCATTGAAAATTCAATAATTAATAATTTTTAAGCTCCTTAAATCCCTCCCATGTTCACTTGTTGAAGCCCCTCTCAACCTAAGCATTTATATAAATTGTGATCCTCATATCCTCCTTATGTAGGGATTTCGCTATCTAAAATAGGTCATCATGGCATTTTAGCTCTAACTTGTTTTCTACAAAGGTTAAGAAGCTGAAATGCTTATGAGGCAAAGCGAAAATCTTGAGGAAGATCCTGTCAAAATTTTATATCAAGGTGCGCAATTCTTTCGGAGATATGATTTGTGGAAGTTGGTGTTTTTGTAAGCTCCTGAAATTCATCCTAAAGAAGTGACCTTGGGAAAATCATCATAATTCTCTCTCTGAGTATCAGTATGGAATTCTGTAAAAAGGGGAAGATAGTGCACGAGATTTATTTATTTTTGTATCAATTTCAGATCCTAATGAAGAAACCGTGACACGTGGCACGCCGTAAAATTTATCTCTACTGAAACAATCCATAATTAGGGCATTGTGAGAGATTGGGTATAACTCTCTCTTGAAGAATCCAAATTGGTTCAGACCCATGGGATTGGAAGGAAGACTCATAGGAATACTATAGGACCAAAATCACATATTAGGGATCTAAAATAACAGAGATACAATAGATTCAATATCGAGCTCCTAGAAGGCAAGAAAAAGCTAGATCATGTGTTGTCAAGGGCTACAAAGGACCAGAATTTCTAGGGCAACAAAGCAAAGCAAGGTGCAGCAGAGGGTAGCATGAAAATAGAAGCAATCAAGGTGCATAACAGCATCAAGAAGTTCATCACATGAAGTCTTCAAGTGGACTACACTGCATATAGTCACTGTAAAGGTATCATTATACTAAGTCATTATAAATACATTATTGTAAAAATTGTACTAGTGTCTATCTACCAAGAGTTGAAGAGGCAGTGTCGGGAGGTCTAGGATCATCATTAGAAGGTTATGTCATAGTTGGGGTTATGGTCTAGTGTGTCTTCTTCTTCTACATCATTCTATATCATTGTAAAGTGGACCATTTTCCCTGGTACGGGAGTCCATTCTTCTTTTATTCTTCTATAGGGTGGTAGGGTGGTGCTAGGCTGGTGCATGAAGTCACCAATAGGTTCAAGCCTGTGAAAAATTTAGGGTGGTAGGGTGGTGCTAGGTTGAGTTTTAGCTCATTGGGTGGTGGGGCATCCATTTAGTTGACTACTAAAGAATCTTAGGTGTTGGAGAGTCCATCCAGTGGGAGCTGGAGAAGAATGCTTTTCTAGATTCTAGGAAGTTGGAGCTTTATTTTCAATTGGAGATGAATATTAAAGAATTATTAGAAAATAATTAGGTGGTTTTTGTCCCAGAGTGGGTTTCCACCTTAAAAACTGTGTGCATTTTGTTCCTTTTTTTTACTGTTATCATTGTACAAACACTGATAATAATTCAAGATTAACTAATTCTCTAATTGAAAGGAATACTGATTCACCACCCCCCTCCCCCTCCCCCCCTCAGTATTTCCATTACCTTCTACCTTGTCACGAGGGTCTAACTAGATGATGCCTCACCATGTTAGTGAATGGAGATGTGGTAAGAGAAACTGAGGTGGAAGGAATGAGCCGAAATAGAAGGGAGAGTGCAATGATAAATAATGGAGGATTGATCGAGGGATGAAGGCCTAAGTACATGGGATGAAAATAGTAAGGGTTGTACAAAAGTGAGAGGGGGAGCTAGAAATAGGACAATCTAATTATTGGGTATGTGTTATATTCTTTCCACGATTAGTCGCACACACTGAAAAAAAAAAAATTAGACCCTATTTTTTGGTGGGCAGACCCGCCCATGGTTTTGTGCATGGTTTTGCACATGGTTTTATGGCATGATGGTTTTCGTCCCCTAGTATTTTGTAGATCCGATCAAGGGAAATATGGTTATATATTGATCCAGGGTTAATGGATTGGGGGTTATGAATGCTTCAACATGTAAATATATGTGGTGTAACACTAAAAGGAATATAATGAAAAATCAAGATGGTAGTCCAGATTTGGGATCCAGGGGAAAATACCTGTGTATATTTGTTTTATGTTTTATTCTCTCGCTATTTTTTATTTTATGTTTTTGAGATTCGTTTGCAGATAAGTTCTGTACAGGGTTAAAACTACATTAATAACAAGGAAGAAACAATAGATAAGGGTGGAAACAATAGAGATACAAGAGAGAAGTAACCTCCCAAATATAGAGGGTCGAGGAAGGGGATGGAGGTCTATAAACAAAAAGAGATCACAAAGGATAGAGAAGTAGACATAAAATGTTGTAGATTCGAAACAAAATTGTAGGGTGAGAGCAAGAAAAAGTTGAAACTGAGATAGAAGGACCCATCGAGAGGGGTGGCACACAAGAGTGAGAAGCACTGGAACTATTGAGATGGATTGTGATAATTAGATCATTTTTCTGCATGCTCTCCATGAAACAGTGTGAACAATCTAGAGTTGCAAAGCCTGATTGCATCCTACCATGGCTGGTGGATTGTAAATGGATTTAAACACTTCCTCTTCAATATTTTTTGGCCTTGCCCCCATTCCTCTATATAATTACCATGCTTTGGATTATATTCTTCCATAATTGAAAAAATGTGTCCTTGAAAGTGCAAACCATAACACTAGTGTACCTTCCCAATTCTTTGCATGCTTCCTCTCTATGCTGGTGCAATAGATACTAACTTACCATATTTGTTTCGTCCTTTGCAACAGTGGGATGGCCATGTAGGCTGCCATGTAGAGGTAGCCTACTCTCCCCTATAACTTTTTGTTATCATCACTCACTCTTTTCTTTTTCAAGTTTATTGTAACTATTTTTTGTAATACATACATACATACATACATATATATACATACATATATATCTATATCTATATCTATATCTATATATATATATATATATATATATATATATATATAATGTTAATGTAAAAATATTATCTATTCAAGCATTAATTTAAGTGTATAATTTAGATATCCTATGTTAAACTATGACTTGAAAAATGATTGCTATTGAATATTTTACTATTGCACATATTCGATCTATTTTTTCACTCAGTTTCCACCTTGTTCTCCACCCAACCTCATTGCTTTAAACTTCTAACATAGTTTGGAATGTTGGCATTTTTTTGGATTGTGATGTGAGCAAGAGGAAGATATAGAAATCTGTTATGCTTGGAAAACATAGATTATTGCTTTCCACTAAAAGTGTTATTTTATAGATAATGAATCTTTCCCTCATAAAAAAGTGGAAAGTGGTAGAATTTCTAACCTCACTCTTAATATGGTAGTTTTGCAATTTTATTTGAAGTTTTGTTGTGCTAAGAGAGTGACTTAGGGTGTATGTTAGGTGCCAATTAGTACTAGTAACACTAGGGATATACTGAAGAAGATGGTAAAGAATGAAGAGAGTGACACAGGATGTATGTTAGGTGCTAATTGCTACTAGTAGGAGTGATAGGTATACTCAAGAGGTTGGTAACGAATGAGTAAAGAAATTGGTACACCATGAGGATTTAGTGCTAGTCATTATTGAGTATATAATGTATTTCACTATATTATTTTACATGGAAAGATCACTTTAACATGCAATATAATTAATGTCTTGGGGCTAATCCTTGGTATGCTTATTTGTTCCCATTGATCAACCTTAAGGTGTTTTCTATCTCTTGTAGGAGTAAATTTTGAGTAGACTAGGGAAATAATGAAAAATATCTCTTGATTTAGGTAAATGTTTGTGTGTAGATAATATTTTAATGTAGCTTGTGTTGTTTTCCTCTCTAGCCAATTGTACATAAGAGTTCATGGTTGTAAGCTAAAAGTTATACATTGGATAGAAAATCAAAATGTTAAGGCTATAAAAGGCTATGACTCCCATGTTTGTGCTTCTATCACTTGTGGGATTGTTACTTCATTATAGCTTAGTTTGTGGCTTGCTCTATAGGTTTCTTCCTATGTCTTTATTTCTTCTTTGATATGAATTTTAACTATGTTCTTATAGCGCGTTTCTCTCCCTAATTGTAATTCATTCACTCTAATGAAAAACTAAGAGTAGGAAATTTTTATGCACTGACCCTCATTTTTGGAATAAAACATAATTTGAAACTTAGTCTAGTTAGAAGCATGAAATGATCCCATATTCATTACAATGCTATAACTTGTATGTAGGATAAGTTAAAATTTTCTCTTAATCCCTTATTTCATCTATTTTCTCTCTTGATATTCCATTGATCCTAATCCACCATGGTCTTATTGTTATGATAGCTACAAGAAACAATAAATAGAATTTGCCATAACCCTAAAAGAGGATGACCTATCATAAAATATAAATAAATAAGATTAAAGAAAATAAACATCCATTAATGAAATTTCTTTTTAATATTAGATTTCTTACTCCAATTTAGAAAATGCTTTTGTGTTATTAACTATATATTAAAAAGTCAAATAAGATTCAATGAATTATGTGAGAATGAACATCCAATAATAGCATTTATGTGTGATATTGGATTTCTAACTCCTCAAACAATTACTTTTTGTGCTATTAACTATATATATATTAAGGAATCAAATAAAATTTAGTGAATTTATTTTTAAGAAATCAATTAAAATTCAGTGAGTTGTGTTCCAATGTAAGTAAAATTCAGTGAGTTGTGTTTCAATGTACGTAAGAATAAACATCCATTAATAACATTTTTGGGTAACATTGAATTTATTGATTGCTTGACAATTTCTTTGTGGATTATTGACTATATGATTTTTGGATTATCATACTATATGGTGAGAGATGAAATAAAATTCAATTTACAATTTACTTTGTAAATACGATAATTAAGTATGTACCAAGAAAACAAAATATAAAAACTACCACAAACCCTAGTAACAATTTTCCATCATGAACCAAGAAAAATCAACAATAATTTTTTTTATAATAATACCTTTAACACGTATCCAATTTCTGTCGCTTTTGTGACAATAGTGAAAGGTAGGTTTAGACAAGGACTTGTCAGGGTGGACCTTTTAATTATTTGGAATATTTCAATCAAGAAACCTCTAGGAATGTTCCAAGCAAGAAACTGGTTATTACATGTTTTGATTATGTGTTTTGTTACAAGGACTTGTCATGGTGGATATTTTAATTATTTTGAATATTTGAATTAAGAAACCTCTGGGAATTTTCCAAGCAAGAATCTTGTTGTTACATTTTTTGTATCCCCACCTTACTAGTTTTTTTTTGAGGTTATAAAATAATATTACAATACTAGTTGAGATAGAGCACATCCTTTCCAATTTTCCACCCATGATGCGAAACGCATTTGGAAAAAAGGGGCGAGGTTTCGGCTGCATCTTCTTTCTTCTAGTTTCTAATAACTACCTTGGAAATTCATCTTATTTTCATTGTCTTATTTTTTCATCTTATTTTCATTGTCTTATTCGTTCATCTTATTTTCATTATCTCAGTTGTTCAGTCCATCCATTCATCCCAATCTTCCTTCTGCAATTGCAAACATACCCACCGCATTGCAATAGAAGGGCAATGCTTCATCCTCTTCTGCCTCCACCTCTACTTATCCCCGATATGTTGTTTTCATCAATCATCGGGGGTCCGATCTTAAGAAAACCTTCGTTAGCCATCTCGACAAGAGCCTTTGTGAACATGGATTGTGGTCATTTCTTGACAGGTCTGAACTAGAGGCCGAACACAACATCAAGACTCAAATCGAAGCCACTATTCAAGTGGATTCTATGCACATAGCTATTTTTTTCACCGACTTATGCAGAATCGACATGGTGCCTTGATGAACTAGTCCTTATGCTCGAGTCTACGGCTCCAATTTTTCTAATATTTTATAATGTCAAGCCTTCTGAGGTCAGGTGGAACGACAAAAAAGGAGAATATGTTGAAGCCCTAAAAAAACTCAAGCAGAAGACAAGCAGCGACACTCAAAGGCTGGAGAGAATCCATGCCACGACTCCGCTACCATTCAAGGCTAGAGAGCTTCTCTTTCTCATGTCGCAAATATCAAGGGTTTCTAACTCAAGGCCTTTAATGGGTAAGAATTTTTAAATATTTCGTGTCCTTTTCTTGATTCGTATTTGATATTAATTAAATCTGATTAATTGAAGGAGCTAAAGTTATTAGGTTAACAAATGTGGTACCTTGAATTAGAGACAGACATATTGTGGTATTGAGTATATCTTATTACATGTGACCAAATTTGGGGATTTTCCATGTCACATTTTTGGGGGTTTTACCTTGTAGTGAGTAATTTGATGATGTTTCCACAATGTGTTTTTACAGAATAAATCATAGTTTATATATGTTGTTTGTTAGATGTGGTGTTGTTATTCCTCTACCAACACTTCATAATTACCTAGGCGTTTGTCATTGGTTATTCATCCAAGAATGAGCAGGAGCTCCTGGATGAAGTTGTGCGAAATGTATTGAAAAAAGTTCCAAAAACAACTCTATTTGTGGCTAAATATCCAACTAGTTTTCATATTAAGCTACAACACTTTTAAAGTACAATGCTAATGCAGCAGGGGCAGGACCGTGACCTCCAAGCCAGGGTTGTGGGAATTCTAGGCGTTGGTGGTATTGGGAAAACCACTTTGGTGAAACACATCTTCAACAGTAGGTGCTCTCAGTATGATGGATCCTCTTTTTTGTTGGAATTAACTCCCAACCACGACCATGAATAAGACAGTGGCAACAACCCACACTTCATCAATTTTTTATTGTAGGAGTGACGAGAACAAATTTCAAATCAAAGGCGTTTTCACGCAAAATATCAAAGAACAAAGTAGTCAGCCATACTCTGCGTTTAAGTCTTACCCACCGCACTACTTAAATTTTTTCCCGCAGGCGCAGACCGCAAATTTTATGTTTTACCCCTTAAGCCATCCACCGTAAGCTAAATCCCCACTGATGCGATATCGGTGGGACCGACCATACCTCCATGGAATTTTCAATCCACCACAATCATTTGTATTCTGCTTATCCCTTTGATTTGTGCATTTCACACTTACCACGACTTACTCCATCCTTGCCTACACTTTGAAAATCTTTATCCTTAACCTTAAGCCCTCACCATATGTTATGTTTCTGCCGATGCGATATCTAGCAGGACCCACCTTAAACCTTACCGCATTTTCCATATGCCCCAAACCTTTTATTTCTGCCTATTTCCTTTGTATTTTAGTTACCGCACTTACCTCATTTTAAGCCACATCGCAGAGTGCATTTCGCAGTGTTTATGACTTACCTTTTCCGCTGCCGCAAGCTAAGTTATTTACCATGTGATGCGATCGTGCTACCGCACATCGCAATCACAACCTTTTTCATTTACTATTTAGCACCCGCAAGTTATTTGTTGTGCGGTGCAATACGATTGTGCCATCGCACATCGCAACCGCAAAGTTTTAAGTTTCCCGTTAAAGCACCCACAACATATGTTATTTTGTATGTGATGTGATCACAATCGCACACTCAAGGTTTTTTGTTTACCCGGTTCGCGCGTATGTTAAATGCTAAGATTGTCGATTTGTGATAAAGAGTCGGATGCAATGTGAACTTAGAGCTGAAACATAGAATATTTGAAGTCTGCCCTTTTGTATTTTGAATGCATTTTGTATGTGTTTCGTGGATAAACTGAAATACAGTCTGCGTGTCATTTTAATGAAGCAATGGGTCTTTTGACAGAAAAAGGACAACTAGTGGTTAAACATCCATCCAACATTGAATCCAACATTGAATAGAATTAGGTTTTACAAGCTTCAATCGTTTTGTATAAGCAACGTAATTTCATTTTTTTAAGAGAAGAGTTGAATAAATTGAAAATTTTGTTTTGCTCCTATTTTACGTTGTCTGTCTATATGTTTGATTGTTAATTCTGCAACAATTGTGCATTCTCTGTGTTGTGGGGGAAGCATCCCTGTATGTATTGCTTTCGTTCAATTTTTCCAACATGGTATCAGAGCGGGTCTAGGATCTCAGTAAAAGAACAAGCTCTCTTTACTGAAGAAGTTGTAAGATTATTTTTTTGTAGAAGAAGAATTCTCCAGCAGTGAGAAAGATTTTACATAACTAAGAAAGTTTGTGTTTACACAGTCAAGATGGCAGCAACAGGCACAAGCCTGACAAATCCAGAATTACCACAGTTCACTGGTAAAAATTATGATTGTTGGACCATTATATGAGGGCCCTGTTTTCTTCACAAGATATTTGGGGGCTGGTGGAAAATGGTTTTTCAGAACTAGCAGATGCAACAACACTTAATGCTTTGACAACAGCAGAAAGAGAGTTGTTGAAAGATAATAGGAAGAATGAATCCAAAGCCCTCTTCTATATCTTCCAAGTAGTACATGAGAGTATTTTCCCAAGATTTGCAACAACAACGAAGTCTAAGGAGGCATGGGATATTCTCAATATATCCTATCGAGGCATGGAGAAGGTGAAAACAACAAAATTATAAATGCTAAGGAGATATTTTGAAACTCTCTGTATGAAAGAGTCTGATAACATAGACTCATTCTTCACACATGTGATTGGGTTGGTTACCCAGATAATATCTCATGGAGAGACACTTGAGGAAATGAGAATAGTGGGGAAAATCTTAAGAAGTATACCATCAAGATGTGATGCCATAGTAGTGGCCATAGAAGAGACAAAGGATCTCCCATAATTTTCAATGGAGGAGCTTCATGCATCACTGATGTCTCATGATCATATAATAAATAGAGAAACGAACTCCTCATTGGAGCATGCATTCAAGACACAAATGTATTTTGGTTGAGGTAGAGGTCGAGGAAGATCAAACTACCGAGGAAGAGGAAGAAGTCCACATACAGGTGGAAGAAGCAGCCCTGCAAGCACAAGTGGAAGGGGCAGCAACTAGAATCAAAGTGAAGGCTCAAGCCAAAATCAAGCACAAGAACAGAGGTATGATAAATCTCAAGTCCAATGTCATTATTGTACAAATTATTGGCATTATGCTAATGAAGGTAGAAAGAAACAAAATGATATGGGTAATATACCTAGTGTAAATTTTACAAGAGAAAATCAGAACCAAGGAAATGTGCTTTTAACTTGTAATGTAGCACAAGAAAAACAAGAAGATGTATGGTTCTTAGATTCAGGATGTAGTAGCCATATGATTGGAAACACAACAATGTTCTCCAATCTAGATGAGAGTGTGAAATCTGAAGTAACAACGGGGACTGATAACAAGGTCTCTATCATGGGGAAAGGAAGAGTAAAACTACTGACAAAGAAGGGAGAGAAGAAGATTGTGCCAGATGTCTATTATGTACCTAGCTTGAAATGTAACCTTCTAAGCATTGGATAGCTCATGAATAAAGGCTACAATGTGTCTTTTAAGAATGACGTGTGTATAATCATGGACATACCTCCAAGTAAAAGGGTCATTGTAGAAGTGCATATGACAAGAAATAGGATGTTTCCTCTCAAGATTAGAACAGACTTGAAGGAAGGAGGTTGTAGCAGCAGTCACACAAGAGGTCTTTCAAGAAGAAGTGAAAGATGAAAACTGGTTATGGCATTTGAGATTTGGACATCTCAATTTCGGAGGTTTGAACCTGTTGCATAGAAAAAGGATGATAAAGGGATTACCATTCATAGAG
Organism: Pinus albicaulis; assembly: GCA_034641835.2. Classification (NCBI taxonomy): domain Eukaryota; kingdom Viridiplantae; phylum Streptophyta; class Pinopsida; order Pinales; family Pinaceae; genus Pinus; species Pinus albicaulis. Next base: position 1,851,925,965 of record CM076575.1, on the reverse strand, counting down.
AAACCAGACGCCTATGTGAAGGCTGCATCTTGGTAAAACAACACAAAGAATAATTTCCAGTAGGAAAGAGTATAAGAGCAAAGGCACCCCTAGAGATTTTCCACTCATATTTGTGTGGACCATTGCAAATTCCATCATTAGCTGGAAGTCATTATGTTTTGACATTTATAGATGATTAGACATGGAAGACATGGGTGTATTTTCTAAAATAGAAAAGTGAAGTGTTTGAACAGTTCTACCAATTCAAATCTCTTGTTGAGAAGCAAAGTGGACACTACATAAAAGTGTTGAGAAGTGACATAGGCGGAGAATACATTTCAAAAGACTTCCTGTGTTTCTGCGGGGAGCATGGAATACACAAGAAATTTACCACAAGGTATACACCACAACAAAATGGTTAAGCAGAAAGAAAGAATAGAACCATCATTGACATGGTAAGAAGTATGTTGAAGGAAAAGAATTTTCCAAATGAGTATTGGGAAGAAGCTGTCAATTGTGGAGAATATATTTTAAATAGATGTCCAACCAAATTTGTTATGAATAGAGTTTCAAAAGAAGCATGGAGTGGAAAAAATTAGTTTGTCACTCACATGAGAGTATATGGATGTGTGGCATATGCACATGTCCCAGATCAGTTAAGGAAGAAGTTGGAAAACAAGGGGGAGAAGTGTATATTTGTTGGATACATTGATGAATCCAAGTCCTGCAAGCTCTATAATCCATCAACCAAGAAGGTAATAATTAGTAGAGACATTCAATTCATTGAAGAAGAAGCTTGGGATGGAAGTTTAGAGAAAATTTTAAATGTGAAGACATGTATTTCACATGAATATAAAGAGGAATTGATTGCAGAAAATAATCCCTCAACAGTGGATCCTCCTCCACCTACACAAGCTCAACAGAGCACACCAAAAGCAAGCAACAGAACAGCAGTGCAAAACTAAGGATGTAATATTCCAAAAATAGCATGCAACTAATTGGAATATTGATTTTTTCTTTTTACACCTAGGAGATGAATAAATGGGTAAGGAGGCCCATACATTTCAGAAATAGGAATAAAATCCCTCATAATGTGAAAAGGAATCATAATAGGAGCTATATTTCACACCCTCATGTGTGAAAAGGGACATTTTCATGTGGACAAGGTTAAGTTTGACCAAGTCAACAGCGCTGGGATAAGAGGTGGAGATCATCTTTGGAGACAATGCAGAGATAGTGAGAGGCAGATTCCTTGGTGGAGGAAAGCCTAATGAGTGGGACCCAAGGTGAGAGGGCTTCCATTTGTATAAAAGGAGGGCAAGGTAGCCATATAAGGATATGATATGGATTATTGAATTTGTGGTCTGTTAGACTATTGTGCTTTCTTCAACTGTTTAGTTGAGATTACCGTGCTGCTTAACACAAGGCATTCTTGTTTAGGAATTCCTTCTCCTTTCTTGAGAGGCCTCTTGAGGGAGCTTGCACTTCATTTCTCCACATCCAGGCTTAAGACCAAGCTACCTCCTTCAGCTACAACATTATTTATGTAGAAGTATAACATTGTGTTGTAGGGTGTTGCAGTGGAGGTTTCACAACACCACTTCCGGAGCTTATTTTTCAGAGGAGGGAGCTTCCATTCCTTTTGGAGATCAGTGAGGAATATTTTGGAGCATATTTCATATCTTGGCACTTGGCCAATAAATTTTCTATCTCCTACAGCATAGTCCCTCTCCTTGACTACATTACTTTCAGTGAGCAATTGCAGTGAGGGTTTGCAGTGATTGTTGGAGGGTGAGATCTTCAGTGTTAGGATCAGCCTTTCACTTGAGAGATCCATTGGAGGAGGTTTATTAATCTTGTGCAACATCTTTATCCATCTCCATCTAGTTCTTGAGTTGCAGCTGCTACTCAGTCCTAGGACTACAACTTCGACATTTTGTACTTTTTCATATTTCAGGAAATATTTCCAAGATTGCCTTGAAATTGTGTTTGGGAGCTTAGATCTTCACTCCCAACATTGTATGAGCCATCTATTTGTAGATTTATGTTATTTCACATTTCCATGTAACAGTGTACCATCTATGACTACGTTGTACATGTTCATGAACATTCTGCAATATAGCACCAATTCACTTTTGGCATATGTATTCATGGGAGGCTTGTTTTCCTTGATTATTTGAGTTATGCACAGTTCTATTGTACTCATTTGCTACTGATTTACATAATAAAATGGCTCCATGGTTTCCATACATTTTGGTATGATGTTATTCACTGATATTTCCAGTTTTGTGTTCATGTATTGTTGCATTCCCCATTTGGGATATTACAGTGGTATCAGAGCATAATCTTGGCTCATCTCGTGGATCTTAGCCATTATGCTATCAGAAGAATAAGAAGACAAAGAGAAATATTAGAATGATGTAGAGAGTGAGCTTTATCTCATCTATTTTCAGAAGCAGGAAGCACCTCAACAAGGAGGTCAAACAAAGAAGAGAAGAAAGAAGCAGTGGGATTATGCCCTTTCCTTTTGAAAAAGAGGACAAATTGTAGGAAGATGAAGGACACTTGAATCACAAGATCCTAATTGAATACCTTGTTGAGTACAAATCGAAATATAGAGCCTTCAAGGAGACTCTAGCTTTCCCACATTTCATTCAACTAGAGGAAGAAAGGAGACCTTGCAGCACAAGGAGAATCAAGGGAAATAGGTTTCTATTGTCTACTTTTGATGGTTCATATACAACAAGGGCTATGGCAAGGAAACTAGATGCATTATTCCTACTACATCCAGTGGTAGAAAGAGAGGTTGTAGAGATTGCAGTGCTGCACCTTGAGGGTGAAGCAAACATTTGGTGGTTCAACCATTTGAGTCATGCAAGAGTAACTAATTTTGCCAAGTTTACTCAAAGGTTGATTAGAAAATTTGGCAAAGAGAAATAAGAGGAGGAGAAGCCCTCACCACCATTGGAAGAGACTTGTACCAACGTTGTCACAACTTTGGATGAGCAACCATCAACATCAGCAATTGGGGGAGCCAACATATTGGAGGAAGGGACTCTTGCAGTCATATGTTCATCCTTGAGTTGGAGCATGAGACAGAAAATACACCATTGAGGAGTTTTATAGCACTGTCATTAAGCAACCTTGAGGAGGTTTTACCTCCAGCACACTTGGATCCCTATGGATTCAAGAAGGAAATTTATGTGAGATCTTCTCTAGGAGGTCTCCAAGGAGTTGCATTTCAACATCCCATGAAATGCAAGACGAAAGATGTGATTTGGGAGGAGGGTAATATTCATTGGAAGAATACCAAGATGGAGCATGGTAGGAGACATCCACATATGGATGAATGGGTGTGGATGGAGAGCAATAGGTTGGTGATCCACTTGCATATTTATGACACCAGGCAGTAGGAGGCTTGGCCATGTTGGCTACTCTTGAAAGAGTTTGGCCATCATGTGACATATCCTCTTTCTAAGGGTATGTGGGTGGAGAAAGTGTGGCAGGATACTTGCAGCATAGGGAAACAAGGGGTATGGATACTTTGTGTTGATATGAAACTCTTCATATCAATAATTATGTTTTCACCACATGATTTGTATGATGGAGGTATGAGGAGGCAGCAAAAAATTTTGTTGCTTTGGTTGTTCTTGGGAGAGCAGGGGTAGATTTTCTCCCACACTTTGCATAATGTTGCAAGAGTAGGAGATGGCACTATCATGGTGCAAAGGGGCTACTCCTTAGCCTTGAATGATCATGAGGTACTTCCACTTTGGAAGTAATCTCCTATATGTAGCAGCATTGTGGGAAGTGTCTTTGACAATGGGCATGTCAAAGAATGGAGCTATGAGTTGGCAGGAGCTTATTCACATAGGCCAACAGCGCTGTCACTTGGGAGCTTGGGTTTATTGATGGAGTATTCCCAGGATCACTTCACATATAATGCACTTGGTGGACAAGGAGGAGGTGAGAGTGATGGAGTAGTGGATGGAAACATCTATTACATTGATATGATCTTCTTAACTTGGATTTCCAAGCATCATAAGGGAGACCTTCATGCAGCACATGGTTCATTCCTCTTCATGGGAGTATGTCACACCATTATGGAGGGCTTATTCATCTACATATGCATCATCTTACTTTCAGCACATGGTAAGAATATTGTTTTTGCATCTATTGATTATCTAACACAGTATTTGCATTCTCTTACCATCTTTATTCAGTGCATTGCTCTACAAGAGGGTAAGCTTCTTATTGAGCTCCACGGGAAATTTTTGGCCAACTGTTATGATGGAGACAACCATATTTTGTATGAATTTGGGCAAGTTTTTCATTATTTACTATATGCTCATTTGATACACTCAACCATTTACTATTTACTAGTATATGTGATGACTTACACAACTATCCATTTGTCAAGAAACAACTTGCCATGCTATTTTCTGAAGCAACAGTGGGGAAAACTATGTTGTGACGACTTAGGAAACTGTTGGTACCTTTCAACACTATATGAAACCTTCAACAATTATCTCATTTGGATTCCATATGATGATCATGTCCTATTCATCATATATGGGGTAGTTTGGGCTAGCTTGATTCACAATGTTGGAGAGAGGATCTTTGGAGATCTAGTCTTCTTCTTGCCACTTGAAGGAAACATTATTGCAGCCCAAGATCAGCAAAAACTCTACACTTATCATAAGTGGAGAAAAGGACAACATCGGGTAGGCTCTTTTGACTACCATGTTCAGATTTTCAGCCCACCTACATTGCAATAGCCAAAGGTGGAGGAGATTTTTCAGGAGTTGCCATGTTGGGAAGTAACTCATTTTGTATGGATGATTGCTTGGGGATGGAGGATCCACATGGGAATATTGGTTCCCAATACATTTCAGATCCCATTCCTCAAAGGGACCTCTGGATAACACCTTATTTCCTCTTTGAGCACTCTACTTATTCATGATGATAGCTATTTAGCTAGCTTGCATGCTTGGGAGGGGCAATATGGAGATTCATTGATGAGACATCTCATTCCTTGGAGGATTTTATCATATATGGATGCTACAGGAGGAGGAGGGGAGACTTCTCAGCTCTATCCTTCCAGTTTCTTGAGGACAGGCAACATTTGGGAGGGGAGGACTGTAATATTCTAAAATTAGCATGCAGCTAATTGGAATATTGATTTTTTATTTTTACACCTAGGAGATGAATAAATGAGTAAGGAGGCCTATAAATTTTAGAAATAGGAATAAAATCCCTCATAATGTGAAAATGGATCATCATAGGAGTTGGATTTCACACCGTCATGTGTGAAAAGGGAGATTTTCATGTGGATAAGGTCAAGTTTGACCAAGTCAACAGTGCTGGGATATGATATGGATTATGGAGGTGGAGATCATCTTTGGAGACAATGCAGAGATAGTGGGAGGAATATTCCTTGGTGGAGGAAACCCTAATGAGTGGAACCCAAGGTGAGAGGGCTTCCATTTGTATAAAATGAGGGCAAGGAAACCATAGCAGGATATGATATGGATTATGGAATTTGTGGTCTGTTAGACTATTGTGCTTTCTTCAACTGTTTAGTTGAGATTGTTGTGTTGCTTAGCACAAGGCATTCTTGTTTAGGAATTCCTTCTCCTTAATTGAGAGGCCTCTTGAGGGAGCTTGCACTTAATTTCTCCACATCCAGGCTTAAGGCCAAGCCACCTCCTTTAGCTGCAGCATTATTTCTGGAAAAGTATAACGTTGTGTTGTAGGGTGTTGCAGTGTAGGTTTCACAACACCACTTCTAGAGCTTGTTTTTCAAAGGAGGGAGCATCCATTCCTTTGGGAAACCATTGAGGAAGATTCTAGAGAAGATTTCATATCTTGGCACTTGGCTAATACAGTTTCTATCTCCTACAGCGTAGTCCCTCTCCTTGAATGTGTTATTTTCAGTGAGCATTTGCAGTGAGGGTTTGCAGTGATTGTTGGAGGGTGAGATCTTTAATTTGAGGATCAGCCTTTCACTAGAGAGATCCATTGGAGGAGGTTTATTCATCTTGTGCAACATCTTCAGCCATCTCCATCCAGTTCTTGAGTTGCAGCTGCTACTCAACCCTAGGACTGCAACTCCAACATTTTGTACTTTTTGCATATTTCATGAAATCTTTCCAGGATTGTCTTGAAATTGTGTTTGAGAGCTTAGATCTTCACTCCCAACATTGTATGAGCCATATATTTTCAGATTTATGTTATTTCACATTTCCATGTAGCAGTGTGCCATCTATGACTGTGCTGTACATGTTCATGAACATTCTGCAATATAGCAGCATTTCACTTTTGGCATATGTATTCTTGGGAGGCTTGTTTGCCTTGATTATTTGAGTTATGCACACTTCTATTGTACTCATTTGCTACTGATTTACATAATAAAATGGCTCCATGTTTTCCATACATTTTGGTATGATGTTATTCACTTCTATTTCCAGTTTTGTGTTCATGTATTATTGCATTCCCCATTTGGGATATTGCAAAGGAAGTGATTCTCCAAGCACACCACATGGATCAGTAACTCCCTCAAGCTCAAGTGGAACACCAAGCACACCAAGAAGACCAGGATTCAGAAATTTGAGTGAAATTTATGAGCAAGAATAAGTAAATAATAATACTGGTCTAAATTCTTTATTTTCTTTGTTTTTTCATGTTGATGACTAAGTCCATTTTGAAGATGTAGTAAAAGAAGAAAAATGGATTGAAGCAATGAATGAAGAGATTGGAGCAATAGAAAAGAATGATACATGGGAGTTAGTGGACCTCCCACAAGGTAAAGAATTCATTGGAGTGAAATGGGTCTATAAGACCAAAAGCAATATTGAAGGCAAGAAAGAAAGACACAAAGCAAGACTTGTTGTCAAAGGCTACAAGCAACAACAAGGAAGAGATTATGAAGAAACCTTTGCACCAGTTGCAAGGATGGAGACAGTGAGGATAGTGTTGTCCATATCAGCATAGAAAAAGTGGAAAGTCTATCAAATGGATGTAAAGTCATCATTCTTGAATGGAGTGTTGAAAGAGGAGGTATATGTTAAACAACCTCCTGGCTATGAGATAGAAGGCCAACAACACAAAGTATGTAAGTTGAAGAAAACTCTTTATGGGTTGAAGCAAGCACCAAGAGCATGGTACAGTAGGATTGATGCTTACCTGATGGATAATGGGATTGAAAAGTGTGATGGTGAACCCACACTCTACATTAAAGAAAATTACGGTAAAATCCTTATTTTTGTTTTATATGTAGATGATTTAATTTTCAGGGGAAATGAAGTTTCTCTCATTGTTGATTTTAAAGCAGTCATTAAGAGTGAATTTGAAATGACTGACTTGGGTTTATTGAGATATTTTTTGGGAATAGAAGTAAAGAAAAATGAAAAGGGAATTTTTATTTCCCAAGAAAAATATGTTGCAGAAGTTTTAAAGAGGTTTAACATGCAGAACAATAAAGAATCAACAACTCCAACTGTCACGGGGTTAAAATTAAGAAAATAAGATTGCAGCAAGAATATTGATCCGACACTGAACAAGAGCATAGTTGGCAGTCTAATGTATTTGACTGCAACTAGGCCTGATATTATATATGTTGAAAGTTTATTTTCCAGATTCATGGGGACACCAAAGGAGACACATTGCAAGCAGCCAAGAGAATATTGAGGTATGTGAATGGAACAAAGGAGTATAGTGTTCTATACTCCTCAACTGATCATTTTAAATTGATTAGTTACACTGACAGTGATTGGGCTGGAAGTGTACATGATAGAAAGAGCACATCTGGGTATGTGTTTCATTTGGGATCGGGAGCCATTTCATGGGATTCCAAGAAGCAACCAATAGTCACATTATCAACAGCAGAAGCTAAATATGTGGCAGCAATGACAACAACATGTCAAGCAGTATGGATGAGAAGGATGCTGAGAGATTTGTGTCATGAGCAAGACAAAGGAACCACAATTTATTGTGATAATAGCTCAGCAATTGCATTATCAAAGAATTATATTTTCCACAAGAGAACAAAACACATAGATGCCAAATATCATTTTATACGAGAATTGGTTAACAATGGTGAGATTTTTTTGCAGCATTGCAAGACAAAGGAATAGTTTTCTAATATCCTCACAAATCCATTAGGACGAAGGAATTTTTTTTATCTTAGACAGATTCTGAGAATGACTGAGGGCGGCAGTTATTATTAAGGGGGAGTGTTGGAATTAACTCCCAACCACCGCCATGAATAAGACAGTGGCAGAAACTCACACTTCATCAATTTTTGATTGCAGTAAGGACAAGCACAGATTTTAAATCAAAGGAGTTTTCACGCAAAATATCAAAGAATAGAGTACCCATCCATACTCTGCGTTTAATTCTTAACCACCGCATTACTTATCGTTTTTCCCGCAGGTGCAGCCCGCAATTTTTATGTTTTACCCCTTAAGCCATCCACCGTAAGTTAAATCCCTCTCGATGCGATATCGATGGGACCCACCATACCTCCACAAAATTTGCAATCCGCCACAATCCTTTGTATTCCACTTATCCCTTTGATTTGTGCATTTCACACTTACCACGACTTACCGCATCACCATCCGCACTTTGCAAATATTAATGATGCAGGGGCATTAGACACTAGCCAGCAATGTAGGAGGTTTTTTCCACATGTTGTGGCTAGGAGGGGTCGAAATCAGTTGAATTGTAACAGCTAGGTGTCAATACCTCAGCTGACTATTCATTTAGAGTAGTTAGAGTTGTAGAAGTCGAATAGTTATATTCGATCCATCTGTTTTGTTTTAGTTAAATGAATAATCGTAATTAGACCCTTGGGTTCTAATTGGTCCTCACAGAGGAACCGAAGAGTCACACATTGTAATGTATATAAATGAAATTCCCCGGATGTATGGAAAAAAAAGAGAGACTCTGTAATAAAAGAGTGTGGTTAAGCGATTGCTTCAGGTTGAATGAAATTCAGTTCTTGTTTACGATTAAACTGTCCTGCATTGATGATTGTGAGGAATTTTGTTTAACTAAGAAGCGATTGGACATTGTGTATGCGAATTTACTGAGTTAAGCCATTGTATCAATTCCACATCCCTCTATCTGTTGTTTCCTTTAATTTTATTCAAACAACCCTGTTGAATTAACGCCACCGTAGGCGAGGTCTGCGCAGAGGAATCATGGTCGTCAACACTGTTTAAATGGTAAAATTCCTGCTTATTGAAGAGATAGCGTTGGTTGCTATCGGAACCCTGACCTAAGGTTAGACGTAAGTTAATAAACAAGAAGAATAGCATAACCCGAATTAACCTAGGTTAATTACTATTCAAAACCGGAAGTGGAATTGCAGAAGTGGATTTCCCATATCGCACCGCCTTTCAGGGTTAAGTGGTATTCCCCGGTTGGGGAGCGATTCCATAGGTCTGCTGACACATGGCAAGGGGACCCAATGGAAAACCACCTATCCATATTTCATCACACGTTAAAGTGCGTAGAAGGGAGCCGAGTGATATCGTGTAACGCCATTGATCTGAGACAGAGCCATCGGACGGTGAGCGTGCTCGGGAGATGCACGAAGGTTAAAAAAGGTACGACGCGAGCATTTGATTGGACGATCAATTTATATGTGGGGCTAGAACTAAAGGTTTAATATGTGTTATTTGTTTAAGGAGCCTCGGGTATTGATATAAAACACAAAGGATTAAAAACCTTAGTTATAAGATTGGAGGCAGAACATAAAGTCTCGAAAGTGTAGACATTTGTTACAAGGTATGGAGAGTATAGATAAATAATATTACAAGAGGAAAATAATAGAAGGCCACATAGACTAGGAAACAGGGGTTTAAGAACTGGAATGCTCACAGAGCCACGCCACCATTAACTATCTCTCCTTTGGGGTCCGAAGATCAGTCGTTGTTGCGTCATTTGTGGTATCAGAGCCTGTTCTGAGTTGTTTTGTAGAGAATATGGCGATCCGAGTTGGTAGAGGCATTGGCAGAAGGACACCTGTTGCCAACGTAGAGGTGTTGGGGATGATGCAGAGGGTCGAGGCCAAAATGGATGCCATGGAGCGCAGACAGCCCAGAGATCCTGAAGACATCAGTGAACCTGAAACAGAAGAAGCGGAAGAAAATTTTGAGATTCCTCCTGACATGAGGCTCCTTAGAACTGTTCTGGGGTCTGCAGTTAAGCCCAGAATTGAAGTGTCGAGTTATGCAGGGGGACTAAATCCAGAGGAACTAGTAGAATAGATAAATGAAATGAACAAGTGCTTCGATTATGAAGAAATAAGCGAAAATAAAAGGGTCAAGTTTGCAGTGACAAAGCTGAAAGGACATGGTGCACTTTGGTGGGATGGAGTGCAGGTAGAAAGGAGGAGAGTTGGCAAGCAACCTATCAAGGTTTGGACCAGAATGACGTCTAAATTAAAAGGTAAATTCTTGCCTAGTGATTATCAGTTGACATTGTATAGGCAATTGCAGAACTTGAGACAGAGGTTGCTGACAGTAAAAGAATACACAGAGGAATTCTATAGAGTATGCATAAGAGCAGGGAAATTTCAAGACACACCTGAAAAGACTGCCAGATATGTGAATGGACTCAAGCTAGAGATCCGAGATGAAATTGGTCTTCTGTCTCCCAAGACAGTGGAAGAGGCCTACCATATGGCCTTGAAAGCAGAGGAGAAACTCCTAAGGAAACAGTCTACCAAGAAGAGAGGTACTTTCCATGGGAAGGGAAGTCAGGGTGGCAGAGGAAAGCCTGCTACACCCAAGGATGGAGCTAATAGTAGCTCACCTCAGAATGCATCTACAGAGGATGATGCAAGGGGCAGAAGGGGTTCTTACAGAGGAAAAGGAAGAGGAGGCAGAGACAGAGGAAAAGGTAGAGAATTGAGGTGCTATAGATGTCAGCAAGTGGGACACAAGCACTATGAATGTCTAGAGAATGTGGGTGCTGGTCCAAGAAATTTTGTTGGTTCCCAGGTTGGAGAGGAAGCAGAAATTGAAGAAAAATTTCTTCCAGAGAGGGGAGAATCCTTGGTGGTTAATAAAGTCTTGTTGAAACAAGCCAAAGAGGTCACTGAGCCTGCACAAAGGAAGACTTTGTTTAGGAGCATTGCAAAGTCCAAGGGAAATGATGCCAGCTAGTTATTGATAGTGGTAGCACAGACAATCTGGTTTCCACTGAGGTGATAGAGAAGCTGAAGTTGAAGACAAGGGAGCATCCAACTCCCTACAGAGTGTCCTGGCTGCATAAAGGGCACCAGCTGGTTGTGAAAAAACAGTGTGAAATAGAACTACAAATGGGCAAGTACAAAGATAAAGTTTTGTGTGATGTAATGCCCATGAATGTGTGTCATATACTGCTGGGTAGACCTTGACAGTTTGACAGAGCAGCAGTGCATGATGGCAAGAAGAACACCTACAAGTTCTTCAAAGATGGGGTACATCATATATTGATTCCCATGGAAGAAGGAGAGCCATCCAACAGAGTGATTGATCCAAAGACCTTGTTGCTGAGCGGGAAGGAATATCTGCAGTAGATAGAAGAAGAAGAGGTAAGTTTTGCTTTAGTTTGCAAACCTAAGGTAGTTCTTACTTCTACAAATATTTCTGATTTGCCAGTAGAAATCCAAGAGATGTTAGACAATTGTTGTGACATTGTTGTGGATGATTTACCTGATGAGCTACCACCTGTGAGAAAGATCAGCCATCAGATAGACTTTATCCTTGGTTCAAATCTGCCAAATAAGGCAGCCTACAGAATGACTCCCAAGGAAAATGAGGAAATCAGGAGACAAGTACAGGAATTGTTAGACAAAGGACTGATCAGAGAAATTTTGAGTCCATGTGCAGTACCAGCAGTGTTGAGCCCAAAGAAAGATGGAGGTTGGAGGATGTGTACTGATTCTAGAGCAATCAATAAGATAAAAATTAGGTACAGATTCCCTTTGCCCAGGATTGAGGATTTAATGGATTGTTTAAGTGGTGCTAAATATTTCTCAAAGATAGATTTGAAAAGTGGATACCATCATATTAGAATAAGAGAGGGTGATGAGTGGAAAACTGCCTTTAAAACAAATGAAGGACTATATGAATGGATGGTAATGCCTTTTGGGTTGAAAAATGCACCTAGCACTTTTATGAGACTTATGAATGAAGTCTTGAAGGAATTCATTGGTAAATTTGTGATAGTGTATCTGGATGATATATTAGTTTTCAGCAGAACTAAGGAAGAACATTTAAGGCATCTTAATCATGTCTTGAAGAAGCTGCACCAAGAGAAACTGCTGATAAATTTGAAGAAATGCTCATTCATGGAGGAAGAGTTGATGTATTTGGGTTTTTTTGTTTCTACAGAAGGATTGAAGATGGACCTAGAAAAGGTTAAGGCAATTGTGGAGTGGCCTTCACCCAGAAATGTTTTTGAGGTAAGAAGTTTCCATGGACTTGCTAGTTTTTACAGAAATTTTATAAGAAACTTCAGTAAGATAAATGCACCCATAATTGAGACAATAAAGAAGAGAAAATAGCCATTTAAATGGACTGCTGAAGCAAAGAGAAACTTTAAAGTTTTGAAGCAAAAGATAACAGAGAAGCCTGTTTTGATCCTACCTGATTTTACTGAACCATTTCAAGTGAAGTGTGATGCTAGTGGGGAGGCCATTAGAGCTATGTTGAGTCAGGATGATAGGCCTGTAGCCTATTTTAGTGAAAAGTTGAATGACACCAGGAGAAAGTATTCCTCTTATGAGAAGGAATTCTATGCAATTGTTCAGGCATTGAAGAAGTGGAGACATTACTTGATGTCCAGGGAATTTGTATTGTATTCTGACAATCATGCTTTGCAGTATATTGTACAGCAGCCCAAGTTGAAGCATAAGAATGCCAAATGGGTTGAGTACCTCCAAAGTTTCAATTTTGTTTTGAAACACATAAGTGGCCAAGCAAATAAAGTAGCTGATGCTTTGAGTAGGAGGCACATGCTTTTTCAAGAAACAAATTTTGAAGTTGTAGGATTTGATTTTCTCAAAGAGTTGTACAAGACAGATTTAGATTTTAAGGAAGAATTTGAAGCATGTTGTAATCCTATTCTAACAGATAGAAGCCATTGGCTGGATTATTTCCTGCAGGAGGACTTGTTATTCAAAAGAAATCAACTGTGTGTACCAAAATGTTCCATGAGAGAAAATTTGATCAAAGAGAAGCACAGTGGTGGACTTGCTGGACACTTTGGTACTGATAAAACATATGAGCTTCTGAGTCATTTTTATTACTGGCCCAAGATGAGAACAGAAGTGGATAAGTTTGTGAATAATTTCAAAATCTACCAATATGCCAAAGGAAGGAGCCAGAATGCAGGATTGTACACTCCCTTGCCTATCCCAGACAGGCCTTGGGACATGGTGAGTATGGATTTTGTTCTAGGATTTCCCAAGACTTAGAGAGGGAAGGATGCAATCTTTGTTGTGGTGGACAGATTCTCCAAAATGGCACATTTTATTCCATGCTATAAAACTAGTGATGCTATTAATGTTGCTAACTTATTTTTCAAAGAAGTTGTTAGATTGCATGGGTTGCCCAAGAGTATTGTTTCAGACAGAGACACCAGATTTGTGGGTCATTTTTGGAGGACAGTGTGGAAGAAACTTGGTACCAAACTGAGTTTCAGCTCAACATATCATCCTCAGACTGATGGACAAACTGAGGTAGTGAATAGAAGTCTAGGAAATCTGTTGAGAAGTCTTGCAGGAGAGCATCCCAAGCAATGGGATCATATTTTTCCCCAGGCAGAGTATGCATATAATGATTCACCAAACAGGAGCACCAGGCAGATTCCATTCCATATTGTTTATGGAATGCACCCTAGAGGAATATCAAAGTTGAGAAACCTAGGAAAGACAGAGCTAAGGAGTGTTGATGGTGAAGAATTTGCTTCAGAGATCCAGGCCATTCATGAGCAGGTGAAACAACAACTACAAGGCAGCAGCATCAAATACAAGAGCAGAGCAGACTTAAGCAAAAGAGAAGTTCATTTTGAAGTAGGAGATCTGGTTTTGGCACACTTGAGAAAGGAGAGATTCCCAAATAAGTAGTATAATAAACTGAAGTTCAAGAAGATTGGGCCATGCAAGATACTTAGAAAGTTTTATGCAAATGCTTATGAGATTGAATTTCCACCTAATGTTGGAATATCTCCCATTTTTAATGTTTTAGATTTGTACAAGTATGAAGAGGATGGTGTAGAAGAAAGATCAACAGACAAGGAACAGATTGAGTGAAAGGAGCAGCTACCTCCAGCACAACCATTGCAACCAGAGAAGATATTGGACAAAAGAGTATTCAGGAAGACCAGAGGACAAGAGTACTATCAGTACTTAATCAAATGGAAGGACAAGCCACAGGAAGATGCCACTTGGATGACTGAAGAGATGTTGCAAAAGGTAAGCAGATCAGTGGAAGAGCTCATGGACAGGAGCCCATGAAGAAAATTTCCCTCGGGAGTCTGATGCAGGGGCATTAGACACTAGCTAGCAATGTAGGAGGCTTTGTCCACATGTTGTGGCTAGGAGGGGTAGAAATCAGTTGAATTGTAACAGCTAGGTGTCAATACCTCAGCTGACTGTTCATTTAGAGTAGTTAGAGTTGTAGAAGTCGAATAGTTAGATTCGATCCATCTGTTTTGTTTCAGTTAAATGAATAATTGTAATTAGACCCTTGGGTTCTAATTGGTCCTCACAGAGGAACTGAAGAGTCACACATTGTAATGTATATAAATGAAATTCCCCGGATGTATGGAGAAAAAGAGAGACTGTAATAAAAGAGTGTGGTTAAGTGATTACTTCAGGTTGAATGAAATTCAGTTCTTGTTTATGATCAAACTGTCCTACATTGATGATTGTGAGGAATTTTGTTTAACTGAGAAGCGATTGGACTCTATGTATGTGAATTTACTGAGTTAAGCCATTGTATCGATTCTGCATCCCTCTATCTGTTGTTTCCTTTAATTTTATTCAAGCAACCCTGTTGAATTAGCGCCACCGTAGGCAAGGTCTGCGCAGAGGAATCATGGTCGTCAACATTGTTTAAATGGTAAAATTCCCGCTTATTGAAGAGATAACATTGGTTTCTATCGGAACCCTAACCTAAGGTTAGACGTAAGTTAATAAACGAGAAGAATAGCATAACCCGAATTAACCTAGGTAAATTACTATTCAAAACCGAAAGTGGAATTGCGGAAGTGGATTTCCCATATCGCACCACCTTTCGGGGTTAAGTGGTATTCCTCGGTTGGGGAGCGATTCCATAGGTCTGCTAACACGTGGCAAGGAAACCCACTGGAAAACCACCTATCCGTATTTCATCGCACGTTAAAGTGCATACAAGGGAGCCGAGCGATATCGTGTAACGCCGCTGATCTGAGAGAGAGCCATCGGATGGTGAGCGTGCTCAGGAGATGCACGGAGGTTACACAAGGTACGACACGAGCATTTGATTGGAAGATTGATTTATACGTGGGGCCAGAACTAAAGGTTTAATATGTGTTATTTGTTTAAGGAACCTCGGGTATTGATATAAAACACAAAGGATTAAAAACCTTAGTTATAAGATTGGCGGCAGAACATAAAGTCTCGAAAGTGTAGACATTTGTTACAAGGTATGGAGTGTATAGATAAATAATATTCCAAGAGGAAAATAATAGAAGGCCACGTAGACCAGGGAATGGGGGTTTAAGAACTAGAATGCTGACAGAGCCACGTCACCATTAACCATCTCTCCTTTTGGGTCCGAAGATCAGTTATTGTTGCGTCACTTAAGCCTTAACCTTAAGCCCTCACCGTATGTTATGTTTTCGCTGATGCGATATCTGGTGGGACCCACCTTAAACCTTACCGCATTTTCCATACACCCAAAACCTTTGATTTTTACCTATTTCCTTTGTATTTCACTTACTACACTTACTGCTTTTTAAGTCGCTCCACAGAGCGCATTTCGCAGTGTTTACAATTTACCTTTTTTGTCACTGCAAGCTAAGTTATTTACCATGCGATGTGATCGTGCTACTGCACATCGCAATCAAAACCTTTTTCATTTACCATTTAGCGTTCGCAATTATTTTTTGTGCAGTGTGATGTGATCGTACCATCACACATTGCAACCAAAAAGTTTTAAGTTTCCCCTTAAAGCGCCTGCAACATATGTTATTTTGTATGCGATGCGATCACAATCACACATCGCAAGGTTTTGTGTTTACCCAGTTCACACATATGTTAAATGCTAAGATCGTTGATCTGCGATAAAGCATAGGATGCGATGTGGACTCAGAGCCAAAACATATAATATTTGAAGTTTTCCTTTCTGTGTTTTGTGTTAGGTTCTTGTGACCTAGCCTTCCTGGACTCAGAGAGGGCTCTCTCTATGTTGTACGAAGGATGTAAACTTGTTCACTTTAGATGGTTGATTTTAGGCTAGTTGTTAAGTGTAGAGTTTGTTTGTTTGTCTGGTTAGGTAATATGATCAAGTAGGATAGGTGGAATGAGAGGTTATTAAACATTGGGCTATGGAGTCTATGAAGTCATTGATATCTCAATAGTGAATCAGGATACATCACAAGGCAAATCTAGTGTAGTTAATGGATCTTTAAAGTTTATGGGTGAGGTGAGATGGACATTAAGTTGGGGAAACAAGGTAGGGAAAAGGGAGTTTAAGAATCCTTTGTCAAATACCTATGAACAAGAAGGTCTTAAATACTGATAAGCAAAGATACTAATCATGAGATAGGGCACACCATTTACTCAATGACAATACTTAAACCAATAAACACTCAAGATACACAATTCAATGAAATATAGAAGGCAAGAAACTGATTTAACTTCTAGTGATTCCACCTTCAAGATTTAGTAAACATTTAAGATCACAAATAACTTTAATCCAAGAAGAGGGAACTCCTAAACATCATAAATCAAGTTATAAAGAACATTGAGGCAAACTAATAAGCATGTACAAAGGGCAAGATCGAAACAAGACCTCTTTGGCTTAACCTAGCAATCAATACATCAAAGAGAAATTTCAAGACAAAGTTTAAATAACATCAAATAAGCAGGGCTTACCATGAATCATATTTGTAAACTAGCATATAAATCCAATGATGAAATAAAAAATCTTAGGTGGGCCTAAGGAGCAACTAAGAATTCCTTAAACTAACCCAGCAGAGGAAAACATAAAGACAATAGCAAACAGGAGGACTAAGGTGCCTCAAACAACATTTCTCAACCTATAATTTTCTAAGCTATTGCATCATAGAAATATGGAAAAAATAACAAACAAGGAAACATGAACAAATCTAGAGATACATCACCATTAACTAAACTCAGGGATCCTGCAAGCAAGCCTTCATCATCATCAATCAAGGCAAATCATCCACATGCTCCACAACACCAAATTGCTCTTCAACCTCAAAGAACCATGTATTGCTCTCAAAACTCATCAAATTCCAACATTTACAATGAATCCTCATGCACTATATAACAAGAAAGGAGGATAAAAACCTAATAGAGTATCTAGAAGTCCATTGGCTAATCAGAAGTATCTCTATTGTCCTTGAGGCCTTGCAAGGCCCAAGGCACAAAAATATCTAAAATAAATATCTTTTCGGCCATTTTTAGCAAATAAATTGACCTTTAGGCTCTGGAAAGTCTCTTAAAACTTTCCAAGCATACATTTTGACTTTTCAAACACAGAAGCGTAGCACCGTGTTTTAAAATGAAATTTCATGCCAAGGGTGTAGCACAGGAGCAGGAAAAATGGGTCTTCTTGCAGTAGTGTTTTGAAGGCCTTCTCGATGTCGGAAAAGGATCAGTAATGGCTATTTGGAAAGCCTTTGAAGTCTAATTTCTATATCTACCCTTGGTTATATGATCTGACCTCTGAAACCTATTCAAAACTTGAAAATTCAAAGACTGGTAGGAGCGGAGTACATGCCCTGAAAAGCAGGAAAAATGATAAAAAAATTGGGTATTTTTTACCCTTTTGGAGGACCAAAACAACTCCAATTGATATTAAACTTTGTGATCATGTTATATGAGTGACGAGGAACCCAAAAATGCAAGCCTTTCATCCTGAATATGCTCTAAAAAAGAGCGTACCACCAGGTGTGCCACCCCCTTAGCCTCAAAATTTGCAAAAAACAAAAACTTGTCAAAATACTCCTAAATATGGTGGAATTATGCCTCATGGGTTTTGGGAGACTTGTAGAGAAGTTTGTACCAATATTCCAAGCCTAGCTTGGCCCTTTTCCTCTTTTAGTTCATGGAGCTTGTCTTGAGCCTTCTTCAATTTAGCCCTTGCAAATTGATTTCTTTGGGCATAATGCTTAGTCATTCATCTTTGTAAATCCGAGTCTTTATTTTCCTTCTCTAGCTTGGCCTCAAGGTGTATGTTATCCCTCTCAAGCCATGATTCCCTATCATGTTCAATTTCCATTGCAAGGAGTTCATTGAGAGAATTTTTTTTTGCTTCGGGTGATTCTTCTTCCCTCTGCTTTTCCAATGCTTTCTTTAGACCCATAGTTCTAGGTCTCCTTCTAGTTTGACCTTCTTCATCTTCACTTTCCTCATAAGTGCCCATGAACTCTTTCAACTTCACATGTGCCCCTTGAACTTCTTTCTGGTACTTGAGTGTTCTAGCTTCATAGAATTCCAATTGTGCTCCCAACTGCCTATTTTCCAATTCGAGAACATAATGTATACTCTTGGCCCTATCTAAATGTGCTTGGAGGTCTTTGGTTTGTGCATTTTTTTCTTGGAGGAGCATGTTTGTAATTCTTGCCTCATTATCCTCATCACTATCTACCTGAATGATCTCAAAATCTCTCTCCACCTCATGGTCTTCTACTTATTCCTTTACCCTTTGCTTCCCTTTGTCTAGTGGTTGAGCTAAAGTAGATGTCAAGGTCCCTTTCCTTTTGGAGGTAGAAAACACTTGCATTGATCCTCTTTGATAAGTGATAGGACAAGGTTTAGCATGTTTCATTTCATCATTGGTGACCTTAAGACTTATTTTCTCCTCATTAATGATCCCTGTATGTGTGTCTTCTTCATTTTGTTCTTGACTGCCTTCTTGAGAGGCACTTTCATTTTATCCCATGCTAGCATCACTGCCCTGATCTTCATCATTGTCATCCTCTTCCATGTCTTCTCCATTGTCATCCTCTAATTTTGCAACATTATCATTTACATTGTCATTTTCTTTGTTGTCATGGTTAGAGGTGTCTTCGTCACTGTTTAATGCATTTTCATCTTCAAAGTTGCCTTTTGAGTTCATGGGATCACTGCTGTCACTATTGTTAGGGCTATTAGTCATTAGGTTTTCTTGATTACCTTCATGACTGCCATTAGTCCCTTCACTGTTTGGCTCACTTTCTTCATTGTTTGGCTCATCAAAATTTGTCTCTGTTTCTTGGCTATCATTTGTTTCTTCCTTTTTCATTTAGCTCACTACCTTTGCTTTCAGAATTTGTCTCTTCACCATTGCTTGCATCTTGATCACAGTCATGATCTTCTTCATTTTCTTCCATGTCATATTCTTCTTCATCTTCTGCCACGTCATCTTCTTCTTCACCATGAATGTCTGATCCAGGTGGATATTGGTGGCCACCTACCTATTCCACTTGGGCCCCCACCATTGTCCCTTTCATTTTTTCAGTTTCGGCATAACTTACTATTTTTAGCAGTTTTTTAGGTCCTGAACTTCCGGAGCCGTTTTGAGGCCCTAAACAACGTTTTTTGGGCATCGCGCCTCCAACAAATATCATTTCGTTCTGGAATAATTTTTTTCTAGAATGATATTTGTGGTGAAAGTTGTAGTCCTCAGATAGAGCTTTCTAATGATGTATCATGTGTGTCAAATGGAGATAGTATGCCAAAGTTACGTCCCTCGGAAGTTGAAACACCAATTTACCCAAACAGGGCCCATAGTTTTGGCGCTTCATCTCCTAGGGTTAGGTTTTTGGATGTTTAGGATTCTCCATTGTTTCTAAATAATAAATAGGCCCTCGAGCTTCATTGGAACTCAGTTCAGAGGCCTGTAGCCGCCGCATCTCTTCTCAGAGATAGCTACCAGCGCCCTAGCTAGTTTTATTTCCATTCTGTCTGTAAGCAAATTTCAGTTCTTTGATATTAATGAAATGAAGTGTTATTTCCACTGCATCTCTATTTTTATGGTTATATGTTTATTCTGTTGCGTTCATAAATCCGGATCGGTGGTATCGAGCAGTTTCTTTTCTCGATCCTTCTTTGCATGTCCCCAACGAGGTCGGGGGTATAAGGAGCTAGGGGCTTGATTTTGGTGGAACCTTTGCGAGATCGACCTCGCAAACCTCGACGGACGCCCATGGGGGACGCAAATAGATACGAGGGAACGAGAGATATTATGAAAATATTGCTCGAGAGGCCCTTGAAAAACAAAGGAACACGATGATGGATAACACCTTCGAGATCCTTCAACGGTTACTTATGACGGCGCATCTGCATCCAGTAGCCACTCTGGAGTTGCGACTCCCTTTAATGTACAAGTAAATTTTGACATTCCCATATTTGAGGGTCAAATAGACGCAGATGTCGTAGATAGATGGTTGAATTTATTAGAAGGATATTTCTTTGTTCATGACTTTTCAGACCGGGAGAAGATTATTTTTGCACTCCTCAAAGCTAACCCCCATGTTAAAGACTAGTGGGAAACCTACTGTGAGAAAAAGGACCAGACAGAACCCTCTCTGTTCTCGGTTGTACCAACTTGGAATTCTTTCCGAGATGCCATCAAGGAATAGTACTATCCCGTGGGGAGCTATGAGGACAAGTACATACAATGGACCACGCTGCGACAATAAAGGGATCAAGATGTGCATGAGCTGACGAATGCATTTCCATACCACTGCGCACAAAGTTGGGTATCAAAGATTCGAAGAAACATTTGGTGCTAAAGTATCACGGCTGTCCGCACGGATACATTCGGGGAGGAAATGGAGTTCCTCGACATCTCCTTAGCAGTACGGCACATCTTAGGTATGCGCAAGATTGAGAAAAAATTCAAACGGAGAAGAAGCGAGACTTTGGATTTGCGAATCAAAAGCAAAGGAAAGGTGCTTCCAAAATACAGAACAAAGGACAGAGCCAAGGCATGGCGGCTAAAGACAACCTGTCGAAGCCACAAGAAAATAAAAACACCACAAAGCCAAAGAAGGACATGAGAAAGTGGTGAGAGTTCCATAAGAGCTCCACTCACAACACAAGTGAGTGTCGGGCCAAGCAGTCGCTAGTGGCCGAGATGAGGGCTTTTGAGTCAGATGCATGCTCCGAATCCGAATCAGAACCTAAAAAGGGGAATGAAAAAGAGAAACATATTATTGATGCAGAGCCCAATGCCACTGTTGCCACTACAAAGATCCAGAAGGAGGAACCAGAAGATCCAGAGGAGGAGGAACGTCTCTTCCACTCCCAGATGTGGGTAAAGGGCTCCCTTGTACAGTTCATTTTTGACAATGGGAGCCAAAAGAACCTCATTTCAGCAGATGTCATGAAGCGGTTGGGCTTGCCGACCACAGCGCACCCACAACCATACACCATCGGGTGGCTTCACCAAGGATGGGATCTTTGCGTCAGCCAACAGTGCCACCTTCCCTATGGCATCAAGCCCTTCACGGATGGGGTATTGTGTGACATTGCTCCTATTGATGTTTCTGATGTATTATTAGGCCAAACATAGTTGTGGAAGCGACGTGCTGTGTATGAGTCCCGACCTCGTGTTGTTATTGTTACTTTGGGAAATAAGTTGTACATGATACTAGAGGTACCACCGCCTCCCACTATCTCTTTGGTTACTGCAAAACAATGTAGTAAGCTCATTTCCCAAACCGGGGAAATTTGTTTTCTGATGATCCACCCCAAGGGAGCAAGAAGAAAGCTGTGGCCATGACCTCCGACGAGGCTCCTGCGCACGACAACTTAATAAATGGAGTTCAAGTTTTCGAGTACGAGGACTTATCCTTCACCTCACCCACAGGGGTTCCTCTGCACTGCCAGGTCAAGCACCCGATTGATCTGACCCCAGGTGCGCCACTACCCATTGGACCGATCTATCGACGCTCTGTTCTGGAAAATGATGAAATCAAGAGGCAGATTCAGGAGCTGTTGCAGAAAGGTCACATCAGACCAAGTTCATCGCCCTGTGGGAGCCCGATCGTGTTGGTACAGAAGAAGGATGGGACGTGGGGACTCTGTATTGACTATCGGGCGCTGAACAAGATCACTGTCCGGAATAGGTACCCAATCCCACGGATTGATGACCTTCTGGACCAACTCCAAGGTGCAAAATATTTCAGTAAGATCGACCTGAAGTCTGGGTATCACCAGGTACCAATTGAACCCTCGGATGTGTGGAAGACTGCCTTCAAAGCTAAGGAAGGCCTTTTTGAATGGCTGGTCATGCCTTTCGGGTTGACGAATGCTCCCGCAACCTTCATGAGGATGATGGAAGACATCTTGCGGCCATTCACCAACTCATTCGTAGTGGTGTACTTGGATGACATTCTGATCTTCAGCAAGACTTGGGAAGAGCACCTTCATCACATCCGACAAGTCCTCCAAACACTGAGGCAACACAAGTTGTGTGCCAATTTGGAGAAGTGCATGTTTGGCATGACCCAGGTTCAATATCTGGGATACATTATTGATGAAAGGGGGGTGCATGTGGATCCAGCCAAGATCCAAGTCATTCGGGATTGGCTAGCCCCAACCACTATAACAGTGCTTCATAGCTTTCTGGTTCTTGCTAATTTCTACCGTAGATTCGTGTTGGGATTCTCTCATATCACTTGGCCCTTGAGTCAAGTCACCAAGGGAGGAGCGAGAGAAAAATTATTTTGGTCGAAACCTCAACAGAAGGCATTCACAGAATTGAAAAATCGCCTCTGTTCTGCCCTAGTGCTCACATTGCCAGACTTACAACAGCCATTTGAGATTGAGACAGATGCCTCTGACTATGCTATTGGGGTTGTTCTTACTCAACAAGGACATCCAGTGGCATATCACAGTGAGACATTGTCTGAGACAGTTCGCAAGTATCCCACCTATGACAAAGAAATGTATTCCATTGTGCAAGCCTGTCGACAATGGAAGCATTACATTTTGGGGAAGGAAACAATCATCCACACAGACCACTGGCCCCTGAAATTCATACAGACACAAGGGAAGTTGCAGAATGATCGCCATCAGAATTGGTCCACATATCTGCAAAAATTTCATTTGAACATCAAGTACAAGAAGGGTAGTACCAATAATGTTGCAGACTGCCTCAGCCGACCACCAATCGTGGTGCTCACCACAGTGCTCAACTCTTGTGGGCACGAGACTTCTGATTGGCCGCTTCTCTATGAGAGTGACCCAGAATTAGGCCACACTTACAAGGCACTCTTGGGGGGTACGCAAGTTCCAAATTTTCACCTCCAAGATGCACTTTTATGTCACCTGGGACACCTTTGTGTTCCTTCGAGCGAGCGTGCCAAGATGATATGGGAAGCACACTACAGTCGAGTCGCTGGGCATTTCGGGGTCGAGAAAACAGTAGCAATACTACAGAAGTATTTCTATTGGCCGAACATTCGAAAGGATGTCGAGAAGCACATCAGATCCTGCACTGCTTGTGCCATTGCCAAATCGACCATCAAGAAGCAAGGCCTATATACTCCACTACCTACCCCTAGTCGACCGTGGGAATCCATCTCCATGGATTACATGTCGGGCCTGCCTTCTACTAAGAATGGAAATGACTGTGTTTTCGTGGTCGTTGACGGATTCTCGAAGATGGCCATCATGGCGGCCTGTAAGAAGAATATCACAGCAGAAGCCACTGCTAAACTCTTCTTTGAACGAGTGTGGGTGCACTTTGGGATCCCACAGTCTATCATATTAGATCGAGATAGCAGGTTCCTCAGCACATTTTGGTCCAGCCTCTGGTCAATGTTGGACACAAATCTCACCAAGTCCACAGCTTTCCATCCCCAAACAGATGGCCAGACAGAGGTCGTCAACAGAATGATTGTACACATTTTGCGCATGTACAACTCAAAGCATCCACGCACATGGGATGAGAGCCTCCCCTATGTACAACACAGTTATAACCGGGCTCTCCACAGTTCAATTGGCCATAGCCCCTTTCAGGTGGGCTTGGGATTCCGGCCACTATGTCCCATTGACATAGCCATGCCGTTTGCAGCTGCTCAGGCCGATTCAGCTCATGTCCAGTCTGAAGTTGACAAAGCAAGTAGCTTCATCGAGCGCATTCAACACATCCGCCAACAGGTTCATGATATATTGGACAGAGCCAATGCGAAGTACAAGTAGCGCCATGATCAACACCGGGTGCCACACCACTTCCAGGTGGGTGACAAAGTATGGCTACATTTGCAGAAGGAGCGCCTCACTGGACCTCACCGCAAGCTTCGCCCGCTCCGATACGGGCCGTACACCATCACCAAGGCTGTAGGTAACAATGCCTTCGAGCTTAGTATTCCACCATTCCTTGGTCTGCACCCGGTCTTCAATGTGGATCGCCTTCGTCCTTACTTTCCACCTCTACTGGACACCTCGGACATTGCAGAACAACTCACACCAACAGAGTTAAACCCAGACTGCATGGAACAGGCCACCACAGATTGTATCATGAACATGCAAATCAAGAACACTCGCCAATAGAAGATCCAACTGTATCGGGTTGTCAAAGCTGGCCAACTCCTGCACCAAGGAAAGTGGTTCACCAGGGACCAAGTTCAACAGAAATTTCCTCATCTCATGGAGGAACTTAACGCAATGGGGACCATTGCTTCCTAAGGGGGGAGGAATGATCTAGGTAGATATTGGTGGCCACCTGCCTATTCCACTTGGGCCCCCACCATTGTCCCTTTCAGTTTTTCAGTTTCGGCATAACTTACTATTTTTAGCAGTTTTTTGGGTCCTGAACTTCCGGAGCCGTTTTGAGGCCCTAAATGAAGTTTTTTGGGCATCGCGCCTCTAGCAAATATCATTCCGTTTCGGAATGATATTCATTATGAAAGTTTTATTCCTCGGATAGAGCTTTCTAATGATGTATCATGTGTGTCAAACGGAGATAGTATGCCAAAGTTACGTCCCTGGGAAGTTGAAACACCAATTTACCCAAACAGGGCCCATAGTTTTGGCGCTTCATCTCCTAGGGTTAGGTTTTTGGATATTTAGGATTCTCCATTGTTTCTAAATAATAAATAGGCCCTCGAGCCTCATTGGAACTCAGTTCAGAGGCCTGTAGTTGCCGCATCTCTTCTCAGAGATAGCTACCAGCGCCCTAGCTAGTTTTATTTCCATTCTGTTTGTAAGCAAATTTCAGTTCTTTGATATTAATGAAATGAAGTGTTATTTCTGCTGCATCTCTGTTTTTATGGTTATATGTTTATTCTGTTGCGTTCCTGCATAAATCTGGATCAATGTCATGGTTTGTTTCTTCTTGACTGTCATTTCTACCATGTCACTTGTTTCTTCTTCCCCACTATCTTTTGTCTCAGTTTGTTCTTCATCTGTTTCTCCCTCAATATTTGGCTCACCATCTTTGTCTTCTTATTCACATTTTGGCTCACTGCCTTTGTCACTAACCTCTTCCTTATCACTATCTTCCTTTTCCTCTTCTTCACTATCTAGCTCACTGTTTTCATGTTTATAATCTGCCTCTGTCTCTGTATCTTCATTATTATCCTCCTCATCATTTGTTTCTTCATTTTGGCTGTTATTTTCTTCCTCATGACTGTCACTTTCTGCCTCATCATTTTTTTCTCCTTCCCCACTTTCTTTTGTCTCTTCTCCATCATTATCACTTCCTTCACTTTCATTTTCCTCTCCCTCATCACTTGTTTCTTCCTCTTAACTGTCATTTTCTTCTTGACTGCCATGTTCCTCTTTGTCACTACTTTCTTCATGTTCTTCAACACTTTCTTCTTGTTCGGAGGCTTTAGGAGAAGGTGAAAGAGGGAGGTTTGTTTGGGGATAAGATTCATATGGAGAGGATGAATCATGGTCAGGGGGGGTGATGGAGGAATGGTGGAAGGTGGACGGGATGATGAGGGTAAACTTTGCAAAGGAAGAGACTGTGGATTTGTGAAAATATCATGAGCGATGAAAATTTCCCATGGGATACCCTATTGCTCTAATTGATGCAACACAATCATTTTGATAAGGGAATGATGGAAAATACTTTTCATTTTCTGTGAAGGATGTCCCCTTTGCACAATGGATGAAATCTTATCAATACTTCTATAAAGATAGTAGGGCAAATGTAGCAGCTTGGCCCTAGTGAAATTCATGAGTATTCTTATGTGGTAGGAATAGAGCCTAGAAAACCTACCCTCACAGGTGAAGTACTTCATGATGAATTTCATTAGAGGGGCATATCTTTCCAAGAGATGGGAGAAGGGAAAAATGGTTTTGCAATCAGCTTGGTACCTTGGTTTCAAAAAAAGCTGGTAATGGCTTAAGTCCAAACTCATCTGTTTGAACCATTTTTCTCCCATGCAAGGTATCCCAGTGGCCATGGAAATTGTATTTGGGGGATAACTCAAAATTCACTCCAGCTAGATGTACTTGGTGGTTACGGAGGTTTAGGATGAAAATTCTGGTCAACTCAGGGTGACTTTTGATTCTTTGTACTTTTTCAAAGAAGTCATAGCATTCAACCTCTTGGAAATATGCAACTATGGTAGGGGAGGTTGTCAACTTCTTGGTGCTTAAAGGCTCAAATCTATTTTCTCTCCCACCCTTCCTCTGTTGTTCTCTAGGCCTTTGGCCTCCCTCGCCTCTGTCAACACTACCTTCTCTAGGCATTTAGTACTTTTCCCTTATCTTAAAATCAAAAACTTGAAACTGCTTGTGTAATGATATGAAGGAGGTGAGTGAGATGGTGAGGAGATAATAGTGTCAAGTTTTGGCAGTGTGAGGGCTAGTTTTGAAAATGGAGAGGTTATTTGGCAGAAGAGCTACTTCTTAGCATGGAAACCAAAAATTTTCTTCCTCTAGGGTTTCTAGCTTTCTTTTTAATTCCACCCTTTAAAAAATAGCATGAGAGGAGACAGAGTGTCTAAATACATTTTATGAAAGCTCTGAGGATGCCTAGCAGAGAAATTGAAAAGATTTGAGAAATTTAGAGGCCCAGAACAACTTTGAAGAATATTTTGGCTAAAAGCGCAGCACAGGAGCGTAGCATGGGTGAGCCGGATCGACCCTGCACGAGGTGTCAGTTAGCCTCTGCATGTCCAGGAACGTATCGAAGTGTAGCGTTGGGCGGCCTCTATACGCAAGTGTCAGGTCAGGCTTGAAAAGGCCCTATGCATAGTGCAGTGGAGCTTCGGGCAACCTCTGCACAAAGTGTCGAGTCACGTCTGCATGCCCAGGCGCGTAGTGCAGTGGGGTGTCAGGTCTTCTGGGCAGGGTCTACATGCACAAGATCGTAACATCGGGCGGTCGGAGGTTGGTCTAGCGATTGTGCATGCGACAAACACGTAGTGCACCACTACAGGAGCACAACACCCAGTAGAAAAATGCACAGAGAGAAGAAACAAGTGCGGATCAACATGAGCATAGCGCAGGGCTTCTCCTGCCCAAAACTTTGCCAGAAACCCTGATTTCTTTGCTTGGAAGCTTTTCTCTCTTTCTTGCATATGACAAATGAGTTTGAATGATAACCACAGTATTTTTATACCCTTGGAAAAATAATTAAGACCAAAAACCCACTTTACTAATGTTTTTCTTTTGGTCGTTTATCTCTTTTGCTGATATTTCCTTTTCCTTTTGTAGGTGGTGTTTTAAGCATAAAAATGATCTTTTGTGGGTGATCTTAAAAAAGTGATTTTATTCTCCTTTGGCCACTTCTGCTTGCTGGTGGTGCCATAAAACAGTGTTTTGATCTTCTTAGACTTCTTTTGGAGTTTGGTACCTTAAACACTCAACAGTAGAACTTATGCTCCATTTGATTTCTTATTTGACCTCTAACCTCTTGCTTTCCTTCTTTTGATCATTTTGTAGACCTGTTACTGTACTTTGAAAGTTTAAGTAGCCCTCACACTGATACTCTTTACAATTTTGTCCCTTTGCTGTAGTGAAAACCCCTTTTATCTTATTTTAACAATGGAGGTCTCCTTTCAGACATCTGTTGAAAACCTTCTAACATTATGATGGAGTTTTATGACCTTCATTTCACTTTTTTCCTACCTTCCTAGACTTCTAGTTTTTAAGGGCCCTTTTCCCTTTCATATTTATCATTTCTAGAAAATTTGGTTTCATGCTTGGTGGTGCTAATGTATCTCTATCATTTTTATCTTTTTCATGAACATCTTGCTAGGCAACAACTTATAGCCAATCAGTCATAAAACCACCGATACTCTTTGTTTACTTAGGCATGTTGTTTCTCTTCTGTGGTGAATGTCCTTGAGGAGTTTGGTTTCTCACCGACATTCCTTTCTTTCAAAAACAAAAACAAACTATCTACCTCTACACTTATTTCTTCCAAGAGTTCAGATTATGCTGGTAAACTCTTCTTATTCTCTACCTAGACTATTTTACTATCAAGATTAAGCAGTATGACAGACTTCATTCTCTAAGCTATTGACATGAAATTGAAAACATGATTTGAACCAGGATTAAACAATCTGATTCATCATGAGTTGTAGCATTGATACAAGTTGCACACAAACATTATTTTCATAAAAAAACAAAACTAGAAGGCATTAAGGGTTGGGTTTCATCATTAGTTAATCATCCCTATCCTTCTCTTTGGTTCAAATTTAAGCATGTGGAACCAGTATCTTCCATTCCTAATCTATTTTCTTTTAACAGGTCAAGCTTAAATGATTTGACCAGTATTATTTTACTAACCTATCAATAATAAATTTAAAGCATGCTCAGCCATGATTAGGCTAGATGACTGAACAAGACCTTCTTTTAGAACAGGTAGTGGCATTTAGGCTTTCACACTTTCAGTATCACTATTTTTTGGGTATGGGGCCATACCTTCTTTTCAAATCCGCCCTTTTTTTCTATTTTTTCTATGTTTTTGTGTTTTTCTCTTTATGGCCTTTCATCCAACAATGGTATGTACAATGAGTGAAGGCCTTGAACTAAGGATTTTTATAGTAATGGTATTTGAGCATCCTGTCCTCAAAAGGATCTCCTAACATTCTTTGTCCATTTAGCTCTTATAAACAGAAATCATAGTTACCTCCATTTGAAAACATGGTACAAGGATTTCTACAAAGATTTTCAAACAACTCATGCTTTTATTTACACTTCCACTTTGGGCCTTGCTTGCTAAAATTGTTTCTGTCAAAGATCCTTCTTGGATAGAAAATGTATTATTTATCATCTTTAAAACAAATGATGATGTCATCAATGTATACCATAGTGAATAAATTGAAAATAGGGGCTATGGCTCTTTGGAAGGTGTCTTTAACATTCCTTAGCCCAGTAAGCATTTGGTCAAATAGATAGTTGTTCCAAGGAACTCTGAAAATGTCTTTATGCTAACTGATCTGAAGTGGTATCATTTGATGGTAACTTGAAACACTACCATGCAATGACATCTTGTTAGAAACTCCTACCCTTGGCATAGGATGATTTATCTTGGGAAAAGGGTATTTGAACTCCATGGAAATTTGATCTAGGTACCTAAAATATATACACAGCCTATGTCCTTTTTCCTTCTTTCTAAGTGACACAAATTTCTTAGGGTTTTCATGGTATTTTTTGAAAGGAAGGCTTCTTAGAATAATGTCTGTGTCACAAGGTTTTAATCTCGCATTCCCACACACACAAACATCCTGAATTTTTTTGCACAGTCTTGTATTTTTTTGTTTTGTGTGTAGTGACAAAATTCTAGATAACTCAATTATTTCGGGTCTTTCAAGACTACCCATACTATACTCCTCTATATCAGCTTTAGCAGAGACTTGTTTAGGGTCCATAGCAATATTGGTGGGAGTAAAAAACTCTCCTGAAGGGACAAAACTCTTGGATGATGAAGGATCTATGTAAGGAAAAAATATAAGACTCTCTTGATCTAGATTCCCAAAGATTTTTTTTCTGTGAGGGTACTTCAGTGCTTCTGGATTGGCAAAAGGAGACAGTTGTGTTTTTGGGGTTTTCCCTTCATTTGAACAACCTGATTCATATACTAAACTAATTTTTGGTTTTGAAATCTTATTTTCATCTTGCAAAAGGTCAAGTTTATTTTTATCATGATGTTTTGTTTCAGGGCTGTCACAGTTTTGGTCATTGAGTTCTTCATTCAAAGATTGGTTTAACTGTTGTAATATGTCTAGATGTGTTACAAATTCACTTACATTCTCATCAAAGTCTCCTTCGGTATGTAAAATGAAAGAATCAAGACATGAATGTATGGAATAAAGAGGTGTATTATCTGGCCTTTCTTGACTGCTGACCATATACTTCACGTGTGACTCTTGGTATAATCTCCTTGTCTGGTTAAAAACAGGGATGGTAGCATAGAACATGTCTAGTTGAAGGTTCCCCTGAAGCTTGGCTCCCCAATATTTGGATAAAATCATGCCATACTTGGGGGGAATATCTACCACTACTATGTCCATAACCAGGTTTTTAGCTGGTACTTGTGCTAGATTGACACAAAGATCCTTGATTAGGCCCAAACACTTGAATCTACTCGAATCGAAAGATTACAAGTCTTTGTAAGGCTTAGTTATTTATAGGCCTAATCTCTCCATCACAACCTTTGGCACAAGATTGTGAGAGGCATCGGAGTCTAGCATGGCATTATGCAAGATATTGTCATGTATGTTTAGGCTGATATAGAAAGGGGGAATGGCTCCTTCTTGATATTTTCCTTCTATTTTGGGTCCAAATAACAATTCAGGTGTGTCATCATCCAAGTGTAAAGTATCAACACCATTCCCTATGTTTATAACTTTTAGAACTTGAGATTTGTATGTGCCTTGGGTAATCAGTTCAATGAGAGGTATGGTTATCTTGATTTTAGCAATCTCTCCTTCAAAACTGAAAGGTATTTGTGTTTTAGACATATTTACATCATATTGCCTATGGACTTCCATTATGGCTTTTTCCAATCCCAACTCACAGTCTTTAGAGTCTTCATAGCTTGTTTCATTTAGATCCGAGGAGAATAAACCTTGTTCTTCTTCTGTGAGAAAAACATCACCCTCATTATCATAGCCTATTAATTTTACATGATTTTCATCCAGGTGTTCAATATCTCTTTCCCCTTCATCTACATAGTTATCTTAGAAGGGTCGTCTATTTTGTTGATCATTTTCCCTTTGTCTGATTTGGGGTGGGTCTCTTCTGAAGTTCTGATTTTGGTTTCTGTTTTGGGGATTTGGTTGGTTATACCTAGGAGGTACTCTTTCATTTATGTTTATTCTATCCATCATTCTCTCCATGGTTCTAAGTAGGTTATCAATCTTGGAATCAGACGAGGAGGTTGAGGGCATGGTTTCATCTTTGTAGGTTACCCTCTTTTCTGATCTCAACCAAGCTCTCTTTTCATTTAAGTTGGCCTCTACACTTATAGCTCCCTTTTGCATGTCTTCTAAATTTGGGGGCTCTCTTTCTCTTAGCTGATAGGCCATGTCCGGGTCAAAACCTTCCGGAAATTTAGCTAAGGCCAGGCCTAGTGGGGGTTTCATGTGAGGTGGGAGGGAATTGTAGACATTTTTAAACCCGGTGCAATAATCTTGGATACTCTCCCCTGCATTCCTCTTAATATTTTTATATTTAGAAAGGATTTGGAGGGGGTTTTTCTTGATTTCCCACTTGTTTATGAAAGTTTGGTAAAGGGAAGGGAGATCATGTATGCTGTTGGGAGTCAAGTTATTAAACCATTTTTTGGCTTCTCCTTCTAGGCTTTGGGAAAACATCCTCATCTTCATGGTTTCCTCTTCTAATTCCATGTAGTCAAAAGCATCATTTATTCTATTTACATGTTGTTGGGCAGTGCTAGATTCAACCCCGGTAAAGTGAGGGATTCTGGACTGGTAGTCATTTGGAAAAGGTACTAAAGTTTGTGGTAAAACCAGGGGGCATACCAAGCTGCCATGATAGGAGCTAATGGTGGATTTACAAGTGGAGGTTTTGTGAGGGGAGGTGTAGGATGAAGTGAGGTGTTTTGCACAGCGGTGGTATGGATGAGTGCGGCGGAAGTACTTGGACCAACAGACTGATTCCGAGCAGATTCAGTATGGAAAGAACTGAATTGGTGGAGAAGCTAAAAATCAGGTGGGGTAGAAGGAGAGCCTTCTCTACTAGAAATCTGCTGAAAATCTATGGGCTCGAGGTCAGTATGGTCAATCTCACTATGTGACTTGGTTCTGAAAAGGTTTCTTGTATGGTGCAAGTCAAACTAAGGATCTTTCAAGGCTGTGAGTTGTTCAGGTACAAAGCTTGGTTTATGAATGGTCCCCACAGTAGTTAAGTTTGCAGTTTTAGAAGTTTTCCACAAAATCCTTTTTGGGTCATCAACTACAGTAGGAGGGTTAGGGTCTGGATGATATCTGGTACTAATTCTTCACGAAGCCAGATTTCAAACTCAAAATTTGGAGAGGCTGAAAGTTTTTGAACCTTTTTTTTTTTGAAAATTTTACCTCTCTTAGTGTTTGCTAAACTCACATAATGTGTGGCTAGACCTCTAAACTTCTTGGGGCTGATTTGACACAATCCTAAGGGAGTCTATGGATACTAGTAAAGTGAGAAGGCCTATTGGAGGCAAGTGGAGTCGCCAGGTGGAATTTTTTAGTTTTTTTTGAGGATGTATGCCTATGGTCCACCACCAATTACCGACAAAAACCAATCTAGGAATATTTTGGGGTTTTTTGAGTTCTCTTAAGTAACCCTAAGATTTCTATGAGTGTACTACAGTTGGGTCATCATTTTGCTGGGATGGTGAAACAACCAAGTTCTACTCTTGGCTATCAGTTGAGTTCTCTGTAATGTTCCAAAATTTTCATGCAGATAGTTTGAACATTAATTTTTGCTAATTTCACGTAGGAGGAGAATAAATGGGTAAGGAGACCCATGCATAATTAAATTCTCAATAAAATCCCTCATAGTATGAAAGGGAATCATCATTGGAGCTTTTTTTCACACCCTCATGTGTGAACAGGGTTATTTGCAAGTGGACAAGGTCAAGTTTGACCAAGTCAACAATGCTATCATAGGAGGAGTGGCTTACTTAGGAAGCCAGCGCAGTGTGAATGAGGAAGAGGATATTTTAGTGGAGGAAACCCTAATGGATGGGGCCCATGGAGAAAGGGCTTTCACTAGTTTAAAAGGAGGGCAAGGTAACCATTATTTCTCATGCTTTGTATTATTCATCTCAATTGTCCATTAGACAATTGTGCATTCTTTGCTGCTTAGCAAGAATTGTCGGAGGAATTCCTGTTTAGGATTCCTTCTCCTTCTTGAGAGGTCTCTTCAAGGATTTTTCTTCATTTTCCTCACATCCAGGCTTTAGGCTAAGCATCCTCCATCAAGACAACGTTATTTCTGTAGCAGATTAATGTTGTGTTGCTGGTTGTTGCTGTGAGGGTTCACTACACCACCTTCATCAGCTATTTTCAAAGGTGGAGTCCCTCTTTCCTTTGAGATATCAGATTGGAGGCATCTCGGAGCTTATTTTAGACTTTGGCATCAAGGCCAACTCATTCCATAGCCCTACAGTGCAGTTCCATCCAGTGACTGCATTATTTTGAGAGGAGCATTTGCAATGGGTCTCTTGCCAAGTATTGGAGGGAGAGCTCTTTGGTGAAGGGATCAAAATTTCACTTGAAAGATTCATTAGAGGAGGCACAACCAGTTTGAGCATCAGATTCAGCCATCTCCATCCAGTTCTATTTATGAGTTGTTACAGCTACCCAACAACTCTGGCATTTCTGTAGAATTTCCATTTTGTATGTTTTGCAGCCAATCCTTTTAGGGATTGTGCATTATTGTTTCTAGGGGTTGAGATCTTATTCCCCCTATTATATTTGAGCCACATATTGATATATTTGTTTATTTACACTCTTATGCAGCAATTTCCCTTCATGGAATGCGCAGCCATAGCTTGAGTTCATATGTATAGCAGTGTTTTCATCATGATTTATGTACTTGTTCTTTGAGGCTGAGCATTGCTCATCTTGAATATCATTTTCCTCAAGATAATGTATTCTATTGTTGCTGCTATTATTTAATAAGAAGGCTATGGATTTCTCTCACATTTATATGAGTTGAGTGTTGCTGCTGCACCATTATTGTGTTTGCTGATTGCCGAAGCTCCAACCTTAGAATATCTTGAGATATTCTCATTGTTGTAGCATTTTCTTGATTTGGGATATTACAATGGTATCAGAGCATGACCTTTGGCTCAGTCGATGGATCTCAACCATCATGTTATCGAGGAGAGAGAAGATGAAGACTTCATTATATGGAGAGAAAAGGGAAGATAAGCTTACCAAGCTTCTTCCAAGATCTTTACTGAGCATTCATGAAGAATTTGAGAAGATAAGGAGGGAGATTTGCACAGAATCTCCAAAAGGGTTTGAAACTAAATAAAACTCTAGATTTTCTTGTAGGGGATGTGAGCATGTAGCTACACCCTATGATGTACAATGCAGTCACATAGCCAGATTTTCCATGAGAGGAGAAGAAGAAGGAGGAATGTCGAAGGAAGGAGCTCTTAGTGGTTTCTTACATGAGTATGAATCTCAAACTCGAGGGTTTAGAGATCATATTAATTTTCCAGAGTTTTACAAGATCATGGTGAGGAGGAGTAAGCAACATGATGAGGATAGATTTCTTCTATCTGTCTTTGATGGTTCCCCTACTAGTTCAGCCAGGGCTTGGATAGAAGAGCTAGACACCTTTTTGCAGCAGCATCAGATTCCTGAAGATGAGGCCATCAGAATAGCAGCACTGCACTTTGGAGGTAAGATCTATGCATGGTGGTTATTTGAGTCATTTACTTTGAAAAATGCAAATACCTCTTCCTATGCAATGTTCATTAGAACTTTGATGAAGAGATTTGGTAGGAGGAATTCTGAAACACATATGGAGGGAACAAACACATTCAAACAAACAAAACCCATGCATGTGATGAATAAAACCATAGACTTAGAATCATTTCAGAGAACCATGAAGGAGGTTGATATCTTGTATGATACTTTATTGGAGGCAAGACCTTCATCTTGCATTTTGACACAAGGAGGCATAGAGATCCCTTTTCCAAAAGAGGATCCAATAATTGGAGGGTTGCCCAATCATGTTGAGGAAGATAAGGGCAAAAACGTTGTCATTTCTAGAGTTAATCTAGTACCTCGGCAGAGGAAGGAGAAGCTCTTGCTCCAACTAGAGGGATTCTTGTAGCTTTGCAAGGAAGTCCCCAGGATCTCATACATGGAGGTCCAAGAACAATCAATGAGCAACATGATTGTGCAGCATTGCAGCTGAAAGGAGGAGGAAGGGAGGAAGAGTAGAATCATGTGATGAGAGGCACACACCCTTCTCTATTTCAAAGAAATAGTGCAAAGAGGAGGCAGACTGTATTGCATTGTGAGAGCAAGGGCAAGGTTGCCCAACCATATATACATTCCACTCTTGACATTGATGTCTCAGTGCATAGAGGCATTCCACTAGGGAGGCCACCAGATCTATCATTGATGAAAGACATCTTGTCTTTGGATTCACCACTCTTGGATTTTGGAGAGGTGAAGATTTTGGAGGAGAAATTTGGAATGGGGGATGTCAAAGCAGTAGGCAGCAATAGGAAGAGAGCTTCACATGCCAAATCACTAGTGCTGTCTCTTGGGAGGATTGATCCTTACTGGAGATCTCAAATTTTAGTAGAGTACTCCAAGGATCTTGGTGCATGCATGATTCTAGATGACCCGGATAGAGATGATGAGTATATGGTGGATGATATGGTCATATATTCACATGGTAGAGTCTTCTTGACTAGAGATTATAGTCTCAAGGAGAAGTTGTTGCATGCCGCACATGAGGACTTCTTTTCCATGCATTGTGATGCATATCTTGCCTTGGTAGAGGAGTTCATTTGGGATGGAATTTAGCAAGACATAAATCAGCATATGGAGAGATGTAGAACCCGGATGATGATGGAGAGGATGTCACAGCCACCTTCCTACTCATTGAGAGTAAGAGAGCATTTTCAATTGAGCCATTTCAGCTCAAGTCTTCTAGTGCATGATGGAGAATGTACAATTTCACCTTATGTTCTATACTTCTTGTCTTTTTATGAGCAACATAATGTACCAAGGAGGATTATTCCTTATTGCATATTGTATCATGATGTGCTTGAAGCCATTTGTAGCATTGAGATTGGCTATCTCATTGGTGGTTTGTGGGAAGAGCCACATGATTCTTGCTGTGCATCATTGGAACCAAATTGTACTTTCATATTTCTATCTTGTAAAATGATTGTGGCAGCAAACAATTGGCTGGGAGAACACTTGTTTTTGTATGATTTGATGTAGGCAAGGGATGCACTGTGCTGATTCCTTGTGTGGGACCTTGATCCACTTTCCGGTTGTCATGTGACAACTTGTTTCTCTTGGTTTTTTCCTCCATGTATTGTTGATATGTATGTGTTCATGGGAGGCTTTGATTGGAGAGTGGGCTTGAGATTGAGGATGTCCATTGGGAGCATGATTCTCCTTACTATACATGTTGTACAGTTCAGGAGGAACCATGGACCAACCATGAATGCCACATTACATTTCTTTCCTTCTTGTGGGAGGAACCACTTGAAGAATTTGAGGAGGCACTCCATGGATCATGAAGAGATGGAGAAGTTATCACAGTCAACTCTTTTTCCTTTGAGGATGAAGGGAGACTCATCTATGAGCCACTCCATTTGTATGAGCAAAACATATGGTGAGAGTATTGTCAATTTGCATGATGATTTGTTTTTATATATGCATCTCTTAACCATATATGTGCAGGGATTTGCTCAAAGGAGGGATATTTTTCCTTCTAGATTTGATGGTCTACATAAGGCCATTATGGATGATCACTCCCTAAGTGAATATGGGGAGGAGATTTCTTGTGGAGAACATACTCACATTGCACATGACATCATTCACTTTCTCCAGGAGATTGGGGCAGCAAGCAAATGGTGGGGAGTCCACCCATCATTTTATTTTCTATTGCAGTGGAGAG
Source organism: Pinus albicaulis (assembly GCA_034641835.2). NCBI lineage: Eukaryota > Viridiplantae > Streptophyta > Pinopsida > Pinales > Pinaceae > Pinus > Pinus albicaulis. The sequence continues at coordinate 1,851,888,689 of CM076575.1, read as the reverse complement.
TCAAACTGCACTGGCTACATTTGAGGGACCATTGTCCTTCTCCTTTACTTCACATGGTAGCCAGCATGATTCTCCTTATGGTTCCCTTGGTTGATATTGCTGGAGCTTTTCTTGGGAGCATGATTGAAGGAGAGACACATTGGGTGGATGTGTCCTTGGAGGGAGAAAACTCCCACACACTTTGCACTACATGTTCTAGAGGGAGCATGGGAAACGGTATGGCCACTAGAGATACTCATTTGTTTCCATATGAGGTGAGCCATATGATAGATGACATGCCATATGTTGATGACTTCCAACTCATCATATATGGAGATACTTGGGCCAGCATGATTTGCAACGTTAGAGGAGAGATCCTTGGAGATCTATTCTTCATCTTGCCACTTGGGGGAAAGTATTTTGTAGCCCAGGATCAGCACCCTCTCTACACTTACCATGAGTGGAGATATGGACAACATTGGGTAGGCTACATTTCTTACCATGTGCAGCTTTTCATCCCACCTACTTTGCCGGAACCAAAGGTGGAGGACAATTTCCAAGAGTTGCCTAGTTGGGAGGTAACTCATTTTGCATGGATGATTGCTTGGGGGATGGAGGATCCACATGAGGAAGATATTCCTCAACACTTCATAGACTCCATGCCTTGAGAGGAGGCTTTCGAGTTCTATCCTTGCAATTGCTTGAGGACAAGCAACATTTGGGAGGGGAGGACTGTAAGGTTCCAAAATTTTCATGCAGATAATTGGAACATTATTTTTTGCTAATTTCACCTAGGAGGAGAATAAATGGGTAAGGAGACCCATGCATAATGAAATTCTCAATAAAATCCCTCATAATATGAAAGGGGATCATCATTGGAGCTGGTTTTCACACCCTCATGTGTGAACAGGGTTATTTTCAAGTGGATAAGGTCAAGTTTGACCAAGTCAACAGTGCTACCATAGGAGGAGTGGCTTACTTAGGAAGCCAACGCAGTGTGAATGAGGAAGAGGATATTTTGGTGGAGGAAACCCTAATGGATGGGGCCCATGGAGAAAGGGCTTTCACTAGTTTAAAAGGAGGGCAAGGCAACCATTGTTTCTCATGCTTTGTATTATTCATCTCAATTGTCCATTAGACAATTGTGCATTCTTTGCTGCTTAGCAAGAATTGCTGGAGGAATTCCTGTTTATGATTCCTTCTCCTTCTTGAGAGGTCTCTTGAAGGATTTTTCTTCATTTTCCTCACATCCAGGCTTGAGGCCAAGCATCCTCCATTAATACAACATTATTTCTATAGCAGATTAATGTTGTGTTGCTGGGTGTTGCGGTGAGGGTTCACTACACCACCTTCATCAGCTATTTTCAGAGGAGGAGTCCCTATTTCCTTTGATATATCAGATTGGAGGCATCCCGGAGCTTATTGCAGACTTTGGAATCAAGGCCAACTCATTCCATAGCCCTATAGTGTAGTTCCATCCAGTGACTGCATTATTTTGAGAGGAGCATTTGCAGTGGGGCTCTTGCAAAGTATTGGAGGGAGATATCTTTGGTGAAGGGATCAGCCTTTCACTTGAAAGATTCATTGGAGGAGGCATAGTCATTTTGAGCATCAAATTCAGCCATCTCCATCCAGTTCTATTTATGAGTTGCTGCAGCTACCCAGCAACTCCGGCATTTCTGTAGAATTTCCATTTTGTATGTTTTGCAGCCAATTCTTTTATGGATTATGCATTATTGTTTCCAGGGGTTGAGATCTTGCTCCCCCTATTGAATTTGAGCCACATATTGATATATTTGTGTATTGACACTTTTATGCAGCAGTTTTCCTTCATGGACTGCATAGCCATAGCTTGAGTTCATATGTATAGCAGTGTTTTCATCATGATTTATGTACTTGTTCTTTGAGGCTGAGCATTGCTCATCTTGAGTATCATTTTCCTCAAGATCCTGTATTCTATTGTTGTTGCTATTATTTAATAATAAGGCTATGGATTTCTCTCACATTTATATGAGTTGAGTGTTGTTGTTGCACCATTATTGTGTTCGCTGATTGCCGGAGCTCCAACCTTAGAATATCTTGAGATATTCTCATTGTTGTAGCGTTTTCCTGATTTTGGATATTACATTCTCTATGATTTGATGAAGGTTTCTGAAATCCTAAGGGATACTTAGATTTTCACTAACATCAGAGGTTGCATCATGATCACCATTGTGTTAGTGATAGTGACGAGGTAGTTATAAATCATAGGATACTGTTTCAATCAAGGGCTTCTGAATTGCTGAAGGGCATCTAAGCTTGGTACTTACTCATAAAAGTCCCATCATGATCGCCATTATGTTAGGTTCCCATGATTTAGCAAATTGGTAGACCAAATGCATAGGGTAACATCAAACTAGTCTTTGGATTCCTACGACCAAGCCTTCCTGGACTCAGATAGGGCTCTCTCTATGTTGTGCGAAGGATGTAAACTTTTTCACTTTAGATGGTTGATTTTAGGCTAGTTGTTAAGTGTAGGGTTTGTTTGTTTGTTTGGTTGGGTAAGATGATCAAGTAGGATAGGTGGAATGAGAGGTTATCAAACATTGGGCTATGTATTCTATGAAGTCATTGATATATCAATAGTGAATCGGGATACATCACAGGGAAAATCTAGTGTAGTCAATGGATCTTTAAAGTTTATGGGTGAGGTGAGATGGACATTAAGTTGGGGAAACAAGGTAGGGCAAAGGGAAGTTAAGAATCCTTTGTCAAATACCTATGAACAAGAAGGTATTAAATACTGATAAGCGAAGATACTAATCATGAGATAGGGCACACCATTTACTCAATGACAATACTTAAACTAATAAACATTCAAGATACACAATTCCAATGAAATATAGAAGGCGAGAAACTCATTTAACTTCTGGTGATTCCACCTTCAAGCTTTAGAAAACATTTAAGATCACAAATAACTTTAATCCATGAAGAGGGAACTCCTAAACATCATAAATCAAGTTATTAAGAACTTTGAGGCAAAGTGATAAGCATGTACAAAGGGCAAGATTGAAACAAGACCTCTTTGGCTTAACCTAATAATCAATACATCAAAGAGAAATTTCAAGACAGAGTTTAGATAGCACCAAATAAGCAGGGCTTACCATGAATCATATTTTTAAACTAGCACATAAATCCAATGATGAAATAAACAAGATTAGGTGGGCCTAAGGAGCAACTAAGAATTCCTTAAACTAACCCGGCAGAGGAAAACATAAAGACAATAGCAAGCAGGAGGACTGAGGTGCCTCAAACAACATTTCTCAACCTATACTTTTCTGAGCTATTGCAACATAGAAAGATGGACAAACTGATAAACAAGGAAACATGAACAAATCTATAGATACATCACCATTAAATAAACTCAGGGATTCTGCAAGCAAGCCTTCATCATCATCAATCAAGGCAAATCATCCACAAGCTCCACAACACCAAATTGCTCTTCAACCTCAAAGAACCATGTATTGCTCTCAAAACTCCTCAAATTCCAACATTTACAATGAATCCTCATGCTCTATATAACAAACAAGGAGGAGAAAAACCCAATAGAGTATCTAGAAGTCCATTGGCTAATCAGAAGTATATCTATTGTCCTTGAGGCCTTGCAAGGCCCGAGGCACAAAAATACCTAAAATAAATATCTTTTCAGTCATTTTTAGCAAAGAAATTGACTTTTAGACTCTCACAATCCTCTTAAAACTTTACAAGTGTACATTTTTTCTTTTCAACCACAGGAGCGTAGCACTATGTTTTAAAATGAAATTTCATGCCAAGGGCGTAGCACAGGAGCAGGAAAAATGGGTCTTCTTGCAGCAGTGCTTTGAAGGCCTTACCGATGTCAGAAAAGGCTCTGTGATGGCTCGTTGGAAAGCCTTTGAAGTCTAATTTCCATATCTAACCCTGGTTCTCTGATCTGACCTCTACACCCTATTCAAAAAGTGAAAATTCCAAGGCTAATAGGAGCGCAGCACATGTCCTGAAAAGCATGCAGAATGATGAAAAATTTGGTGTTTTTGACCCTTTTGGAGGACCAAAACAAATCCAATTGATCTAAAACTTTGTGAGCATGTTATATGAGTGATGAGGAACCCAAAAATGCAAGCCTTTCCTCCTGAAGATGCTCTGAAAAAGAGCATAGCACCATGTGTGCTACCCCCTTGGCCTCAAAATTTGCAAAAAATAAAAACTTGTCATAATTCTCCCAAAGTTTGTGGGAGTATGCCTCATGGGTTTTGGGAGACCTGTAGAGAAGCTTGTGCCAATATTCCAAGCCTAGCTTGGCCCTTTTCCTCTTTTAGCGCCTGAAGCTTGTCTTGAGCCTTCTTCAATTTAGCCCTTGCAAATTGATTTATTTGGGAATAATGCTTAGCCATTCTTCTTTGTAAATCCAAGTCTTTATTTTCCTTCTCCAGCTTGGCCTCAAGGTGTATGTTAGCCCTCTCAAGCCATTATTCCCTATCATGTTCAATTTCCATCGCAGGGAGTTCATTGAGAGAAAGTTGTTTTGCTTGGGCTGAATCTTCTTCCCTCTGCTTTGCCAATGCTTTATTTAGACCCATAGTTCTAGGTCTCCTTTTAGTTTGACCTTCTTCATCTTCAGTTTCCTCATAAGCACCCATGAACTCTTTCAACTTCACCTACACCCCTTGAGCTTCTTTTCAGTACTTGAGTGTTCTAGCTTCATATATTTCCAATTGTGCTCCCAGATGCCTATTTTGCAAGTCGAGGATATCATTTATACTCTTGGCCCTATCTAAATTTGCTTGGAGGTCTTTGATTTGTGCATTTCTGTCCTGGAGGAGCATGTTTGTAATTCTTGCCTCATTCTCCTCATCACTATCTACCTGAATGATCTCAAAATCCCTCTCCCCCTCATGGTCTCCTACTTCTTCCTTTACCCTTTGCTTCCCTTTGTCTAGTGGCTGAGCTGAAGTAGATCGCAAGGTCCCTTGCCTTTTGGAGGCAGCAAACACTTTCCTTCATCCTGTTTGATAAGTGAGAGGACAAGGTTTAACATGGTTCATTTCATCATTGGTGACCGTAAGACTTCTTTTCTATTCATTAATGATCCCTACATGTGTGTCTTCTTCATTTTTTTCTTGACTACCTTCTTGAGAGGCACTTTCATTTTCTCCCATGCTAACATCATTGCCCTGATCTTCATCATTTTCAACCTCTTCCATGTCTTCTGCATTTTCATCCTCTATGTTTGCAACATTATCATTTACATTGTCATTTTCTTTGTTGTCATGGTTAGAGGTGTCTTCATCACTGTTTGGTGCATTTTCATCTTCTTAGTTGCCTTTTGAGTTCATGGGATCACTGTTGTCACTATTGTTAGGGCTATTAGTCATTAGGTTTTCTTGATTACCTTCATGACTGTCATTAGTCCCTTCATTGTTTGGCTCACTGCCTTCATTTTTTAGCTCATTAAAATCTGCCTCTATTTCTTGGCTGTCATTTGTTTCTTCCTTTTCATCTAGCTCACTACCTTTGTTTTCAGAATTTGTCTCTTCACCATTGCTTGCATCTTGATCACTATCATGATCTTCTTCATTTTCTGCCATGTCATCTCCTTCTTCATATTTTTCCATGTCATCTTCTTCTTCACCATGACTGTCATGGTCTGTTTCTTCTTAGCTATCATTTTCTGCCATGTTGCTTGTTTCTTCTTCCCCACTGTCTTTTGTCTCAGTTTGTTCTTCATCTATTTCTCCCTCAATATTTGGCTCACCACCTTTGTCTTCTTGTTCACTTTTTGGCTCACTACCTTTGTCACTACCCTCTTCATTATCACTGTCTTCTTTGTCCTCTTCTTCACTGTCTAGCTCACTGTTTTCATTTTTATAATCTGTCCCTGTCTCGGTATCTTCATTGTTATCATCCTCATCATTTGCCTCTTCATTATGGCTGTCATTTTCTTCCTCATGATTGTCACTTTTTGCCTCATCATTTGTTTCTCCCCCCCCCACTACCTTTTATCTCTTCTCCATCATTATCACTTCCTTCACTTTCATTTTCCTCTCCCTCATCACTTGTTTCTTCCTCTTGACTGTCATTTTCTTCTTGACTACCATGTTCCTCTTTGTCACTACTTTATTCATGTTCTTCAACACTTTCTTCTTGTTCGGAGGCTTTAGGAGAAGGTGAAAGAGGGAGGTTTGTTTGGGGAGAAGATTCTTATGGAGAGGATGAATCATGGTTAGTGGGGGGTGATCGAGGAGTGGAGGAAGGTGGATGGGATGATGAGGGTAAACTTTGCAAAGCAAGAGGCTGTGGATTTGTGAAAACATCATGAGCAATGTAAAACTCCCATGGTATACCCTATTTCTCTAATTGATGCAACACAATAATTTTGATAAGGTAATGGTGGAAAAGACTTTGCATTTGCTATGAAGGATGTCTCCTTTGCACAATGGATGCCATCTTATCAATACTTCTATAAAGATAGTAGGGCAAACGTAGCAGCTTGGCCCTAGTGAAATGCATGAGTAGTCTTATGTGATAGGAATAGAGCCTATAAAACCTAACCTCATAGGTGAAGTACTTCATCATGAATTTCATTAGAGGGGCATATCTTTCCAAGAGATGGGAGAAGGGAAAAATGGTTTTGCAATCAGCTTGGTACCTTGGTTTCAAAAAAGGCTAGTAATGGCTTAAGTCGAAACTCACCTGTTTGAACCATTTTTCTCCCATGTAAGGTATCCTAGTGGCCATGGAAATTGTATTGGGGGATAACTCAAAATTTACTCCAGCTAGATGTACTTGGTGGTTATGGAGGTTTAGGATGAAAAGTCTGGTCAACTCAGGGTGACTTTTGACTCTTTGTAATTTTTCACAGAAGTCATAGCATCCCACCTCCTAGAAATATGCAACTGTGGTAGGGGAGGCTGTCAACTCCTTGGTGCTTAAAGGTTCAAATCTGTTTTCTCTCCCACCCTTCCTCTGTTGTTCTCTAGGCCCTTGGCCTCCCTCGCCTCTGTCAACACTGCCTTCTCTAGGAATTTTTACCTTTGCCCTTGTCTTAAAATAAAAAACTTGAAACTACTTATGTAATGATATGAAGGAGGTGAGAGAGATGGTGAGGAGACAGTAGTGTCAATTTTTGGCAGTGTGAGGGCTATTTTTGCAAATGGAGAGGTTATTTGGCAGAAGAGCTACTTCTTAGCATGGAAACCAAACATTTTCTTCCTCTAGGGTTTCTAGCTTTATTTTTAATTTCACCCTTTAAAAAATAGCATGAGAGGAGACAGAGTGTCTAAATACCTTCTATGAAAGCTCTGAGGATGCCTAGCAGAGAAATTGAAAGGCTTTGAGCAATTTAGAGGCTTAAAAAAACTTTGAAGAATCTTCTGGCTGAAGGCGCAGCACAGGAGCATAGCGTGGGTGAGTCGGGTTGACCCTGCAGAAGGTGTCGGTCAGCCTCTGCACGTCCAGGCATGTAGCGCAGTGTAGCGTTGGGCGGCCTCTGCACACAGGTGTCAGGTCAGGCTTGAAAAGGCCCTATGCATAGCACGATGGAGCATCAGGTAGGCTCTGCACGAGGTGTCGGGTCGCCTCTGCGCACCCGGGCACATAGCGCAGTGGGGTGTTGGGTCTTCTGGGCAGAGTTTGCACGCACAAGAGTGCAGTGTCGGGCGACCAGTGGTTGGTTGGGGGGTCGTGCACATGACAAACACGTTGTGCACTTCTACAGGAGCACAGTGCCTAGTAGAAAAATGCACATAGAGAAGAAATAGGCATGTAGCGCGGCTCAACAGGAGCGTAGCGTAGGGCTTCTCCTACCCAAAACTTCGCCAGAAACCCTGATTTATTTGCTTGGAAGCTTTTCTCTCTTTCTTGCATATGAAAAATGAGTTTGAATGATAACCACAATCTTCTTATACCCTTGTAAAAAAAATTAAGACCAAAAACCCACTTTACTAATGTTTTGCTTTTGGTCCTTTATCTCTTTTGCTGATATTTCTTTTTCCTTTTGCAAGTGGTGTTTTAAGAATAAAAATGGTCTCTTGTGGGTGATCTTAAAAAAGTGATTTTATTATCCTTTGGCCACTTCTGCTTGCTAGTGGTGCCATAAAGCAATGTTTTGATCTTCTTACACTTCTTTTGGAGTTTGGTACCTTAAACACTCAACAGTAGAACTTATTCTCCATTTGATTTCTTATTTGACCTTTAACCTCCTGTTTTCCTTCTTTTGATCATTTTGTAGACCTGTGACTGTACATTGAAAGTTTAAGTAGCCCTCACAATGATAGTCTTTATAATTTTGTCCCTTTGCTGTAGTGAAAACCCCTTTTATCTTATTTTAACCATGGAGGTCTCCTTTCGGATATCCTTTGAAAACCTTCTGACATTATGATGGAGTTTTATGACCTTCATTTCACTTTTTTGCTACCTTCCTAGAATTCTAGTTTTCAAGGGCCCTTTTCCCTTTCCTATTTATCATTTCTAGAAACTTTGGTTTCATGCTTAGTGGTGCTGATGTGTCTCTGTTTTTTTTATCTTTTGCATGGACATCTTGTTGGGCAACACCTTATAGCCAATCAGTCATAAAACCATTGATACTCTTTGTTTACTTAGGCATGTTGTTTCTCTTCTGCTGTAAATGTATTTGAGGAGTTTGGCTTCTCACCTATCCTTTCTTTTGCTGATAAACATCATAAACCATTCCTGCAGAAATGTTTTAAGATAGGAAACTATCCCTTTGCAGACTTTATGCTTTGATCAAGGAGGTTTTTCTTGGAGTTTTTTATACCCTTTGGACCATCATGAGCATAACCTTCTTTTTCATTTGAGTTTATCTCTGGGCATATGTAAAACAGTGAGTTTAGAAAGCCAAAGCAATGAATAACCTAGGATACCTTAAATGACCTATTGGGATGCCTTTTGGACATGGTCTTTGGCTGAAAAATTGAATCAGGGTTTGAAGGTATAAAATAGAGTTTTGACCAACCTTCATGCATTGCAATCTTAGAAACTGATAACTTTGATTTATCTAAAGAGCTCAGAAAGGCAGTTTAAAATCACCACTGCTTGTGGCATTTGGTGAACAGGGGAAAAGGTTAGGCTACTCGAAGGGTAGGCAAGTCAAAACAGAGTGGTAAGGTCAGAGGTGGAAAAAATAGTGAGAATGAGTGACATAAGTCCATGATTTGGTCTTCTAGGAGTGATAGACTGGCCATGCCTTAATAAAGTAGTAGAACAGTGAAAAATTTATCCTAAGGATAATGAAGGTAGTGAGATTTCTAGAACTCACAAGATTCTTGAATTTTGTTTCTAGAAATCTAGGATAAGTTTTTAGTCATCTACAAAGGCAAAAAATTACTGATGACTAACATTTTGAACGTGTTTTGTACGTGTTTTGTGCATAAACCGAAATACAATATGCATGTCATTTTAATGAAGAAATGGGTCTTTTGACAACAGAAGGACGACTGGTGGTTAAACGTCCATCCAACATTGAATCCAACCTTGAATAAAATTAGGCTTTACAGGCTTCGGTTGTTTTGTATAAGCAATGTAATTTCATGTTTTTAAGAGAAAAGTTGAATAAATTGAGAAATTTGTTCTACTCCTATTTTACGTTGTCTATCTGTATGTTTGACTGTTAATTCACCAAAAATTGTGCATTCTCTGTGTTGTGGGGGGAGCATCCCTCTGTGTATTGTTTTCGTTCAATATTTCCAACATTTTTTATCTAATGTAGTGAAATTGTAGGTATAAAATCTCTGGTTGATTTTCAAATGAAGCTCATAAAGGACTTGACACACAAGGATATTAATATTGATATTGTGGAGCAAGGTGTGATGATCCTTAAACGTTACCTTGCTTGTTGTAATGTAATGATAGTTTTAGATAATGTAGAGAAGGAAGATCAATTGGATGCATTCTTACCAATTAGGGATGTTCTTAGTTCCAATAGCTTGATACTAGTTACCTCTTGGTACAAGCATGCCCTCCTATGTTCAAAAATTGCAGATTCGTGAATTTATAAGCTCATGGGGATGAATAGAGCACACTCCCAAGAGTTTTTCTGCTCTTATGCCTTCAATCAGCCACATCCACCAAGAAGTTTATAAATCCGGTGGAACAGTTTGTAAGTGCCTGTGATGGGTTTCCCTTGTGATTGAATGTGACTGGGGATCTTCTTTGTGGAAGAGATGACACATATTGGAAATAAATATTGAATGAATTTCACAAGATACCACTCACTGACATACGAAAAACACTGAAAATTAGTTATAATTCATTGGACCTAGAGTACCAACAAATATTCTTATATATGGCCTGATTTTCTATAGGAGAAGATATGGATACAACAAAAAGAATATGGGGAGTGATGGGAGTTTAAAATTTGAAGAGCAAGTGTCTTTGGACAACAAAAATCAGATAAAAATGCAAGATCAAGTTAGAGATATGGGAAGATATACCGCGGAAATATTAATGCCCTGTTGTGTTTGGTGCGATGCAACCAACAATAACAATGATAAGTTATTTGAAGAATATTCGTGGTCTGTAAGTGATTCAAACATTCCTCTTTGGTTCAAAATTTTAAAGATGTTTTGTTCAACACAAAGATCTGTTTCTGGATACTATTATGTTTTATTTTTTGTGAATGAATAGGTCACAACCAAAGTTCGTGGGATTTTGACTATTCATCGTGTAGACGATTTCCACTATGGATTTGTTTCTAACAATCAACCCACTCGTTAAAAAATGTCATCGTACAAAAGGTGTAGTTAGGAGTTGTTGGGAAACTATAAGCGGACACTATTTAATGCATATCGTTATCATGGTTTTCAAATTCTTGCAAGTGAAGATTGTTATCTAGAAGCTATATTGATGAGGGTGCGGTCACCACATCTCATATGGCTCCGCTGGTATAAATGTCCATATTCTTCCTTGCCTTCTTGGGTTCCCCTAGAAAATTTAAGAGTGTTAGAAGTGAGAGGAAGAAGCTTGAAAACCTTGTGGCAACAAGAATCTCAAGTACTCAATTTTGTGTGTTTATACTTCTTTTATTTCAATCTCAGTTTGTAGATGAGAATCATCTCAAAATATTTCTTATAGTGGAAATGTGGACATTGCAACTGCCTCCCTAGTTGCGAGAGTTAAACATATACTCTCCCTTTTCAGATTTTCCAAAGCCCATAGGACAGTTGCAGTGCCTTGAAAAGATTGTTGTGGATTATGGTAAGACTGTCCAACTCAAAGCTATCTACTCCTTCATTTCAAAATATGTGAAATCCAAGACTGTCCAACTCAAAACTTTGCAAGAGGAATTTTGTTATATGCGCTCTTTAAAATACTCGGCCTTAAGACATTTCACAAGAATGAGATCGCTGCACTATTCCTTGGGAAAACTAAAAAATCTTTAGCACATCAATTTGTCTTAAGCTACCAGCTTGGAGATGTCGCCAGATTCCATTGGAAAGCTACCAAACCTCCAGTCCATTGATTTGTCTTCTTGTTCCACCTTGGCGATGCTGCCAAATTCTTTTGGGAATTTGACTAGAATCGAACGTCTCTCTTTGAAGGAATGTAGGAATGTGACTATTTCCAAAGAGACGCTTGGAAATATTACCACGCTGGAATTTTTGGATATTTCATGTTGTCCCAAGGTGAAAGAATGGCCTCCCCAGGTCGCACATCAATGGTTCGTAGAAAAATTGTATTTTTTTGGATGCAGAGTTAAAAGAATTTCCAAGCGGTATAAGAGATCTATGCAACTTGGAGGTTTTTCATTTAGGGGACCGCTTGTTGGAAGCACTGCCACCTTTCCTCAGTCACCTCAACAGCTTGAAGGATTTGTGGGTGAGGAATTTCTCAAGATTGAAATGCTTGCCCGATACCTTTGGACTGTTAACTCTGCTTACAAAATTGAGTTTTGTTTCTTGTGGGATATAAAAGTTACCACAAGATGTTCTCCTCCTAAACAATCTCAAATATTTTCGGATAGCAGATTGTTCATTGGGCGAACTGCCATTTAAAACAGAAGAATGAGAAAGAGAAACAGTAGCAGCATCGAATGAATTGGACGGCTACAATGGAAAATGTAGGTTTGGCTTCAAGAGGCTCCAGGAATTTGAATTGGTTCAAGTACAGATAAGGGAGGTAACCTTTCCTGAAGGAGTTTTCTGAAACCTTCAACACCTTCACTTTCTTCACTGTAAGGAATTAAGGCAAATAGGAAGGCTTTGTGGTTAAGAAAAAGTTATTTGTCTCACGATCTGCTACTGCGAAAATGTAGAGGAGCTCACTTGCCTTGAAATGTGCACATCTTTGGAGTCCTTGTGGGTCTATAGTTCTAGCAAACTCAAGAAAATACAAACGTTGGGACACCTCCCAAAGCTTAGAACACTATATGTTTATGTTTGTGATGAGATAGAAGAGTTTCCATCTCTCGAACATATGACATCTTTATATTTGTTAGGGGTCATTGGATGTAGTAAATTGAAGAGCATACAAGGGTTGGAACACCTCACTAAGCTTGGACATCTATTTCTTGACCATATCGCTGAGATAGAAGAGTTACCAGTTTTGGAAAATTTGCGGTTGTTGTGGGTTAAGGCATGTCCCAAGTTGAAACGCATACAAAGATTGGAGCAACTCAGAGAGCTTCAAGAATTATCTGTTGGAAAATGCGGTGAGATAGAAGAGCTGCGAGGTGTGGAAAATTTAATGTCCTTGCGAGAACTTCATGTAAGTTGATGTCCCAAACTGTAGTGGCGCGGGAGAGTACTGGAGCAGTTGCACCAATGATTGAAGGGAGAATTCAGATATGTAAAAGAAAGCAAAATGAAGAGGATGTGGTCTGCTATTTCTGGAGCAAGAGAGTGTGACGGGGATAGAAAAACAAAAAAATCAAGACCATCAAAAATTAAGACCATGGTATATATTATGTTAAGCCTGATTGTATTTCTCTCTTTGTTTTTGTGACCCGAATTTGCTCTTGGTTGTAGCATGAACTTGTTTTATTTGTCCATGGACAGAACACCACCTTATTGCATTTCTCTCTTTGCTTTTGTGACCTTTCTCTTTTTGTTTTTTAATTATTGTTTCCAATTTAGTAGTCACCATTATATCCACTAATAAATTGTTATAAACATAAAATTGGAATATATTTAAAAAATAAAACTAAAAATGATTTCTCTATTTTATAAATTAGCAAATATGTAAATATTTATATAAATAATGCAAAGTAATTATCAAAGTGATTTCCATAGAATTGGTCATTCATAAGGACTAATAATAATAAAGGAGACATAAATAGTGTGCTTTCATAAGTAAAATGATGAATTATTAATATTTAATAATAATTTCTTTGTTTTGTAACCGTTTAAACTATTTTTTTTTGTATTTGTTGATATCAAAGCTAGCTTCCTTAGTTGGTATAAGGGATATGTTCTCTCATTTTTTAAGTTTCCAAATCTATTATATGGATATGTTCTCTTTTTTTTCGAACTTATATGACTATTATGTGGAAACCATTGTCTTCAATTAAGGGAATTTTGAGGTCTAAAATGGGTCTCCCAATGAAAATAATAAATTAACAATTTAAATAATAAAATAATAATTATCCTCCAGATGCGGGTGCCTAATTCGAGAAGAGAGGTGGCGGCTTCGCAACATGGCACATGGCCTAGACACATGGCCACGCATGGTGCCCGTCTTGCAGTTAATAAATCCTCCAACTGCTCGCCCCACGCCATCACTATTGTCTCTGCCTCACGCTTTAATGTCTGTCCGGTCCACAAGTCTGCAAGCTACGTTATGGTGCCTCTTCCCTCTTCGCTGCCATTTGCCTCATGTAGCCTCAGTCTCTCAGCTCTCACTGCTCATTGCTCCTCTATGACCTTCAAGCTCCTCTGTGACATTCATACTCACATCGCCTCATTTCCTCTGCACACCAACCACCCTATTGCCTCGCTACCTCTGCACACCAGCCACCCCACAGCCTCTCCCCTTGCTCACGCTCATTCCCGCTCAGGAATGCCGCGGAGGCACATGATGAGATGTCGTCAAGGCCATGGAAGAGGCCAATCCTCATTCCCACCCATTTAAATCCATGAAGACATTCTCTCCCCTCCTCCTGAGGACAATTCATATCAGTTTCATTATGACTGCTCCCTGGACCACCCTCGGATCACCACCACCTTGACTATGAGCTTTCAAGAAATTCCATCCAGCTTTGTTTGCTCTGGTTTGAGAAAGCATCTCATGAAATAAACAATTTTCCCTGCTCCCCCTCAACATTCCCGGAAGTTTGAGGCGTTTCCAATCAAACCGAGAGCACACTCCTCCAGCAGTGAAGGCAGTGGTAGCGGCAGTCCAGAACGTTCTGTTGATGAAAAGAGGGATGGCAGAGTCAACCTTGTTCACACCGCCACCACACCTGAGCCAACGCGCAACACTCAAAGAAATATGAGGATTCATTGGATGATTACAGGTGCCTCATCATCGAAGAGCCTCCGCCTCAACCTCATGACAAGTAGCATTCCATGCAGCCTCAGTAACGAGAGGTTACCTTTCTCTATGTTGCTCCATTTTTCTGATATCATGTTTTTTTTTAAATATGTGATAAAATCTTGGTGTTTTTTTGTTAATGTTGGTTTCCCTACTCAGGGCAGCAATTTTTGGACCGATTTCCCCATCTGGGGCGGTCACATTTTTGTTTTTCTGAACTCTGCTCCCTCTGGCATTGGCTAGCATAGCAACTCCGGAGGCAAGCTTCAAATTGTATATTATGTGAAAATTAATAGAATATCTTATTTAGAAAAAAAAATAAGAATTATGAAATTTTAAAGAAAAAGAGAGATTTTTCAAAATCATATTTTCAATTTATCTCTTTATAAGTTTACTCAAATGTGCATCCTACTAGTATACACTTTGCATATTTTTTTCATAGACACGTATTTTTTTTTAATGCATGTATAAATATATGTTTTCAGACACTTTTTTTTACCTCAAAATTCTCTTAATGCCTTTTCAAGATTGCATAGCCATTATATGGATATGTTCTCTTCTTCTAGAGTTTCTATATTTATCACAAAAATTCATCATATTATTTAGGGGAGAAGGGTTGTTTAGGGGATTATATTATTTTTAACCAATATCCTAGGTCTGTTGGCCATAATATTTTCATTATGTGGGTGCACTAAGAGTGTTCAACTAACTCTTTCTCAAATTTAGTATTGTCATTGAGGGAGACCCAAGGGAAGATTTCATTGACCATTAAGCATAATATTGATGTCATAGAAAATTTGAAGGAATGATCATCAAAATCTTTCTTATGCATAATATACACTAAAGGGAAGATCAACCAACTTTTCTTGACCATAGTATTTACATCATGAGGGAGCATGAGAGAAAGGGTCAATTGGCCCTTTTTGAAGCCTTATTCATTTTGTTGGGGGAGATTGTATGGAGGGGCTGACCAACCCACCCTTGCACATGGTATCATGTCATAGAGGATCCCAAGTTAACTATCAGCCAACCCTTTTTGAGGAACAATATTCATTGTTGAGGGGGACTATGTTGAAGGCTTGATCAATACTTCCACAAGCATAGATTTTTCCTTTTGGGGATTGACCCATCCTAAAGCATTGTACTTGAATCAAGGGAGTACTAAGGGAAGGGTCAGCCTATTAATCTCTTAATCCTATTGTTCTAGAAGTCTAAATTAATTATTTTAGGATAAAGTTTATTCTAGCATGTTTGTCAATTTTTTGAGAGGATCTATATCTTAATATGTAAATGAGATTGATCACGCTCACTGGATTATAAGATCGGTTTCCTTCCTATAATTTAACTTAGAGTTGAGTAATATCAACTAGTTCTATTTTCATGTGTTTTTCATAGGCTCTTAGCCTTCTATTTTCTTTGCAACTATATTTTTCCTTATTTTATAAAATTTTGCATGAAGGCATTTTTTCAACATGGTATCAATTTCAAATCTATGTTGAATAATATGGGAAGGATTAGTGATGTATTGAGGAAGCAAGAAAGTATTCACAACTTCATCCATATCTCCCCAAATTCAAAAGTAGTATTGAGGTGATAAAGAAAAATAATATATTTTAGTAGGTAAGAGTACCGTATCAAATATATTTTGATCTTGAATCTTGATAGATATTGCTTTTTTATTAGATTTTCCTTGTTTGTTAAGTAAATAAGTTGTAATCTAATTTTTATTTGTAAAATTTATGATTTTTATATTGTAGATTTCATTAAAAGCGCCTGTTGCAATTGTAATGCTATGAGATATAAGTCAAACACTGTATTTTTGGTTAAAATCCATTATTTTTTAAATTTATTAAAGGGTTCATATTGTATCAATTTTTTTAGATATATTTGTACAATTTTACAATGAAAATGATAGCATTGTAGATATTGAATTTTTCTTTAAGCTTCATCCATCATTTTTGGTTAGAAATCTACAAAATGTTGGACCAAAGACCACACTTGGGGTGGGGGGGGGTTAAATTTGAGAGAAAATTTACGGTTTCACAAGTTTTATTTAACAAACAATTGTATAAAAATAAGCCATAACCATTTGCAACATATCAACATATAGAAAAATGCATCAAAAGGTCTGTTGAGTCTCAAATATGCATTTTTCTTATACATCTTCCTAGACCTTTTTCATTCACCTAAGCCTTCCAAGTTGTCAATATCATTGTATATTAATTGCAAAAGAGCATCTAAAATGGTTTTTAACTATATTTTGTGTCTGCTGTTTGATTTAGATTTTTGCTCATTTAGCTGCGGAATCTTGCCACTTTCTGCAGCTGCTCAACTTTCCGCAGCCATTTTGTGAAAGTATATGTTACAGGTGTCTTCAGGAAAAACGAGCCACATGGGCAAGTCAGAAACGATGTGGACATGGATCGTGTACTATTGGCTCGAGAAAATTCACCTAAGGAGGCTGCGGTCAAAGGTGGCCAAGTGGAAGTCAACCGTAGAGTCCCACGGTGACAGGACTCTGTTTCTCGTCACGTGAAGATTTATATGGCCGTTTCTGAATTGCGGGAGACAAATAAACACCTGTACATGACTCCATAAGCTGAATTCAACATCCACTCTTCATATATTTACTCCTCAACGCGGCCATGATCCTAGATCTCTGGACGTAATGGTTTACGTGTTTTCTATCAGCTTAAACTTTAGGGAATTACTTATATTTCTTTTGTTATAAATAATGTGTTTGCATACGCATATGAGATTAGTCTCCATTAGCCTCCAGATAGTTCTATAATGTAATTACGTTGCCACTGTGCCGTAATATCACCTTTCTGTTATGACTGCATTTTAATATATAAGAAGACTTTGTTTCCAAGCGTAATTCATACTTGAAAGCTGTTGCCAAGGCTAGTGTAGAGGGCCCCTGCACACGCTGAGGTTTTGTGCATTATTGTATAGTTCTTGTTTTATTTCTTTAAGCTCATTGTGCCATAAATCATTCATGTGTTTATACATTACATCTTTCATGGTATTTATGCTTCATCTCTGTTTATAATCTTTCATGCTTTACATCTTACTTCTGTCCATAATCTTTCATGTTTTATGTTGTTGTTAACTGATCAGTGTTCCTGTTTCAGATTACAAATAGGCAGCCTGGGCATTTGCATAACTTTTTGACTAATGACATGGAATTAATATTGTTCTGCTGCTAATTTGCTTCTCTTAGTTTCTGTTTAATTTCAGTACTGCTTTGTTTATTTCAGTCTTGCTCATTTGCTTCAGTAGTTAAGATTTAGATATATTAAATTGCTCATGACATCTTCAGTTACCTCCAAAAGCCATAGTTGGACTAATGGCGAGGGATTGAATTATGAATGTGTAGTTTGATATTAGTTTACTTTCTACAAGTTAGAAATATTAAATTGCTCATGACATCTTTAGTTACCTCCGAAAGCCATAGCTGGACTAATGGCGAGGGATTGAATTATGAATGTGTAGTTTGATATTAGTTTACTTTCTGCAAGTTAGATATCAGGTTACTCAAGTTGTTTATGGTTACCTCCGAAAACCATAGCTGGACTAATGGTGAGGGATCAGAAGATAGGTTGATGTAATTTGATTTAGATTTACTTTGTTGCAAATTTTGGATTCCTTTAAGCATAGTTTCTTTTGTGTTTGAACAGCAGCAAGAATAATGAGTTTCATGATCAGTAGTTCATTGTTTATTTGACTAGAGTAGTGATGCAATTTCATTTTCTTTGAAGAATTAATTTTGTCATTGTGTGTTTTTAAAATTATTTTGAAGTTTGGAAAATCATTAGAAAGACTTTGTTGTCTTGAATATTTGTCTCCATACTTGTTTTTCAGAATTTCATAAAAAATCCAAAAACGACAAAAAAAGTAAGAGATAGGATATCTTGCACATATAGTGCGCCACACTTCATCAGCTTACGAATCCCGGATTGATAAATTAATGTAGAAATTTAGGACACACTAAATTGACCAAACATTTTGGCGCCGTTTCTGGGGAAGTGTAACTAGGTAGCCAATTTCTTAAAAAAAAAAACAAAATAATAAAATAAGGGAAAAATTTGATAATTTCTTGAAGTATGCTCTCCTCTTGCACCTAGTGCGATCTGGAGGATCAGAAAAGAGAATTATTGGTTTAGTAATTTCTTAAGTATGCTCTCTTCTTGCACCTAGTGTGACCTGGAAGATCAGAAAGATAATTATTATCCCTACTTTAAAAAAATGACATGCATAGAGCAATAAATTCTAGGGGAAGGTTTATAGCTAAAGCCAAGAGTTCGATTTTCACAACTCCATCTTCTTCAAGGCATAGACAAGAATCACCACCATCTACCCCTAGCCTTAATATTTTTGGAATTCAAGGAGCAGCTGAATTAGAGGATTCTCCTATACCACCTACTAAATCTCATTTAGAAAAGGAAGAGACTCCCTCTCATCCTCCCTTGATAGAAGAACTAGAGGAATTTAAGGACTCTAAAGAAAATATCATGGCAGAGGAAATAATAGATGGATTTGGAGGTAGAGGCAGAGGTAGAGGAGGAGGAAACAATGGAGACAACAATGGTGAAGGAAATAATGGAAGAAATAGGGAAGGAGACAACTTGTTTGGATTCCCTATAGTTGATGAGGAAACTCATACAACGATGAAAAATATCTCACCATCTGTTCTTCCTAACTTTTATGGATTGCGAAGTGAGGATCCTGAAACATTTCTGTTTGAGTTTGAAGTTGTGTGCCGAACTTATGACTATATGGAAGATTCTCAAAAACTCAAACTGTTTCCTTCAACATTGAAGGGATCTGCTTTGAAATGGTTCATGGGATTAGCCACTCAATCTATCAGGACTTGGAATGATATGAACAAACATTTTTGGATAGATACTTGGACTATTGTATGCCCACCAATCACAAGGATGAGGTATTCAAAATGATGCAAAAAGAAGATGAAAATTTGGAAGACTTAATTGAAAGATTTCAATACAACTTGAAAAGAGCAAAGATGAGCAACTTAATCTCACCATCTGTCCTTCCTAACTTTTATGGATTGCGAAGTGAGGATCCTGAAACATTTCTGTTTGAGTTTGAAGTTGTGTGCTGAACTTATGACTATATGGAAGACTCTCAAAAACTCAAACTGTTTCCTTCCACATTGAAGGGAGCTGCTTTGAAATGGTTCATGGGATTAGCCACTCAATCTATTAGGACTTGGAATGATATGAAACAAACATTTTTGGATAGATACTTGGACTATTGTATGCCCACCGATCACAAGGATGAGGTATTCAAAATGATGCAAAAAGAAGATGAAAATTTGGAAGACTTACTTGAAAGATTTCAATACAACTTGAAAAGAGCAAAGATGAGCAACTTAGATGATGAAACCTTGAAATCCCTCATATTAAAAGCCATTAGAGATGAATGGATAGACATTTTAAACATGATGGGGAAAGGAGACATTTCTCAACTTCCATTTCGTGATATAACAGAACTATGTATCCATCTCTCAAGAGGAAAATCTAAAACTGGAAAAGGGCCTAGGGATTATTCTCTTATTAGGGCTAACAAATCTGCAACTAGATCGGTAAGTAGGGCAGAGATTGGTAATATGCTTGATGAGTTCAAAACTGATATCTTAGGGAGCCTTAGTGAACAACTAGACACCCTTAAAATCCAAAACAAGCAGAAAGCAGAAACAGATGCTTTAGCCATCTTTTGTTCGAAATGTAGGAAGAAACATGCTTTAAGGGAATGTCCCTTGGATGCAAAAGTTGTAGAAACATGTATGATTTGCTCAGAGAATCATGAGATCAAGGATTGTCCTTCAATTCCTGGACTCAAAGCTGTCTTTCAAGAAGACCCAAATTCGGTAGAATCTCTCTGTTTTGTTGCAAGAAGACCTTGGCAGGGACAACAAACTCAAGGGTTTAACAACCCTATGAATCTTCAAACCCCACCAAATTGGAATCCTTGGCAACAACCGTGGCCCCAACATCAAAATCCATATCAGCCATGGATACAAGGGATGCAAAATCCTTATGGGAGATTTTCTCATTTTTATCAATATCCTCCATCTTTTCAAAATCAACAAGCTCCACAACTTCCAAACCCAAATCCAAAACTTTCATTTCCATTTCCACAACAACAACCTTCTCAAAAAAATCCAAATCCTCAACTCATGCTCCCATACCAACAAAAGACAAATCAACTTCCAGCTCAGCCATTGCAAAATCCTAACAATAAAAATCCTCAGAATACTTACATGATAGAAGGACAACAATTTCCTACCTATATGATTTTTCCTCTCAATGATGTACAACTCAGATCTGGTAGAGTTTTAGAAAAACCTTCTATAGATGACCTAGAACAGGATACCTCTGAGGAGGACTCTCTTGAAGCCAATAAGGGTTCTGAAGAAGTATCTCTTCAAAACTCAAATATTCAAAAAGAAAAAGAAAAATTAACACCCACAACTCCTATAGTTGAGCAACCTGCATCTTCATCTACACCTCCTTTTCCTGAAAGACTACAAATTGACAAGGGGGTGGAAAAACAAATCTTGTTGCCTAACTATGATTTTCTAGATGAATTGAAGAATGTCTGTATCAAGATTCCCTTGCTACAAGAAATTCGAGAGATTCCTATTCTAGCAAAAACAATAAAGGAGTTGAGTTTCAAAAGACCAGGAAGGAAACTAAAAGACACAAGAAGAATCCACCTGGTAGGAAAAATTGCAGATATTATGATGGAAAAAATTACCATGCAGAAGTATGTAGATCCAGGAAGTCCAATTGTCAAGACACATATAAATGGGATAGAAATTCCAAACACATTGATTGACTTAGGGGCTGCTATTAACATTATGAGTAGACAGACTATGGACCAACTAAAACTTCCTAACCTTCTTTTTACACCTACTTTTCTGCAACTTGCAGATCGATCAATTATTAAACCAGATGGTGTATTAGAAGATATTTCAGTCTCCTTAGATTCTTGGGAATATCCGGTAGATTTTATGATTTTGACTCCCAATAGTAATCTAGGAGGGCACCCACTTATCTTAGGAAGACCTTGGCTAGCCACAGCTGATGCTTTTATTAGTTGTAGATCTGGGGATATGTACATTTCTAATGGTAATTCGACAAAGAAATTCAATTTTTATCCTCCAGCAAAAGCAATTACAGAAGTAGGAGACAATGAATGGGTCGATGATGAGGACATTATACAACCTGTCTTTACCATTTCGGAAATTAGTGAGGATAGTCAAATTTTGAACACATTAGAAAATTTTGAGACATCTTCAGAATATGACCCCACACAATTTCAGTTGGAATCTGACATAGAATATTTATCATCAAGACAAATGTCTCTTTACTCTATGGAAGATTTTGGTAGTTCTACCATTGAGATTTTTCCAAGAAAAACATTGAATATCAACAAACATTTGGAAAAGTCACAACAAAAAGAACTAATCAAAATCTTGCAAAAACATTCTACTGCATTTGCATGGGAGTATACTGACATGAAGGGTATTGATCCTAAGACTTGCATCCATCATATCTATATTGAGGAGAATAGTAGACCAATCAGACAACCTCAAAGAAGGATGAATCCAAATCTTAGGGAGATAGTGAAAGAAGAGCTCCAAAAACTACTCAATGTAAACTTCATTTATCCAATTTCGGATAGCCGATGGGTTTCTCCTTTGGTTATAGTACCTAAAAAGAATGGTAAATGGAGGGTATGCATTGATTACAGGGAATTGAACAAAGCAACTTTGAAGGATCACTTTCCTTTGCCTTTTATCGATCAGGTATTATATACATTAGCAGGTAAAAAGTAATTTTCATTTTTGGATGGTTTTAGTGGCTATAATCAAATTTAGGTAGCACCTGAAGATCAAGATAAGACCACATTTACTTGTCCATGGGGAACTTTTGCCTATCGAGTGCTTCCTTTTGGGTTATGTAATGCACCTGCAACATTCCAAAGAGCAGTACTAGGATTTTTTTCTGATCTAATCCATGATTGTGTAGAGGTTTATATGGATGATTTTACAATTTATGGTAATTCATTTGAAGAGGCATTAGAAAATTTGGAAAAAGTCCTTATAATATGTAAAGAAACAAACCTTTCATTAATCCATGAAAAATGCTTTATGATGTTTATTGAAGGTATTGTTTTGGGGCATCATATTTTAGGAGATGGGATTAAAGTTGATAGATCAAAAGTTGAAGTCATCTCCAAGTTGCCTATTCCAAATTGTCAAAGAGATGTTAGAATTTTTCTAGGATTTACTGGTTACTATAGAAGATTTATAGAAAACTTCACTAAAATAGCATCTCCACTCTTCAAATTGCTTACAAAAGACTGTGAATTTAAATGGGATCTTGATTGTCAATCAACCTTTGAAACTTTGAAAACAAGAATATCTGAAGCACCTATCTTGAGAGGACCAAATTGGAAACTCCCTTTCCATATTTCTACAGATGCTTTAGATACAGCTCTAGGAGCTGTGTTGGGTCAAAAAGATTTAGTTCCTTATGCCATTTATTATACCGGTAAAAATTTGACTCCCACAGAGTTGAACTATACTGTGACTGAAAAAGAGTTTTTAGCTGTTGTTCATGCAATTAATAAGTTTAGACATTACATAACATGCTATGAAACTTTTATTCATACTGACCATTCTGCAATTAGATATTTAATGAACAAACCTGTTACTAATGGCAGAGTGACAAGATGGCTCTTACTTTTGCAAGAATTCGATATTACTGTGTTGGATAGACCAAGAAAACAAAATACAGTAGCTGATTTCTTGTCTAGGATTCAGAATACTAAAGAAGATTCTCCTGTAGAGGATAAGTTTCCTGATGAATACTTGTTTGCAGTAACTATTAAAACTCCTTGGTATGCAGATATTGCTAACTATTTGGTTACAAGGAAACTGCCTTCACATTTATTTCCAAATGAAAAACGAAAAATTATTCAGGAGAGTTCAAAATATTCATGGATTTCTAACGAATTGTTTAAAACAGGGCCAGATCTTGTGATCAGAAGATGTGTTAGGGAGGATGAAATTCCTAATATTCTTAAAGCATGTCATGATGAACCATGCGGCGGACACTTTGCAGACAAAAGGACGGTCTATAAAATCCTCTCTTTAGGATATTATTGGCCTTCCCTCTTCAAAGATGCAAAAAAATATGTCAAAAGGTGTGACAGTTGCCAAAGAGTAGAGAAACCTACCCTTTCAAATGAAATGCCATTGCAACCACAGGTACTCATTGAACCCTTTGAAAAATGGGCTTTAGATTTCATTGGACCTATTAATCCACCATCTAAGCAAAAGAAGTATATATTGGTTTGTACTGATTATGTTACTAAATGGGTAGAATCCAAAGCATTAGTATCTGCTACTGAAAATTCAGTTGTTCATTTTCTTTATGAGGATATTTTTACTTGCTTTGGTGTTCCAAGAGAAATTGTGACAGATCAAGGAAGCCAATTCACATCCAACTTGGTGGAGAAGTTGATGGAAGAATACAAAATCAAGCACGGAAGATCTACTCCTTACCATCCGCAAGCAAATGGTCAAGTGGAGTCTACAAACAAAGTTCTTGAAAGTATCATCACCAAAACTGTTCATCTACATAGAAGAGATTGGGCAGAAAGGCTTCCTGAAGCCTTGTGGGCCTACAGAACTACATGGAGAAATACAACGGGACATTCTCCCTATGAACTTGTTTATGGGAAAGAAGTCTTGCTCCCCATTGAGTTCCAAGTCAAGACCTTCAAGATAGCAGTTCAATTGGGAATGAATTTATCAGAAGCCCAAAAGCATAGAATGGAGCAATTAAATGAGCTAGATGAGATCAGACAAGAGGCAATTCTAAGAACTGATCTAGTTCAATATCAAAGAGCTAAATGGCATAACAAGTACATCAAAGAGAAGAAGTTTCAAGAAGGAGATTGGGCATTTTTATTTGATTCCAAGTTTAAAGATTTTCAAGGAAAATTTCAGACTCATTGGCTTGGGCCATATGAGATTGACAAGATCTTTAGCAATGGAGCGGTAAGAATCAAGACCATTGATGAGTTTCAAACTCCTCTTATTGTGAATGGCCATAGATTGAAAATTTATCATAAGGCACTCTCAAAAGAGGAATTTGTCAAAATGTTTCAAGAAAATTCTGCAATCAGGCTGGTACAGAAGAATTCTTCTTCTCCACCAGCCTAGCTTTTGTTCTTTTCAGTTAAAAAAAAAAAAAAAAAAATTGTATAAGCCTGAAAACCAATCACTGATTGGCAGTCTTATACGAAAAATATTGAGTGAAAATCAGGAACACCTGACACTCTATATTTTCCAAAAAAAAAAAAATTCTCTTTCATTTCATAAGTTTTGTAACCACTCCATTCCATTCCACTTCAATTCACTTCATTTCACTCCATTCCACTTCATTTTATCTATTTCATTCCATTTCACCAATAAAATTCTTTTTCATGACCATTTCCATCTAGTCATTTGTCATCTGTTCATTTTCATTCACCCAAATAATAGCTGTGACATTTTCCGCATCTGACATCTGTTTCCGTAGCTGACTCTAGTTTCCGCAGCCAGAAGCAGATTCCACAGCTACCACTCTGTTTTCAAAAGAATGTACAGCCAGATGTTATTTCCATAATCTTGAAATAAAATGCAGGTATGAGGACCAAAAATGAAGACATGGAGCATTCAAGATATCAATGAGGAGCAACAAATTGAAGACCAAGGAAAAAAGGCAAAGATTCCAAGGTATGAGTAAAATTTATTTCAAATAGCATTGAAAACACATTTTTATATAGTTCTAAACCATAAGCTCCATCCATTATGTGCAATGATTATATTGACAAACTCCGTAACCCTTTCACGATCTCCATATGATCTTCCCGCATTCATTCTCAAACGGTCCCATAATTAAACCTCCGATCTTCACTCATACTCCGATACTCCACCTGTGACAATGAGACGTAGTTGATTTGACTACGGCTTCTTTCAGCCGCATAAAATCCATAGCCGTTGTTTAAACGTGCTTACATTTATTTTGCAGTCACCAAGTTTCAAACACTGCCGGATGTGTTATACTCTTCCTATTGTTCTACTAATCTCACAGCCGCATTTCTGTCATGCTCATGTAACCCTTCTCTGTTCCGCTTCACTCCATTTCATTCTCTGTTACGCTATAGTCTGTATACCCACTCTCTGATATCTACCTACAGCCATTGTGCTCATTTCCGTGCATTCATCCGTTCTACTTCCATTGAACCCTCCTCACGCAGGCAAGTTTTTGAAGAGCAGAAAGAAGGATGGGTAAATTACTAAGAGCAGAACCAGAAGGACCTAAATTCATGGAAGGATATCCGCAAGTCAGGGATATATTGAAGAAAGAAAAGTGGCTGCGGTTTATCCAAAAGTTCAGAGGCTACCATAAAGAAGTGACAAAAGCATTTGCAAGGTCGTTCAATGGCCTGGAGGTAGAGATTGGAGACCTTAAGTTCACGGTGAATGAGGCATCTATAGCAACTGCCACAGAACTTCCTCAAGAGGGTGAACGATGGTTTAAGAACAAAAGCATTAATGATGAAGCTTGGAGAATAATCTTACAAAACCAAGGTATGGACATAACCATTTTTAAAAGAGGAATTCCTATTCATGCTTTGAAAGAGGAATGGGCTACTTTGTTGCTAGTTGTTCAAAAATTCATCACTTGTGAAGGCCGTTTTGGGTCCATGTATATGTACCATACCAGATTGCTGATGAATTTTATAGATAATCAAACTCTCAATCTCCCATATTTTCTATTAAATAGTTTGAAGAAGATGTCTGTGACTGTTCAGAAACATTTAGGGGATGTAGAACCACATCTATATCACCATGGTCTTGTAAAAATTTTGATTGAAAAACAGTTAAAGGAGAAGAAGGACACATGGGAACAATTTTTGATTAGAAATTTCTTTGAGGAACCTCAAGAAATTCCTGAAGGTAGCACATCAAGAAGGAGTAGGAGAAAAATAACAAATGATGAAACTCAAAGTACTCCTACTACTAGAATTGAAAGCACTAGTAGGGAAGAGAGATTGTCAAAAAGGAAGAAGAGAGAAACCAAGGGTAAAAAGCCAATAACATCAAAAGAGAGAAAAAGTATTGAGGCTATACATCAAACCCCTTCTTCCGAAGAAGAAGATCATCAAGTGTTATCTGAAAGATTGATTCATCTTCAAGAGCAGTTATCTATAGCCAAGAAGAAAGAGAAAGGAAAACAAAAGCAAAAAGACAGTGGTCCACAGTGTGTGAGAAGAAGTTCCAGACTTAAGGGGAAATTGAGGAAAACGCAAATGAAGGGTCCTCATTTTATCGATTTGGGAGAAGAAACATCTGAACAATCCCCAGCTGACCATAGTCCATCTCACTCTTAGTCAGTTAGTGAACCTGGTTCATTTCATTCTCAGTCAGACATTGAACATAGTCCATCCCATTCTCAGCAAGATGTTGATGTGAGCCCTTCTCAGCCAGATTTTGAAGACAACTCTCCTTCACGGCATTTTGGGGACAACCCAATAAAAATGACACCTGATATAGACCATAAGCAGCAAGAAGTATATGATTATATATAATCTTTAGAAAAAGCAGCTACAGGTCCCAGTACTTCGTCCATTCAGCCTCACATATCACAAAATGATCTAGTCCAATCACTGAAACAGGAAGTCTTTGAGCTACAGCTTTTAAATAGACACATTAAAAATGAAAATGCGACATTGAAGGAACAAAGCAAATTGGACAAAATCATTCATGATAATACCATGCTACATCTGGGAATATGGCAGAAGAAGAACAAGAAATTGAAAAGGAAATGCCAGAAGTTAAGAAGAGCACTGGTTAATATCAAATTTAGATGTTTAATGAAGAAGCCCAGGATGTTAGCAGCACCAAGGAAGAAGAGGAGAGGATTGGATGTACTGGCTGAAGTGTCAAGGCATATGAACTGAAGAAGGATTATCAAAATTTTGGTTGCATGAGGACATGTAACACCTTCACAGTGGAGGTATGTTGAGTCTCAAATCTGCATTTTTCTTATACATCTTCCTAGACCTTTTTCATTCACCCGAGCCTTCCAAGTTGTCAATATCATTGTATATTAATTGCAAAAGAGCATCTAAAATGGTTTTTAACTATATTTTGTGTCTGTTGTTTGATTTAGATTTTTGCTCATTTAGCTGCGGAATCTTGCCACTTTCCGCAGCTGCTGCAACTTTCCGCAGCCATTTTGTGAAAGTATATGTTACAGGTGTCTTCAGGAAACACAAGCCACATGGCCAAGTCAGAAATGATGTGGACATGGATCGTGTCCTATTGGCTCGAGCAAATTCACCTAAGGAGGCTGCGGTCAAAGGTGGCCAAGTGGAAGTCAACCGTAGAGTCCCACGGTGACAGGACTCTGTTTCTCGTCATGTGAAGATTTATATGGCCGTTTCTGAATTGCGGGAGACAAATCAACACCTGTACATGACTCCATAAGCCGAATTCAACATCCACTCTTCATAGATTTACTCCTCAACGCAGCCATGATCCTAGATCTCTGGACGTAATGTTTTACATGTTTTCTATCAGCATAAACTTTAGGAAATTAGTTATATTTC
Source organism: Pinus albicaulis (assembly GCA_034641835.2). Taxonomy (NCBI): domain Eukaryota; kingdom Viridiplantae; phylum Streptophyta; class Pinopsida; order Pinales; family Pinaceae; genus Pinus; species Pinus albicaulis. The sequence goes on along the minus strand of CM076575.1, from coordinate 1,851,860,504 downwards.
TTTTGTTATAAATAATGCGTTTGCATACGCATATGAGATTAGTCTCCATTAGCCACCAGATAGTTCTATAATGTAATTACGTTGCCACTGTGCCGTAATATCACCTTTCTGTTATGACTGCATTTTAATATATAAGAAGACTTTGTTTCCAAGTGTAATTCGTACTTGAAAGCTGTTGCCAAGGCTAGTGTAGAGGGCCCCTGCACATGCTGAGGTTTTGTGCATTATTGTATAGTTCTTGTTTTATTTCTTTAAGCTCATTATGTCATAAGTCATTCATGTGTTTATACATTACATCTTTCATGGTATTTATGCTTCATTTATGTTGATAATCTTCCCTGCTTTACATCTTACTTCTGTCCATAATCTTTCATGTTTTATGTTGTTGTTAACTGATCAGTGTTCCTGTTTCAGATTACAAATAGGCAGTCCGGGCATTTGCATAACTTTTTGACTAATGACATGGAATTAATATTGTTCTGCTGCTAATTTTCTTCTCTTAGTTTCTGTTTAATTTCAGTACTACTTTGTTTATTTCAGTCTTGCTCATTTTCTTTAGTAGTTAAGATTTAGATATATTAAATTGCTCATGACATCTTCAGTTACCTCCGAAAGCCATAGCTGGACTAATGGCGAGGGATTGAATTATGAATGTGTAGTTTGATATTAGTTTACTTTCTGCAAATTAGAAATATTAAATTGCTCATGACATCTTCAGTTACCTCCGAAAGCCATAGCTGGACTAATGGCGAGGAATTGAATTATGAATGTGTAGTTTGATATTAGTTTACTTTCTGCAAGTTAGATATTAGGTTACTCAAGTTGTTTATGGTTACCTCCGAAAACCATAGCTGGACTAATGGTGAGGGATCAGAAGATAGGTTGATGTAATTTGATTTAGATTTACTTTGTTGCAACTTTTGGATTCCTTTAAGCATAGTTTCTTTTGTGTTTGAACAGCAGCAAGAATAATGAGTTTCATGATCAGTAGTTCATTGCTTATTTGACTAGAGTAGTGATGCAATTTCATTTTCTTTGAAGAATTAATTTTGTCATTGTGTGTTTTTAAAATTCTTTTGAAGTTTGGAAAATCATTAGAAAGACTTTGTTGTCTTGAATATTTGTCTCCATACTTGTTTTTCAGAATTTCATAAAAAATCCAAAAACGACCAAAAAAGTAAGAGATAGGTTATCTTGCACATATAGTGCGCCACACTTCATCAGCTTACGAATCCCGGATTGATAAATTAATGTAGCAATTTAGGACACACTAAATTGACCAAACAAGGTCATCATCACATCAATAATACATCAAGAAGCCATCACATCAACAAAAAGAGACAAGTTTTACATGGAAACCCATATGGGAGAAAACTGCAAATTCTTATTCTTCTTATGCTTCAATTCATTACATATATTTGTAGACACTGAACTGCTGGAGGCACCAACTCGTAAAATGTGTGAGTTGCTACTTGTGATAGGCTACAACCCGATTGAAACACCAACCTTGAAAATGTGCAAGCAATAACTCATTGAGGCTACAACCTGATTGGCGCACCAACCTTGATGATGAGAAATATTCTACTTGCTCTAGGCTCCAACCTTCTTGAGGCATAAACCTCAATGATGAACAAGATCTAACCTACTTTAAGCTCCAACCTCAATGGAGAAACCACATCCTCCTTCAATCTCTTATGGATCACTTTTTAAAATATTTCAAACTAGGTCCACATAATATTCAAATAAAATAAATATTCAATGTGAATAATTTGATGTTATCATCCTCGGATGCGGGACAGCAGAAGGACGCATGACAACTTCCTCTCCCAAACCCAAGAGGACTAAGATCTGCAGCGCATATTCTCACTTGATGTGGAACCACACTCTAGCAATCATCTGCATGCAATGATAGAGATAAGGCATAATGAAGACACGCTTGGACAACATCACCCCCTCTAGGGTACCTCTCTGTCGCAATCATTCTGAATAATCACCTGGATCGACACGTCGATCGGCCATAACTCATCGCACGTGCCTACTCATGAAAACTATTACAGCACACAGCTGCATGCGAGGCACAATTATGCACAGCCTCTTCGCATGTGTCACAAGTCTATTAAAGGGAAGGCCCTTTAGCACAAAGAGACACACAGTCTGATCCTTCAGGTTTATTTTTTGTTACAGTTCTTTCCCTTCTGCATGCCCAGTTTGCTACGCAGCCTCCCCCCTATGCTGCACCACACAGAATTCCCTAGGCTACACTCCCCCCTCATTACGCACCTCACCCCAGCTCCATCTATCCAGCCAGTTTCATAAGCCTGGGTGCACCCATTATCCCGCGCCCCTTACCGTGCATTCCTCTTCAATGTACCTCCCCATCCACTTGCACCTTGCTTCGCACCTCCCTCCTTATTGTGCATTCCCCTTGCTTCGCACCTCTTCTACTTTTGACCATGGCACCTAGGCTGCGACAAAGAACCATTCGAGGAGGCCAGAGAGGTGTGCTCCCTAGTCACTACCACCAGGGGTTGGATAATCGCCTGGAATCTATTGAAGGCTCCTCCTCGGGAAATCACGTTAGAGAGGCTCCCCAGAGCCTCGAACTTGATCAAGAGGAGGAGGCCCCCTCACAAGTTTCACAAAGAGGTAGAAGTGGACCAAGGAAGTCGACCATTGTGCACCAAGATCACCCCTCACCTCATAATACTGAGGCTCTTACGGCTCAGGAAGATGAGGGGGATGACATAGATTTTTGGATAATGGATTCAGAAGGTACCTGGATGCTCGTCCCAGATTCAGAATACCTAGTGGCTCCCATCCTTTGCGCACTGGTCTCCAAGCCTCTGCGTCTACCCACCACTGAAGAGGAAGCTGCTGCAGGTGTATGCATGCCCCATAGTGGAGGAAGACCCAAACAGTGATGATGAAGCTGAAGACTAATGACTGCATATCAACTCAACTCTTTCTTGTTTTTTGTCATGCTTGCTATTACCACATAATTTCTATTTTCACTAGTGCTACATCACATTTTGTAATTTTCTGTTTCATGTACTTTTCGGGGTGGTTTCCTTCACGGAGGTAGCCCCTTATCCGCACAACAAAGGCTGGGATTGGTTAAGCACAACTTACCAACTTAGCCTGTAGCATATGTACTGTTTATTTTGTCGAATTAATATAGATTAGCCTCATTTACCCAAAAAAAAAGTTGATTTTATCATACTACTGTGTATGCCTTTCCATACCATGTCACAACTCTTCTTCAACTTGTTCACCAATATGGACACATATGAATCATCTCAAAAATTATTTTTGACATAAACTCAAAGCCACTTCAACATGCTCATAGGCCCTCAAATATATTACATAGATTTTGATCATAGAAAAATATATCAATGAGATTTTTTATGCCTTTAGAACATCAACCTTTGAACAATGATCATTGTTCCTCTTCCAGATTCCAATTTGGCTCAAGAATGAGCTCAAAAACTCCAAACAACCATTTAAAACCATATACTAAATTAATGATTATACAAAAAGCCATTTTTCAAGTGTGTTAGACATAATAAACTTTTTCTAGCATAATATCTGATCATAGTAGTCTGAGATTCACCTGAAAATCACTGAGATGGATATATGCCCTCTCAACATAGATGCACCAACACTTATTATTCCATACATTCATCAATCGATTAATAACTAAATAATTCATGACAAGATTCATAGATAATACACATCATATAACCAAAAAATAACTAGCATAAAAACCATGGAAACCCAGCCATTATAACACCAACATAATCATTAGAAATTCTCATAGATCACAATAAGGAAATATATTATATTAACATATGAAAATAAAAAACAAGACAGGGACTTCCACGTACCACATGACCATAGATTGGGTTGAATAAAATCTCTCTTTTAGCAAATCATCATGTTTGGTCTAAAATGCGGATGCAAATTAGACTTTCATTTACTATCAATCCGGGTAAGTAAACTTTGAGGATCATCCAATATATATGGACTTAGAGACAAACTAAACTAAGCTACGTGAAGAAATTCCAAAGCTCCCTTACAGCAAGTTGTTCATTAGGATCTCCAACACCTATTTAGTTATTTAATCAAAATGAAATCTAAATACATTGTGATAAGTGTAAGAAATATTAAGGCTCCCTTACAGGAGACTGTTCATTAATATTTCTAGTCATCTTAATCAACAAACTATTTAAACTAATGAAATTAAAGCACTTAAACCTAATTCTGATTGATTGCATGAAATGTTAAAGCTCTCTTACAAGAGACTATTCATTTATATCTCAAGCATAAAAATCAGAAACTTAAACTAATGAAATCAAACATTAAATAACAAATCAGATTCATTGAAGGAAACATTATTACTTTCTTACGAAAAGTCATTTGTTAATATTCAAAACATATGAACCTAATAATTTAATCTAATGAAATTCACAAACGAACATAAAATAAAAACTTGCTAAAATAAAAGTGTACTTGCTAGGCAATGGGGATCCTTCCAAGGATTCACAAGCACACAAAAAGAAAAGTCAAATGTAGAGGATCAAAGAAGCTCCGTCTTATTTATCATCAATTTCAAATTGCAATTGCAACCATTACATTGATTCTCCAATCTAACTTCTCACTACCAACCTATAATATATTAAGATTACAAATCAAGATTACAAATGAAGGAGATAACACTCCTATTTATACAAAAGTTATGATAACAAACTCATAAATGTAAATCCACTATTCCCTCCTTTAACCCACATATTTCTCAACCAATGGTGACATATAACCCTGTCCTCCATGATCTCCTCCATGAGGTCCATGATCTTCTCAAATTCGAATTTGAACATAGAGTGCCACATAAAGATGCCTAGGAAGCTTCCTTTGTACCTACACATGGCAACAAACTCATTCTAATTGTTAGGTATAAGTATAAGCATATTAGTTTCTAAAGTTTAAACATAAATCCACTTAAAAATGTTAAGAATTAATAAACTTTGAAAAAGCATAGTTATAAACCAGTGATGAGGTAAATGTAATGATGTGGAGGTGGAATGAAGGTGACATGAAGGTAATATGGAAGTAATGTGAAGGTATTGGTGAATAATGGAGTGAGAATAGGGACTATTTTGAGGCCCAACACACCCCCATACCATATTACAAGCATGAATGTGGGATCCTATGGAATAAAAAAAATAAAAAAAATAAGGGTTTCCAAAGGCCAAACCACCTCAACCCTCAACTGCAATGATTCCACCTCCACGGTCAAACATAACTAAAACTAACTAGGTTGGTCTCTACCCAAGTTGTCCATGGATTTAAGAACTAGTAACTCAACCCACAACCTTCTAGGGCTCTAGATAGTTTTTCAAACCCGATTGCAAGGAATAGTAACTCAACCCACCGAGGGCTTAAGAGTGTTTGTCCCAACCTAGGCTCTAGGACTAGTAAATCAACCCAAGTTGTTCCTGGGCTTCCAGAGCATTTGTTCCAATCCACAACCATAAGGAATTATGAGCACTAATCATAAAAAAATCAAGTATAAAAACCCACAACAACATGGCTATCCAGGAAATGGCAAGGAAAGGTTGAAACCACTGTCAATCTAGGCAAATCTTCATGAGAATGACAACACACAACTAGAACATTATATGCAATGTATGTCATGCATCCATAATTCAACAAAGAAATCACACATGAAACCTATTACATGCAAATCAATACAGATGTAATTGTTAATCCACTTATTCCCTTACACTTTCCTACTTTTCTTTGCCTTCTTTCTCTAAATCTAATGTATGCCAAAGTGCTCCAAGAATACTCTAAGTGTGCAAGGGTATGAGAGAATGAAATGAGTGCTCCAAAACTAGACTAAAAAAAGGTTGTGAACTGATCCTCAAAAGTATTTTTATCATTGAGGACTATATTTTCTTTCATTTTTTGTTCAATTTCCCTCTCATACAAATTTGTGTCTCTTCACCTTCATTTTCTTCTATTTTCCTTTATTTAATAAATAAAATACCAACTAATGCCGATTTTCCTTTACCAATGCCTTTGAAAATTTCCATAGTCATTAATTAATCACCAGTGATACCCATCACTATATTCTGTCAAACATTCAACTTGGAATACGTGTCCCATGACCTTGGTCTTATTTTATTTACATGGAATATCAACCAGGGGTTGTTACTTGGTGCATAAGTAAAATAGTTTCTTGTACATCATGAAATTTGCAAAGTGTTGATTGTGTATCGTCAACTTTGCAATGTTGCTCATTGCCACTACATCCACCTGTCATTGAAATGGGAGAAACATATAAAGTGAAATAGTGTAGAGCACTGAGGGAGCAGCATAAAGTTAACATACAAAAAGGTAGATGAAAAATTGCTTTGGATGTTGGACATATGTCATTGGTGTAATATTGGAAAAATGTCATAGACATAACAAAAGGGTAGACAAAGACTTGTAGTGAAAAAATTCACCATGAAAACATTTATCAACGTAATTATTGGATATAAAATAAACCTAGTAAGGGTTATGAAGGTGAGGAGCATCTATTTATGTAGAGCATGCAAAAATCAACGGCATCTACAACACATGAAATACAATTTGATTGTACCGTGGAGATATCCTAGTCATATTGAGATCCATTATCATATACAATTTGGCAATTTGTTTGAAAAGACATTAAAAAATTAATTTTGTATGGTAGAAACTCTAATATGAAAGGCGGACATGAACAACTAAAGTACAATGCTAAAATATTGTTTCTTAAAACCTATTTTTGTTCAATACAAACTCTTACTAAGCGCTAATGAAGTCTTTCTCGCATCAAATAAATGTAAAATGAAGCTTTCTAAAGTTTTCAAACCCGCATTTTGAGAATCTGTATGGATGGGATATGGGAATTATCTTTAAATTTCAAGATCCACTATGAGAATCCTTCATTGCTAGTAGAATAATTGTTTAACTACGGATTTCACATACCAACTGAAGAAAATAAAAAATTTAGAGAGTAAGCCCAATTCTTAATTTTTTGGTAAGCCAAATGAAAGCATTTCCTCCTTGCTAAATAATACCTTAGTCACCAGTGAATCTATTCAAGTAATAGGGCATAACCTAGGTCCTAATTTTACCAATTTGACAAGAGATCAATCTTTTGAGAGTCATACAAGGTCTAAGAATAAGCTATATAGTATGGAGAGGTAAGAAAGCATCAACACAAAATTTAGAAGGCATCTATAAGCTTTGAAATAAATAAATAAAAATAAAAATTCAAGATCCACTCTAAGAATCCTTCATTGCTAGTGGAATAATTGTTTAACTACATATTTCACACAGTAATTGAAGAAAATAAAATATTTAGAGAGTAAAGCAACTAAATAAAATAAAATATTTAGAGTGTAAACCCAATTTTTAATTTTTTGGTAAGCCAAATGAAATCATTTCCTCCTTGCAACATAATACCTTAGTGAACAGTGAATCCATTCAAGTAATCATGGCATAACCTAGGTCCTACTTTTACCAATTTGGTAAGAGTTCAATGTTTTGAGAGTCATACAAGATCTAAGAACAAGCTATATATTATGAATATGTAAGAAATAATCAGCACATAATTTCATCCTTGCTATATAATATCGCAGTCACATGTGAATCCATTCTAGTAATAGGGCATAAAACAGGTCCTATTTTTACCAGTTTGGAAGGAGTTCAATATTTTGAGAGTCATGCAAGGTCTATGAACAAGCTATATTGTATGGAGAGTTAAGAAAGCATCAACACAGAATTTAGAAGGCATCCATAAGCTCTGAAACACAACTTGTCCGTTTGAATTTATAAAAAAAAATTGTGATTACTTTTCAAAAACATTTCCAGGAAATTTTTTAAAACAATGTTCGAATCATAAAAACCCAACACATCATTGATCAAGTATTTGATTAAATTCTCTTTTTGATTATGATATTAAAGAGAGATGTCATGTATCTCACATCACCACCTGCACCCCACCCTTGTGTTGAAGGTATCTAAATTAGTGTTGAAGATGGAACACACACACACACACACACATATTCACACACTATCAACCAGCAAATTCCTAAGATAAAAAACATGTTGTCAAGAAAAGCACACTCAATTAAAGAAATCCATGTGATAACAAGAGAAAGCAACAAAAACTCACCTTATCCTTGTAAAGGGTGAATATGGCATAATAGATAACAAGGAAAAAATGGCAGGTGCAATCCATTAGAGTTTCCTAGAAGCAACTTGCATTGGTTCATTCAATGTTGACTCTGCTGCATAAGAATTCTGTAACAAGAGGCTATCTTCTAGAAGATTTCCCTTATAAGAGGAAGTCACAACTTCAAATTCAAGATGAAATGTTCATTTTGTTATCGACATAATAACAACACACTGATTCTACCAACATGGGCATCATTTGGGATTCAATAGTGAAGATAGTGACTTATCATGCCATCCACTAAGGCTCAATTCCAATAGGGGCATGAATAAGTGGCTGGGAGTAGGCTTTATGTGCAATTCCTTGATAATTCGAAGCCAAAACCATAAGATATTATTCCTATGAAGGAAAAATGAAAGGAGACTAACTCTTAGCTACAAGAGGGATTCACGTAGTCGGGACAACAAGAAGAATCCTGTTCAAAACTCCAACTATGAAGGAAGAGGCTCGACAAGTTCAGAATTGAGTCAACATGAGCACAATAGATAATCATGCCAAAGCAATTTTTAACAAAGGAAAATTGCAAGAATTCCAAGTAAAATAAATAGAACATGCTATATAATCATGCCAAAGAAATTTTTAATAGGGAAAAAGTGCAAGAACCTCAAGAAATATCTCTGAATATGCTTTCTACATTAGGGGAGTAGGGAACTTTTTTGTGTGGTTGTGAGGCACTTGTAGTCATTAGGTTTTTCGCTCTTGTAAGATATATTTATTGATCGAACATGGGGGAGTAAGATAGCTTATAGGAGGAGGTAGGTGAGTCTGAACTCTTGTTCACATTGATTTTGGTGGTAGCTGGTAAGCACATATGGCAAACATTAATGGAGGGAGGTGGCTATGAACTCCAAGAGGGAGGTGGGTAGTGGGCAAGACGCGACAGCTACTTGTTCGCACTATTTGTTAACCTAAGTGGGCAAGCACAGAAGGCGACCATTAACGGATGCCATTTCTATTCTATGGTGATCCATTGTTATACCCGATAGTATAGATGTTAGGTTTTCATTGGAAAGAGGATGACGCAAGTTATTGGACATATATCACAGGCGTAACAAAAGGGTAGACGAAAATGTGTTGTGAATAATTTAAAATGGAACGCTTGTCATTGTAATCATCTATAAAATCTAAGAGTTTCAATTCATTTATGTCCATTCAATTCATTCATTTGTGTCCCTGCGCAAATTGATTATGTTCGCATAGTGTTACCTGCTTGACATTGCAATCGACGCGATGGCATATTCGGTGGTGATCACATTGATAGCAGATCTAAATTAGAACTTGAACATATACATGGAAAAATATAGAGGGCTTCAATAATACTGCTTCAGCCATGAGTGTGCTTTGTAATTATCCAGATCCATAATTGCACCCTTTTCAGCACACACAGATGAGATATTGGCTTCAATGACTGGCTAGTTATCTCTTCTTTTAAATATATTTTACTAGTTGTATTATTCTCTGTAATATCATTGACCATAGTAATGATCATGTCATGGCACATATCTATCATAACATATTCTTTATTAAGCATCTAACAGATTGATTTGGTTATTCTCATAACCAAATCCAAAAACTGTGATGGCGTCACACATGAAAAGCAACAATGGTGTCACAATATTGCAATCATGTCCAGTTTGGCATGCAAGGCCCTGGAAGGATTTTTCTAGTATAGATTCCATGTATTTACCTTGTGCTTCTATCTGGACCTCCAAATGTCTCTAAACTACATTTAGTGCACCTTTTGTGGCATTTGGATCTCAATGAAATTTTGACGAAATTAGGTATCTCTATTACTAATTTGCATCCCTGAAACCCAATGTTCAATTTTTCGACTAGTTTGCAACCACCACTTGAATATACATTAGGTTTTTATTCACGGTCACATGGAGAGACAAGAAATCCCACATGTGTGTCATTTGTATGCAATTTTTCTGTTTGATTTTGTTGACGCATGCTTAAACCCTCTACTATTGAACATTTAATTCAAAATAAGGGTATTTATACCAGGTGCACTAATATTTATGCATAGAAAATGGAGGCAGAGATCTGATGATTAAATTTTCAGGGATAGAGATACTAGATGTGTTGTATTCGTTATCTTTGCACGAGCTAAAAGAAAAGGATCTCAAGCTTGTGCCATTGAATGAACTTTGAAACATAAAAATGCATCAAACCCTAGTCTTCGCTATCAGACATGCCTGATTAAATTAAATTTATTGCAATATAAGTATACATTTAGAAAAAAAGAAACCTATAGTTTTGAAAACAATGTTATCAGGACCTAATTGATTTGACCGTTTTGAGGCAAAAATCGGTTAGACCGGTGATTTGAATAATTTTTGGTCAGTTTGGTTAACCAATTTCATTACAGAATTGATCGGTTCACTACCAGTTCAATATAGCGGCATGGAATGCATCAAATGGGGCTTGTTTTGGTTTTTTTTTTTTCCCAATTTTTGTTTTGGATGGGCATTAGCTCACAAGATGTGCCTAATACTCAAGTTCATGGCCTTACTATTACTATGGAGTTCATGGCAATGTGCCTAATACTCAAGTAAAAGTGACATTCTCTTTTAATATCTTTTATTTTCATCTTACTTAATTTTTTAACATTACCATGAAATGACTCAGGATGTTTGACAGTGGTTCCAACCTTATTGGATTTCATAGCGAGAAAGTGGAATTTTAGATTTGAGTAAAAATCCAACAGACTTAACAGTTTTTCAGGATTTCAAGATTGGGGGGATTCCAATGCATTTTTTCATGTATGAGGGTATGGAACTAAGATTTAATCAAGAGCACCAATCCCTCTATGTATCACATTGTTTGTTAAACCCCTCTATCATGATCCTACTAAAAATGTACCCATCACTCAAACAAAATCTTGAATTGACATGCTAAGCATTTTTTATCTAGTTTTAATGCTTAGAGGGTGATATTGATGACAAAGGTCCCAATACATGCAAATCATGCAAATATTTTGATGGTATGTAGGTATTTATTGTAACATGATCTTTTTTTGGATACTAAAGGTCATCTACGTTTTGTTTTTTTGATGTATTTTTGGTTCAAATATGGATTGCACTTGATGTTATTTTGGTTATGTGCAACTTTACATACTCTATAAATAAGAACTTTTGCTTATTTATGTATAAATCGTTTGGAAATTTGAACATTTTATGTGTTTTTGGTTGACAAATCTGATCCTATTTTTTTTACCAATTTCCATCTTCCCAGTCCGAGAGGTCTACTAGTCCGAGAGGTCTACTGGCTCGATAACTAGTCCAGTTCTGATAACATTGATTGAAAAGAAAACCCTCACTACAATGTTGAAAGTTCAAAAATTACTTCGTTCAACATTTTGCACTTTTGATTATATGAAATGTGAATAAACATTAACTTTATTAAATCTTTTCAACTATTCATTTTGTCAACATATATCCTTATGTATCAACTATTGTATCTCCATGAAATGTTGCTGACTTAAGTTCTAATTGCCTTGTAATATGATAATTGTTGCCCGAAACAACAGATCTAACATATTATGATTAAATTGATTGCTCTAACTAATTAAAATACGATGATGCAAATATATAATACAAAGATGTTAGGGTTCGATAATTTAAGCATAGATCCATCAAAGATATATGCATGCTACGCTAATTTATTTATGGAGAAGATAGAGCTACGTAAATTTTCTCTGGTATTTACGAGTTAATCTGTAATTTTTTATTTTTAACCGTATTTAATGGCAAAAAACAAAAATATAGTTAAATGGAATAATATTTTCCTTGGTTAAATGACTGAAAATATCAGTATTGCTAAAAATATCTTCATTTGTTAAATGAATAGGAATCTGAAAATATTTTCAGTTTGTTTTTGGAATTAGGTAAAATAAAAATTAGGTAATTGGAGTTTTGAATAGTTTTTTTAATGGTGAAAATAGATTCAATATCATCAAAAACTGAAGTTTAATAACTGTAATCCAAATTTTCAAAATATCCCCCTAATTTTTCATAATCTTACTCAAATTTCTAAATTATTCTATAACAATTTTAAACTTCTTACTTTTATATCGTAAACACACTAAAACATTTATAATCAACAAGTACTTTAGAAATGACTAGCCTTATTTCCCAACCAAACTAAAGCATTTATAATCAACAAATACTTTAGAAATAGCCAGCATTATTTTCCAGTTCACCGACCCATAATAGACCGAGACAAGAAATCTCCCCCCACAAAATAATGCGGTGACTATTTCCTACCTAGGCGCCTATGGACTGGAAAATAATGATCGCCTTTCGAAACAGAGGTGTATTCGCTGTACAAATTTCCATGCTCTGCTTTCGAAATAGAGGTCTATTCGTTGTACAAATTTCCATGCTCCCTTTGGAACATTAACTTTTCAACGGAACTTGGAACGAGGGGAGACCAAAAATTGGCTATGTCGGGTAGGAGCAGTGATGGAATTTGATAAGTAGAATGGGGTGATTTATTTATTTAATTTTTAATTTTTAATTGGGATGATTTTTTTTCCAGAGTAGGTGAGGTGAGTTTTTTTTTTTTTTTAATTGTGAAAATGAGTAGAAGAGGTGAGTGTTTTGAAACATGTAATCTATAAAATAAATTAGAAATTCTGGTAAGTTTATGAAAAATTTTGGCAAAAAATTTTGAAAATCTAGATTAAGGGTATAAAAAAATGTGGGTTAAGATATCAAACTTTAGAATTTTCAATGCTCCAAAGGTGTTTGATTTTCAACATAAAAAAACGATTCAAACATTCCCACTACTTGTTTTTTGAATTTTTTTTGCAAAAAACTTCCATCCAAACTATTTTGTTATAAACAACTTTATTTTGAAATTTAAAAACCTTATTGAGAAAAAAAACAAAAAGTATGAAAAATAGAAGAAGCAGTTCCACTTTCAACTGTTTTCAGAAATCTTTAACAAAATTATAGAAAATTAAAATAAATATTTACTTTTAAAAAATTATATCAATCAATTAAAGCAAAAGTTTTTTAAAATTTATATTAATCAAAACTGAACTGGGCGGTATGGGATGTACAGGAGACAATTATTCATTACCATTAGATGTGCACAGACGAGAAAAGCTTGAGCCCTCCCGTTTTTTCAAAAAACCTTCTCCATAATAAAAACAATTTTTTTTATTAATAAGAAAATTATAAACAATTTGTTTATTAATAAGGAAAATATAAACAATTTGTTTATTAATAAGAAAATTATAAATAATTATTTTAATAATATGGAAATATATATATATATATATATATATATATATATATATATATATATAATTTTTTAATTATAAAGAAAATTATATATTTGTTTTTTTAAATTTAATAATATGAAGAAAAACAATTTTTTTTATTAATAAGAAAAATATGAACAATTTTTTTCTATTAATACAATTATTTTAATAGTATGAAAAAATATACATATAATTTTTTAATTATAAAGAAAATTATATATTTATTTTTTAAATTTAATAATCCGAAGAACTATATATATAATTTTTTTAATTATTTGGAAATATATATATATATATATATATATTTTAATTATATGAACAAATGTATATTTATTTTTAAAAATTTAATAATATGGAAATATATATATATATATATAATCATATGGACAAATATATATTTATTTTTTAAAATTTAAATTATACACTTTACAAAGCTACAAACGATCAGAAATACAATCGTTATTACGGAAACGCGGCAGGCAGGGGTCGAACTTGCGACTTTCTACTTAGGAAGCAGACGCTCTATCCACTGAGCTACAGGCGCTAAGCATTGACAGGATGCTTCGTTAAATTATATAATTTATAACAGACACATGATGGAATAAGCTATTGATCACTAATTAGAAAACACGTACGCTTTACCCTCATAGTTCGATTCCTGTTGTCCAGGTTTTAATGTTTTTCGGAATCAGATTTTCGTTAAATAGAACTTGTTTTCTGATTTTTCTCTGATTCGGATTTGGTTAAATAGAACTTGTGTTATGGATTTTACATGCTTTTTATGGTTTTCTTTTTGCTCTAATGAATAATTACATTGATTTATTCGAGTAGAACAAATGAACAATTACATTAACTTATTTGAATCGAACAATATATATTTTGATGTAATTATCACCAAAACAAAATTATATACAATAATAAGAAAATTTCCCAACCCCTAATTGGTTGCATCGGTTGCTTTCATCTCTCAGTTCTTTGGAGCACCCGTTTAATAAGTGGAGCAGGTCATGCTTTCAATTCTCGTTAAATTATTCATATACTGTCATGTTTATTTCGATTCTTTCGATGTTATCTATACCTCAATTATTATCGCTTTCGGTTAAGCTTTAAAGGTACTCAACTATCTTGTATAAGCCTTTACATTCAGCTATAAATAATGCCACATCTGTGGGAATAGCTCAGTTGGGAGAGCGTCAGACTGAAGATGTGAAGGTCGCGTGTTCGACCCACCCTCACAGCATTCAATGGAAGTCAACTTGACATTCGCCCCTTAAATATAAAAACATTGTCATAAAAAAAATTAAACCGTTTTCTTTTATCTGTTTGAATTTGACATCCAAAATAATAAATATCTCTTTGAACTTAATTAAAATAACTATCTCTTTGAACTTGACATCCACCTCTACATAGATAAAACTAGCAAAGACATCAAAGGTACTTGACATCCACCTCTACATAGATAAAACTAACTATCTCTTTGAACTTGACATCCACCTCTACATAGATAAAACTAGCAAAGACATCAAAGGTACTTGACATCCACCTCTACATAGATAAAACTAGCAAAGACATCAAAGGTACACCGAACGAGTGGAATTTGCCCAGGAAAACTTTGCCCACCGAAGGAGCGGACTTTGCCCAGTAGTTGACCTCACCGTGTGTGCTTTGATCGAGATCACATTTACTTCAGGGTTAGAAGGCTGATGAACTGCACACAGAGCCATCTCCCATTTTTTAATTTCCTCTGACTTGTATCGTTGTTGACCATCAGCGTTTTTTTTTCTCTTCAATAGGGCTTGAGCGTAGACTCCCTTTCCGCTCTCCACCCATCGTAGCTTTGCAGGCTTGACACCATAGAAGACTGGAATGATGGTATGTCTCTTTGCTGGCCAATAACCCGGCACCACGCACCAAATTTGTTCCATATAAAGATGAAGAAAATGCAAATTCATTAGCACTGATTGTTGCAGATTTCGATGATGCTGATGATGAAATAAATGAAGATTGGGCGCTGAGGATACGATTGCCCGCGTCTAATTCAAATCTAGGGTTGTTCCAGTTCCTGCTCCCCCATTGAATCGAACAAGAAGGCATGAAACGAAGAAATTCGGTTGCGGCCACTGTTTTCTGAGGGCACCGACTGCATTTTGTTCCATATAAAGATGAAGAAAATGCAAATTCATTAGTACCGATTGTTGCAAATTTCGATGATGCTGATGATGAAATAAATGAAGATTGGGCGCTGAGGATCTGATTGCCCGCATCGAATTCGAATCTAGGATTGTTCCAGTTCCTGCTCTCGAACGAAGGAGCAGGCGAAGGCGATCACACTGGGGTTGTCTGAAACCTTGTCATGATGGCTATGACGTCTGGGTTGTCTGAAACCTGCATATGTTGTTCTTGGAAGAATCCATGGAATTCAATTGCAGATCGGGGAAAGGTGGAAAATGAGAAATCGTATTGACATCAAATGGTGGAAAGGTGGAAAATGAGAAATCGTATTGACATCAAATGGTGGATTGCATTGAATTGGCACATAAATTTGCAGTTTCTACTTCCGAGGGTTTCCATAGAATTCTGCACTTTTGAGGTAAATGGGTTTGGCTGCGATCTAGCGATAGGCCAATCTGACACCCAAGAAATTTCGCACCCTCTGTCACCTGGTTCTTCTCTGAAAAACACGATCGATGGCATTCCTGATATTGAAATTGTTCATTATTTGCGTTGGATTTACAGTGATCGCCCAAGGGAAATATGTGGAAGTGTGGCTGCAAGAATCAGGAAATGTTTCACTGGAAATAAGCAATGCATGCCAGGCCTCTCTGTTTTCGGACGACTGCAAGTCCTCTTTGATGATCAGCGCTGTGGCAACCAAGCGAGGCGCTGAAGCCATGGAAATAATCAAAGCTGCCATGGGTTTGTCCTCTGATGGAGTCACACACTGTTATCATCTCTCCGAAGCTATTCTATCTATTGCCCTTGCTACTGCTGATTTCAACATGACGGTAGCTGGTCGCAATTGCTTGGAGACTCTGAGTGCTGCCATTGCAAGAATTTCCAAAAGCATTGCAGCTCCTTTACAGATAACAGTTAAAGATGCCCAAACCTGGATCAACGCCGCTCTCACCTATCAATATGGCTGTTACTCTGCTTTCCACAGTCTCAATTTGACGCAGCTGGTAAGAAGCACAGCCGATCAGATAAATGTGGTGATGAAGATAACCAGCACCGCTCTGGGATGCTGAATACCTTGAATGCTTATGGTCACGACATGAAATCTTGGAGACCTCCACAGACAGAGAAAGGTGGAAAATGAGAAATCGCATTGCAAACCGTCGATTTGGTATATTTCTTGAAAGGTGGAAAATGAGAAATCGCATTGCAAACCGTCGATTTGGTATATTTCTTTTAAGCTACAGTGTCGCAAATTAAAACCCCACAATATAACACCTTCGGTGTAATAATTTTATAAAATTAAAAAATTAAAATAACTATTCTGTTATATATGTTTGAACTTGAGGGCTCCAAACGAACCTTGTGTTTGAACTTTGAACTTCACTTCTTATCTATTATTGAAAATGGCTCCATTAATTAACTATTTTTTATGAGCACCGCATTCAATGAAATTGAATTCAACTTCCACCCTTACCAAAGAAAGAAGAATTTGGTATAATAATAAAGATTAAATTAACTATTATCTTTTATCTATTATTGAAAATAACTCCAAACGAACCCTCACCGACTTACATTAATTAGATATTTTTTATCTATTATTGAAAAGGTCTCTAAAAGAACTCCCACTAGCGTACAACTATTACCATCAAACTAGAAGAGTTCAATGTGTGGCTCATTTGTCTTTCAATTAGCTAAAACATAGATCATTTAGAAGAAAATATTATTTTAACGTTCACGATGCTAAATATAGCTTATAAGACAGATTGCTTCTCTATCTGGCTCTTGTATTCAGCTTTTTTCATGTGAAGTTTCACAATAAACTCTCCCAACTTCTCGACAAACCCCTCGCTGAATAGATTATCCCAAGAGCTAGTTGTCAAAATATCTGCATAACTTTCCATGCTTTCTTTCAAGGCCCCACATTCTAAAATGAAATTTTTTTTTGTTTCCACTTTTCTGGAAGAGCAAAAAATAGATACTCTTTCCTCCCCCACTTCCGTTCGCCTTTTCTAGTGCCCTGTTTCATAACAGAGTTTATGTGAATTAGTCCTTATTTGAGCAATAAGAATTTTTTCTCTCCAATAAACATTGAACCCTATGTACGCTTTTTGTTGATGATTATGAGTGGGATTAAACTCTTCAATATAATACTTTTCCTTTCTCCCTAGCTCCTTCTTCCAAGTACATTTGTGGAACGCATCCATAACAAAATCTTTTATCTCTTTACTATTTATGGGACACATGCTCAAGCAAATGTCCCATTTGCTAAACCATTTGTTATTTTGCCGCATCCGAGTCTTCTTTCTTTTGTACAATATGTCATTAAACACAACGTTAGGTCATCTTCCCTCTTCCATTTGCTCAATTTTTTTTAAATGCCTTCTGACCTGCACCATAGCAATTGCTTAAATAGGAGCAACCCTTGTTTCACTTAACAAGATAGCATAAGGAATTGCACTTTTTATTTTGATTTTTTTTGTAATCAAACGTTTTTTAATTTTCTCAATTTGTTTCCACTGCATCTCAGATGTATTGCTGGCCCACAATTCGCAACTGTAGAGGATCACCAGAATCACTAAAAGCCCAAAAAGAGTTATAATGGTTTCCCAGTCTCATAAATTTGCCTCTCTACACCTATTTTGAAAAGCATAAAATGTTTTCCAACCCCCCAAAGTCCTTTTCTTTCTACATCCATCCCAGCGTAGATTTCTGTTGAAGTCAATTCCGAGGTATTTGTAATCTGCAACTTCTTCTAGAATTTTGCCTTCAAAGTAGAACTTATGATGGTCATGTTTTCTTTTGTTAGAGAAAACCACTACTTGCGTTTCGCTGTTATTGACTTGCATCCCCAAACTTCTACCAAAATGCTCAAGGGAAAGTAAGTGCTCTTGCAAACCAAGAGCGGATTTAGCAATAAGAATAAGGTCATTTGCATACAAAATAAGACTTATAACAAACTTTCCCAAAAGGATATCGTCACCCCCTTGCGAATTTAGCCACTCTTCAATCTTGTCGATATATAAACCAAAGAGGGTAGGAGACAATGGGAAACCTTGTTTGACCCCGATATCACTTCTACAACTTTCAGAAATGCCCACTGAAGTTCTAATTTTGACTTTCACCTCTTCATACAACCTATGCACAGTTGCTCTCAAATGCTTTGGAACCCCAAGTTCCTCCATTTTGTGCCAAAGCTTATCCCTAGGAACTGTGTCAAAGGCTTTTCTGAAATCAATAAAGCAACAAAAGAATTCTTCCTTTTTCTCCCAAAATTTTTCAATGATGTGCCTTAAAGTTATACCATGATCAACTATGGAATGGTTAGGTCGAAAACATGCTTGTCCTTTAGCACATTTATCTATTTCTTCTGCCCACTTGCTGATTTTATTTTCTAACATGCTTCCAAATAACTTTGCAAACAAGGGGTTTATCATTATGACCCTATAATTGGAGGGATTATTGACATCACCACTTTTGTCAGACTAGTTGTCCAAGCTGTGGAGAACCCTTGTTGTATGATGTTGTTGAAAATTTTTGTAATGTGAGGTGCTAGCATTTTTAAGCCCCACTTTAGATACTCTACTTGGAGTTCATCTAAGTCTTTTTCTTTTCCAACACCCAACTTCTTGATACCCATCTCTACCTCTTGAACCATGAAGAGTTTTGTATCAACGCTGACCAAGGGAGGAGGGTCAACCTTGGGATCCTGCTCATAAAGTTGTCTTGCATAGTCAAACCGTTGAGAAGAAGTAATATTGTTTTTAGTTTGCATCTTTCTCAGTTAGAGCTCCTTCCAAAATAATTTGGGGTTAATTTCCCAAAGGAATATTAGTTCTTCTCTCCTCATAACCAAGAAATCAACCTTTTTCTTTCTAAATATCTGCTTGCAAGTTTGAGCTTTATGTTATCCTTGTTTGACTATTTCCACATTCTCCTTGTCTTTTTGCATTTCTCGTCAAACCACGCATTAACTGTACATAAATTTGTTTTAGACTTCTTAATTTTTGCTCTTTTGCATTCTGCAAGTGAACTTTGAATTAAATGTGTTAGTTCGTGACTATCCAGGTCATGAAATGGGATTTCTCCTTCTCAGAGAGCCTCTCTAGTGCTATTTTGAACGTATTACAATTTTCTAGAGTCAAAAGAATTCTACCCTTTGGAATATTTTGTTGAACACACCGAGTTTTTGACCATCACTGCTTCTTTCCAATCCAAGAGAAACTTAAATAAATTGGCTTGTGATCTGATTTTAAGTCCCAAAGTTGATCTCCAATCAAAACTTCATCCATTTTCTCACACAAACTATGTGAGACAATTACATAGTCTACTACACTTGCTCCATTGTAAGTATTGCAATTGAAACTGCCAGTCTTTTCCCATCTAGTCAAACCATTACAAATGACTAAATCAAAAGCCCCACATATAGTAATCAATTTTTCACCAAATAGATTGCAACGTCCCTTGTCCTCTGAAATTCTTTCCCACTGATTATTACTCTGTTGTGTAAGCCATATAATGTCGCAATCTTCTTTACAACAAAGAATGCTAGCTTGCTCACTTGCAGTCCTAACATTGAAATCACCTACTATAATGACTTCACTGTGTCTGAGAATATGTTGCAATATCCGCCTTTGAGGCTGCAAAGGGATATTTGTGGTCAAGCCCTCTACTTTTGTATATTTTTTAAAATTGCGGTGCAAAATAACATGCTGCAATTCTGATGTGATTTCCATTTTCTGATATTTTAAACCAAACAAATTGTTTATTTGAGAATTCTTTTTCTAGTTGAATGAAACGACCTTCTTTTTGTCTCACTAATACCATGAGACCCTTGTGTCCTTTGCCATTCTTGTTGCCTTGTTCCACACTGCCATCTTCTAGTACCCTTCAAACAAAGGTGTCTTGCACCCTTCATGCTCATGTGTTTCTATGAGGCAAATTATGTCTCTATGTTCCGCAATAGGCCCTAACGTAGGTCCTTGTCTCCATGGGTAACCTCTGTAGTTCCAACGAAATAAACTTAAGGAAACCTATGTATGACTTAATTTCTATTTTTTTTTACATGCAAGACTCATAGTTGAGTCTTTATCCCTGTTTGTCGATACTGACCTTGCTTCCTAATTTCCCGCTAAAGGGTTTGTTGTCTCTTCTTTATTATCATCTTGCTGCCATGTTTTGGAAGGAGGTCCAAATTACGTTATCACAACTTTACCCTTACAAATCAATTCTCTCTTTCCCTCATCTCTTGTTGCCCTAACCTTTGACATTTACTCCCTCCTTTCCTCTTGTTGTCTTATAGTTAAATCTTCTTCTAGAAAAAAACGAGCACCCCTCAAGAGCCACTTCTTTCTTAGAATGATATCTTTATCATGCAAGCTACACATGATGACTCTTATGGGTTTGGCTCTCTCACTGTTAAAATTTCCTACCCTCCATGCTTGACATATTTTTCCTTGCCATAGCAGCTTGTCTTTTAAGAAGTCCCTTGCAAGGTCAAAAGTAGATTCATTTTTCCCATAGTCTTTCACCCCTTTAATAATTATGTTTGCTGCTCTATCTTGCCTTTCCATTCTTTCTCTAACTTTCATGTTGTCGACCTGAATTTTTTCTTCTCCTTCCCTATTAGTATAATTGCTAATAACTTTAGTCCATGTTTTGGAAACTTTTGTGGAGCCTCCTTTCCTTTATTCTCTTGTTGTCTCTTCATGGTTGTCTATTTGGGCAACCAATTTCCCTTTATCCCAGGATGGTTTCACATTCACCACCTTTGTACTCCCCACTGCAAATTTCTTCATGTTTTGCACATATGCCTTCATGCGTTTCCATTATGTCTTCCCTATTAGGAGAGCTTCCTGTATAATTCCACTTTCTCCTTCAAAATTTTATTGCTTTCTGCTAAATCCTGGTTCTCATTTGTTATTACATGAATTGTATGATCCATTTCCTTCTCTTTAGATTCTAAAACCTCCAACCTCTTTTTTGCACTTAACAATTCTATCACATAGAGATTAGATCACTAGGTGAGAGGTGTGGATGTGGGGTTGTACAAGGCAGAATCATCAATGACTTTTCCTCTGGGCTTGTTGTTGCCATATGCTTGCAAAGGGGACATGTTTATGTAGTCATGTTTATAATTTCCTAAAACATGTTTTTGTAGACATGTGTTGTTGGTCACACTATGATATTTGTTTTGTTGGTTATATTGTGACATTGTTTATTGTTTGTCACATCATAATGATATTTATTATTCATCACAACAATATGATGTTTTTAGTTCGTCATATTTTACATTTTTTTTGTTAGTTACATAGTGATATAGTTGATTATGGTTGACTAATGTACATATAATTTCCAAAAGACGATGCCCATATTAACCATAGTTGACTACTATGGTTATTTCTTATTCTCTATGGTTTAGTATTTTTTTTATGTGTGCTTTATTAATGTACATATAATTTCCAATGCCCATATTGACTATAATTGACTATAGTTGAGTCTATTAACTATGATTGACTTTTGTTGACTATAGTTGACTTACGCTGACTTTTATTGACAATAATTGACTTTTTTTTACTATGGTTGATGTCCATATTGACTTTCGTTGACTACATTTGATTTTTTTAGCACTCTGGTTGACTTTTGTTGACTATGGTTCACCGATGTACATATAATTTATAAAAGCATGATTCCCATCTTAACCATAGTTGACTACTATAGTTATTTTTTGTTTTATATGGTTTAGTATGGTTAAAAATTTTTTAACATTGCTTAATTAGTGTACATATAATTTCCAAAACAAGATGCTCATGTTGACTATAATTGACTATGGTTGACTTTTGTTCAGGGAAAATTTTAGGGGCGAATATTTGTAGGTGGGCTAATTTTCCATGCTTTTTCAAAAAACAAGATTCACCAATTTCCATTTTTTTTTAATGATTCGCCCAAATTTTATAGTACACCATTATTTTACCTTAAAAATCGCCAAAATATTATATTGACTATTATAAAATTATTGGAAATATAAATATTTCCACAAAAATATCACCAAACATTTTACAATTTTCATATTAGGGACTAGTAATATTCGCCAAGGTTTCTAAACTTTAATATGAACTTCCATCCTTAAAAGTTTCCCTGCTTTTGTTGAATATAGTTGACTTATGCTAACTTGTGTTGACCGTTACGATTGACTTTTGTTTACTATGGTTGATGCCAATGTTGGATTTTGTGACTATAGTTGACCTCTTTTGCACTATGGTTGACTTTTGTTGGCGGATGTACATTTAATTTACAAATCTTGATTCCCATGTTGACTCTAGTTTACTTTTGTTGACTATGATTGATTTTGTATGACTATGGTTCACTATGGTTGACTTTTGTTGACTATGACTATGTTTGATCTATGTGCATATTATTTCGAAAACATGATATTCATGTTGACTATAGTCAATTATTGTTGACTGTGGTTTATTAATGTACATATAATTTCCAAAACATGATGCCTATGTGGAATATATTTGACTATGGTTCTAATTATTATTTTTAATTCATGTCCATATTGTCTGCATTTGACTATGATTGATTATATATATATTTTCCAAAACATGATGCTCATATTTACTATAGTTGACTGGTTGATTTTTATTAACGATGATTAATTAAATTCATATAACCTACTAATTCAATATACAATTAAAAAAAAACATATATTAAACAATAAGATTTTAAAAAAATATTACTGATAATGTCTTTGGGATAAATTACATCATTAATTTTTGGTGGAAGTTGTTATATACTTTGTTTCTATAAATTCTAATACATCTTTTTTTTTTTATAGATGGGAAATTTATTTTTTTAATAATATTATATTTAAATTAAATAAAAAATAAAAGTTTGAAAACATGGAATAAAAAAGGCTCCCTAAAATTGCTTCTAACTGTAGTCAAAACCCTCACCTTCGCCTAAAGCGTCGGTGGCATAAGGAGACCCAGTCAACTACCCTCACCTTCACCTAAAGCGTCGGTGGCATAAGGATACCTAGTCCTGACTAAACCTTTGGGGAATTAAGGAGGAGCTCAGTATGGAAAGAAAAAATAATATCAAAAATACTATTACCTCCAAGTTTAAAGGCAAGTTGTGGGAGGATCTGGAGCTGGAGGGTAAAAGGAAGCGTCTATTCCCAAGACCCCTTGGAACGATAGAATATGTCATATTTGCAATTATAAGCAAGTGGAAGATGAAAAGAACTTCCTTTTAGACTACCCTACTCTTACTTACATTCGTTCTTAATTCCCTACCATCTTCCACACTTCCAGTCTTCTTGACCTATTAAGCCAACCCACCTATAG
This sequence comes from Pinus albicaulis, assembly GCA_034641835.2. Taxonomy (NCBI): domain Eukaryota; kingdom Viridiplantae; phylum Streptophyta; class Pinopsida; order Pinales; family Pinaceae; genus Pinus; species Pinus albicaulis. The sequence continues at coordinate 1,851,836,446 of CM076575.1, read as the reverse complement.
TGATCTTGGAGCACTTATTTCCCTTCTCTTTGACCATAGAAACAAGATTTTGAAGAATCAAACTTAGATTCTTTCTCCTTTCTTAAGGTCCGATAGACCGTGTTGGTCTCAATTGACAGTAACCATCATCATCATCATTAATTATAACTATAACTATAATTATAATTATTAATTTTATTTTATTAGTTTTATTTCTATTTTATTTTGACAGAGTCAAAATTTTAAGCATTACAACATCTCTACCATATTGGGATCAAATGTTTATATAGGAGTTAATTTTACTTATAAACCTCAAATATAAATAAAATTTTCAATAAAAAGTGGATTGGGTGAAATGAAATCTTGGATATAATATAACATTATACTATTATATTTTACCCAATATTTATTACTACTCTCACCCAGTAAAAAATGGCCAAGGGTGGGGGAATCACTAATTATAATGTATTTCCCATCATCCCCAAACTAAATAGTATATTTTACTCAATATTTCCGCTCACCTATGCTAATTTTATAGTTGAGTTTGTTTACTTTTAAACTTCAAATATAAATAAAAATTATTATAAAAAGTGGACTAGTTGAGAGGAATAGTGGGTAAAATATAATATTATAGTATTAGATAAAATGTAATAATTACATTTTACCTAATATTTCTCCCACCTCCTCTCCTCAACTAGCTCAGTTTCATGGTAAAGCTTATTCATTTCTAAATTTACCATCCTAAATATATCAAAAGCTCTATTTCTATAGCACATTATTACACATAAATTAAGAGAATATATTACATGTATTAGGGTGAAAATGTGAAGTTGGGAAACACTTTTTGCCCTTTTTTGACGTTGAAAATTGTAATTTTCTATGTTTTTCAACTTCAACTCCACTAAACTCGTATTTTTATTGCAAATTATGCTTTGACATAAAAACAAGAATTGTAGAGAATTGTCTTACCTCCATACCTATATTTAAAAAAAAAAAAAAATATTGACATATAGAGGGGTAAATTTGTTTGTTTACTAACTGCATATACTTGAAATTTTTAGGCAAACATAAATAGTCACTTTATTATCCTTAACTTTTTTTGGGGAAGGTTATTCATTTTTTGGAAAAAAAGCATAGCATCATAATCTGAATATATTGCACTAGTGCACAGACTATTTTTTGGTAATTTTCGGATCAAATCACTATTTTTTATTATTTTTTTAAATGGAGGAAGACAAAAAAACAGTGATGTTTCAGTACATTTTATTATCCTTTGATTTTCTTTTCAATGTGATCGTCAGAGAGTACCCTTTTGAAGTAGACAGGGAGAGGAAGTGCACTATGATTTTTTTGAATTTTTTGGTGTCCTCATTTGAAAGTTATTGAATTTTCATTCAGTGCAATTTTTCGAACAATGAAATTCCACAGTGACACAGTTTAGTAAAAAATTAATAAAAAATTGAATTTTTTAATGAAACTCCATAAATCTCACATCATCAAAGAAGCCATTAGAACAAAGAAGAAATTATTGTTTTGTACTTTGTGTATTCTCATTTAACCTTACACTTTTTAAAAACACCTTCCTGAATCACCCAATAGCCTCCAGGAAGATCTAAAGCTTTTACGCATATATACACATTATGTATTCATCCATTCAATGATAGAAAAAAAATACAAATTCCAAGTGCTATTTCATATCCATTAAAGTGTTTTATCTTTACATGCTACATGGATTCAATCCTATCATTTTCTACAACAAATTATGTATCTAAATATAACATCAAACATGGATCAAGGCAAGTTTAATTTCCCCTTTAAATAAGTTATATTCCACATGAATACCATGGGTCAATATCATGGATTCTTAATACCATGGATTAATACCATAAGTAATTTTTATTTTTTATTATTATTAATTTTTATAGGGTTTATTTTTATTTTGTTATTTTAATTTTATTTTCATTAAAATGTTTACATTATATTATGTTATATTAAATTATACATCTCTACCATATTTTTTTTCTTTTTATCGAGTCAAAATGTTTACATTAACATTACACATCTCTAGCATCTTGAGAACACCTCTCAACCCAATAAAAAAGTAAGTAATTTTATAAAAAAAATAAAAACTATTACATTATATTTTAAAATATTATATTCAAAATATAGATTCCACCAAATTAACTATACTTTATTCCACTTAGCTTTACATAAAACCAATGTTGAATTTGTATTTTATTTATAGATAATAATTATATTTATTTTTAAATATGGCTGACATTTACATTAATTTTTTTTAAATGTTGTATGTTGTAGAGCCTATGGGCACAATAATTATTTTTTGGACTCCGAGTCAAAAGTGACCTAATATTTAAAGACTCCAAATATGACAATATTGCTATTACATAACACTATATTATGTATAAATATTATATAATTTATTTTAATAAATTTATATGAATAGTTTCTTAATTTCTTTTATAAATTAATATTTATTATTTATTTTAATTTTTGAAATTAAAATTTTTAATGGTAAAAATATATATTAAAATATCAATTGAAATGTCTAAATATTTATATTTAAAATTAAAATTATATATATATATATATATATATATATATATATATATATATGAATTGTAAAGATATTTTACTTTTGTTAAAGTTAACCTTTATACTTAAGAGGTTTTTATGGTGGATAAGGGTAGGGTTTCACATTGAAATAGTAATGGTGACCTGAGTAGGTCTTGTTTCTCTTCCCATCCCTTGCTTGAACCTATACTTTGCCTCATTCACTCACCTCTCGATTGTACAAGGAAATTGTATATTATTTTGATGACCAATTTGATAACCTCCAAATCTAGTGTGCTCCACCCTTACTTTTCTCAGACCTAGAAACGTCAAAGAAATCATTTTGGATAGGAGTTTTGTACCTCTTGGTACAACTGATCTAATAGCAACAAGGGAACATGACAACAAGTATTGTCCTCACCTGCTACCACTCCTCCTAATATCATGATGCGTGTAGGTATACTCCCTCTAAATCCTTAGGGATATGTCAACACCACCATGTCCTTCCCTCCTTGTAGTGAATGCACCCCTTTGGAGACCCTTTCTCTTATTTTTCTAGTACATTCCTTTGTTTTCCCAAGGTGGTCACTTTGTCATCCATCCTTGCCAGATATAATTTTGAGATATCCATCTCCCTATCCACCTTCTAGTTTTATTAGTAGTATTCCATCTCTAGAAATGTTTAGTGGAGGTGGTCAAAACCATAGGTCTCTAGTTTCCCACTGATCGAGGGGAACTGGAAAATGCTCAAAAATCAAAATTTGTAGATTTACTCTAAACTAGTTTCAAGTTGTAGTGCTCACAGTGTTGATTCCAACGATGCTTGAATCATATCAATATGACACCGTATGAGCAAGTTATCACATTTTGAAGTTTTGGACAAACATGCAAAAAGTCAAAGTTGTAGTTTGAATGTGCAGGTGTACGGATTGCCACATGGAAACATACAAATCTGAAATGACAGTACAAAATTGTCCAGGCTAGGAAAATTAATAACAGACACATGGACCAATTATGTGAGGGCACATGGTGCAAAATTAACGGGCGATAGGTATTGTAGGTAGGCCAATCACAAAGTGACCCCTGGCCCAATCTTAGGGTGCTACATGGCACTTTGGATGAGGCCAAATTTTGGTTTAGCATGCTGACCAATCTTTGACAGAATCGACCACATGACCTCTTGCCATAGAAATAAACATGGTACTATTACATCAAACATGAGACTTAATAAACATAGTTGAGGTGTTGTATTTATAGTTTACTGAATTGCTGGTTGGTGGAGAGGGCTAGGCTAGTGGGTATGCCCGATAGACCCAACCCTGGTTTTATGGGCCTTTATATGACCAACACCCAATGGAGGCGGGGGCGTTGGGTGAGAGCTTGACCCCCGATTCCATTATGTGATACGACCGACACAACGATGAAGGGTGGGCATGTGGCCTCCGACTCGTGACCCATGATTATGTGATATAATAGGAGACCATTGGGGCTGGGGTGCCTCACACAAAACCTGCACCCATGGCCCATGGCCATGTGGTTACCATCAAGGAAAATTTTAAGGATGGAATTTTTTATGAATGTTTAGAAACGTTGGCGAATATTACTAGACCTTATTATACAAAGTATAAATTGTATGGTGATATTTCTTGTAAAAACATTCAAAATTTTAATGATTTTATATAGTCTCTATAATTTTTTTGTGATTTTTAAATTAAAATAATTTTAGCATATCAAATTTGGGCGAATCGTTTTTAGAAAAAATGGAAAATAACAAATATTGTTTTTTTGGAAAAAACATGGAAAATTAGCCCATCAAAAAATATTAGCCCCTAAATTTTTCCTTGGTTACCGTAGAACCACTGACAATCATCACGGGGTGCGGGCCAACGACTAATTAAAAAAAAACATTTAATATATATGCAACAAACCTTCCAATACAATTGACTTTGCCGGATTGAAGTAAAAATGAAAAGATACTAACTCCTAGCTACAAGAGGTATTCACATAGTTGTGACAACAAGAATAGTCCCATTGAAAACCCCAAATATGAAGGAAGAGGCTCGACGGGTTAAAAATTCAGTCAACATGAGCACACTAGAGAATCATGCCAAAGCAATTTTTAACAGAGGAAAATTGCAAGAATTCCAAGTAAAATAAATAGAGCATGCTAGATAATCATGCCAAAGAAATTTTTAATAGAAAAAAAGTTCAGGAACCTCAATAAATACCTCTAAATATGCTTTCGACATTGGGGGAGTAGGGAACTTTTTTGCGTGGTTGTGATTCACTTGTAGTCATTAGTTTGTTCGCTGTTGTAAGATATATTTATTGATCGAACATGGGGGAGTAAGATAGCTTATAGGAGGAGGTACTAGGTGAGTCTGAACTCTTGTTCACATTGATTGTTGGTGGTATTGGGAAAGCACATAAGGCAAACATTAATGGAGGGGGGTGGCTATGAACTCCAAGAGGGAGGTGGGTAGTGGGGAAGACGCCACACCTACTTGTTTGCACTATTTGTTAACCAAATTGGGCAAGCACAAAAGGCGACCATTAGTGGAGGAAACCTCTTCTCGATGGTGATGCATTGTTATATCCAGTGGTATTGATGTTATGTTTTCAATGGAATGGCGCAAGTTATTGGACAGATGTGATAGGCGTAACAAAAGGGTAGACGAAAATGTGTTGTGAATAAATTCAAAATGTAACACCTCATTAGAGAACTTTTGAGGTCTAAAATGGGCCTCCTAAGGAAAAATGTGCAACCAAAATCAAATTTATAAGAACCAATAGGATTTTAGATGATGATGTCAACCATGGGGGATGATTCGCCATTTTTGGGGTAAAAAGGTAAAAAGATTAAAAAATAATAAAATAATAAAACTACTATTTAAACTTGTATTTTCAACTTATCTCCCTAAGGTTTTACTCAAATTTTGAGTGGAATTACTCACTGGATGCAAAAATTAAATTTCTCCACTAGTACATTTGGCGGAAATTCCGATACTTTAGTTTCGACACTTTTGGTCGTATTGTCGGAAATTTCCCCAAATTTTATCAATTTTTCAAATCCCACCACCAACGGCCGCTATACCGACGTTTAGGGACATCATCGCTCGCAACGTTTATGAATGTCGTAAGACATGCGACGTTCTAAACTATTCCGATGGAAGAGTGATGTTTGTGGGACATAACGTCGAAATGCGGCGTCTTTAAAATACGTGCCGGTGTTGTGACGATTTGGAGCAAACGCCACAAGATCGGCGTTTTGCTCCAAACCGTCACAATTCCAATGCATATTTTAGAAACATCACATTTCCTGGCGTTTTCTAAAATATGCGTCGCAGCCAAACCTTACCATACGTTTTAGCATATGCCATCGGATTTGATAATATAAGTGCCATACCAGTATATCCAAAGTTTAATTGGAATGTGCCTCCAATAAATCGCATATTCGGACTTTGCAATAGCTAACACCACCATTGTAATTTTTTTCCACCGTATGGTATACTTTGGGATATGATTTGCCACCATAATTAAACCTTGGAACTTTAGGTTAATATATATAATGTGTGGAATTATATAATAAGGTTTGGATTAAATACGAGTATATATATATGTGTGTGTGTGTGTGTGTGTGTATATATATATATATATATATATATATATATATATATATATATATATACATATATACATGTATATATGTATGTATATATATGTATATGTATATATATGTATATATATATATACATATACATATATATATACATATATATACATACATATACATATACATACATACATACATAAATACATACATACATACATACATACATATATATATATATATATATATATATATATATATATATATATATATATATATATATATATATAATGCAAATTTTTAATTTAAAATGCAAATTATATTAATATAATTTCACATTTAAATATATTTTTCTCATTAATATATAAATATGAAATTTATTTTTACATATAATGTTATAATATAGTTTCAAAATAAACATTACATTAATAATTTCACATTCCAATATATTTTTTAAATAGAGTTTTAACTTACTTTTATATATAAATATAAAATAGAATAAAATTTTTGAAAAATAAATATCTAAAATTATTATAGAATTCACCTCGCATTTCAAGTATATTAAAAAGTATATTTTAAATATATTTTTTTATATAGTTTTTGAAATAAGTTATTAGATTGGTGAATAAAATTAATTACATTTGAATTTTGTCTACTTTCTGGTAAAGTGAATTTTCATGAGGTTCACTGAAATCTCAAGTTAAATTTAAACCAGACTAAATAAGAACTCTAATAATTTCATGAAAAAATCATGTAAAAATTTATTGAAATATCAAACTTGACAGTAGACCAATATGGGTTTAGTTAGTTTTATGAGGATCATGTTGGAAGTTATGTTGTTAATGTACATATAACACCACTTTTTTTGTATAATATTTTTAGTTTCTATTTTTTTCTTTATCTTCACGATTCTAATATGTTAAGTTTTTTTATACCACGTACATTTAAATTACATGAAATTTATACATTTATAAAGAGTTATAATAGATAGCATAATAGTTCAATAAAATATAAAAAGTTAAATAGTTACGTGGCGGGAGGGGGGAGGGGGAGAGATTCTCCTAAATCCCGATGGAATATGAAAAATAAAGTACTTATGGGGGCTGGTCCAAATAATGAACAATCCCACATAAATGTATGGGCTTCTTCTAGGTTTCCAATTGGCTATTGATTGAGATGTCTCTAAGTTAGTGAACTTGGGAGATTCCCTTATCACTATTCAACACCTTCACAAAAGGTTTTCTCCTGAAAGAACAACAATTTATCCCTCCTCCTTAGAAAAATCAATAGTACCCTAAAATCATTCTCTCAAAAGGCTTATTACCACATTTTAAGAAGCTAAAACAAAGATGCGGATACACTGAAATGAATCAAGCCTTCCTTCTTGAAGGAAGCCGAGGTTAGTATGAGATCAATGACATGTCGAGTTGGAAAGATATTCCATGAATGAATTTCCACTCAATATAATTGTCCCTCTCTCTTGTTTTTCTAGTTGGATATATGCACCATGAGAATTATTTTTTGAATATTTCCAAAAGCACACTGGCTCTATTCACAGTCTCCTCCTATATATGCACATATATTTACCTATCCACGCATAACATTTTGGCATCAAGATCTTGTCATTAAGGTCGAGGAGGCATTGGCCATGCACCCATTTACCCTCTCATGTGGAGTCTTATGAAGTTGGACAACCCTTAATTCCCTCCTTTGCCTTCTCGTACCAAGTTCATCGATGGATACATGGTGGAGGAGAGTTAATGAGATTTCGTGGTTGGTCTCGATCGGGCACATGGGAGTTCACTAGTCTAAAGGTGGAATTCATGATTGGGTGTGTAATATGATAAGGAAAAAGTACCCGGTTCAGAGGGTGTGCCCTTGAGAGTCGAGACAACCCTTACGCTGGTTGGTGGGCTCTCCACGCCTTTGTAAACTCCATCGATGCTAAGAAGATTCTTTCAATCTTATGTGTCTCTTGCTTGGTGTTGTGAACGTTAATGTCTCGGTCAGTCCCACGATGCAAAGCGAAAACATGGGGAATTCTCTTGTATTTTCGCTGTGAGTTTCCTCCTATGCGGTAAGAAGTTGGGCATATTTCCTCCAGTTGCTCGATGGATTTTCGTAAATCTCAAGAAGTCAAGTTGGAATTTTTTACGGTGGATGTTGAGTTCTCATCTCTCGAATTTCAAGCTTCTTCACCACCCCGTGTGCATCCCGCAGCTTTTCCATGGAAATAGGTGTTACTGTGTTGAGGGCACCATCAATAGTGTAGCTTCATGCATCCCAAGTCTGCGACAATTTTCATACGCACAATTTCCTCTCGCGTAAATACTAGCACTTCTTTGGTACCCTTAGTCTCTATTCTACTCTTACAAATCCACTCCCTTTCTTCTAGCTTGTCTCTTTCCCATGTTTTCAATAAATTTTTGGGTCTCCTCCTTGTGTAGGCAACTCTAGCTCAAACCTCCTCTCTCTCTATTTCCAAGCTCTTTTGGCTCCCTATTTGTGGTATCAAATCACACTTTGTATATAATTTTCGTGTTCCAACACTCGATTTATGTCCCTTATGGGGAACAAGTTGCACAAGACAGTACAATTTTATGTCTACATCCCCATTATTTCCATTTAGACCAACATTAATGCATAAATTTTCAATCATAATATAATATTAAATTTCATTATTACTTTTCGGACACTCCTTAAAGATGCCTCTTGTCCACATCAAAATGGCATAGTGTAAGAAAAAAGGTCTAAAATAAATTAGACTCAACATAATAAAAAACAATATGCAAAAACTATAGTTATAGCTTACATACCCTTACCTGAGGCCAACATTATATAACTCTACTTCAACTAGGATGAACATTAACTAAGGCTTCACGTATGCATCCACCAAATGTGTCACATAATGTAGTCCCTAATACATGTACCTTCAAGAGTATCAGTGACGCACGGGTGCTCGGTGCACATTCGTGCGGCCTCTGCTTGCCTGCGTTTCTCCCTCGTGCCTTCATTCCTGGCCATGTGTGCCATGTCGTGCCGTGTGAGGGCGCTCTCGCCCAAACGTGTTTGGGTTGGGTCGTTTCGTTTTAGGGGTGGCCGTATAAAATTCTATCGAGTTGTGACCACAAGGAGTGCCTCGTGCACGTTCGTGAGGCTCATTTTTATTTTCTCCCTTGTGCCTTCGTTCGATCGGGCGTGCCATGTGAGGGTGCCCACCCAAATGCCCGTCCGGTTAGGTCAGTCATTTCATTTGAGATTGAATATATCAAAGTTGCTAAGCTCGTGACCACACGGGTACCTTTTTGCGGGTTCATGCAGCCCATTTTCCGTTTCGCTCTTGTGCCTTCAGTTCTCGGCTCATGCACACCATGCTCTGCGCGCTGTGCAGGGCGCTCGCCCCAAACGTGTTCGAGCTCGGGCCATTTCATTTGAGGATGGCCGTATCAAATTTACTAAGTTGTGACCACAAGGGTGCCTTGTGCACATTCATGAGGCTTGTTTTTTTGTTTTCTCCCTTGTGCCTTCATTTGGTCGGGCACACCGTGTGGGGGCATGCGCCAAACACGTTCGGGGGAGTAGGGTCGAGTCATTTCGCTTTGAGGGCGGCTCGTATCAACGTGCAAAGTTGTGACCACACTGTGTCTTTTGCATGTTCGTGCGGCCCATTTGCCATTTTCTCCCTCGTGCCTTCAAGTTCGGTTGTGCACGCCATGTCGCGCCATGTGGGGGTGCCCGCCCAAACACGTTAGGACGATTCGTCGCGTTTCGAGGGCGGCCATATCAAATTTGCTAAGTTGTGACCGCATGGGTGCTCTCCTCTACGTTGTGCATGTTTCGTGCGGCCCGTTTTCTATTTTCTCCCTTGTGCCTTAATTCTGGCCCGGGTGCGCCATGTCATTTCATTTGAGGGCACTGCGCCAAACCCGTTCGTGTATAGAAGTCGTTTCACTTTAGAGGCACCCACCCAAATGCATTCTCCGCGTCCGGGTTGTTCCGTTGAGGGCGCCCACCCAAACACATTTGGAGTCCTGTACGCGCGTATCAAATTTACTAAGTTGTGACCGCTCGAAGTGCGTGCCTTCACGTTCATGTGGTCCATTTCGTTTGGCGGTTGCTCCCTCGTGCCTTCTGCTTTGGTCGTGCGCGCGTGATGGGTGCTGTCGGTGAGAGCACACTGCCCAAAACGCGTTCATGTCGGAGTCAAGCTTTCGCTTTGAGGGAAGCTATATCAAATTTGCTAAGTTGTAACCACATGGGTGCCTCAGTGCATCGTTCATGCAGCCTTCGTTTTCCATTTGCTCCCTTATGCCTTTCATTCGATCGGGTGTGCTTGCGTGTGAGGGAAAACGCGACTCGCCTGGGCCGGGAGTACGTTTCGTGCTGAGGGCGGCCATAATCAAATTTGCTAAGTTGGTGACTCCAGACGGGTGCCTTGCACATTCGAGGCGGCCATTTTCTATTTTCTCCCTTATGCCTTCGTTCCGGTCATGCGCGCTGCGTGTCGGCCGCAGGTGTGGGAACCCGCCCAAATGTGCATTCGGATGCCGGGTCGTTTCGGTCAGAGGGCGCCATATCAAATTTGCTAAGTTGCGACCGCGTGGGTGCCTGCGTGCACATTCGTGTGGCTCGTTTGTCGTTTTCCCCTTACGTGCCTTCATTCGTCGAGAGCGTCGGTGGTGAGGGCGCTCGCCCGAAATGCATTTGGGTTGGGTGGGTTGTTTCGTTTGAGGGTGACCATATCGACGCATAAGTTGTGACCACACGGGTGCCTTTTGCACATTCGTGTGGCCCGCTTTGTCGCTCTCCCTTGTGCCTTTTGTTCGGGCCGTGCACGCCATATGAGGGCACCCACCCAAATGCGTTTGGGTCGGAGTCGTTTCGTCTGAGGGCGGCCGTATTTCAAATTTTCTAAGTTGTGACCACACGGGTGCCTTGTGCACATTCGTGTGACCCATTTTCTCAATTTCTCCTAGCTAGTTGTGCCTTCATTCGGTCATGGGATAGTTAGCTGCAAGACTTGGAGCCCTTCGCCTTTCATTAAGCCATGGCTGTTAGCTTGGTTATCTAGGCCGCGTCCTAATTAAATAGAAGGGTGGAGGTCGGGAACCAAAACCCCCAGAATCCCTCATGGCTATCAGGTGGAGGAAGATCTCCTCCGGAATCCTAGAATATGTTTGCGAGGCCGAATCTAGAAGGGTGGAGGAGGGTGAACAAAACCTCTCCGTAATCCCTAATGCCTAGAGATTAAGACAATGTTTCGATCTTCATTATTTGAAAACATTACATGTCCGGCATGGTTCTTATAAGAGCCACCAAAACGAGAAAATTGAATAGATGTCTTGTTGTTGCATATGCACATATTGACGATGTAAAGAGAGATTTCAGTATCATGAGCATGTGGCATGGGAACAAAAAACCTATGTAATCCCTATATGTGGGGTTAATTAACCTTATGCCTACAATGTTTACTCGTTTACATATCGGATTGTGTGGGGGTAGATAACTTCGTAGCCATATCACGATAGAGCCCCATTGACTTACGAAGGTTCCCCAAACTCTACCCCCAATTTCGCTGATCTCGCTTTAGCTTTGAAAGCTCTGAATTTTCACTGATGATTGATTTTCCTCTCACTTGAATGCAAAAGGAAGATGAATTTCATCCTTTTCCTCCATAATTTCCACATTCGACATCTCATTTGTAGCTATTCATCTGTGCTCATGCTTTGGAATCACCACAAGTTGTACTTTTTATTTTGCAATGGATTCTTGATGTTGATCTTGGCGAGATTTCTCCTCCTCAAAAAGTATATCTTGGTTGTAAGCATGGTTGTGGTATATGTTGATGTTTAGATGAAAAATACAACTTGTAGCCCTTGATCCGTTGTTACCTTGATATCGAAGGTGGTGTATTCATACTCCTTCTCGAATAACCAATAAAGGGTCAAAGGGAGTCTGACCCAATATGTTGTCAAGTTTTATCTTATCCATCTCTAGGGCAAAGACTTTACGTTTTCCGGCTTACTCCACTAATTTTGATCTCAATTTTTCCAATTGCTTCCTTCTCTCATATGATAATCGTTAACCACACAGCAAATTTGATTATACCAAAAGGTGGCTAAATCGCTGTTTTTGAGCCTTCAAAGGAACACTTTTCATTTCTAAAAAGCTCGTTGGCTCTTGAAAGGTTCTCGAAGGCCTCATGCCTCCGTCTAGATCCTACAACGCTGCTCGTTTACATCTCAACGAATCTAAAAGTCCTACCAATTTACAAAGACCAACACGCTAGCTGCAAAACTCATCTTTCCCTTACCTTTTCTTCCACACCCTAACCTCTTTTTATTTTCCTCCTCTTCCCATGAAAATCCCTTACTTTCATGTTTTCTCCTCTTTTTCACTTTATAAAAACTCCTTAATAAAGGTTCTAAGACCCCTTCTTAGCCTCCATTGGAACACTCATTTCTTCAAAAACTCTTGAAAAACCATGAAAATACATATTTTCTCATGTTCATACTTAAGCCCTCGCTTAGAGTCTCTAACCCTTTTCATCCATGTGCGCGAGCGCCGTAATCCAGGTGTTGGAGTCGAGTCGGGTGCTTATGCATTTCAAATAATATTCCTCCGCCAAAACGCAAGAAACCTTTGTTATTTATATAATTCGCGTTTGGTTTATTTTGTGGAGCTTCTACGTGGAGCAATTTCTTAATAAACCTCCGCCGTCGATCTAACTTTTAGATCGCACGCTGGCGCATGATGCATCTCCCTGTGGTCCACACGTGCCTACAGAGCCGTTTCGCCAAAACCGCGTGGTCTCCATCGCACGCGCGGGCGAAAGGCGGCTTTCACCTCGATCGCCCGCCGATTCCATACATTTTTCTCGACACACGCGTCCCTGCGTACCTTTGTTTACAAAACCACTTTGTCCATCGCGCATTATAGTTCGGAACTCGGGACGCGCGGCGGCCTGTTCACCTCCGCCGTTTGATGCGGACCCACTCATCCAACGAGCTGTCACTCCTCGAAGGTGCCCGGAGCCATTAACCAACATGTGCCCACGTTAGCAAGACCGGCCATCGCAGCAGCGACACCATTTCCGCCTGTGCCGTCGACCGACTGCGAGTGCGACGCCCGTAAATTCATCACCCGAGACTCTCTCCATTTGACTTTCTACCTCCGTCTCCCCAGCGTCGATCTCGCGGGCGATCGACGGCTCGGGCCAATTTTTTTCCCTCCCGTTCTTTGACCTCTCCAAATTAACCCCATCGCGGTACTCGTGTGGTTTCGAAGGTTTTCCCACTATAAACGATTCATAGTCCAAGGGTGACGATCCTCCAACTTTCGAATTTATCGGGGAAATCGTTCGCGGTATAAATTTCACGTCTCATCAAATTTTCATGAGACCATGGTGCCATATGGGACCCCGTGCAGCCCCTACATACCGGGAAAAAACCAAAAATCGGGCACATTCAAAGGAGTATCGGTGTCGAAGACCAAAAATGTACGGACGCAGTAGGATCGTAGAGGCAGACATGATGGGGATTACGGCTAAGACGAGGATCAAAGAGCCTAATCCCCACTTTAAAACACGAGCAGAGAAGAAAAGCTAGAGTGTTTTATCGGATGAAGAGACCTCCACCGCCACATCCGAGGCAAATTGATTCCTCGGCCCACACAAACGCTGCCACCTTTTCGCTCTCAAAGTATTCAATCAGAGCGGGGTTGTGATCCGAGATCGGATATTTTGCCTACCGCAACGCATCCAAAGAGTAAATTTCGCCAAAGAACCTAATGACAGAATCCGTAGAGTTACTTCGACGCCACACGTAGCCTCAAATGTCAACAAAAGCTCCCACCTAGAGCATAAATTGTATGTAAAAACATTTAATGTAGAAGACACCTATGTAAGTTTCTTGTTTGAGCGCCCTACGAGGGCCACGGGAAACCATTAAGATCGTATTAATTGTAATAAGAGATCTTTTATCGGATCTCACCGCCTCATTTTTCTATATATACTTCAGTTAGAAGATGAGACATTGTTGGTTTGCGGAACTTTGAAATACATTCAGAGCTCTGAAATTTCGTTTGTAAATAGTATTCAGCTGCTCTTTGGAGCCTGACGATTAGGAAAGATAGGTTAGGATGAAAGGATGTGTAGAGGAATGCTAAACTAAAGCATTGGACTTAAAGTTTGTAACTAGTTTGGAGCATCAATACAAGGCGGTTGTATGGGATCTTGGTCTATGTTGACGGTGATGTTATTCTCATTGTAACTTGTTATTTTGTTTCGTTTCCATTATGTTTCATATTCTTACAGTAAGAACAACTTAAACGAGGAGTTAGGACCTATCGCTATGCTCGCTAACCTTCTTTGAGCGAAAAATCTTTTATCTGAATGTTTTCTTTCAATTTATGTGTTATTTAGGAATGATTTAATTCAGGTTTAAGCATAGGAATGTTGGCGTTCCCTCATCTTATTGTATTAGGTCTGAATGTTATTCTTGAATGTTACCTTCGCATATGTTATGTGAAGATGAGGCGAGGAAGATATGGTGAGCCCCGAGATCCTGCGACCTTGTTTACACGGCTACCTCGAGTTGTTTCCCTTGGAATGTGTCAAAAGATGGATAGTTTCAAAGTACTTACCGGATCTTGGGCCATTCGTGTGTGTCTTTGTGATTGCATTGAAAAGTCAAGTAAAGTAAGAGCTAGGAGAGGATTTACCGTGTGAGCAGGCCTCGCTGGTTTTCTACCGGTAGTAGTTGCCTTTAGGTTCCCTTTGTACTTCAAGATGTTTTCTATCGAAGTGTATCAAAGGGCTGGCTAGTTTCAAATTACTTACACCGGATCCTAGTTTTCTTACATGTTTTTCTTAAGTGCTTGGTCAAAGGTCGCTAGTTTCAAAAGTAATTACCAAATCCCGCTCGCTCTTTGTTACTGCATTTGTTATTTCTCCTTCTTATCGTACTCATTCTCATTCCATAAATCAAACTTTGAAGAGATCCTTAGACATAGTATGACTTGCCCCATGGACCACTCTTGCCTCTTTGGTCGTTCCAATTAAACCATATTATGAATCCATAGCCCAATGGACTAAAACCCACAATTTTCTATCATTTTAGTTGAAGCTGCTCTTTTTGCTTCGCGGCTTCTCACCTTTGAAAGCTCGTTTTGCATATAGATCTTTTCGCCTTAAACAGTAATCATGCTCAACGATCCAAAAACAAAACAAACCCTTGGCCTTCATAACTAGCCTTAATATCATTACCCCCAAATTTCAAAGACAAATCCATCTTTTGCACTTATCGGAGAGAATCCCTCTCCGGATTTAGGAGGGCTAGATCCTAGAATCTGTAGCATTCGCTGAAATGATGTTTCCTTTGTGATCGGACTTTGGCCAGTCCCAGCTTATTACGGAGATCCAACATTTCGGCGACTCCACTATGCGAACTCCAAATCCTTTCACTTAAAAACAATCATACGACATTAGAGATTTGGTTCATAGAGCATTTGCTTTATTAAACAGTACCGGAGCCACCGAAGCAACATTTCGAGCGACCCACCGTTTGACACAAACCCCATAACTTTAAGGATAATTATACGAAATCGAGATTTGATTCGGGGAACTCTTACTTTTATTAACCGAGTTTCGGAGCCACCGGCAACATTTCTGGTGACTCACATTTGAGCGAGACCCGAGAATCATTATTATAGCTTGACGAGTGAAAACTGCAGCCTTTTCAAGCACTGCAAAAAATGGTAATCATGATGAAAACTTATGCGATTCGGTGACAAACCAGGTAAACCCTAGAATTTTCTTAAGACTTTATCTAACCTTGAAAGAATCAGCTAGGCTTAGCCGGAAAAGAGTAGTGCGTCTTTATCTCACAACCATAGCTAAGTTTTGAAATGAAAGTTAGGATATTCTTAGAAACCACACAAATGAAAAAGCACCCCGTAGAAAATACCAAAAATATTTCGGATTGGTAGTAAAACGCTTACTCTTCCATTTCACCCACCTATTGTTTTGTTTTACCTTATACTCTTAGACGGAGCAGTCCGGAAAGGGCAGAGGGTAGCCTCCGGATCTCATCCTCTTTTAGAGGTGAAATATCTAGTAAATGCTAGTCAATCTCGCGGGTTAGAGTTTGATGTGTTGTGGCATATCCCTGAAAAAGGGATATTTCACAAACAACTCGTGGTGGACAATGTACTTCTAGGAACGCCCGGGAATCCTCCACCCGGAGACTCCACAATCCTAACATGAACCAGACTCGCACTCTGGGAAGAACCCTTATCATCATAACATCATTTAAACTCGCTAGGAGGACTGCGGGGATTAAAATATGTGTAAACGTGATTAGTTAACCTCTCATATATTGTCATATCTCGGTTGAAATTTTCTTGTTTATTTGGGTCTAAAACACCATGAGATAGTGGCTCCTAGAAAGATTCACACTAGAGCCTATCCCCGAACCCGATCCACCCGAGAGATATTTGATAACCTAGAAAGGCATCCTTAGGAAGTCTCCTAGGATTCAAATACGCGTATTTTTAGATCACCCACAAGAGCTAATTCGCACTCAAAATATTCTGACTCTACGACAATCACAAAGACTTTCGACTTAGTAAATCCCTTTAGAACTAGGTCTCTTGGTGATTTAGACTCGACAGATTCTTAGTCTTCACTCTCATCTCTGAAAGCAAGTAAATATCTTGCAGAAGAGAAACGACACCTCCTTTGATTTACATTTTTTTCATAACTTAGGTGTCTCTCATCCAAGATCGGCCGGCTGATCTACTCGTGCACATTCCACTCCCTCGTTCATCCTTCATCCACCGTTCAAACCACCTCATTTCAAACCACCCACCCTCTTTTCGACCCACCTCTTACCAATCCACCTCCACTTCATATCACGGCGGCATGGTATGCCCCCTTAGTCCTTCCCCGTACCATTAGTCAATCTTCCACGGACTATCGCCAAAATCCTGATCAGTAGCGATGCTAGCAATGCTGCTGTAGCGCATCACAGCATGTGGACAAGATGAATGACTACTTTGATAGAAATGAAATTGATGATGATTCTATCAAGCTTAGCCCATTCTTGCTCAAATTACGCGAGAGAGAGTAAGAAAATGGTTTAAAGGGCTTAACCCCCCATAGTATTAATGATCTCCAAGCCTTCCATCGGACATTCTTAAACAAGTGGGAAGTAGGAGAAGAATCCTCTCCAAGTCCTTGCCGATTACAACAATCTCCATAGAAACCCCGGGGAAAGTGTACAAGCCTCTCGCACCCCGGATTCTACGGCGTATATAATGCACTCTCCCCATAATTAAAACCTCCACTGTTTATCTTTAAATTCTCGAAAGAGAGTTTCGATGCCGACATGACCTATTCGGCGGAGAGAGAGAGATTTTTCAACCTCTTGAAGACATGCAAAGAGGTGAAGTGCATCTGTGCGTGAGTACGACTTAATTGGAGAAAAAAGCGAGAAATGAAAAACGAGAAGAGAGTTTCTTTTAGGGAGGAAAACACACCTTCCACTTCAAACTCAAAGCCGGAGAAGATGATGGAAGAAATGATGAAGAAATTGAGCATTCTCGAGAGAGCACAAGCAATTCAAAACCAAACTACTCCATAACGAAAATAGGAACCGAGACCGGAATTTAAGAGAAGAAACCAACCTCCAAACATACCTAGGGAAGATGATCGGCGAGATCACTCCTCCATTTCCATCAAAACTATGTGAGTGAGGTTGAGGAAAGCTCGATGAAACAACGAGAGGATAATGATATCAACATGCCGTAGATAATGATGGCTTTGAGATTCATTACGATAAGAAACAAGGTCTTTACACACCTTATGATGACAAAAGAGATGATGATGAAAATTGTTAACAAGATATGGAAAATGTCATCATAGAAACTCAAAGAGAATATGACCTTAGAAGTAAAACCGATCTGCAGACCCATAGCACTAAAACTTCTAACAAATCCTCACAAAACAAGACTACTACATCCAAGCCCTAAAAGCTAGTTAAACAAAAGGAAAACACGTGACCGTTGATTTCGGGTAAAGGTAAAGAGAAAGACACTCAAAATCTTGAAAAACGATGCAGTACATTAAAGCAGCTGCTAACACTTCAGCTAGTACTCCTACTAAAACCATTGTGTCAAATAGAAAAAAATTAGCAAGCTTTAGTTATTTCGATAGAGTGATAGCTAATAAGGTTGAAACCTGAGACTTTAAAGAATCAAACTCCTTCGGCTCGGAGCGGGGAAATTTCGAAAATTAAAATCTGCATTCCATTGACCGAGTTAGCTGCCCAACATGTATATAGGAATCAAATTTTGAAGGCTTTAAACATAGAAGAAAATGAGGATACCCTCGATCTTAATGATGACCAACTGAGAGCGTATTTTGGTCCTAAGATCGAAGGTAAGTTTTCAAGAGGGCCTTGTCCCTCCCTTTTATGTTAGTTTAAACATTCATGACAAAATTATACACAACGCTATGCATGACTCGGGAGCTTCACATAATTTAATGCCGCAAAGGCGTGATGGAAAGCCTGGGTCTAGAAATCACGGACCTTATAAAGACCTCTACTCCTTTGACTCAAGCGGAAGTGAAATGTCTAGGATCGATCAAGAGACCTCCGTGTTAACCGGCTCCGCATTCCGGCCAAGTGTTTGGTTATGGATGTCGTTGTGGCTGATGTGCTCCCGCAAAATATGGAATTCTCTTATCAAGATCTTGTAAGGTGCAAGGTACTCCATGCGGATGGACATGACCTATGCGACCATCCCCGTTTTTAACCGGACTCAGAAGACTTTATAGGGAGTCCCATATGAAATATACAATTACAAGTCAAGACGGATCTCAAAACTCTCCTCCGTATTACGTAAGCATAGGCCTTGATTATTTTATCATGTTTAACGATGAAACACTTACTGAAGACAAATCACGTTAATAGGATTAATGGGCCGATAGAGGAAGAGCGGCACAACAACCGAAGTGTCAAACAAACGGTGTCGTGCACTTGAAAACATTAGCAAACCAAACATAGGTCTTGATTTACAAGTCATGAGTCGCTTCTGTTAAAACTTGACAACAAAGAAAAACATTCCTCAACATATTCGAAACCCGAGGAATTAAAACATATGCAATTAAGCGCTCATGTCCAAGAAACATCCGGAAGCACTATAGTTGAAGAGGACTTTCACCAAACGGACTCGAGCTCAAAATGGTCCTCTATGGAGTATGTATTTCGATGGGTCATGCACTAAAACTAACGCCAGTGCAGTGAAATGCGGGATTATTTCTCAACGTCACGAAAACAACCACACAAAGTAATGCATTTCATGCGAGTTAAACTTTCGAAAGGTTCCAACAACATAGCGTACTATGAATCCACCGCTCTCAGGCTTAAACTGTTGAAAAAGTTAGAGCTTTAGAAGAATCAATGTACATGGGGATTCTGAGTTGGTCATTAGGCAAGTCAATGGGGAGTATAATGCCAATCATCCCGCGACTTTGGGTGGCTCATCGGAATGATGTCATGGATCTTTTGAAAATGTTTGAGGAGTCTAAGCTCATATTTGTTCACGAGAAAAAGAAAATATCAGCACTACACGCACTTTAGCCTCGCGCCTAGAACATGTTTAACGCCATTTAAAACCAAAGAATGTACAACTCCAATATGATTTAGACCCCTCCGTGCCCGATAATGAGAAGTATTGGCGGGTGTTTGACAATGACAAACAAATAGAAGACTTCGTGCAATTCGTAAATGAATTCGAACCCAACGCGGACTCGGACTATGATATAGGTCGTAGTGAAGAAAATTTCTCTTGGTGAAGAAGAAATTGGCCCCTCAACTTGCCGATGTAAACTCGTTGTCTAGCAAACTTGAAAATGAAACGTAAATGAATGCGTTTGAAGCGACTGAAGACTTAGAAGCTCACTTGCACTCTAAAGGTGAAATTTTTCCGAGTGGTCTAACACCTTTAGAAGAGTTGTTTGATTTTAATGATGTGATCCGAGAAATACTAAAAACCGGAACCAGCCAGGAGGCGGGAAGTGGAGGAGTGCAAATACAGGGCGGTGAGGAAAAAACCGAGAAAATGATTAGAAAACTCGAAGCCTAAAACTTTACTAGCTCACATTAAACTCAAATACATGGAGGCCGTGTTCAAATAGTTTTTTGATGTTTTTTGCGTGGAGTTACGAAAATCTTAAAGTCCTATGACACGCGAGATAATACGGCGTTTATAAAATCCCTCTCAAGGAAAAACCAAAAACCATTCAAACAAAAACGCGTGCAAAATAAACGTGGCAGCTTCCTTTGGTTGAGAATGAGATCAAAAAGATGTACGAAGGCGGTATTATTGTCCCTATTAGATATTACGCTGAATGGGTATCTAACTTGGCAGTGTACGATTAGGAAAGAAAAGCTGGAGAAATCGGACTTTGTATAGACTTTAGAGACTTAAACAAAGCTTCATTGAAAGAAAAACTACCCTCGACCCAAGATGGAATCATATTTTACAAAGGGTGGTAGGTCTAAAATAATTTCTTTGCTAGATGGCTATTCGGGGTACAATCAAGTTTTAGTTCACCCCGCCGATCAACTAAAGACAACCTTTACTACTTCCCTTGGGGCACTTTCATGTATGTGAGGAATTTCTTTTGGTCTAATGAATGCTTTGGAGCAACCTTTCGAGAGAGCCATGGACATATCATTCTCGGAAGAATTGACTACTTCATCATTATATACCTTTCGGCGATTTCCAGCTCCGTGTTTTTCAAAAATCGGATGAAGAGCATTTTAGAACATTTAAGAAGGGTTTTTAGAGAAATGCGTAAAATTTGGAATATCTCTTAAACCCTAAAAGAAGACACTATTTGGTCTCCCGAGAAGGTAAAGCTTCTTGGTCACATCATTTCGAGGAAGAGGTATCAAGATAGATCCGTAGGAGGATTGAGGCTATATTGCAAATCTCCCAGCCCTCGAAACATCGAAAGAGTTGCAATCTTTCATTAGAAAGATTAACTTTTTAAGAAAGGTTCATCACCAACTCAGACTGAGCTCCTTATAAGTATCACAAACATGTTGAAGAAGGAGCGTTAAATGGACCATGGAAGCAAAGAAGTCCTGGAAATGAAGTAAAACAAGCCTTGACCAAAACACAAGTTACTGATAAGTCTTGATTTTTTTCAAAAGATTTTTATATCTTCTCGTTTGCATCGGAACATACCATAGCTGTTGTCCTTTCACGAGAAAAATTCACAAGGACAAAGAGCGAGCCCATTGCACCCTTTAGCAAGGCATTGAGGGATGCCCCTTTGAAGTACAATATTATGGAGAAGCAAGCTTTCGCTTTGGTTAAGGCATTAAAAGACTTCGGAGTTTACATCCTTCATTCACACATCATTGCCTTTGTCCCAAATTTAGGTTGTTAAAGATATTCTAGCCTGTGTGACCCGGATGGGAAGAGGTAAGTGGATTGCGACTATTCTTGAATATGATTTGGAGATAAAACCCACTAAACTCATCAAAGCCCAGGTACGGCTAGATTAATGGCAGCGAAAGCAATTTTGAAGTTCTTGATATTAATATGATTAATGCTTTGGATGACCAAGGAGGATTCTCAACTCCTATTGTCGAAGATCATTTTATGAATTCTCCTTGGTATGTTGATATTGTTTATGTTTTTGCTTAATGCTGAATACACCTCCTGGTTTTATACAAATGGCTGTATATTTCTGAAGTTGAAAAGTAACTCAGACTATTGCATTATTGATAAGTGTTCTATTGTGAGAAAATGCAAGTGGTTTATTGCTTAAATGTTTGCGGGAGTTTGATGCAAGAGAAGGTTAAGTACCAATTCCATGAAGGAGAATGTGGAGGTCATTTTGTACTTGGAAAGCAATAGCCAACAAAATTTTGAGGGCTCGGTTTCTATTGGCCCACTCTTTTTCTGATATACACAAGATATGATAATTGCTCGTCATAAATGCCAATTGCTTTGAAGGCAAGAGAAAATTGTTAAACCCTCGCCTCCGCATCCAATCAGCGTTGAAGCCCCTTTTCAACAATGGGGTCTTGATCTCCATAGGAGAAATCCACCCCATATTTTTTCCCGGCACGGATGGATTCTCAGCACTGTCTAGCGTACTATTTTCACTCAAGTGGATAGAAGCCATTCCTTGTAGGCAGACCAATGATTCGATTATCATAAAATTCATGGAAACTAATATTCTTTCCGGACCCAGCGTCCTACGAGATCATTGCGATGAAATGTAGCAAAGCATTTTGGGTCAAAGAGGATGGTCGAGTTCTGTCGCGGATATCGGATAACATCGCATTCCACGGCCTATTACCCTCAAGGTAATGGAATTGCAGACCTTCAAACAAGAGGCTTAGTGAACATAATCAAGAAATTGTTGGAGGATAACCAAAAAGTCTTGGCACACAAAGTTTGGTCCATGCACTTTGTAGCCAGTTGACTTTGAATAAATCTTATTGGTATGTCGCCTTTCCGGCTGTGTATGGTACTGGATGCAATTTTTCCTAACGACCTTTGGTGTACCGACAATGTAGTTGATTCAAGAGTTGTAGACTGAAGATAATGACATGATCGGAAGAATAAACCGGACCATCTCATCTTCAACAAACCGGAGAGGAAGGTTATAGCCAAAGCTTACGTACCGAGAAAGACAAACCGGCAGTGAGCAGCTTTTTGACAAAAGAACGAAGGCCAACAATTTTAAGATTGGGGACGAGAAGTTTTAAAAATGGGACTCAATGATCCGGATTTTATGCGGGAACGCAAAAGAATAAACATATAACCATAAATATAGAGATGGGCGGCTGTAAATAACACTTCATTTCATTAATATCGAGAACTAAAATTGGCTTACAAACGGAAAGGAAATAAAACTAGCTGTGGCGCTCGGTAGCTATCTCGCGAGAAGAGATGTAGGTGGCTGCGTGCCTCTCCGAATCCAAGTTACAATGAGGCTCGAGGGCCTATTTATTATTGGAGAAACAATGGAGAACCCTAAACATCCAAAACCTAACCCTAGGAGATGAAGTGCCAAAACTATGGGCCGTTTGGGTAAATTGGTGTTTCCAACTTCCTAGACGTAACTTTGGCATACTATCTCCGTTTCGACGCATATAATACATCATTAGAAAGATGCGTCCGAGGACTACAAATTTTGCGACAAATATCATTTTCAGAATGGAATGATATTCACCGGAGGCGCGATGCCCAAAAAACGCTCGCTTTAGGGCCTCAAAACGGCTCCGAGAATTTTAGGACTCAAAAGCTTGCTAAAAATAAAGTAAGTTGTGCGAAAAGCTTAGCTCGAAAGAGACAACGTGCCCCAAGTGGAATAAAGGCGCAGTGGCCACCAATATCCACCAGGATCATTCCTCCCCCCTTAGGAAGAAATGGTCCCCATCGCGTTGAGTTCCTCCATGAGATGAGGAAACTTACGTTGAACGTGGTCCACGGTGAGCCACTTGCCTTGGTGCAGGAGTCGCTGCCTTTCGACAACGCGATATAGTTGGATATTATAAGCTGGTGGTGCTCTTTATTTTCATGTCCATGATACAATCCATGGTGGCCTGCATCCATGCGCTGCTGGTTTAGCTTTGTTGATGTGAGTTGGCTCTGCGCAATGAACTCGAGGTGTCCGATTGCAGAGGTGGGAAGTAAGGACGAAGGCGATCCACATTGAATACTCCGGGTGCAGAGACCAAGGAATGGTGGAACACTAAGCTTGAAGGCATTGCTCCCTACAGCCTTGGTGAGTGGTGTATGGCCGTGATCGGAGTGGGGCGAAGCCATGCGGTGGGGTCCTGGTGGCGGCGCTTTCACGCAAATGTAGCCATGCTTTGTCGCCCACCTCGGGAAGTTGTGTGGCACCCGGTGTTTCGATCCTGGCGTCGCTTTGTACTTTGGCATCGCTTTGTCTAATATATCATGAACCTATCAGCGGATGTATTGAATGCACTTCTGATGAAAGCTACTTTCTTTGTCAACTTCGCACTGGACATGGAAGCTTAATCGACCGCAGTACCGCAAATGGTATGGCTACGTCAATAGGACATAGTGGCCGGAACTCCGTGCCCACCCGAAGAGGGGCTATGGCCGATTGAGCACTGGTGGAGAGACCGATTATAACTATGTTTTAGCATATGGGAGGATCTCGTCCCATGTGCATATGGATGCTTTGACCAGTGCACATGCGGTGGTATTGTGTACAATCGTCGCAGTGACGACCTCTCGTCCCGGCCATCTGTTGCGGATGGAAAGGCCGTAGGACTCGGTGAGCTTGGCATCCAACATCGGTCGCAGGCCAGACCAAAATGTGGCCGAGGAACCCGTCTATCCCGATCTGATATGATAGGTCGCGAATCCCGAAGTGCACCCACACTCATTCAAAGAAGTTGCTTGCAAAGTGGCTTTACTCTTGTGATATGCTCTTCTTGCGGGCCGCCATGATGGCCATCTTCAAGAATCACGTCGACGACCACGATACAGCTCTGATCATTTCCCTCGCTTAGTAGAAGGCATGCCCGACATGTAATCCATGGATATGGATTCCTCCCAAGGTCGACTAGGGGGTAGGTAGCGGAGTGTATAGGCCTTGCTTCTTGATGGTCGGCTTTTGGCAATGGCACAAGCGAAAGGCGGGTCTGGATGTGCTTCTCGACATGCTTTCTCGAGGTTCGGCCAATAGAAATACTTTTTCGGGATTGCTATTGTTTTCTCGACCTCGAAATGCCCAAAGCTCACTCGACTATAGTGTGCTTCCACATATCATCTTGGCACGCTCGCTTGAAGGAACACAAAGGTGTCCCAGCGGACATAAAAGTGCATCTTGGAGGTTAAAATTTGGGAACCCATGTACCCCCTAAGAGTGCCTCGTAGGCGTGGCTGTACTCGGAGTCAGCGTCATAGAGAAGCTGACCACCGCATGAATCTCATGCCCACAAGAGTTGAGCACAAAGGCGTGGCGCCACGATCGGTGGTCGGAGGTACAGGAGCATGGTTTGCAACATTATTGGTGCTACCCTTTTTGTAAATCTTTGGATGTTCGGATGAGCGTGTGCCGTATATGTGGACCACTTCGATGGCGATCATTCTCGCAACTTCGCATGTGTCCGTATGAACCGTAGCCGGGTGATCTATGTGGATGATTGTTTCCTCCCCCAAAATGTAATGCTTCCATTGTCTACGAGCTTGCACTGATGGAATACATTTCTTTGTCATAAGTGGGGTACTTGCGAATTGTGGCGCCGACAATGTCTCATCTGTGATATGCCACAGGATGTCCATCAAGTGAGTGAGAGCTGCGCACAGCATAGTCGGAGGACATCGCGCTCGATCTCAAATTAGCATGTTGCGAGTCCCGTAGAGGAGGCATTGGGAGTAGAGCGGAGGGCGATTTTTCACTCTGTGAACACCTTACTCGTTGCGGTTCCGACCAAAAGAATTTTTCTCTCTCCCCCTCCCTCGGTGACTCTGACTCTAGGGCCAGAGTGATATGAGAGAATCCCAACACAAACCTCCGGTAGAGAAATTAGCAAGACCCAAAAAAGCCGCGAAGCTACGTGTAGTAAGCTGGGGGCTGGCGATCCTAAATGACTTGGATCTTGGAGAGTCTGGATCCACATGCACCCCCTTTCATCAATAATGTATCCCAAATATTGAACTTGGGTCATGCCAAAAGTGCACTTCTCTATACTGGCACACAACTCGTGTTTCCGCAATGCTCGGAGGACTTGGTGTCGGATGTGGTGAAGGTGCTCCTCCCAAGAATGCGCTGAAGATGGGAATGTCATCCAAGTACACCACTACAAATGAGTTGGTGAATGGCCGCAAGATGTCTTCCATCATCCTCATGAAGGCTGCGGAGACATTTGTCAACCCAAAAGGCATGACCAACGCTATTCGAAAAGGCCTTCCTTCACTTTGGAAGGCAGCATCTGCCACATCGTGAGGGTTCGATCGGTACCCGGTGATGCGAATTCAAAGTCAATCTTGCTGAAATATTTTGCACCTTTGAGTTGGTCCAAAAGGTCATCAATCCGTGGGACCTGGGCACCTATTCTGGGCCGGTGATCTTGTTCACGGTGTCGGTAGTCGATATAGAGTCTCCACGTCCCATCCTTCTTCTCGTACCAACACGATCGCTCCCACAGGGCGATGAACTTGGTCGGATGTGACCCTTCTGCGCAGGCTGACTCCCCGAACTCGCCTCTTTATTTCATCGTTCTCCGGAGACAGAGCGCGACGGTGGATCGGTCCATTGGGTAGTGGCGCACCCGTCATACTGGGACCGGGTGCTTGACGATAGTGCGCAGGAACTGTGGGTGAGGTGAAAATGTCCCCATACTCCTCCATAACCTTATCCATTTGTTGTTGTCGTGCAGAGGAGCCTTCGAGCGGAGAGTCGGGGCCACAAAGTCTTTCTTCTTGCGAGCGGATCATCAGGAAAACAGATTTCCTAGTTTGGGAAAATGAGCTTAGTGCATTGTTTTGTAGTGTAACGAAAGAGATAGTGGTAGGAGGCAGGTACCTCCGGCATCACTGTACAACTTATTTCCCAAAGTAACAATAACAGCACGAGGTCGAGACTCATACACGACATGATGCTTCCACAAAGTATGGTTGTCCTAATAATACATCGGATACATCGATATGAGCAACGTCACATAATACCTCATCCAGTGAAGGGCTTGACTGTCGTAGGGAAGGCGACACCGTCGGGCCGACGCGGAGATGCTTGTCCTTGGTGAGGGCCACCCGATGGTGTATGGATGTGGGTGAGTTGTGGTTGGCAAGCCCAACCGCTTTCATGGCATCCAGCCGAAAGTGAGGGTTCTTTTGGCTCCCATTGTCGACAATGAATTTTACTCGCCCTTTACCCACATCCGGGAGGAGTGGAAGAGACGTTCCTCCTCCCTTCACCGGATCTTTCGGTTCCTCCTTCCGGATCTTTGTAGTGGCAACGGCGGGCATTGGGCTCCGCATCAATGTCTGCTTTCCCTTCATTCCCCTTTTCGGGTTCGATTCGGAAGCCGGAGCGTGCACCGACTCTCGTAGCCGTCGTCTCGGCCACTAGCGGCCGCTACTGGCCCGACACTCACTCGTGTCGTGAGTGAGGGCTTTTGCGGAACTCACACCACTTTCGTTTCCTTCTCTTTGGCTTTGCGGTGCTGTTATTTTCTTGTGGCTTCGATGAGTTGTCTTTAGCCACCATGCCTTGGCTCTGGCGTCTTTGTTTTGCGGTTTGGAAGCACCTTTCCCTTGCTTTTTGATTTGCGCATCCAAAGTCTTTCGCTTCTTCTATTTGGAATTTTCCGCTCAATCTTGGCAGCGCATACCTCGGTAGTGTCGTACCAAGCGAGGAGATGTTGAGGAACTCCATTTCCTCCCGAATGTATCCGTGTGAGACAGGTCTGCTGATACTTTAACACCGGATGTTTCTCGCGAATCTTTGATACCCAACTTTGCTACGCAGGGTATGGACAGTCGTATATCGGCACCATGCACATCTTGATCCCTTTTTGTCAGCGCCGTGGTCCATTATATGTAACTTGTCCTCATAGCTCGCTCTGTGCTAGTGCGTTCATGGCCGGCGTACGGAAAGAATTCCAAGTTGGTACGACTAGGAACAAAGAGGGTTTTGCTCTGGCGTCCTTGTTCTCTCTGATGCGGTTTCCCACCGGCAACATGGGGGTAGCTTTCGAGGGAGTGCAAAAATAATCTTCTCTCGCCCGAAAAGTCATGAGCGCGAGAAATATCCTTCTAACGAGATTCAACCATCTATCTACGGCATCCGCATCTATTTGACCCTCAAATATGGGAATGTCAAAATTTACTTGTACCTTAAAAGGAGTCGCGCCTCCCGGAGTGGCCGGCATTGGATGCGGATGTACTTGCCACCGTGCAGCCGTTGAAGGCTCCGAGCAAAGTTATCCATCATCGCGTTCCTTTGTTTTTCGAGGACCTCCTTGAAGCGATATTTTGATAAGATATCCTCCTGCTCCCTCATATTTCTTTTCATCCTCCATGGGTGTCCGTTGAGGTTTATGCGAGGGCCGATCTTGCAAAGGTTCCACGCGCATGCGGGCCCTAGTTCCTTATACCCCGGCCTCGGTTGGGGACATGCGAAAGAAGGATCGCGCGCAGCACCGCCTTCCGATACCAGCGATCCGGATTTATGCGGTGAATGCAAAAAATAAACATATAACCATAAATACGGAGATACGATGGAAATAACACTTCATCCCATTAATATCGAAAGAAAACTCGAAAATTCGGCTTACGGACGTAGAGAGGAAATAAAAGCCCAGCTAGGCGCCGGCAGTAGCTATCTCGCGAGAAGAGATGTGGCGGCTACGAGCTCCTCTAAGGCTGAGTTACAATGAGGCTCGAGGGGCCTATTTATTGTTAGAAACAATGGAGAACCCTAAACATCCAAAAACCTCGACCTTTAGGAGATGAAGCGCTCAAAAACTATGGGCCGTTTGGAGAGTAAATTGGTGTTTCAACTTCCTAGGGGCGTAGCTTTGGCATACTATCTCCATTTCGACGCACATGATACATCATTAGAAAGATCTCGTCGAGGACTACAAATTCTCGCCAAATACAAATATCATTCGGAACAGAAATGATATTCGTTAGATGCGCGATGCCCAAAAAACATCGTTTAGGGCCTCAAAAGCGGCTTTCCGGAAGTTCAAGACTCGAAAACTACTAAAAATAGTAAGTTGTGCGAGAAAATGAAAAACCGAAAGAGACACGAGTAAAGCAGGGCCCCAAGTGGAATAGGCGGGTGGCCACCAATATCCACCCGGATCACTCAAAAAGGGAAGACAAGGGAAAGCATGGGAAATTTGACAACTTATGGCTCGCCCTTACTCTATTCATTCAGCGCCTGGTAACAATGCCTTTTACTTACAAGAGTTGGATGGAGCCGAGTTGTTTCGAGTCCATCGCAGTGGCGAGGCTGTAAGCATTACTTCATGTTGATTCATGATATGTTTTGAAGCCTTTTATCTTTTTCCATTATAAATATTTCATCCACCATTGCATTCAAAGTTATCAAAAAATACAAAAAACAAAGAAAGAATGAAAAGAGGGCGCATGATTGATCAAAACGATAAAGGCAAAGCCTCATGCCAAAAAGAGAGAAAAATTTGAAAGTGTGCAAGCTCAAAAGTCACTCCTCCAAAATATGCTTCTAGTTAGTCAAACTGACCTAAGACTGACTAATTAGCTTTCGGAATTATATCATGATAGGATAGAGAATTTGATTTTGAAAAAGTCGTTTAATCTTGGCTTATCGGTACATAGTTTAGGATAGAAATTAAAGGTTCAAAGCATGTTCAAAACATAAACTCTGAGTTTCAAAGAGAGAATGACTCAAATATTCTTAAATTCTAAGTCGAAGGGATGTAAAATCTCGGTTCCTGTCGAGCTCAAAAATCCGAACCGGAAGAAGAAAAACAAAGACGGCTCAAATAAGTTTAAAACGGAGAGTCGCAGAGAAGGCGATACTTTGAATTTTCGGATCTTAAGCCTTCCATTTTGATTTAAATTTCTGCAAATTAAATGTCTATGTGCAACTTGCTGTTTATGCCATATATCAAAGCATCAAGTTAGGCTTGCTCAACTCTGACTTGGATGCTTTTAAATTTTTATCGTAGAATTTAGAGAATGAAAGTCCGTTGGACGCGTTTAATCCCAACTTGAGCCGAAAGAGATTGCGTGTAAGAAAGCATATGAGCTCAAGCCTGTTTTAAATAGAGTTCGAGGGGAGAAATAAGGAGTATAATTAAGATTAGTTTTATGCTTTCAAAAGAATAAAATGTTGAGAAAAGAGTTTGCCAATCCAAGTGCACTGCGATGAAGAAAAAATGTTAGATCGCAGGGATCAGGTAGGTAGTAAAGTTGTGATCGATGAAAGGTCCATTGATTTTATGCATTTCGCATAATATGTTTTCAAAGCTAAAAAACATCCGGCCAAAGGAAGCAGTGCACCAATGGATGAGGCAAGTAAAGTCGATCGACGCTCTCCCGGAGAGTCCAAGTGCTGACTTCTTGATGCCTTCAAGAAGGCACCGATCCCCCAGCGCGAGCCAGCATCGTTAGCCACCTATGAAAATTTGATTATGCAAAAGGTGGCTACACGCATTTTTGAGCCTTCCAAAGGAACACTTTTCATTTCTAAAAAGCTCGTTGGCTCTTGAAGACTCTCGAAGGTGTCATGCCCATGTCCGGCATCCTACACTACTGTACATCTCAACACACTCCGAGAGTCACACTCGACACTTTACAAAGACCAAATGCGTCTTTGCAAAACCCATATTTCCCTTACCCTTTTCTTCCACACCTAACCTCTTTTTCTTTTTCCTCCTCTTCCCATGAGTGTCCCTTATTTTCATGTTTTCCTCCCTTTTTCACTTTATAGAAAACCCTTAATAAGGTTCTAAGACCCCTTCTTAGCCTTGTCTCAGACCCTCATTTCCCTTCAAAAACTCTTCGAAAAACCATGAAAATACATAATTTTCTATGTTCGGACTTAAGCCCCCTCGAGCTGAAGTCTGCTAACCCTTTCATCCACATGCGTGGGCGCTAGCGACCAGGTGACTACGGTCGGTGCCGAGGCGCATATGCATTTTCAGATAATATTCCTCCACCAAAAGCGCTACGCAGCGTGTTATTTCTATAATTCCTGGGTTTTGGTTTTATTTCAATGTGGAGTTGCGCGGAGGAGATTTCTTAACAACCTCACGCCCGTCGATCTAACTTTTAGATCGCGACGGTGGAGTGCATCTCCACAGCTGGTCCCGCCGTCATAGGTCGTGTTGCCCAAAACCGCGTGGTCTCCATCGCACCGCCTTCGGGCGGCGCGCGTTTTCACCCCGATCGCTAGCGATTCCATGCATTTTCTGGCACAAAGCGTCACGTGCCGCAAACGTGACTCCGCTCGTGTGCACATAGTTCGACTTTACGGACATGCGGCAACATTCACCTCCCGGCCGTTTGATGCGGACCCACTCATCCAACGGTCCATCGCTCGCTCCGAAGGTGCCCGGAGCCATTTAACCAACATGTGCCCGCGTTAAACTCCGGGCCATCGTACAACGACAATATTTTCTCTGCCGCCATCGATCTGGTCCGCGGATCGGCGGTCCCGTAATTCATCACGTGATTCTCTCATCGTTCGACTCTCTACCTCCGCTCCCCACTGTCGATCCGCGAGTGATCGTCGCCTCGCACCCCAATTTTTCTCCCTCCCGTTCTATGACCTCACCCAAATTAACCACGACCATTGGATGATGCCATCCAACGGCCCCGCTTCTCCACACGCCTTCCGATGCTTAGCGAAACCTATATGTCAGTGATTTTCTTATAATTGTTCGTATTGTTACAGCAGGGTTTTCTCGAAGGCTTTTCTCCCACTATAAACGAAGAAAATTTGTAGTCTCGAGGGTGACGATCCTCCAACTTTCGAATTTATCGGGGAAATCATTCGTCGTATAAATTTCACATCTCATCAAAGTTTCATGAGACCTCGGTGCCATATGGGACTACTGCGCGGCCCTACATACGAGGAAAAAAACCAAAAAATTGAGCACGCGCAAAGGTGCTATCACGGTGCCGAAGACCAAAATGTACCCGGTAGACACAGACTGAGGCATCGGATGACTGATTACGGATAAGACGCTTATCAAAAGCCTAATCCCCACTTTAAAAACATAGTTAGAGAAGAAAACCTAAAGTGTTTTATCGGATAGAAGACCTCCACCACCACATCCGAGGCAAATTGATTCCTCGGCTACCATAGTGCCTCCGCGCTCCTCAAAGTATTCAATCGGGAGCCGAGTTGTGATCGGGGATCGATTATTTTGCCTACGCAACGTAGCCAAAGAGTAAATTACGCCAAAGAACTTCTAATGGACGGGCATCCGCGTAGTTACTTCAATGCCACTACGAGCTCCTCAAGGTCAGCAAAAGCTCCCAGCGAGCTTAAATTGTATGTAAAAACATTTAATGTAGAAGACACCTATGTAGAGGATTTCTTGTTTGGGCCCCTCAGCGCCAAGGAAACCATTAAGGTCCCGTATTAATTGTAATAAGAGATATTTTGAGCCAAATCTCACCGCCTCATCTTTCTATATATACTTCCGTAGAAGATGAGAAAGCTACATTACGTCTGAGAACTTTGAAATACATTCGAGTTGAAATTTATGTTTGTAAATAGTATTCACCGGCTCTTGGAGCTCTACTCTCGTGAGAAAGATAGGTTAGGGCTGAGATGTGTATAGGAATGCCCAAACTAAAGCATTGGACTTGGAGAGTTTTTAAGCTGGTTTTGGAGCATCAATACAAGGCGATTTATGGGATCACGTTCTATGTTGACGATGATGTTATTCTCATCAGTAACTTTGTTAATTTGTTTTTGTTTCCATTATGTTTCATATTATTAACGTAGAGAACGGCCTAAAACAGTGTTAGGACTCCATCGTATACATCGCAACCTTCTTTGGCGAAAAATCTTTATCCGAATGTTTTCTTTCAATTTGTGTTATTTAGGAATGATTTAATCTCGCTTTAAGCATAGGAATGCTAGCATTCCCTCATCTTATTGTGTTAGCTGAATGTTATTCTCGAATGTTACCTTCAGTATATGTTATGTGAAGATGAACTAAGGAAGATATGGTGGAGCCATCTGGTCCCGCCTCCTTGTTTACACAGTGATCGATTTTTCCCTTGGAATGTGTCAAAAGATGGAGCAGCTTTCAAAGTACTTACTAGATATTAGGCCATTACGTAAGTTATCTTTTGTGATTGGTCTCTGAAAGTAAGTAAGTAAAGAAGAGGCTAGTGAGAGAGATTTGTGGTGAGCCCGTACGACCGGTTTCTACTCCAATAGTTGGCTTTTAAGCTCCTCTTTGTTTTAAGATGTTTTCTATTGGAAGTGTATCAAAGGTTGGCTAGCTTTCAAAGTACTTACGAGATCCTGGGCCAGCTTTCACATGTTTTTCTTAAGTGCTTGGCCTAAAGGCTGGCATAGTTTCAAAGTACTTACCGGATCCGTGTCTGCTCTCTTGTTACGCATTTGTTATTTCTCCCTCTTATTGCACCATTTCATTCCATAAATCAAACTTTGAAGAGATCCTTAGACATAGATGACTTGCCCGCTGGACCACTCTTGCCTCTTGCTATTCCAATTAAACCCTATTATGACTCCATAGCCCAATGGACTCTGGGCGCGATGTGCACTATCATTTTAGTTGGAAAGCTTTACTCTTTTTTCTTTGCAACTTCTCACCTTTGGAAACTGTTGCATACAGATACTTTCCGCCTTAAATAGTAATCATGCTTAACCATCCAAAAACACCCTCGCCTTCATAACTAGCCTAATATCATTACCCCAAAATTCAAAGACAAATCCATCTTTGCACTTGTGGAGAGATCCCTCTCCGGATTTAGGAGGAGCTAGATCCTAGAATCCCAAAGTGGTTGAAATGATGTTGCCTCTGTGATCGGACTTTGCCAATCTTTCTTATTACGGAGATCCAACGACGATGCTACGAGCCTTTTTCCTTTCTCTTTCCCTTCTAATTCCGTAATAGTGTCATAGTTGATGCCAGCCAACTTCTTTGGAAAGCCTTCCGTGCACATGATACATTGTGACTCGGCTGAAGCCCTCAACACTTTCAAAGACACGGAATGACCATTCTCTTCTTACGGTCATATGGTGGGGGAACTTTCCAAAAGCCCTTAGCCTAGAAAGTGCCACGGCCACTCGCGCTTGGTTTTGTGTGGAATCATTCCTCTAATTGTCCAGTAGTCAAATCCATCTCTTAATTTATCGTCATTTTCCCATACCTAACCAATGAGAGCACGAGAACACCTATTTCTATAAAAGCACCTATAACTTCTCTTACTTTATTTTCATTTTCCCACAAGTAACTAATGAGAACACAAGAACACCTATTTATATAAAATCACCTATAATACTTTTGTGGGTTTCACTAATTATCCCTTTAGTTAGTGTGTGTGGCTGAGCCTAGATCCTAAAGTGATTCTTGTATAATGATAATCCACTAGGTGTAGCCATTTGTTCTTAAAAAACCTATGCATGGATAGATGTCCCATTTATGGCCAAGTTCCACCAAAAGCGGTTCCCCCTACCTACCAAGTAACTACATTACATTTATTTCATGACAAGACTACCCTAAAACCCACAAAATTTCTATCATATCTCGTGACGCTCATCAACGATTTGTTGTTCAAGATATAGCTAAGTTGGAACAAACTTGGCTCTGGAGAGCTTAGGATATTTTTCCACCTCTAATGTTTATAAACCAATAGATATAAAATTTCTAAAGCATGTGGGAGCCCTTTACGTATCACCTTTCCTATATTGACTCCATCTTAAAAATCATGGAAAATGTCCATAGATGAGTTATCCTTACTAAAGACCAAAAATTTCATTGAAAATAATAATTCATACTATAACATTACTACTTCCCTTTTTAACCACATAAAACTTATTTTTAAGTTACCATAATTCATCTTTAATATCACATAATTAGATTAAAAAATCAACCAAAATCCCTAGTTTATGAAATAAAAGTTCAACAATTTTATATATTTAATAGTTTAAATAAATGTCTTAGATCTAATCTCATTAATAATTATTTATAATCAACAATACCACTTATTTACCCAAGCCCCTTTATTAAACCCAAGAATGGCCTCACACAATTTATTTAATGGAATTTGAGTGGCCTTTAAAAAAGCACTGCGTATTTCATTTCAAAATGTCAAAAAATTTCAAATATCAAAAGTTTTAATTTCCCTCGTTCATTTCCCTCTAGTTCCATGGTTCGGTCCGAAGGAGGGAGGATGCGGCCATACTCTCACTAGTTTTCGAGGAAGGATATAGCCATACTATTGCAGAGCTTTAGAGGAAGGATGCGGCCATGCCTGTCGTAGGTTTGGAGGAAGTTGATGCGGTAAGTAAAGAAATTGATCTCGAGTGCCTCATTTGCGGTCCGCTCTGGATACATTTGGTTGAAGTCCGGTGACTTTATTTCCTATGCCTCGCTCCGATACACTAGGGCTATAAATAACAAATCATGTTTGGAGGGGCGATTAAGATTTGATCCAAATGCGAGTTGGTCTCGATAGCAGAAAATGTGAGAGATCCTTCACATTTAGCCAATGTGGCAACCAACCGGCTCCAAGTTACGCGGGAAGTGGTTTGTGAAGAGCATGGGATCGATCCTATTGGGAGATATCGGGGCACTTCGGATCTGACACTGAAAAGGGTCAATGTTTACTACAATGAGGCAAGCTAATCGTGAGATTTTTTCCCCAAGGCGTGCTCATGGATGCGGAGCCTCGGCACCATGGACAGTGTGCAGGACCGGGCCTTATGGACGACCTTCAAACCGTATAACCGCTTCAATCCGCTAGAAACAATAGGGCCAAGGGGAATTACACGGAAAAGGAGGCCGAGCTCATTTATTCTCGTAGCAGTAATGTCGTTAGGAAGGAGTCCGAGAACTATGATTGCCTCGCATGAGTTTCAAGTGTGTCACTCTTTGGGAGGAGGTGCCGGATCTAGAGATGGAACCCTCTCGATCTCCAAGATTAGGGGAGGAATACCCCCGATAGAATTATGCTCACATTCTCTCGTTTTCCCGGGTCTCCTATGGGTGTCGGACATGGCGGTGGAACTCTTACAATGCCACACTCTCTCGTTCATCGGCTAGTAGAAAATGCAATCAAATGTATGGTTCTTGACAATGAAGCTCTCTATGATATTTAGCTTCTGGGACTCTTTAAGCTCACCACACCGGCTTTGGTCTCTTGAACCACCCGGATCTCTCTGCAACCATGAGTGGAGTTACTTGGTTGCCCAAGGTTTCCCGGGCCGACTGAACTCCGGATCCGAGAAAAATTGTAGTGAATCCCGATCCCATTTCCCCCGTCTTCATTTCTTTATGGTGGGATTTTCCCCATTAACCTCCCATGGATCCCAACAATATAGAGCACTAACATTACCCGAGCTACGACACAACAAATGTGGGATGCCAATAATATGATGTGTGCCACTGTGTGAGATCCCGAGATGGAAGGTACCGACCGCATCTCGCCATGTTCGCGAGGAAAAATGAGGCACCAAGAGAAGTGGATGAAGCGAGATGATCAATGTTTAGAACAAGAACTCCTCTTATTTTGTGGAGTGAATTCCCAACAATGTGAATTACAGCATCCGCTGATATCCCTCCTTTGTCCTGGCTCCTATGGTATCCACATTCATTGGGAGACTCAGCATCGATTCGGGAGATGTCTCGTGGAGGGTGAGTGAGGCGAGTCACAACCATGTTCGGAGAAAGTGCCTTTCTTGCATTGGTACAGCGGTGAGGGCGTGGATGAGATGGAGTTCACGTAGCAGAGCAACATGAATGATTTCAGTGTACTGAATACTGTCGAGAATACCAAGATGCAACGGTCGAAGAGGAGGGCGACATTTCGAATGACAGGTTAGAGGAAGATTAATACTAGGAGATGTAGAAAGCCGGCTACCACCGCAACAAC
Organism: Pinus albicaulis; assembly: GCA_034641835.2. Classification (NCBI taxonomy): domain Eukaryota; kingdom Viridiplantae; phylum Streptophyta; class Pinopsida; order Pinales; family Pinaceae; genus Pinus; species Pinus albicaulis. The sequence goes on along the minus strand of CM076575.1, from coordinate 1,851,799,638 downwards.
ACCCCGTTGCTACAATTCTAAATTTATTTTCATCCTTAGCATAGAATAGAATAGTATTAGTTTAGTTTATTGGCTCTCGCCCGTCTCTATCCTAGCTAGGTCTGCTTCGTATATTGTTTTATTATTTTTTTAGAAATTCTATGCTGTAGAAGCATGCGATACACTCTCTCGGATCTATTAGTATTCTTGTTATTCAATATATCACAATCACTTTCATTAGGATGTTTTATTTTCCAATTTATTGGACATGGAAGGACATGATATGTTCAATTTTAAGAATTTCCTTTTTGAAAATAAATAGATTAATAACAAATCCCGTTTGTGGTTATGAGATCTCACCTCTGTGTTTCTGAGCGCAAGGGTGATCGGACTAACAATAAGAAAAAAAGGAAGGCACTCGGAGGTTACAAAAGTCTGAAGTTTGCGTCCACAAATTGTGAAGCCGCCGCGCTCGCTCCAAAAAATCGATGGAATTCCAATTGTAATTGGCTCCATCACGAGTCGATCTACGAATTTTTCACTTTATTGCGACTGCTTTTTGTATTTTAGTTCTATTTTTCAACATGTATATACGATAATTTACTGATTATTTCTTTTTCATTGAAATCTATTGATTATATCTCAAATCAAAGCATATCGATTAAACTTTTGAGAATCCACATATGTTTTTTTATTCAATGATTTTTTGATCCTTGACTTTTGGGGTTCATTTAAGCACGTGACTTGTAAGAATAAGTGTAATTCAAGCATGGTCTAGGGCACATTCTTTTTAGGACTATAACTTCGATCATGTAGGCCTTAGGATATCCTCTTTGAATGGCAGAGTATTTTCATACAATCTCCGTTTGTCCTACATTGGATGAAACAATTCAAAAGTATGTAAACCTTTTTTGAGGGAGAATTTTATTTCGAGACTACTGGATCCTGAAGCAGAAAGGTTGTTTAATCCTTCTCTCGAGAAAGCTATGCGGTCTCCTCATGAGAACTAAAGGTACTAAAAAAGTAAGAAAGAAAATTATAAAGATGTTTGTTTACCTACACCGTCTAGATATAACAATAATTCTCATGATCGCAATCTCATTATGTATCAGTTGAACTTCAAGGATCAAATGCACTAACCTTAATGATTGAATTCTCATCTACATAATTATAGTATACATTGACCTTTTCACCTACATAATAACTAAGTTTGAAAACGCGTAAATTATATAGAAATGACATGAATGTATGACACACAAGTGAAACATCTTTCCTGACTTCACAAGGCAAATCCATTCTAGGCTAACAATCGGCTGCGACTCCATGAAACCACATCCCTTTTAGATGTTTTGTCAAAGCGCTCCTGACGATGTCGCTTCTACACAGTCCAAGCACTTGGAGGCATGCAACAATCTCAGTAAGCAGTGCACATAAACATCGGACCTCAAAGCTAATCAAAAGAGGATTATGAGATGTCCAATAGAAAATTAGCATCACTCATTGTGAGAACGCAAAGAGACCCTCTAGATTCCAAGAGGTCATCTTCTTAAGTCTTGAAGGATCTCAATAGGCTTGCAAATGATGCCACAAAATCGAATGAAGGGATCCTTATAAAAAATCGGACATTTATATGCTCAAGATCCCCCTAAATGCATTTATGAATTTTCATGAACGAAGTTGCTGTGTCATGAATTCACCAACCAACACATGTCAAGGCGCTTGAGATTTCGAGATGATATAAAGAGGGGGATGATGGAATGCACGCGGCATCACTTATTTTGTTAGCCCCACACATGCCAACCATAAATCAAATTCAAAAATTTGAACCCATTTCAGTGGATTAAATTAGGACTTAGGTGGGCCAATGGCTTAGGTATGCAAAGAGATTTGTTCGATGATGCTCATGGTGGTGGTCGACCTTGGTTCAATTTTCCTTCCATGTCGAAATTCCTCATCGACTTTTGTTAGTGCTTTGAAGTTTTTGTTCAATGCATCGGGCTTCGCGTAGGTTTTCCTTGATGCTATAATAATAAACTCTATTTTCTTTGGTGTTCTACTCTAGTTCTTTGCTATGGTGTTTGGTGTTCAGGGTCTAGTATTCCCTCTAGATTGTCTTGGAGGTGTTGTTGGGGCTCCGGCACTTTTCGGAGCTCATCGTGATCACTCCGTGTCACTGTCACTCCTATCTCTAGTCTCAGAGTGCATATTCTACAGGATGGTAATTTAGTTGAGTCATTTTTTTATAGTTAATTTTAGGAGTTGATCTTTGAGAATTTCTCTTGGGCATCTCATAATCTTCTCGATTGTTTACGGTCCTATTGGCTTATTCTGTGACAAGACTCAACGGCTCGACACCGCAGTCAATCTTCAAAAAGCACGTTTAAGCACTAGTAAAATTTAAGAAGCAGAGACTGCATTTGTCTACAAAAGTATCTAGGAAAAATACTTGTAAGGATGGCATTAGCCTACTGCCGATTGACAGTGCATCCAATTTTATTGATCACTTCCAGTGGAATTTTTCATAAAAATTTTCATGAAATGTTAAATTTTGCGAGTTGATTTCAAGTAGCATTTAGACTTCTTAACTATACTCTCATATACATTTGTGGTTATAGTTTGTTGAATTTCATTTAAAAAGCATTAGAAATTGATGTTAAAGTGTTGACATTGTCACTTACGACTCTATAGCCCTATACACACCATGGTTGTTGTGGACCTTCCAAACCTAGCTAGAATTTGGGCACTTAACAGGTTTAGAGTAATATTTGAATCCTGCTAATGCTACTAAGAGTTTAATGAAATGCGTAAACTTCGGATTCAACCAATAAACTACAAGATTAATTATATCACATTTACCTTTTAAAGTCTTTGAGCTACCATTATGACTAGCGGATTTATGCCAATGTACATAGTAGATAAATGGGTAATACGATCAAACATATATTTGTATAGCATGAAATTCGTGGCTTCGGAGTTTCTCGTAGATGACGGAGTAAATTGATCGATATTTGGGGTTAAACGCGCGTATCACAAATAAGAAATAGGTCATACAAGTAGACAAAATTATAGATTATATTGGTGATGTGGAAGCTCGAGGAAGTAGGAAAGAGACATACAAACCTTTCGATTGAGCTAAATGCAGATTTTAGAGCGGATACGAGTTGCATTGTAGGAGATATTTGAGTCGGGATCGTATATATTATTCTCGGAGGACCGTGCATACTCTTGCGAATTGGATTATTGGATTAAATTCCTTGGCATTAGAGGAGGTTGAAGATACGAAGGGGAAAGATCCATTTTCCGGAGGAAGAACTATGTCATCATTGGAGGAGCCAAGTTTCCTTCCAAGAGGTTGAGTACACCGGATTTTGAAGGTCTAATTGTTATTGAATTTTGGAGCATCACAAAGTTTATCTTTAACATTAGTGGCTGATTCAGAAGCCTCGGAAGATATAAATATTTTTTGGGAGACCGTGATGTTGGCGATATGATGCAATGTGTTGTCCTTGATGTCAACCTACTTAATGAAGTTGATGGAAACCTTACTCGATGAAGTTGTTCCCGATGGAAAGCCGACTTGATGAGTTTATTAATGATGGAATATTGGTGATGTATCTATAGATCTGCTCTCGGATGTAATGTAAGAAAGGAATTCCGTAAGGGCCGCAGCAATGATAGAAAATGGTATGTCACAAAGCATACGCGGGTTTGTGAGTATGAGTAGCGAAGGGAGGCGTGTGTGTGCGTGCTGGCTAAGTTGCGTATGCCAATTTGTGCTCTAAAATTTACTAAACACCAGGGGGACTTTCACCGATGGTATTGGCGCACCGTATCGAGCGCTTTCGGATTATCTATTTTGATCCCGCTCCGTAAATGGCCTACCGGCGGTTGAGTGGTTTTGACTCATGGTATCGACAAAGGCTAAATCTATATAAGGAGAAGAAGATCATAGCGCAAGGGTGTGCATGTGTCCGGAGTTATAATGAATACTTCACTCCCGAAGTATATTTGTATGGAATGGGTAATAGTTTGGCCGATATGAATTATTAATGCTGCCTATGAAGAAATTGATGAAGAGGATCTCTAGATCCGAAATGACTATATATTTTCTAGATCTATTTATGGAATGTTTAGATCTAAGATGAGGAAAATATTTTTCTAAAGTAAAGGGTAAGATGCGAGCTATTTGTATGATGCGAAGAGTTGCACAGGCCCTACTAAGTTTCGAAGATCTATACGCGAGGTTCGTGGCGGAGAAAGCGCGTACATACGCAGTTGGCTTTGACAGAAAGCGCGTACATATGCGGGTTGGCTTCAACAAAAGCGTCGTATGGAATGTGAGGATAGTCCTGTACGATGCGGATGTATATGCGCTTTGTCTTTATGAAAGCGTGTATATATGCGGAGTCTCAATGAAGTAAAAGCGCGTATGGAATCTAGGGTTTCTGTCGAGTATGTAGAATGTGAGAACATCTGGTACCGTTTTGTTGTTTTCATCTTGCTTATCACGTCAATGATGTATTCATAGCGTCACAGTCCGGGTTGTTTGAATGTTGATTATGCTGCTAATTATGTTGATTAAGGATCAAGTTTTTGGTTGATCGTCGATGATTCAATGAGATGAATTGATGGGGTTATAAGTTTCGCGTTTGATGTATGTTGAGCTTAAATGTGTGGAGTGGGTCCAGTCGAAAATCCGATGAAAGAGGCCTGCAAGTTGTGTTGTGTGGAAGCTAATGGATGCAATATGAAAATTGATGAAACGTAGTCCGTGGTGGTGGCTGTAGGGTCGAAGCCGTCGAGTGAGTTGTAGCTCCCTTCCGGCGGGTAGGGCTGCATACGAGAGTAGGGGGTAGTAGCTCCCTTCGAGGAGAGGTTGGTAAACAAGAGAAGGTTGTGTAGCCTTCGCGGCAGGGTGCCCGCGTGCTTTGGTATGAGTACGCGCCGATACATGGTTGTAAGAAGTTTTCTTTATATAATAAATATTGAAGGTCGAGACGACGACAGCGCGTGGTTTTCTCCCGAATTGTGTTTCCACCTTAAATCCCGGTGTTCATGTGTGTTGCTTATGTGTGATGATTTGATGCATTCGTTCTTGCCTGCTTTCTTGCTTTATCACACAACATCCGATGAATGAATGATGCACAGTGAGTCTAAGTTAAGAATTAAATGCATAATTAGATCTGCACTGGACATCACGCAAGTTTTCTTAAGGATATCCTGCGTGTATACGTGAGTTGTGTTCGAGAAAGTAGCGTATGGGTTTAAAAGCAAGAAAAATTAAAAAGTTTTCGATCAGTACAAAATGCCGATTCACCCCCCTCTCAGAAAGATTTTCCCAACAATTGGTATCGTAGCTTGAGTGTTCTTCTGGCGGAAGCAGTCGATCATTGGAAGGAGATCCGTCACAATGGGAAGGAAGCAAAAGAAGAGAGGTACTCAAAGAAAGGAGGAGCATCTCGAGAAAACATGTGTAGCAAAAAAGAGGAGAATATAGGAAACATGTATTGATTCACTTTCTTGTGCATGCAATGGTGAAGATAGTGAAAAGCATTGTTATGGATCTAGAAGAAGCTCTCAAGATTAAAGTTGAAGATCAACAAAGATCATCTAATAAGAAAAGAGTCTATCTACAAAGAGATGATCTCTAGAATGAATGGACGAGATAGAAACAACGAAAGGAAATCGGATAGAAATATATCAAAAGGCTAGCAGTTGAAAGCATCCATCGAAGAATAAAAGACTTAGACGTAAAATCATCTCTCTCACAATCAAATCTTGAAGCATCGAAATAACAAGAATGAAGAACTTCTACAATAATTTGAAAGAAGAAAGGACTTGAAAGAAGAAACTCATCTCTGCGAAAGCGGATCTCTGAAGCATCGAAATAAGAAGAATGAATAACTTACAATCATTTGAAGAACAAGAAAATGGGATGAGAGATTCCCAAACTTGGAATGATCAAGTAGAAGAAGGAAGAAGGAAGAAGAAGAATGTATGAAGCATCAATGCCAAAAATTGGAGGTTGAGGTAAACATTTTAAAAAGGTAAAGCAGAAGAAAATGATAAATTCTTGAGGTTTCAAGATAGTACTAAGATTACGCGATAATATTTCTTAGTAGTCAAAGGTCTCCCTCTATTAGGGTGATGGTCTTGATTTTCATGAAAGCAGGTTAAAGGAGAATCTAGTTCACAAGGAAGTGCTAAAGATTCAAAGGATATCAATGCAAAGCTGAAGTGTTGAAAGAAACAAAAGGTCAACCAACAATCATGAACTCTCAAAAGAAATCATTCCCTCCTAACTATAGAAGCATCAATAATGTTGAATGCTTCTAAATGTCATAATTATGGGCATGTTGCGTACGATTGCGATAGACGACTGTTTCGAGTCTCAAACAAAACGGATTCTATTCAGAGAAAGGTGCTTAGGTTTCTTTAAAGGATATTGTTTTTCATGCAACAAGTATGGTCATAAAGGCTGACTAAGCGCAATAGAAGAAAGAATAGAAAAACACATTATGATCCCTATGCTTACTGGTCACGCGAGATGTTATGCTTGTAACAAGTATGGACATGTAGAGAAAGAATGTAGGATGAATAGATCTCGAGAAATTGGACAATTCTATTAGACACTGATAAGAAATTTCAAGCTAAAGACTTTGGAAAAAGAAGGAGGAATGTCGAAAACATATGGAATATTGACCCACGTTTTGTGACCATCCGCTTCTAAACGCTTACTTCATAATGGTCGCAGGGAGAGATGTGAGATACATTATAGGAATTAGTAATGTATCATCACGAGCAATGCATGATGATTCCCATGGTTGGTTTGGTAATTCTGCTATGTTTATTTCTAACAGTGCATTTGATGTGACAGAGAAAAAGGCAGCATCGGGTGAAAGTACGGAGGTCAGAAATGAAGTTGTGAGATTTTACTATATTCTCACTTTCCATATGTGGGTTTCGTGAATTAAAGCCGCGTATACATGCGGGGGTACTGATGGGAGACATAAGCATATGTTTTCTCGTTAAGGAAAAGCTTGTTGAGATGGATCAAGAACAAGGAGCACAAGTTCAAAGAGCATGTCGCCTAACTACTAATGATTGTATTGTTGGCATTGTATCCGCTATTCCTTAGTTATGCAAGTGATGCCTCATGCTCATGTGCAGTGATGACATGATACATGGTTTCTGTATGATGAGATTATGGATGAGCCCGGCTTTGCTTTTTGCTTTGAAGAATATCTTTTGTTTTCACACATGGATGAGTTGGAAGTCTTATGATTCAGGATAAAATCTGGCATACAGGCATGTTGCCGATGATTTTTGTCACGGATTGAACCTTTTTCCCTACACATGTTACATCATGATAAATCTTGAAGATCTTGGTGATATCGGATCTCATGGATGATTGCTTGACACATATTTTCTATTGAAGAAGTTGTTTTGAAAAGCATTCGAATATCTCGGACATAAAGTTAGGAGTTGTCTCTTCCTCTCGGAAGATCATATTTGCTTAAATCGAGGAAGATTAAATTGGATACGCGTATTTCTTGAAAGGCAGTACGCGTATATACGCGATTTTATACACAGTAAAACCGCGTATGATTGGGCTGGCCGACAGATTTTTCTCGGGATCAAAGCATTCTTCAAAGCCTGAGTCTGTGGTGCTATTTGGTTTCTCTAGTGATGTTTCTTAGCTCTTATATTTCTCAGTCTCATTCTCTCCGTATGTGCGGTAAATATGCCTCGATGAATTTGTACACTGAAAGTGTTCAGTTGCACGAAGCTAAGGAGGAGTTTTGGACATATGGAAAGGATGCATTGGATGCACGCTCGGGGAGAGCATTAGCTCTTGCTGAGTGTAATGCATTGTTGGCATTATGATGGTTCCGTAAATATGATCTCTTTCTTGAGGTTGTTTTTGACACTGCGTCGTACGTGTAATTTGATAGAAAAGGTTATGTTGAGACCTTTATGATGTAAATGGGTTATATTCGACCATGTAAGGACTTTGCTCAAATTTGTAAACCCACTCTGGTTGGGTAGTTGAGTCCAAAATGTGTAAACCCACATGGTTGGGTACTTGAGTCACATATGTAAATCCACTTGGTTGGATCTTTGATGTAAATATGAGTCCTTGGTGATAGGAAAGGTCATAGAGTCATGTAATTCATTGATTGTTTCCGAAGATTCAGCTTGAACTCGAGCATGGTAACTTCGGTGCACATCGGATCTGGCTGCAGCTCTTCTTTCTACATGAGAAGAAAACCTTGTTTTGGTTTTGATCCGCCCTTTGCCCTTTGATGTCAAAGGGGAGAGTAACATGGTGTTTGAATGGGGGAGAATATCATGGTGTTTGTATAAATGGTTATAATCAATGTATCTATCTCCGTTTGTGGTGATCAAACACCATCATGGTTGCCATAAAGTCCAAAAGGGGGAGATTAAGTTGGCAATATGATGCAATGTGTTGTCCTTGATGGCAACCTACTTAATGAAGTTGATGGCAACCTACTCGATGAAGTTGTTCTTTATGGAAACCGACTTGATGAGTTTATTAATGATGTAACCTGATGTATCTACGGTAGTAGTGGCGGATGTAATGTAGAAAGGAATTCTGTAAGGGCCGGAGCAATGATGAAAATGGTATGTCACAAAAGCGTACGTGGGTTTGTAAAGGATAAGTAGCATATGTACGCGGAAAAAAGTATGTGCCAAGTTGCGTATGCCAATTTTCTCTCTAAATTTATAAAAACCGGGGGACTTTACCATGGTATTGGCCCACCGTATCGAGCGCTGGATTATCTATTTTGATCCCGCTCGCGTAAATACCACTCGACGGTTGAGTGGTTTTGACTCATAGTATTGACAAAGGCTAAATCTATATAAGGGAGAAAGGAAAGATCATAGTGCAAGTGTGCATGTGATGCGGGTTTTAATGAATACTTACACTTTGAAGTATATTTGTATGGAATGGGTAATAGTTTATTGATCCGAATTATTAATGCACCTATGAAGAAATTGATGAAGAGGGATCTCGTAGATCTGAAATGACTATATATTTTCTAGATTTGTTTATGGAATGTTTAGATCTAAGATGATGCGAATATTTTCCGAAGTAAAGGGTAAGATCCGAGCTATTTGTCTGATCCTAAAGAGTTGCACGGTCTTACAAAGTTTTGAAGATGCTATACACGAGGTTCGTGGCGCAGGTGCGCGTACATACGCGGGTCAGGCCATCGGCAAAGCGCGTATGGAATGTGAGGATAGTCTTGAAGCAATGCTTGCGTATGTATATGCGTGTTTGTCTTTATGAAAGCACGTATATACGTCGTGTTTAGTGAAGTAAAAGCGCGTATGGAATCTAGGGTTTTGTTGAAGTATGTGGAATGAAATATCCGATCTATTTTGTTGTTTTACTACTATCTGCACAATGATGTATTCATACGGTCTGGAGTTGTTTGAATGTTGATTATGTCGCTAATTATGTTGATTAAAGATCAAGTTGTTGGTTGATTGGTTGATGATTCAATGAATGAATTGATGGGGTTATAAGTTTCGAGCTTTGATGTATGTTGAGCTTAAAATGTGTGGAGTGGGTCCAAAGATCTCTGAAAATCCGATGAAAAGAGGCCTACAAGTTGTGTTGTGTGGAAGCTAATGGATCCAAAGTATGAAAAGGTGATGAAACGTGGTCCATGGTGGCGGCGGAGGTCGAAGCCTTCGCGAGTTATAGCTCCTTCCGTTGGTAGCCGGTAAACAAGAGCGGGGGTAGTAGCTCCCTTCCGGAGAGGGCTATCGGTAAAGCGAGAGAAGGTTGTAGCCTTACGCCAGGTGGGTGCCTACGTGGTAGTATGAGTCCGTGCTTAGTACATGGTTGTAAGAGGATTTTCTTTATATAATAAATATTGAAGGTCGAGACGACGCGGCGACGGTAGTTTTCTCCCCGAATTGGGTTTCCACCTTAAATCTTGGTGTTCATGTGTGTGTGCTGTTTATGTGTGATGATTTATTCCCTGCTCTACCGCTACCTCTTTGTTCTACCGCTTTACTAAACATCCGATGAATGAATGATGCAATGATCTAAGTTAAGAATTAAAATGCATAATTAGATCTGCGGACATATGCGAGGTTTTCTTGTTAGGATATCGGCGTGTATCCGCGGAAGTTGTGTTCAATAAAGTAGCGTATGGGTTTAAAAGCAAGAAAAAAGTAAAAAAATTCCGGTCGGTAAAAAATGCGATTCACCGCCCCTCTCGCATTTCTCCCAACACGAGATTCATTAATTTTGGTAGATCGAACTTGTTCTTTTTGGAGGTTGCCTTATCTTTAGGCCTTGTAGGCCCACAATAAACCACTTTCGGGAGGCCGAAATTATTCTATGCGTATGGAGTTTGACTTCGTCAATAATATGAGAATGAGTTTACACTTTTATACGAGCCGAGATCGGTCTTCTTAGATACCAAGTGCACTTCAACATTCAAGTTGAGAGCCTTCTTGCAATTGAAAACTAGATCAACAATTAATTGAAGGGGCTGAGAGCACCTCTATTTGACAATCCTAGTGCATTTGTCTTATGAGGCAAAAAGAGCCTTCCTTTGTTATAGGCCGAGGAGAACCCACCTTTGGAGTGGCTCGAGAGCATTTTACGCTCGGAGGCCAAGGGCCTTTTCTCATCCGAAGCCAAAAGCAACTCTCTTTCATTGGTTGAGATTACACTTTCATTGGAGAGTGATTTTATCATTTTAAGAGGGTCGAGGGACGTCCTTGCTTTGAAGAGCCCGAGATCATTCTCCTTTGTGTGGCCGACCACCTTCCTAATAAAGTTGGGTATTGGTATTTGTTTGGAGGCTAAGGTTTTCCTGTAGGGTTGAAATCCATCGGATCTTGAGAAGCCTGGTTTCAGCGCTGGTTGGTAGTCTTAGTTCATTATCTCATCCTATTTTGTGATGAGTTTATGCGATGGATCAAGGTGTCCCGATTAATCCGTAACGAGAGGTTGAGTTCTCTTATTCTCTTTAATTGAGTTCACTTCATTAGAAAGAGGCCAAAATTTAGGCATTGCATTCATCCTTGCGAGGCCAAATTCTCTTTGCTCTCTTGAATTTTGGTTCCCTTTCATTGGAAAGAGTGACGCTTATTTATTTTTAAATATTTATTAATTTTCGTCGGAAGATCGATGGTAATTTTAAAATATATATATATATGGAAGAGCGCTGGACTATATAACTTCGCTCGAGACTGAGCTAATGTTGGAGATCGCGATGTATTGTTTGAAAAACCTCGATAAATCTCGGAAAGACCGACACTTTAAACGTTTCGGAAGAGCAAACGCTCGAATTATGGATAGTTGTTTGAAAAGCGATACGCGTCGGAAGGCCAGAGCGCTTTAAACGTCGGAAGAGCTAACGCTCGGAATTGTGATGGGCTTGTTTGAAAAACCCAATAAACGTCTGAGCCCAATGCTTATGGATATTCGGAAAGGCCAGAACGCTTTAACTAACGTTAGAAGAGTGACAATTTGGAAAACGTTGGAAGAGTAGAAGACCATTTGGAAACGTCATGTGTCACTCTTCCAACATTTTATTGAAGTGTTGGAATTGCGACGTAATGGCTAACCACGTTTTGTCCCACCTCAAACTACCACTCTTTGCGATGCCTATGTGTCGAATAGCGACAAATTGGCGATCGAAAGTGGGCCAAATGTGCTAGTGCTCATCCAAGGAGGTATCCATGTTGCATACTTTCAACGGACCCTGCTACAAGAAAAAACGTGATTGCAATCACGTTTTTCATGTATTTATCATTTTTATTGTAGTAGGGTCCATTGAAAGTATGCAACATGGGTACTCCTTGGATGAGGAATCAAATTATGCATCCAATGAGTTTTACCGATTGAAATTTGAGTAAAATCATAAGGATATAAGTTGAAAATACGAGTTGAAAATGTAGTTTTTTCTTATTTCCCTAAAAATTTTGATGATGTAATCAAATCTTATTTCATTATTTCAACTATTATTTTATAGTTTCCTTTGGGGTCCCATTTTAGACCTCAAAATTCCCCTAATGATCAATGTAATCATATATAAAATCTAAGAGTTTCAATTCATTTATGTCGATTCAATTCATTCATTTCTGTCCATTCACAAATCGATTTAGTTTTCATAGGTTACCTGCTTAACATTACAATCGACGTGATGGCATATTCGGTGGTGATCACATTGATAGTAGGTCCAAATGAGAACCTGAATATATCCATGGAAAAATTTAGAGGGCTTCGATAAAATTTCTTCATCCATGAGCGTGCTTTGTAGTTATCCAAATCCACAATTTCACCCTTTTCAGCACACACAGATGAGATATTGGCTTTAATGAATCGCTAGCTATCTCTTCTTTTAAATAAATTTTACTATTTGTATTATTCTATGTAATATCATTGACAATACTAATGGTCATGTCGTGGCACATATTGTTAGTGTGAATTCTAATCACAAGTGTATGAAAAAATCTCACTTTAGTTGTGCATAAAAAACAGCCCTAACATCAAAGATGGTTGTTAATTTCCTTAGATCTGCAGTTAGTTGACCAAGATAAATGCTATAAAATCTAGATCAATGCAGTTAAATACATTAAACAACAAATAAAAGCAATATTTGCTCCATGCATCCAATAGAAAAGACAAGAATATTTTTAAAGAATTTTTGTATTATGACACCTGGGAAGGGAACATAGAAAGATGTTACTAGCCCCCCTCAATGGGATGGATTATTGTATGTCCTCAGTGCTTCAGATATAAGATCTCTCTCTTGATGGTGTAGAAAACTCAGAAAAAATGGAACTCAAAGGGAGCTCACAAGCAAAAAGATAGAAAAATATGACAATGATGGAGGATCAAAGTCAGACCAAATGTATAGCACGAGAGTGATATTTAGGCAACAAAAGGTAGTGAATGAATGGAAAAACTCTTCTATTTTTAACAAAACATTGAGTTAGTCTAGATATTGGTGCATAATTAAAATATTATTAACCAAATCTAGATCCAACTTTTATGGAATATTTTATTATTTTTGTTGGAGGGAAAAGGAATTGGAATTTGGTCAAATCCCCTTATTTGTAAATAATAAATAAATAAATGATTTATTTATTATTTTAAGAATGTGGTTGAGTAATAATTAAATAAATAATGATTTATTCAATTATTTATAAATGATTTAGTCAAATTTAACAAGGAATATTACTTAAATAATGTTTTAAATAATTATTCCTAGAAAATAATAAGATAAATAGTGATTTCTCTAATTAATTTTCTTGTTTTGGGTTAAATATGACCAGGAATATTAATTAAACTATTGTTTAATTAATTATCCCTTGAGGAAAATCAAACAAATAAGGATTTATTCAATTATTCCTCATGGGGTTTCCTGTTTAGACCATAAACAACTTAATAAATTATGGATTACTAAGTTATTTTTCATAGTGAAAGAAATTTTAGTAGGGTAAAATTGGTCTTACATGCTATACTTTAGTGCATATAATAGTAACAGGTTAGATGACCAAAAAAAGGTGTAACATATTCCCCCCCAACGTGTGAGCGTTAGGAGCTAATCGTATGACCGAAGTACGTTGTGAGAACTCAATCATAAGACACCGAAGGAGGAGTCAGAGAGAGAGAAATTTAAGTTAGACTAAAGCGCTAGAGGACAAGACCCTGAGGAGGCGAGACTTATAGGTGTGACAAGTCTCTTTTATGAGTGAGTACCTGTTCTACATGAGGCAGGGGAGGCATACCTATGCCTGCCAAGATAACAAAGTACAAAGAATAATGCGTCCAGTAAACAAGGGACCGAACTATATAGTACAGGTGGGCATAAACATGGGCCAGATAAAGACATGATAATGGATCCCACATACATACTGTGCCTGGGAGAATAACCAGGACTTATACAATAATATCCAAGTACATGAGATATAAGTACAACTAAAGAGGCCCTGTAAAACAAGAAAGGGATCTAAAAATCTGAATGATACATGCAAAATAAAGAGGTGTTGCAAGCAAATGAGGCCAGAATAATCAAATCTATGGAGCTACATCCAAGGCGGTAGTAGAGAGGTCATTCGGGCATGTGGGGGGCTACCTGAAGGGCCACCCCCTCATGAGGTCTGAAACATCTCACACATACCCAGGAATCATCGGTACAGTCTACTGCATCACTGAACCATTAAGTATATGGATCTTAATCATGCCATAAGGAGCTGGAGTTGAGAAAAAATGAAGTCAAAGGGAAATAAAGAGTCCCTTTGCCTAATCTGAGGCACTGAACAAGAGTGAAAGCTGAAACTAAGGTAAACCGCCCTCTAGACCTGTCATCTAGAATGAATAAGTTGATGTCGACAGAAGGAGGTTCGCCATAGGTGAGGCAATAAGTGTTAAGTCCCTATATTAATAGTGTAGTCCCTTATTATGTTAGTGTAGCCCCGCTTATTGTTATTGTTGTACCCCTGTAACCCCCATATTGTTATTACTGTGCCCTTACATTATTATTGTTAGGTCAGCTAGGATTACATTTTGGCCCCACTAGGATTACATTGTGGCCCCATGGACTCCTATATATAGAAAGGAGGTTTTGTCATTTGTATCATCTAAGAATTGATCATTCATGTAATTTATTGGAGGTTTCCCACTCGAAGTGGTTTATTTCTAAGGCGTTGATATCTCTTTTCTTCTCTTTTTGGAGCTGGTTTCACAACAATAAGGGATCCTCGACTAAGGCACGAGAGATAATAGCAGAGCGAGTGATATACTGACACCAAGGATAATGGTGGAATGGGGGGTACTGAGTAGAGGGCTGAAGACTTCCCTTGTTAGAGCATAAAGGGCATGGATGACCTGGGAGGTACTAACTCGACACCAGAGGGGATAGGGGAAAGTATGACTGGAGGCTGAAGTGTGCGACACCGGAGAGGAACAAAGCAATAAAGGATGAAGGACTATAGCAGGATACAAAGGGATTCGGGATAGACTCCATGGATGCAATGATGACTCAACTTGGATGCTATAACAAGGGGGAATCAATGATGCTTCCACATAGAACAGGCCCGGTGGGGACCATAAAAACATGAGTACAGGATTTTTACTCACAACGAAAATATCCACGAGCATGAACAATTATGAAGGAAAAGTGGTGCCCCAAGTACAAGTGTTGCAAGTGAAGAAACTCGATTTTGAGGAGTGGTGAAGTGATCCTATTGGAAAAAATGTGTGCGGGTGAAGTATAAAAAAAAATAAAAATAAAGGATGCCATTAGAGAGCTCGGTGAGAGCTTTCCAACGGTCCTGATGGTTTGTCAAACTGAGCTACGGTTTGGTCGCAGTTGGCGAAAGAAAAAATCTTGGGTTTCTCTTTTCATAAGGCATTTTCCCTCCAATTTGATTCATTTGCAAGTGTAGCTGTGGTGAATGTAGAGAGGAGAAAAGGCCCAAAAGCTTGCGGTAATCGTAGCAGAAAAACTGACCGTTGAAACCAAGATCTGACAATTACAGGTGAGAGGCCTAACCATACTCTTTAAATTCAATGGATTAAAATTCCAATTTAGGCACCCAGAGCTCAGGAACAGACCAGGTCGCAATTTTAGGGGTTCGTTCTATGACCTGGGTAGCAGGTACTGGGCAAAAAATTATGACCTGTCCCAGGAAATGGCTTGAAAAGTACAGCCTTTCCGAGAAAGGAGTTCCAGTGTTGTGTTTAGCTAAGAGCTAGGATTTTATGGTTGAGGAGCATAGGTGTCCGGAAGCATGTTATGGTCATGCCAAAATGTATTTAGAAAAGGGGAATCTAAACACATGTTTATGATGTGGTGTGCCATTTGTTTTCGTTATGGTTATGCAGTTTGAGAAAGGGAATGGAGGATTACCAATCTCTTTTGGTACTGTATATATGAAGAAAATGGACTAAGTTTCTGGTTTGGCATACATGGTGTCACTATCCCAAAGAGTGGATTTTGAGATAATGAACTACTGCTCTCCTAGAAAACCCATAGGTTGGTCAACAACAATGTCTAGGGGACTGGGTTGCTGATGTAAGAGAAAAGAATGATAAGGGAGATCATCTCTAGAGTGATATGAAGTGATATCCAACTCTAGAGCTTCTTCGAAACGAGGAAGAATGATGGCACTAGAGTTGACATGACCAGATGCACTATGAGGGTTGTGGAGAATTTATTCTCTTGGACTCTCAAATAGGGGTGCCCCCTTACCAAAACATTGTGTGTCAATGTAATGACCACAAGGTTTATGTGGTTCGAATGTATGGTTTCGATGTAATGGGGGGTAGATAAAGTCAAGGGTGGTGATTTATTCCATAATGTTGCCATCGTAATAGAAGATGAGGTGTCTGGTGGAAGAAAAACCACCTGAAGTGGCGAAGCTACCTGAATCATCATCATGAGAAGAAAGGTTCACATGTGCATCGTCACAGAGGGTGATTGAAGAGAAAGTAGATGAAGGGTCCACCGATGTTGATCCCAAGATGATCATTGAAGGGAGGTCAGGAAAAACAGAAGGGGAAGGCCCAGGAGGGCCTTCCATCGTGGATCTCATAGATGATGAGAGGTATTGAACAGTGGTCGAAGACTTCATCATCTCGACATCGAGAGGGGGAATGTCAATAGGAGTGGATGTGTCCTATGGTTTTGTTGAAGCAAAACTCACAAGTAAGGGACAAATGGACTTGTTGCACTCAGCCTCAAGTTGGCGAACTACCGCTAGAGAGGCGTAGAAGTCAGTAAGTCAGGGACAAAGGTGAGTATAGTGGCCATGTAAATCACACAACGCATAAGGGTGATTTATGTGCAAAGTCTTGACTTTCTTAGCTGAATCAGGTAAGATGACATGGACCTTTTGGATATCAGACTCAGGAAACGCTTCATTGACCATGGGCTTGAGACGAGGCAATTCAGGATAGGTATGGGTGGCATGATCGACAACATCACACAAAGCACACCAGGTGGTACGCTTTGGAGGCTGAGGAGGAGTAGGGGTTGTCTGGACAGCCTTGTCCTTACATGCCTTCTTGCGTTCTTTTCCCCCGTCACCTGAAGCTTTCACAACAAGAGTAGGTTCCTGTTGAGGTGGCTGAGGCACATAAGCAAAGAGAGGGGTCATGGTGATCGGTTGGACCTGGGTCAAATCAGTATAAGGTTTGGGGTGACTATGCGGGATAGTGGTTGGGGGATCAATGTACCATACTGGGATCCCCAAGGTCATGTTGGGAAGAGACAAGGTAGCCATAATAGGTATCAAGAATACTCCAGGAGGAGGAGCAAGAAACGATATATGATCGCAGGGGTAATGGCCAGGTGAGACAGCTCCAAGATGGTTAAGGCCAGGAGGAACCGTTCCAGAAGGGTAGATAGGCTCATGGATGCCAACTGCAGATGAGGGGCCTTGAGGAGGGGGTCTTGAAGGTTGCTTCGAGGTGCTAGGAGCAGGTTGTGGAGGGAGGGACTACTGACTAGTTGAACCAGTTCATTTGAGGTCGGACAAAGATGATTGCATCATGCAAACATTCGATGAAATGGGACCAGAGATAGGAATATAGAGACCATTGAATGAACCAAGAAAAGAGGAGTCTCTGTAGACCTCGGGTGAGACACTGGTTGGAGGCTCGACTGCTTGTTTATTGGTCACCGAAGAGATGATGGACTTAGGGGAGGTCTGATACTTTTATTCATAATATGTCAACTGGTCGATGGTGATAATATTTCCATTGTGAGGAAATTACATCTTACGGTGAACCGAAAATGGGACAACAAACATCATATAAGTGTAGCTATGACCCAATATAATGTTGTAGTCTAACAGGGCATCGATGACTTCTACGTCAACACAAACAGTCTTGCCTGCAAGAGTAATAGGAAAATTGCGGAACATGCCCAGGGGATGGGAAGAGTGGTCATCCCATGCTTGGAGGGTGATAGTGGAAGGGGTCAACTCAGGAGATTTGAGTTGCTTCCAAACCGAAGCGGACATCACACAAGTGGATTCCCCCTCTTCAATGATACAATGGGAGACGTTGGCATTCCAGATCTTGACAGGGATTTGGAAGGCGACAAAAGTAGGAAGGGGGGGATGTTATGATCGGTCAACATTGAAGAAAATCAAATGATCATTTGAAGGATCCACAGTGCCCATGGCAGTTAGTATATATTTTCTTTGTGAAGGGTGTGACTAGATGACTTCCAGCATTGACATTTCAGCAGAGGATTGCACCAAGTCATCTACTATACTATACGAATGGCCAACTTTACTAGAAGTAGTGTTTCGGCGTAATGGACACTTGGGGATCCTGTTATCAACCTCTGCCTTAAGCTAAGGGATCAGTAAAAGACCATTGGGTGTTAAAAGAGGCTCTGTGGGACCTGAAGAAGGGGGCTCAGGGGCAAACGTAGCAGGGGATTTATTGTACTGACGGGACAGAGTCCGAAGGTTGAGGTCAACGGTAATGGGTTGATTAGAGTTCATCATGAGAATTTGGTAATCGTAGGTACCAGATGGAGGAGGTTGAGTGGCCACCTGACTTTAAGGGGTTTGAGTAGCCACGAATCTTTTCTGGGGGAAAGGATTGGTAAACACAGCTGGTTGGGTAGGGGAAACATTAGGAGGAACCGAAGGGGAGGCTTGTTGTCCTCAGTATGCTGCTTGAGCTTCCCACATCTAACACATCTGAGGTAAAAGAGGACAATCGTGGGTGTAGTGACCATAAACACCAAAATAAAAATAAGGTTTGTTCGTGTGAACAGGCGTGTCCTACTTGGGATGAGTACCCTGTTGCTGGTTTACTGGATTAGGTGCATTCCCTTGGGGATTGGGTCCTGGATTACCTTGGGAAGATTGGTTTTGGTTGCCTTTACTCTTCTTTTTGGAAGTAGGAGGATTAGTCGCACCCTGCTGTGCATACACCTGACCCTAGGGGGGTGGTGGCTGTTGTTATGGGGGTTGAGAAGGCAAGAGAGGCTGAGGTGATAATGCTAAAGGAGCTGAAGCACCAGGCTGTGGATACAGATAATAAGGAGGTTGGGCAACATTGTGGTAAACAGGTTGGGAAAAAGCAGTAGCCCTGCCGTATCTTGGATACATGCTACCGAGAGAGGGGAAAGTGCTGGAGGAGGTGGCTCCTCCCTGAGGGAAATCGTAAACCATGGGAGGATGAGTGTACAGATGAGAAAGGGCTCCAATGATACTGTCAGTGGCATGGGATGCCCCCAGTGCATTGGTACCACCGGGTCTAGGGGAAATGAGATGCGACATCTTTGCCAATAGCAAGCAAAAGGGATCTGAGAAACCAGTCCATGTAGACACAGTCTTCGAAGGTAGGGGATTGACATAGGATCTTTCTTCTCTGCCATTCCTGGACATGATCAGATAGGCGGGTCACAGATGATTGATGGAGAGAGGTCAACATTTCGGTACCAGTGTCATAACGAAGGGGAAGCTGGAAGTAAGAAAAAAAAGCCCTGGCAAGATTCACAAAAGTAGTATGAGAGGAGGAGGCATGGTCGACATACCACTTATAAGTTTCTCTAGTAACCGTATGCTGGAACAACCGAAGATGGACAATCATCGGTGATGGAGTTAGATGAACATCACATGTGGAAAGATCGAACATGGTTTGTAGGATCCTCTCCAGAAAGACCCTCAAACTTGGAGATGTCTGAAGGGAGCTTGGTTGGCATAGCAGGCCAACTAGGATCATGGTGTATGGGGTCATTTATCAACTGGTTAAAATTGGGAAGACTGAGGCCTACCATATAAGGGAGCAAGGGAGCAGTTAGGATGGTTCTGTTGTAGTCACACTAGTCGTATTCCTAGCATTAGGGCCAGGGCTACCACCAACTTTAGGTCGTGAACCAGACATGGTGAAGGTTACAGGAGGAGAAATGGGGATAGAAACAGAAGGGGAATCCGATGAACCAGAAGTAGAGTCAGAATGAGGACTCGGTGGAGGACTAACTCGAATGCTATGCGGAGGAGTAAGTATTCCTAACGGAAACTGAGGATGAAGGCCAAGAAGTCTCTGGGATAAACGCCTTGGGGGTGAAATGATGGAAAAATAGACACATATCATAGAAGGAAGAGAGACCAATAAGGGAAAGTAGGTGCAGGATCAAATGATTACAATGTTGAAACAAGGGCAGGGAGGTGCAAGATCAATTGATTACAATGTTATAGTCTTGGCTTGGCAGTGTAAACTAGGCACTCTTCACTTAGGGTGTGCGTGTATATGATAAGTGTGTTAATTTTAATTAAACCCAAACATGTGTAGAGAAAAAAGAAAAAATTTGTTTTATAACTGTAAATAAATCTGAAAATAACAGTAAAGTAAACTGAAATATGACAGAAAATAAACAGCTAAAGATGCATCAATTTAAAACCAGGAGGAGGGCTTCCCAACAACTAGTCTGTGGGTGGGAAAAATCTAGTCAAAACACACAAAATGGCCAATGGATCTAAAGTTGGGAGGCACAGGGATCTAAAGGTCAGATATGCTGGAAATAGGTGCAGAAAACAACAAAAAACCAGAGGGAAAAGTGCTGCAAATGAGGTGGAAAAAGGCTACAACCTGAAGGGAAACGGAGGGGACCTTAGAGGAGGACCAAAAAAAACTGAAAATAGGTGTTTTGGATGGATGAATAACCAATATAAAATGGATCTAAAAGTACAGGATCAGATCTAAAAAATGGTTGAACACACTGAAATCTCAGACAACCTACTCCAGCTAAACTCCTCCTAGAAAGGTGGAAGTGTACTGAAGCCCTAAGGGGCTTGGTTCCTACTTCGACGAGTAAAACAGAGAAAGTATAGTTCCAAGATGGGTGGAGAGGGAGGTCAGACAAACCTGAACAGTAGCCCAGACAAACCCAAAAAAATCATAGAAAAAATCCCGCAAAAAGTTCATATCGCATTTTTTGACCTGTTTTCCACAGAGGTCGCAGTTTTTTGGTAGTTTTCTGCTAGCCGAGAGCTGAGGTCGCATGTTTTGGCCTAAAAAGTGTGACCTACACTTCTATCCATCTCGAGATCACGTTTCAGAAAAAAAATTCGTCTCAGCTGCGGCTGATATCTGTCACCTGCGCAATAGGCCCAGAAACACACAGAAGTTAGAATTTTTATTGTTTTGGGGTTTTAAAGGTTAAAAACAACATCAAAAAAAGAAAAATAATAAGCTGAAGAAAAACCCTAGGGGTTGAAGCATCTGGTCATGCAGGGATCTGAAAAACAACAACGGTCGTAATTACAAACCCTTGTGGAGTGTGAATTCTAATTGCAAGAGTACGAAAAAAGCTCACTTTAGCTGTGCATAACAAACAACCCTAACATCAAATATGGCTGCCAATCTCCTTAGATCTACATTTAGTTGACCACGATAAATGATACAAAATACAGATCTATGCAGTTAAAGACATTAAACAACAAATAAAAGCAAGAGTTGCTCCATGCATCCAATAGACAAGACAAGAATATTTTTAAAGAATTTTTGTATTATAACACCTCCGAAGGGAACATAAAAACATGTTACTAGTCCCCCTCAATGGGATGGGTTCTTGTATGTCCTCAGCACTTCAGATCTAAGATCTCTCTCTTGATGGTGTAGAAAACTCAGACAAAAATGGAACTCAAAGGGAGCTCACAACCAAAAAGATAGAAAAGTATGACAATAATGGAGGATCAAAGTCAGACCAAAAGTATAGATCCAGAGTGATATTTAGGCAACAAAAGGTGGTGAATGAATGGAAAAACCCTTCTATTTATAACAAAATATTGATTTTGTCTAGATATTGGTGCATAGTTAAAATATTATTAACCAAATCTAGATCCAAATTTTATAGACTATTTTATTATTTTTGTTTGACGGAAAAAGAATTTGAATTTGGTCAAATCTTATTATTTGTAAATAATAAATAATAAATGATTTATTTATTATTTTAAGAATTTGGTTGAGTAATAATTAAATAAATAATGATTTATTCAATTATTTATAAATGATTTAGTCAAATTTAACAAGGAATATTATTTAAATAATGTTTTAAATAATTATTCCTAGAAAATAATAAGATAAGTAGTGGTTTATCTAATTAATTTTCATGTTTTGGGTTAAATATGACCGGGAATATTAATTAAACTATTGTTTAATAAATTATCCCTTGACGAAAATCAAACAAATAAGGATTTATTCAATTATTCCTCATGGGGTTTCCTATTTAGACCATAAACAACTTAATAAATTATGGATTACTTTATTTTTCATAGTGAAAGCAATTTTACTAGGGTACAATTGGTCTTATATGGTGTACTTTGGTCCATCTAATAGTAATAGGTTAGATGACCAAAAATTGGTGTAACACATATCTATCATAACATATTATTTATTAAGCATCTAACAAATTGATTTCTTTATTCTCATAACCAAATCAAAAAACTATGATAGTGTCACACATGAAAAGAAGCAATGGTGCCCCAAAATTGCAACCATGTCCAGTTTAGCATGCAAGGCAGCGGAAGGATTTTTCTAGTATAGATTGCATGTATTTACCTTGTGCTTCTATTTAGACCTCCAAATGTCTCTGAACCACATTTTGTGTACCTTTTGTGGCATTTGGATCTCAATGAAATTTTGACGAAATTAGGTATCTCTATTATTAATTTTCATCCCTGAAACCCATTGTTCAATTTTTTGACCATTTTGCAACCACCACCTAAATCTACATTGTGTTTTTATTCACGATCGCATGGACAGACAAGAATCCCATATGTGTGTCATTTGTATGCAATTTCTCTATTTGATTTTGTTGATGCAAGCTTAAACCCTTCACTATTGAACATTTAATTCAAAATAAGGGTATATATACCAGGTACATTAATATTGATGCATAGAAAATAGAGGCCGAGATCTGATAATTCAATTTTTGGGATAGAGATACTAGAATTATTGTATTTGTTATCTTTGGAGGAGCTAAAAAAAAAGGATCTCAAGCTTTTGCCATATAAGGAACTTTGAAACATCAAATGAATCAAACCCTGACCTTCACTATCAGACATGCTTGATTAAATTAAATTTATTACGTTATAAGTATACATTAAGAAAAAAACATATAGTTTTGAAACAATGTTATCAAGACCAAACCAAACTGATCTGACCATTTTGAGGAAAAAACTAATTCATACAGGTGATTTGAATCATTTTTTTCTGGTTTGGTACTGTACCGACCAATTCCATTACAGAATCGACCGACTTGGTACCAGTTTAATATAGCGGCATAAGATGCATCAAATGTGGTTTGTTTTTGTTTTTTTTCTTTCAATTTTTATCTTGGCTGGTCACTAGCCCACAATATGTGCCTAATACTCAAGCCTATGGCCCTACTATTACTATGAAATTCATGGAAATGTTAAATTATTAAAGTAAAAATGACATTCTCCTTTATCTTTCATTTTCATCCATTTAATTTATTTTTTAACATTACCATGAAATGACTTGCGATGTTTGAGAGTGGTTCCAACATCATTGTATTTCATATGGATAAAGTAGAATATTAGATTTGAGTCAAAATCCAACAGACTTAACATTTTTTCAGGATTTCAAGATTGGGGGGATTGCAATGCATTTTTTCATGTATGAGGGTATCAAACTAACATTTAATAAAGAACACCAATCCCTCTATGTACCTTGATGTTAGTGTAATTGTTTGTTAACCCCTCTATCACGATCCTACTAAAAATGTACCCATCACTCAAACAAAATCTTGAATTGACATGCTAAGCATTTTTTATCTTATTTTAATGCTTAGAGGGTGATACTGACGACAAAGATCTCAATATAGGAAAATATTTTGATGATATGTAGGTACTTATTGTAGCATGATTTTTTTTGGATACTAAAGGTCGTACAGGTCTTGTTTTTTGGTGTACTTTTGGTTTGGATATGGATTGCACTTGATGTTATTTTGGTTATGTGCACCTTTACATACTCTATAAATGAGAACTTTTTGTTATTTATGTATAAATGGTTTGGATTCATATGGATGCACATGAATATATGTGGTTTTCTTCAAAATTTGAATATTTTATGCGTTTTTGGTTGACTGTTGTATCTCAAGAAACAATCCCTTGGCTGTGGTAAGGAATCACTGGTTAAGAAATTTTGTACATGTATGTCACAATTATAATATCAAATGGCCTCTGCTTAACACCTTTGGAATCTAATTATTTAATACACTCAATAATATGATATAATGAAAGCCTTCACAATGCCATAAACTGTTGATATCCAAATGAAATGAAAAGAAGAATTGTAAAGGAAACTTGAAGTGATATGTTGAGAAACAGAATCCATCACTTTTAAGTTTCAGAGGAAATTCATGGAGAGAGAGGAAACTCGAAATAATATGCTGCAAACACGTAATCTATTAATTTAAAGTTTCATCAGGATTTTGTGAAGAAATAAGAGATGAGGTGAAGGAGCACAAATTAAGGTTGTTTAACTCTTACTCACAGATGTAATTAAGAGACTGGCTGCTACAATACTTCACTTCATTCAAAGAGGAATAAACACAGAGCGAAACTGGAAAGACATATCAACATCTACAACTGCGGGAAACTTGATATTCTTTCATTTATTTCTCAGAAAATTCAATACCAAATTAACAATCCTCCAGAGGTCCAAAACTCAGAACCTCTTTTCTTTATTTCTATCTACTTAAATACATCACAGTGGTTCGTAACTCCTGAACTTCTTGAATCCATTCAACTACCTAAACTATTAAGATTACTTCTGCAACCATAATTGAGAAAACAAATTAAAACTGGAAATATTGTTCGTTTTGTTGAATCTAATGTTGCTAATGCGTCCTCCCGAAGTGACGAGGTGTTAGTTTTGGTTATGATGTAGCGGCTACACAGATCTATAACGACGCCTCAGTGCCTAACTTTGCCTATGCCCCTATGCTTCAAACGTTGTCAATCATATCACCTGCTACCTGATTCTACCTCTTCTCCTTTGATCTGTGTCAGGTCAATTACCGGACCTTTTCTACTGCATTTATTTCTTCATAAAATGGTGCATAACCGCATAAGACTAGACTTGAAATCCTTTAGATTTCATCTTGGAACCACATCGCGTTCGGGCCAACATCACACTTCGTATTTCGTCATCTTTAAGTTTTCCTTAGCATTTATCTTTTAAAACTTGTGATGTGTGCTATGTGATCGGGTCCCACCTAGCATCGCACATCACACTTCGGTGATATTATCACTTACCTCCCATGGTGATCCTTTAAAACTTGTGATTCATGATTTCCAATCGGGCCCCACCGCATCACACATCACACTTTGGAGATTATAACACTTGCCCTTCGCCCTTAACTTTTAAAACTTGTGTTGTGCGGTATGCGGGCTAGGGCCACGTCGTTTGCCACGTCAGATTTCCATGTCACACTTCACATTTCACTGATTTTAACCTTTTCCTTAACACTTATCTTTTAAAACATGCGATGTGCAGTATGCGATCGGGTCCCACCTGGCATCGCACGTCGCACTTCGGCGACATTATCACTTACCTCCCACACCTATCCTTTGAAACTTGTGATTTTTGATTTTCGATTTAATCTCCGCCGTTTATCTCTCCACTCCAATTATGCGCTTTGATATCGACCATCCATTTTTCCCTTTGCGCCTCCTCCAAAACTCTTAAGTGTTTAAGGGAAATGTGCCCTTTCTTTGCCTTTGGGAAATTAGTTTTTTTGCTCCATAGTGTAACCCTCTTGAGCTTATCCGGTGTTCTGCTGCGCTGGTCCTTCCTAAGCTTGCGAATGAGCTCGACTCAACCCTGTTCGGTGTGCAATGTTCCGAATGTGCCCATCGGTCTGGCTCTTGAACTGTTCTGCACATGAATGAGCCCGACTCGACCCACCTTCACATCTCGTCACGTAATGCTAATTTACCAATATACAAATATTGATTCTTCTATGACACACAAAATTTTACATTTTCTATCATATATGCTTTTTTGGTGTTTTGAAAAATATTTCAAAGGTAAATGCAAATGAGCCACAACATCTGGCTCCACTTGGGGATAGTGCTTTTTTCCACAGAAGCGCTAAGAACCGCAGATTAGTGCCTTATCCATTTGGCATGGAGTCACATATTTCTTGGTGACATATGAACAATGAGAAATACATTATTTACAATGGTCAAACGTTGACTTTTAATGCTCGAAATAATTCTTCAGACACTGTTCGTTCAGAGGCAGCTGTACTGTCTCTCCATCTAGATCTTTCAAAATGAATGTGTTATTTGACATTGCCTCAGAGTTCTTGTATGGACCATACCAGATAGGGTCAAATTTACCATGCTTCCCCTTTTCTTCTCTTCTGGTGTCCCATCTTAGTACCAAATCTCCTGCTTGAAATAGAACTTCTTTTGGTTTTCTGTCAAATATAGACTTCATATTTTCCTAATAAGTAATAAATTTATCCCTGGCTTTTCTTCTGTTTTTACTTGATTCAATTATTTTGTTCAATATTCTTACCAGAGCATTTAGTTCTTCCTGATGTTCTTGAAGGAAAGAAACCACTGGTTTGGTGAGCTGAGTAAGAAATAGTGCTTGAGTTCCATAAACCAGTTCGTAGGGAGACTTCCTAGTAGATCTCTTGGTAGTGACTCGCACTGCCCAAAGGGAAAACTTCAACTTCATGTCCAAATCCTTCTGATCTCGGTAATTGTTTTCTTCAATATTCTAACCAATGTCTTATTTGAAGACTCTGCCAATCCATTCCCTTGCGGATGATACACTGTGGAATGTGATAAAATCAAATTATATGTTTGACAAAAATTAATGAAACGAGCAGAGTTGAATACCTGAGAATTATCAGTCACAATTTTGACTAAACATCTGAATCTGCTGAAAATGTTTTCCTCCGGAAACTTCATCACCACTTGGTCATTCACCTTCTTAGTGGGTATTTCTTCAACCCATTTTGTAAAATAATCAGTGGCAGTCATAATCCACTTGAATTATCTGCTTGATGGCATATTGATCTCTCCAATAAAATCCAATCACCATTTCCTGAAATGTTCTTCAATAAATACTGGGTCAATAAATACTGGGATGAGAGGTAATGGAGCAAGTTTTTTCTTTTCAGCAAACAACTGACACTTTTTACAACTTCTGACCAGTCTATAAACATCTGCAAACAGGGTTGGACAGTAGAAGCCTGACTTAAGAATTTTATGAGCAATGACCTTCTAGCTATAATATCCTCCACATAGAATTTCATGATATTGTTTGGTGAATTCAATAGATTCTCCTCTGGTCAAACATAACAGCAAAATACCAGCAGGATACTTCCACTATAGCTTCGCTTCTACAATAACATATGGCTGAGACTTGAGCTTGAGAGCTCTGTATTTTATTCTATTCAGTGAAGTTGGACAGGAAAAGAAACATAGGTAATGCACAATATCTTTATACCAATCAGAGCACAAAAATTTATATTGGATACCTGTTTTGAACTTGCTTTGACCTTCTTCATTTACAACTCCATCCACTGGTGCCAACGGATTAATTCCCAAGGCTTTAAAATTTGTCTCTGTCAACAACTTCACTAACCCCTGTCCCTTGAACAACTTGGTGGGTTTGTTGTCCAAATCATACTCTTGGATTTTTGCTATCCACTTCCCCCTTTTTCCTTCAACATCACTTTGGACCAGCACGTCCTTCATAGTAGAATTAGGAACATAAGCAGTTATTTGGTACTGCAACGCATAAGTCCTGAAGGATTTCATTTATTTGACCAAAGCATATACTTGTTTCTCCATAATATTGTATTTGAGCTCAACATCTCTGGGAACGTTTTTGAAAAATTCAACTGGCTGCTCTTATTGTCTTCATTTTTCTACAACAACACAACAACAATAGTAGTGGGGGATGCAAGTAAGAATACCTGAAAGGATTTTTGATAGTCTGGGATAATCAAAACTGGGGAATCTTGTAGTTCTTCCTTTATTCTAGGAAATGCATCTCTTGCTTCCTTATCCCATTTCAATTATGCATTTTTCTTCAACATAACTGTTATTCTTCTCATGATCTCAGCATAATTGGGCACAAACCTCCTTAGAAAGTTTATTTTTCCCAGGAATATTTGGATATCCTTCTTGCTTCTGGGTAAAGGAATAGTCTGAATGGCTTCCACCCTTGCTGGGTCAATATTTACTCCTTGTTTAGAAACTATGTGACCCAATAATTTACCTTCTTCTAAGGAAACTAAATATTTATCTGGATTTAATGATAGACCAAACTTTCTGCACTTTTGAATTTTTTTTTGCAAATGCTCCAAGTGTTCATGATCTTACCCTAAGAAAACAATTACATCATCCAAATATATAACTATAAACCTGTCACCGATGAAGGCTATGTCCATGGCCCTTTGAAATGTTGCACTTGCATTCATAAGGCCAAATGGAATCCTTGCGTACATGAAGGTGCCCCAGGGTGTAGAGAAAGTAGTCTTCTTTTGATCTTGTTTTTCTACTGCTACCTGATTATACCTAGAAAATCTGTCAACCATAGACAACCTGTGAGCTCCTGTCACCTTCTATAAGACATAATCCATTTTCGGCAAAGGATAATTATATTTTAGAGATGCTTGGTTCAAGTTCTTGAAGTCTACAGATAATATTATCTCTCCATTCTTCTTTCTTATAGGGACCAGATTAGAAACCCAGTCTGAATATCTGAGAGGGACTATAATTTTCGCCTGCAACAGTTTCTTCACTTCTTTTTCAATTGGAGCTAACAGCAATGCATTGGTCTGTCTAAGCTTCTATCTATGTGGTTTGAGCCCTTCCTTCAATGGAACATTATGCTGAATAATGCTTTTGTCATATGTTTTTAGGTCTTCATACGACTAGGAAAACACATCCATATATTTCTTAAAATGATTGATGTATCTTTCTTTGTAGTTTTTGGGAACACCTTTGAATAATTTCACTATTTTTGGTTCCCGCTGAGTTCCCAAATTACAATATTCCATCTCTTCTTCTTGATGTGTTTTCTTTGAATCAACATCAACATCATTAGCATCGAATAATATTTCAAGGGGAACCAACCCTTCGGGGAGCACATTATCTTTCAATTGGATAATCTTCTGTTCACCTATTGACTGCTTAAGGTTTCTTATTTCTGCTTTCCGCTCTGTTTTTTCTTCTTTTTGGTCTATCTCAGTGTCTTCAGATTTTCCAATCATGGTTAGGAACTAACTTATCTGTTCATCATTGTGAAACACCTATCGAAGTTTCACATTATCAGGGATAGAAGGTCTATGCCTAATTTCAATCTCATACCTTAACCTTGGATTTATTGGAGGTTTGAAGGTGCTGGCTACAACTGCTAAAGAAACAACCAATATATTCTCCTCCATCAGAATATACTAAATATTGAATGCTTCAAATGAGTTTTCTACTAGATCCCACACTTCATTCCTATATGATCTCAATCTCGGATGCTTGGTTTGAAAATGATTTTTAATCTGCCTTATTATCAATTTAGAGTAAAAAAAAATTGAAATACATTGAACTCCCATCTGTTTAGTAACTTGAAGGCTTGAGATTAAGGCCTCATACTCAGCCACATTTTTTCTTGAATCAAATTCAAGTTTAAAAGAGAAAGGCGTGAGGTTACCTTCTGGTGATATCAGCAAGAATCCAACACCTGCACGCTCCTTGGAGTAGGAACCATCAAAGTAACACTTCAAAATCTTCCTTGATTGCAGCTCATTATTTAAAACTGTTGAAGAGAGCTTCTTCCCTATGTCTTCAACAAATTCTGCATCTTCATGCAACATGAAACAAGAAATTTCTTCTGTTTCTTGACTATAAATGGGGGAATTTCTTGCATCTTTCTTGGAGGTAGTCTTCACAAACCTTGTTTCCCTGTACAACCTCCTTTATTCCACATTAAAAACTAGAATGATAGCATAAGTGAAATCTAATTTTAGTACACCTCCCAACTTTTCTCCCCAATATCTTGACAGGAGCATTCCAAACCTGGTTGGGATTTCAGCACCCACTACATCCATGACTCTACTCTTTGCTGGGATTTGTGCCAATGAAACTGCTACATATGTAATTAACCCAAAACATTTCACCCTTTTGGAATCAAATGAGTATAGATCCCTACAAGCTTTGGTAATATGCAAGTTAAGTTCCTTCATAACAGACAATGGCATGAGATTATGGGACGCTCCTAAGTCTAGCATGCAATTATGTAGAGTATAATCATGAAGAAACAAAGAAATATAGAAGGGTGGAACAAAGGGATCTATTTCTTCTACATGAGGACCAAAGGTGACCATTGGCTTTTCTTCTTGTAAGTTCACTGTGTCATTTATGTCTTCCACCTGTGTGAGATTAATAAATTTTGAAATTTCTTTC
Source organism: Pinus albicaulis (assembly GCA_034641835.2). NCBI lineage: Eukaryota > Viridiplantae > Streptophyta > Pinopsida > Pinales > Pinaceae > Pinus > Pinus albicaulis. Next base: position 1,851,769,173 of record CM076575.1, on the reverse strand, counting down.
TTGTAAGATGGTATTTTGGTTAATCCTAGAAGAGGCAGCTAAATTTTGACCTTCTCCAACTCTTTTGTCAAATTGAAAGCATGAGTTTGCTTAACTTTCTTTTTAGGGTCTTCTTCACTCTTTCTAGAATTTTCTGCTTTTTTGGGTACGAGAACAACTCTCTCCAAGATATTAGTGTCAACTGATTTGTTTTGGGAAGATTCACCCTGCTGCACATTTGTTCTATTAAGTGAATCTACAGGCCGTTTCTTATTACTGACCTGTTTCGTAGGGTCCTTTTGTAGTGGAGTCACCATTGGAGGAGGAATGGAACCTTGTTGCTCACCTTCATTATCCTACACTCTAGATCTCTTTCTAGATATCAAATCATACTTTTTATGCAACTCAGCTTACATGAAATCTATGAATTGCCTACATTATTCATCCACTTCATCTTGATCAAAAGAGACTTCAGCTTCATCATATTCTCCCTTGCAATATTCCTATTCATCCTCTTCTATTTCATACATAGCAGATACTTGATCCTCGGCCTCCCTTCGGTCATCTTCTGTTGGCTCTCTGGGTGCTGCTTCTATATACAATGGAGCTTGAAATTGGTCTTGATCTCTTCTTTCCCTCTGCAATATTTGTAGGGGATGTCTTATGAATTGAGGGTTAAACCCCCCTCGGTTTTCTTGTACTTGTCTTTGGGAGTTTTTATTTTCCAATTCCATCTTAGCTAGCTTATCAATCAGATTTTTTATCACCTTTGTCATATCTTCAATTCTTAGATTTTGTGATGATTCTTCTTTTTCCTTCCCCTTCTCTTAGACTGGTTTTTTCCATTTTGCCTTTCCAGTTGCAATCATATTAGCTTCAATCTCTAAATTATTTGTCTGTATTTGCTCAAGAGTAGGGGATCTTCTCTCTCTCAATGTAAAGTGTTAGTATGAATCCTTTGTCGAAGTGTACGAAAAAGGACCACTTTAGCTACGCATAACTAATAGCCCTAACAACAAAAGTGGCTACCAATATCTTCAGATCTGCAGTTAGTTAGACAAGAAAAGAGCTGCAAAACACCAGATCTATGCATGGAAAGACATTAAGTAGTAAAAACAAGGGTTTTCTCCATATACCAATAGAAAAGCCAAGAACAATTTTTGAAAGAATTTTTGTATTAATTGGGCACCTGGGAGGAAAACAAGAAGGCGTATCCAATTCTCCTCAGTGGGATGGGTTCTTGGAAGTCCTCAGCACTTCAGATCTAAGATTTATCTCTCTTGTTGGTGTAGAAAACCCAATGCAAAGAAAGAAGCTCAATGGGAGCTCACACAACAAATGATGGAAAAATGTGACCAAGTGTATAGATCCAGAGTGATCTAATAGGCAACAAAAGGTGAAGAATGGTAGGAAAAACCCTCCTATTTATAACAAAATATTGGGTCATTCTAGATCTTGGTGCATGGGTTAACCAAATCTAGATCCACTTTTTATGGAATATTTTATTACATTTGTTGGAGGGAAAAGGTATTTGACTTGGGTCAAATCCCTTAATTTGTCAAAAATAAATAAATAAATGATTTATTTATCTTTTTAAGGAAGCGGTTAGAAGATAATCAAATAAATAATGATTTATTTAATTATTTAAGGAAGTGGTTGAGAGATAATTAAATAAATAGTGATTTATTTAATTATTTGTGGGTGATTTGGTCATATTTAACAAGGAATATTATCTAAAGAAGGTTTAAATAATTATTCCTAGAAAATAATAAGATAAATAAAGGTTTATCTAATTAATTTCTTTGATTTTGGGTTAAACATGACTGGGAATAATAATTAAATTATGGTTTAATTAATTATTCCATGAGGAAAATCAAACAAATATAGGTGTGTTTAATATTTCCTTTTGGGGTTTCCGGTTTTAACATAGTGAAAGCAATTTTACTTAGGGTAAAATTGGTCTTACATGGTGTACTTGGGTCCATCTAATGATAATAGGTTAGATGACCAAAACATGGTGTAACATAAAGCTAAAATCAACTTCAAAAGCCCCAACAAAATCTACCTTTTCTCCTACAGGGGGGGCTTCATCTCTATAGGTAAGCTATTGTACAATTTGTTGAATATTTTTAAAAACTCAGAAATGTTTTCATTAGGCTTTCTTTTAATTGCATTAAACTATATCAATGAGTAACCATGATCTCTCTTCTCTCCCCATCTTTGAGTGAATTGAGTTTCTAACTCTTCCCAGTCATTTATGGAATCATTTGGTAAACCTTTGAACCATTTCCTAGCCTCTCCATTTAGAGACTGCAAAAATAGTCTCATCATAAGATCAAGATGTTCTACATTTATATTATCAGTAAAAGTGCAAAACAAGGGTAAATGTTGTTCTGCAATTACTTCATCTTCTCCAGTGAAACGAGGAAGTAATTTGAGGTATTCTTGAGGCATGGCACTCATTGGTTGCGGAAGATTTAGTGGTGCATATCTATCCATTAAGAAAGTTGGTGTTGCCATATTAACAACTTGGTTAACTGCTCCTTGGGTGTTTGAGGTTGATGAACCTGCTGTGAAAGTGAATGAAGGTAGAGGCAAAACTAATATGGGGTGGGCTAATGGACAATAGCAGAGGGACCATCAACTATATTTGGTTGAGCTTGAGTGGAGGTAAAAGAAACAGACTCAAAAGAATGTTCTTCTACCCGAGGTTCTTGAAAATAAATGGGTGTGGAAGGAGTATCTTGTTCCAAGAAAGGGAGTTCCTTGGAAATATCTTCAAACAAAGAGTTATGAAAACTGCTTCCAGGAGCAGGCAATGTAGGATCAGGTATTGAAGGAGTTTAAGGTTTTTGAGCCCTTTTAGAAACCAATATTTCTGGATTTGGCAAAGCACAAAATATTTGCTGTGAGGTATCTGACCTCATATGAGTCCTTTTGAAATCAAAAATTTTGAAAATAACAAACACAGCTGAATATTTCCTCCTCATAGAACAAACAGAGGAAGTAATGTGAAAAACCTAGGGAAAATAAACTTCGCTTCTTCATCCCCGACAACAGTGCCAGAAAATGTTGTATCTAAAGAAACAATCCCTTGGCTATTGTAAGGAATTAGTGCTTAAGACATTTTGTAAATGTATGTCACAATTACAATATCAAATGGCCTCTGCTTAACACCTTTGGCATCTAATTATTTAATACACTCAATAATCTAATATAATGAAAGCCTTCACAATGCCATAAACTGTTGATATCCGAATGAAATGAAAATAATAACTCTAAAGGAAACTTAAAGTGATATGCTGAGAAATAGAATCTATCACTTTTAAGTTTCAAAGGAAATTCATGGAGAGAGAGGAAACTTGAAATAATATGCTACAAACACTGAATCTATTACTTTAAAGTTTCATCAGTATTTTGAAGAAAGAAGAGATGAGGTGAAGGAGTATAGATTAAGGTTTTTTAACTCTTACTCACAGATTTAATTAAGAGACCGGCTTCTACTTTACTTCACTTCATTCAAATAGGAATAAACATAGAGCGAAACTGGAAATAAAAATCAACATCAACAGCTGCAGGAAACTTGATCTTCTTTCATTTATTTCTCATAAAATTCAGTACCAAATTAACAATCCTCCAGAGGTCCAAAACTTGCAACCTCTTTTCTTTATTTCTATCTACTTAAATACATCACAGTGGTTCATAACTCCTGCACTTCTTGAAACTATTTGACTACCTAAACTGTTAATATTACTTTTGCAATCATACTTGAGAAAACAAATTAAAATTGGAAATATTGTTCGTTTTGCTAAATTTGATGTTACTGATGCGTCCTCCCGAAGTGCCGAGGTGTCCTTTTTGGTTACGATACAGGGGTTGGACAAATCTGTAACGACACCTTAGTGCCCGACTTTAGCTATTCCCTTGTGCTTCAAAAATTGTCAATCATATCACCTGCTACCGACTCTGCCTCTTCTCCTTTGATCTACATCGGGTCACTTACCCGAGTTTTTCTATCACATTTATTTCTTCATAAAATGGCGCATAACCACATAAGCCCAGACTTGAAATCCATTAGATTTCATCTTGGACCACATCGCGTCTATGCCAACATCGCACTTCACATTTCTCCGTCTTTAATTTTTCCTTAGTGTTTATCTTTTAAAACTTGAGATGTGCGCTATGCGATCCAGTCCCACTTGGCATAACACATCGCACTTTGGTGACCTTATCACTTACCTCCCACGATGATCCTTTAAAAATTGCGATTCGTAATTTGCGATCATGCCCCACTGCATCACACATCGCACTTCAGTGATTATAACACTTACCCTTCGTCCTTAACTTTTAAAACTTGCGCTATGTGGTATGCAGGACAAGGTCATGTCATCTGCCACATCAACTTGCCACGTGGCACTTTGCATTTCGCTTACTTTAACCTTTTCCTAAACACTTATCTTTTAAAACCTGCGATGTGCGCTATGTGATCGGGTTCCACCTAGCATCACACGTCGCACTTCGGTGACTCTATCACTTACCTCCCACGCCTATCCTTTGAAACTTGCAATTTGCGTTTTAATCTCCACCGTCTATCTCTCTTCTCTAGTTCTGCGTTTTGATCCCGACCATCCATTTTTCCCTTTGCACCTCCTCCAAAACTCTTAAGTGTTTAAGGGAAATGCACCCTTTCTTCGCCTTTGGGAAATTAGTTTATTTTCTCCACAACGTAACCCTCCTGAGCTTATCCAGTGTTCTGCCACGTTGGTCCCTCCTGAGCTTGCGAATGAGCCCAACTAGACCTTGTTCGACATGCAATGTTCTGAACGTGCCCATTGGTCTGGCTCTTGAACTGTTCTGCATGTGAATGAGCCTGACTCAACCCACATTCACATCTCATCACGTAACATTAATGTACCAATATATAAATCCAAATTCTTCTATGACACACAAAATTTTACATTTTCCATCATATATGTTTTTTTGGTGTTTTAAAAAATATATCAAAGGTAAATGCAAATAAGCCACAACATTGACTTAGGATTTTTTTTACCAATTTCCATCTAGTTCTTACTAAAGGTCTACTAGTTCAATGGCTAGTCTAGTTCTAATAATATTGTTTGAAAATAAAACCCCCAATACAATGTTGAAAGATCCAAAATTACTTAGTTCAACATTTTGAAGTTTTGATTATAGGAAATGTGAATAACACTAAATTTATTGATTCTTTTCGACTATTCATTTTCTCAACATTATCACATATCACATATGTTCTTATGTATAAACTATTGTATCTCCATGAAATGTTGTAGACTTAGGTTCTAATTGCTTTGTAATTTTTGTATAATGATGGTTGCCAAGAACAAGTCTAAATGTTCAATGATTAAATTTATATTGTTCTAACGAATTAAATATGATGATGATGCAAATATATTGTGTGCCACATGGATTCTGAGATAATGCAAAGATTTTAGGGTTCAATGATTTAACCATAATTTAACCATAGATCCATCAAATATATATGCATACTAGAATAATTTATTTATGGATAAGATAGAGCTATGTGGATTTTCTCTCATATTTACTGTAATCTACACAAATGTTGAAGGGATACAAACACTAGGTAGAAGGATATTCGGATAGCGTGGTGAGAATACATTTTGTGCTTGTAAAATTAAGACCCCAAGAAATTCAACTTACTACTTTTATCTAGATAGGATTTTCCTGTCATCATCTAGCGTATTGAGAATATTTTCAATAAAAAATTGACGAGTTCATCCGTATTTTTTTTTCAGTATGAAAAAAAACGTTGTTTTTTTAAAAAATAGTTCATAATTCAAAAATTCAAGCGTCATTACAACTATTCATGAAACCACATGGTGACCCAAATACAAATCTTGGTGCTAAGTGAGATCTGTCTAGCAACCATTCGTATTCAAAAATGATAACATCCTCTCCAGCAGTGGAAGAAACAAAATCTTCAAAGTTCTGCTATCTAAAAACACAGGTGCCTTTGCTAGCAATTATTTACAAAAAACTTAAAAACAGAACCTGAAAGATCAAACTCTAATAACCATTGGGAAAATAAAAGAGGTATATCACGCTTTCTTTCGTTTTGCCCCGCGTGCTTGCAGACAAACAGGCTCGCCTAGTGAAGGAAATTTCTCCCAAACATTCTGGAGAGGAAAATCCTTAGGAAACATTCCAAAACAAAACAGACAAAAAAAAGCTAAGTGGCTTCCTGACCTTCAGAAAACACAAGAGAAATTATGCAAATAAGACCTATCCCTCTGCCCTCCTCATCGATAAATTCATAATTTATTTCTCCAAATCTACCTTGAAGCCCATTCTTCGACAAATAGTCAGCTTGAGAGTTCCTTTCCTTGTATATGTGCCTAAAAGAGATAGAAGAGAACTTCTTTCTCTGGAAATCTATACGGTTTAGCCAAGAAGACATGCAATTCTGGTTAATAGTGGCCTTTCTGAGCAGATGATCGATCAACACTTTTGAATCCCCGTAAATAGATATCCTATCATATCTCACATGGTTAGTAAACCACATTAGACCCCAGAGTGCAATAACCTCAGCCCTTGTGTTAGTCCCGGAACCTCCATACCAATAAATCTTACAGTGACATGTCAGGGATATTCGTAACCAAGCACCACACCCACAATTTGGATTTTGTGCAACCCCCATCGAAAAACCTGCTGGATAGTTTATTTCATGAGGTTGGTTTCTTATGGATAAATCCATTGGGGGCTTTCCTGAATTCTTCAGTTTATCCAAATCCTAAATTAGCTGGTTTCATATCATCTCCGAGTCACTGACTTTGTCCTTGAAAATCCTTTGATTGTGACATCCCCAAATGCACCAATGGAACAAAATTTCCAAGTTTAAGAATAACATACCTCTCTCTCTCCATCGCATTATACATCTTTCTGCATTGTCAAAAGTAGGGATGACCCAATTTTGCTTCAACCCAATCAATTTTAATATCATCCTGGAAAAAGTACATTTGTAAAAGATATGACCGTTTTCATCATTATCCTCCCCACAAAGTAGGCAAATCCCTGGTCCATTGAAACCTCTTTTCTGTAGGTTCACCCATGTTAGATTCTTGTCTTTCCAAACCAACCAGAAGAATATGGAATGTTTTTTTTGTACTCTTGCTCCCCAAAGATCCTTTAGCCAGCATGGACGACTGTTGTTTTCCTTTTCCTACATCATAGATCTGTAGAGGGCCTTAACTTCACTTAAGCAGCTCCCCCCAAAATGATTTTTTCACCCTTCCTACGCTTGTGCCACCCCCTACTTCTTAGATGGTCACAATATATATCCCATTCCTCCGCCACATTAGTTGATAGTCCTAGTTGGCTAGCAGATAACCAATCAGGGCTCTCCTCCCTCCAGCAAGTGATTTGGCCCAACATAAAAATTCCTTTATGATGAAGATCATAAATAAGAGGATCTGACAGCATCGGGGCATTCCGGGAAGATCCCATAGAATTGGATCCAATTTGTATCAAGTTCCTAGAGCCGAAATTCCAGCATAAACGGTCTCTAAACTGAGGCCATATTAATTTGAAACCTTTCCAAATCTGAGATCCATTCCGAATCTGGAGGTCCTGTCCAAGGAAAAGGTCTTTGATTGAATTCTGTTTGAAATATTTTTGGCCCATAATACTCATCCAGATTCCTGAACAATGAATACTCCTCCAGAGAGACTTCATCAGGGGAGTCGAACCAAAAGTGTCCTGTTCAATGATACCCCAACCCCCTAAATCTTTGGGTTTTGTAATATCCTCCCATTTTTCCAAATGTATAGAAATTTTACCCAGTCCACTACTCCAGATAAACTTCGCCATATACCCTTGAATTTTATTTTTGATTTGCCTTGGAATGCAATATAGATGTGCCCAGAATATTGTAATTTGTTGTAAAACGGCCTCAGTCAATATCAGCCTGCCTCCCTGACTAAGCCACTTATTTGCCCACCTGTTGACTCGTCTCTTGTACTTCTCAAGGATCCATTCCCAATCTGCCGCTGTGTATCTCGTAGCTTTCAACTTGAAACCGAGATAGGAGAAACCCTCTTTCAAGTAGGCTGTCCGAAAGTGAAACAAACCCCGAATAAAATCCAGATTCTCCGAGGATCCCATTAAATGATTGAAACAGGATTTCTCCGTGTTAGCTTCCATTCTTGTAGCTTCACAAAAGTTCCTGAATATCAGCTCTATTTTGCTCCAACTGGATTTAATCATCATCCCAAAAAATAACACATCATCAAAAAAAAAAATTATGTGTAATGTCTCCTGTTGAAGTGATGGAAATGCCTTTAAAGTGTCCGCTGTCCGCCGCTCGTTTGATGTTAGGCTGAGTGCATCCATTACCAAAATAAACAGAAGGGGGGACAGGGCACATCCCTGCGTGAGCCCCCTACGGGGCTTAAAAAATTTCGAAGTTGAGCCATTTATGATGACTACCAGAGAAGATGTAGTGAAACATGCTGTGATCCAGTCAACCATATCAGCAGATAACCCGATCTTATGCAAAATGAGAAGTAAGAAACCCCAGTCGACCTTATCATATGCCTTAATTAGATCTACCTTCATAATACTAGCGTTGATCTTCTTTGTAACTATCAAGTGCATGGTTTCTTGCGTGATTGCAACGACATCGTGGATACTCCTGCCAAGTAGGAAGCCTATTTGCTCTGGCGAGATGAATTGTGAAAAAATTCCTTTTAGGCGATCCGCCAGCAGCTTCGAAACTATCTTGTATAGGGTGTTGCATAGGGAGATTGGCCTGTAATCCATGAAGCCCCGAGTATCCTTTTTCTTGGGTATGAGAACAATGAAGGTGGAGTTTATACCACCCCTAAATTTTCTATTATTCCTTATCTGCTCTATCATCTCCTTAATGTCCTTTAGAAAAATATCGGAGAAATGCAAAAAGAAATCCAGAGTCCATCCATCTGGACCCGGACTCTTGTCACATGGAAGAGATTTAAGGGTAGACATCACCTCTACAGTGGTAATAGGCGCCATGAGTTTGATATTTTCCGAGTCCCCGACCATCCTTCGAAACAAATCCAAAATTTTATATTGATCTTCATATTTTATCTCCTCTCTAGCACCAAAAAGGGATTTAAAATGTTTGACTACTTCTTCTTGAATGCTTTTTGTAGTATTTACGACACGCCCACTTACCTCCAAGTTCCATATTGCATTTACCTATTTACGGCCATTTGTGTAGTGATGAAAAAACTTTGTGTTATTGTCTCCTTCTTTAAGCCAAGTTGCTCTACTCTTTAGGCACCACCTCTTCTCCTGTATGAGTAATATCCTTATCTTTTTGTCTTCAAGATTCTTTAGCTATGACCAACAATTCTCCTCCTGTAATCCATTCTCTATGATTTTAATGATGATAGACGATTCTTTCTTGATCTCCATCAGCTCCCTTGGATTCTTATCCCTTTCCATCTTATCTCATTTTTTGATGCGCGATTTCAGGTTCCTAATCTTATAGGCCATTAAGGCCATCCCCGATAAACCCGCCCGGTCTGCTCCCTAACCAAATCATTAAAAGTAGGGTTCTCCAACCATGCCCCATTAAACTTAAATTGGTAACCCTTTACTCTAGCTTCAAAAAACCAACAGATCTGGAGCGGTCTATGATCAAAGATGATTCAGTCCTCCACCCTAACCCTTAGCCCCCCCATCAATGGTAACATATTTGCACTAACCAGTACTCTGTCAAGTCTCTTTGCTATGAGGGCGTTCCCTACCCAACCATTGAACTAGGTCAGTCCCTCCCTCTCAAGCGATAGATCCACCAGATTGTGAGAATGAAAAAGGGATGGTAAAAAATCTTCAAAAGGGTCCCTTCTACTCCCTGTCCCCCAAGTCTCGCCATCTCTCAGGGTGCAATTAAAATCCCCAGCCATTAAACAGTAATCCAATGCCAGGAGACCGCAAGCTTCCATTTTTGACCAAAAACCCCGCTTCTCTTTATAGAGTGCATATATATTCATTAAGTACATCCCCCACTTCAATCCCCTGAAATGGACTGATAAGAAGATGCCCCCAATGAAACTGTAAGCCCGAAAAGACACTCTAGCAGGGTTCCAAATAACAGCTAAACCGCCAGATCTTCCTTCAGCATCTGTAGCAACCACAAACCAGTCTGGGTAAAGTTTCCTACAGAAAGCTCGGGTAGTTTCAACGCTAGACATGGTTTCTTGAAAAAAAAAAATATTAGGCTTTGAAGAATACAGACAATTTTTGATAGACAATAACTTATCCCGACCCCCCATACCCCTTATGTTTAAGGTGTAAAGGATCATGGATCACCGGTTTTAGCTGGAGTCAATGCTCTAAGGACTCTATCTACAACCTGAGTGACAAAAATGTCACAAAAATTATCTTCCGGAAGGTCCCTGATGTCACCCACCCTGACAGACTTGGGCTTATCCCGTGGACGACCCTTCCTGCGTCGGATAGTAATGTTGCTAGTCTTTTCAATGCACATAGTGGGCGAGGGAGAAAGGGGATGGCTCGATTCAATGGTTAAAGGGACCATCTTAGCCGTTGAATTTTGAAAAATAAACTCTATATCGCTGCCTACGGAATTTTGTGGAGACGAGAGACCGGTCTCATCCGCCTTGAGATTAAAGGCTTTCGGACAGAAACATCTACCGACCAACAAAATCTCCTCTTCTTGGGACCCAATGAAGATAGTTTCCTTTCCAGGAATGAGGAGAGGAGTGCGGGTTACAAGAGGCGTGACAAATTTGATGGCAGAAGGATTAGAAGAGGAGTAAACCCGAGGAGGTACACAGTCATGAAAACCTAGCCCTTTGGATGGAGGAGCCTGATCCTGGCAAATCTGAGAGCTGCTAGTCAGAAAGGGAGAGGAGGGCCGAGATCGAGACTTCAAGCAGAGGTCGGGTGACAAAACCAATGACTTCCCCTTAGAATCTAATGCTAAAACAAAATTCAACAAAGAAAAAGAAATATCTCATTCTGGAGGATCATAAATATCAGAGAGGGGCTTACCCGGTAGAGAAGGCGAAAGATGTTCGATGTTATTTGATAAAGCAGCGACTGAATCAGTCCCCTTGCCCGAGGTTCATTTGAAAGGAGCTTGTAAGCCAATTGAACCCTTCAAGTAGGGGCACGTCCTCAACAGATGACCAGTTTTGCGGCATTTGTGACACCTAAAGGGTGTTTGCTAGTAGTCCACCACCTGTCTGTGGACCACGCCCTCCAATTCCAAGTCTACCTTTGTCGAAAGACCCCAGAGGCCTGCATCTCCACTAATAACCAAGCCATTCGCTTGTTGAAGGTGCCCGTGCATTTTGGGTCGAAATATCTGCATGAACCCAGAGAGTCCTCAATTGCTTGTAGAGCCTTCGGGGTCCAGTACACCAATGGTAAACCCGGAAGCTTTACCCATACAATATGACGCCTTGGAGCATTCCGGATAGGGTGAAACCCAACCTTCCATCTGTGGAGAGCCATGAAACTACGGCTAGAGATCCAAACATTGCTGTGCACCTGTTCAAGATTCTCAGTCAAGTTCATCCGTATTTTTTATCATTGAACCATATTTAATAGAAAGAACAAAAACATACTTAAATGGAATAATATTTGTCTTTAAGATAAATGACTGAAAATATTTTCATTTGTTAAATGCATAGAAACTTGTTATACAGAAGTGATGTAAAAGATATGACAGTGTTTTTCGGATTGATTACATCATCATTAGAATTTGATCCACGTTTTGAATAATGTAATATGGTTCATCTTCAGAAAATCAACAACTGCTTTCCAAATAGAAATATATAGGGTGTTCAAATTTCCATGATTTGGAAAATTGACTTTCCATTGAAACTAGGAAGGATGGTTTTGTAGACTAATAATATACCAAATTACCTGGACTCTGTTAAGCAGGAGCAGAGATGAAATCTGACGAGAAAATTGCTAATTAAAAATGATTTTCAATTTAATTTGTAAGAATTTTTTTTTTTGAAATTAAGAAAATAAATTGGTGAGTTAGTGTTTTGAAATTCCAACCCTGTCCGAGCGTCCGAATTGATCATGGGCTTGCCATGGCTGACTAAGACATAAATGGAGAAGGAAGAGTAGCAAGGATGGAGAAGATAAAAAGCAGTTCCACTTTCAACTTTCCACTGTCTGCGCATTTCTCTTTTTGCTTTTTTTTTTTAATTTTTATTTTTGGACAATGCTGGAATGTTTTGTATATGGCACGGGAAACCTTGGTTATTTTGGGTTATCTTAACTGCAGTTAAATGTTTGTGTAGATATGGACTTTTTTTCTGACTAAAAAAACAGTTTCTCTTTCAACTGTTTTGAGAAATTATTAACAAAAATTATAAAAAATTAAAATAAATATTTATTTTAAAAAATTATATTAATCAATTAAAACTAAATAAAAGATTAAAATAAATATTTATTTTTAAAAAATTAAATAAATCAATTAAAACTAAAGGCTTTTAAAATTTATATTAATCAAAAACAGAACTGGGCGGTATTGGGTGTACAGGAGAGAATTATTCATTATTCATTCTGACAATTATTCATTAGATGTGCATAGACGATAAAAGCTTGATCCCTCTCGTCTTATTTTAAAACCTTCTGTATCATAATTTTTTTTTATAATAATCTGAAAAAATGTATATTTATTTTTAAAAATTTAAAATAATCAATTTTTTTAATAACATGGAAAAATGTATATTTATTTTTGAAAATTTAAAATAATCAATCAAGAATTGCGGTTACAAGTGATCAAGCTTTTACCAAGCTACATTAATTAATTATTTTTTTTTCTTTTGGTCTCCAAAAAAACCCTCAACAACCTATCACTATTGGCATCAAATTAGAAGGGAACCCTCACCAAACTACAACTATTGGTATCAAACTAGAAGAGTTCATTGTTAGCCTAGTTTCTCTTTTCAATTAACTAAAACATTGACCATCTATAATATCCCAAAACATGTTTATTTAGAACAAACATGTTTATTTAGACGTGTGTTGTTAGTCACAATATGATATTTTTTTGGTTTTTTTGGGTTACATTGTGATATTGTTTATTGTTTGTTATATTGAAATGATATTTATTATTAGATTTTTTTTTTTTTTTTTGTTAGTTATATAGTGATGTAATTGATTATAGCTGACTAATGTACATATAATTTCCAAAACAAGATGTCTATATTAATCATGATTGATTACTATGGTTAACTTTTATTCTCTATGGTTTAATATAGTTGACTTTTTTAATTGATTAATGTACATTTAATTTCCAAAACATGTTGACTATAATTGACTATAGTTGCTTTTATTGATTATTGTTGAATTTTTATTACTATAGTTGACTTACACTAACTTTTATTAACTACAATTTACTTTTGTTTACTATGGTTGATATCCCTATTGACTTTTGTTACTACATTTGGTTTCTTTAACATTATGGTTGACTTTTGTTGATTATGGTTTACTGATGTACATATAATTTATAAAAGCATGATTCTCATCTTAACCATAGTTGACTAATATAGATAATTTTTGTTTTATATAGTTTATTATGGTTGAATTTTTTTAAACTTTGCTTAATTAGTGTACATATAATTTCCAAAACAAGATGCTCATGTTGATTGTAATTGACTATGGTTGAGCCCGCTTGACTATGGTTGACTATAGCTGACTTATTCTAACTTGTGTTTGGATTGACCTTTGTTTACTATGGTTGATACCCATGTTGGCTTTTGTGACTATAGTTGACTTCTTGAGCACTATGGTTGGCTTTTGTTCGGTGATGTACATATAATTTACAAAGCATGATTCCCATGCTCACTCTAGTTTACTTTCGTTGACTATGTTTATTTTTGTTTGACTATGGTTCACTATGGTTGACTTTCATTGACTATGACTTTGTTTGATCTATGTGCATATAGTTTCAAAATCATGATATGCATGTTGACTATTGTTGATTGTGGTTGATTAATGTACATGTAATTTCCAAAACATGATGCCTATGTGGAATATAGTTGACTATGGTTCTATTTTTTTTTAAAATTCATGTCCATATTGACGCTATGGTTGATTATATATATAATTTCCAAAACATGATGCCCATATTGACTATAATTGAGCCTGGTTTATTTTATTAACTATGATTAATTAAATTCATATAACCTACTAATTCAATATACAACCAACCTAGATCCATATTAACTCTGGATCTAGAGAGATCAAATCTCTGTACCTGGAAACCTCTTTTTTGAGTGCAAAATTAATCATATCGATAAATATTGTTTACAACTTTAATGATTAAAAATGATGAAATAAATTTTTTAATGTAAAGTGACAGTGTAATAGTGTTGAATGATAGAAGATGTGAATAATAAGAATGTAGTCAATTACAAATATTATTCATTGTGATCACTGTCAAACTATTTTCTTCTACTATTCTTATTGTCACCCTTGTTAGTTTTGTCATCTTTTCATATCAATTATAAGAAAAGGACACTTGAAATTGTACACCATTTAAATCTTTAGCTCGAGTTGTCATAGTAAAATTCAAACCTTGTCTCTCGCTCTCCAATATTAATAGGTTGAATTACTATAACACAAAAATACAGGTACATTGCCAATAATTTTTTTGTGCTTACAGTGAAATCAATGCCCGTTGTTAATCCAATCACTTTAAAATTTAATGTACCATCATACATTGAATTAAATCAAATAAAAAATCAACATCTACATTGAAATCAATGCATCTAATGCAAAGAATAAAATAAGATTAGAAAACAACATCTACATTGAAATCAATCCATCTAATGCAAGCAATCAAATAGGATTAGAAATCAACATATACACTCAAATCAATGCATCTAGTGCAAGTAAGAAAATAGGATTAGAAACCAACATCTACACTGAAATCAATGCATCTAGTGCAAGTAATCAAATAAGATTATAAATCACCATCTACACTGAAATCAATGCATTTTGTGAAAACAATCAAATAGGATTAGAAATCATCTACATTGAAATTAATGCATCTAGTGCAAGTAATCAAATATCATTAGAAATCAACATCTACACTAAAATCAATGCATCTAGTACAAGCAATCAAATAGGATTAGAAATCACCATATACACTAAATTCAATGAATCTAGTGCAATAAATCTTATCCCTGCCCCACCACCCCCACCCCCCATATATATCCAGATCTCCCTCCATCTCTCCTTCTTTGTCTCTCTATCTCACCCCAAAAAATATAGACGCTCTCTCACTCCATATATATCAATCAATTTGTCCCTTCCTCCCTCCCTCTCTCCATCTCTCACTTTTTCCCTCTTTTCACCTTCCATCTATATCTCTATCTCCCTTTTTCTCTCTATATCACATCGAAAACTTAAACTCTCTTTCTCCAATCTATCTATCTATCACTCCCTCCTTCTCTCCCTTTCCCTTGCTTCTATCTCTCTTATCTCCTCCTATTCTCTCTCCCTCTCTGTCCATATTCCTTATCACTCACTCTCCCTCTCCACCTTTCTTCTTACCTCCCTCTCTCTCACCCTCCAATTCCATATATCTGCCCTTCTCTCCATCTCTCCTTCTTTGTCTCTTTATCTCACCCCAAACATACCCACTCTCTCTCTATCTCTCCCTTGTCACTCTCTCTCTCTCTCCACTTCTCACTCTATATGTCTTTCTTATTCCCTCCCTCTCTCCCCCTCCAACTCCATCTCTCTATCACTACCTCTCTCCTCCTATCTCCCTCCCTCTCTCCTCCTCTCTCTCAAGTCCTCTCACTCCCTCTCTCTCCTACCTCCCTCTCTCTTCCCCAACCTCTCTCTCTCTCTCTCTCTCTCTCTCTCTCTCTCTCTCTCTTCCATCCAATCCTCTCACTTCCCCCATTACTCTCTTCCTCTCTTTCAAGTCATCTCTCTCGTCCTTCCTCTCTCTCCCTTTATTTTTCACTCCCTCTATATTCCCCTATCACGCACTCTCTCTCTCTCTCTCTTCCATCCAATCCTCGCTCTCTCTCTCTTTATCTTTGCCCTTAAATGATTTTTTTTCCACATCACACTCTCTCTCTCTCTCCAAATATGTTACTATATCTCTCCCTTTCTCCTTCTCTCCCCCTTCTCTCAATCTCTCTTTCTTTGTCTCTTTATCTCACCCCTAAATATATTGTCTCTCTCTCTCTCTCCATATCTCCCTTGTCACTCCCTCTATCTCTCTACACTTGTCACTCTCTATGTATTTATTCTTCCCTCCCTCTCCCCCCTTGCAACTCCATCTCTCTGTACCTCACTCTCTCCTCCTCTCTCTCATCCTTCCTCTCTCTCCCTTTATCTCCTACCTAACTCTCTCTTCCCCATCTCTCTCTCTCTCTCTTTCCCTCTCCCTCTCTCTTCCCTCCAATCCTCTCACTATCTCCCTCCCTATCTCCCACCTCCATTTTATGTCTCTCTCTCTCTCACTCTTCATTCCTCCTCTCCTCTCTCCTTTAGTTTATCTCCATCTTTCCCTTGTCACTCTCCTTATCTCTCAACCTCGATCTCTCTATGTCTTTGTTCTTCCCTCCCATATATATGTAGAGTTAATATATATCATGTTATATTAATATATATTATAATATAATAAATTTAATATTTTATTAATCCAAAGTTATTAAATTTAATAATATTAATATTATAATTTATTAGTATGAATATTAGATTTAATAATAATAATACTAATAATCTTTCAATATTAATATTAGGGTTAATAGTGTTTTTTTGCATGGTATTAATAATAATTTCGACCATGGTATTTGGCCATAGGCTTCACCTAAATAAAACATATTTTTTGAGTGTTCGTGAATATAAAGAGGTTTGTGGAGTAAATATAAAAAGAGGTTTTATTTATTTACCATACCTCTTTTGTTTACCATTGTATTTGGCCCATATGCTTGGTATATAATTAGATGTTTATTTCTAATCATATTTGATATATTTTTATTCATTTATCATACATCTTTTATATTTATTTATTTACTATACTCTTATATATATATGGTATTTGGGCCATGGTGTTAAGAATAAATTTTCCCATGGAATTTGGCCCATGGTATTAATAATAATTTTTCCCATGGCATTTAGTCCATAGGCTTCACCTAAATAAAACCTTTTTTTTTGAGTTTTTGTAAATATAAAAATGCCTATGGAGTAAATACACAAAAATGTTTTATTTATTTGCCATACTTCTAGTTTATTTATATTTATATTTATTTATCATAACGTAGAGGTTTTATTTATTTACCATACCTATGGTTTATTTATTTACCATACCTCTTTTTTTAACTATTCGTAAACCTCTTCGTATTTTAAATTTATATTGTATTTATAAATAATAATAATTTGATTCATTTTTAAATAGGACCGACATTCATTAAAAATTTTAAATGTTGAATGTGGGCTGTTAAAAAACATAAATTAAAAAATAAAATTTAAAATGTATATATATTTTTGAGAATGCCTTTTCGATAAATCACATCAATAATTTTTGGTGGACATTGCTATATACTTTGTTTCTATAAATTCTAATACAATTTTCATTTATAAATGAGATTTTTTTTTAATAATATTATATTTAAATTAAATAAAAATAAATATTTATAATAACCATTTCACATTAAATATAAATATAATATTGAGTATTTTTATAATGATGGAATATTTATGATTAATATATAACCAACCTAGATCCATCTTAACTCCTGATCTACCAAGAGTTGATAGGGATCTCTTTTCACCAGAGTTAAAATGGTCTAAGCTGGTTTAACTATTAATTATAAATATATATATAAATATTATTTTTATTATTTTTATATTTATTTTACTTTGAGAGAGTCAAAATTTGAAACATTACAATATCTCTAGCATAGTGGGATTAAATGTTTACATAGGAGTTAAGTTATTTATAAACCTCAAATATAATTTTTTTCTAACAAAAAGTAGATTGGGTGAAATGAGATCTTGGATATAATATAGTATTATACTATTATATTTTACCCAATATTTATTACTACTCTCACCGAGTAAAAAGTGGTCATTGGTGGGGAATCACTAATTAAAATGTAATATTATTACATTTTACCTAATATGTCCAATCACCTCCCAACTTAGATATTACATTTTACTCAATATTTCCCCTAGCCTGTGCTAATTTAAAGAATATTACTATAAAAAGTAGACGAGTTGAGGAGAAATATTGGGTAAAATATAATATTATAGTATTAGATAAAATGTAATAATTACATTTTATCTAATATTTCTCCCAACCCCTCTCCTCATCCCAACATAGTTTCATAGTTAAGCCTATTAATTTCTAAACTTACCATCCTAGATATATCAGAGTTATATTTCTATAACACATTATTACACATAAACTAAGAGAATATATTACATATATTATATTAAAGTGATTATCAAATAAGTCATTAGAACGAAGAAGAAATTATTGTTTTGTACTTTGTGCAATCATGTTCAACCTTACACTTTTATTTTGTTATTTTAATTTTATTTTCGTTAAAATGTTTACAAATCTCTACCATAATTTTTTTTCTTTTACGAGTCAAAATGTTTACATTAAAATTACACATCTCTAGCATTTTGGCCAGAGAACACCTCTCAACCCAATAAAAAATAAGTAATTTTATTAAAAAAATAAAAATATTATATTATATTTTAAAACATTATATTCAAAATCTAGAGTTGGCCAACATTAAATTAACTATTTTACTTTAATTATTTCACTTTTCCTCGCAAAGAAAATTTCATTTTGCATTGTTCTATGAAACCAAATCCACTTTGCTTTACATAAAACCCATATTGAATTTATATTTTGTTTATACATGATAATTATATAGATTTTTAATTATGGCTGAAATTGACATCAGATTAAAGTTTTTTAAATATTAAATGTTAAACATTTATCCTTGACATTTATCCCATACGGGCCTGTCAACACAATAATTAGTTTTGTGGACTCTAAGTCAAAGCTGACCTAATATTTAAAGACTCTAAATATGATAATATTACTAGTACATAACACTATATATTATGTATAAATATTAAATAATTTTATTTTTATTTAATTTATATGAATACTTTTTTAATTTCTTTTATAAATTAATATTAAATATTTATTTTAATTTTTAAAATTAAAAATTTCAATGATATATATATATATATATATATCACTTTGTTAAAGTTAACCTTTATACTTAAGAGGTGTTTATGGTGGATAAGGGTAGGGTTTCACAATGAAATAATTATGGTGCATTGAATAGGTTGTTGAAGGACCTTGAGCCTTGTTTATCTTCCCATCCCTTTCGTGAACCTCTACTTCACATCATTCACTCACATCTCGAATGTACAAGGAAGTTGTAGATTATTTTGATGACATGTTTGAAAACCTCCAAATCTAGTGTGCTCCACCCCTAATTTCCTTAGACCTAGAAATGTCAAAGAAATCATTTTTGGATAGGATTTTTCTACCTCCTCGTACAATTGATCTAATAGCAATAGGGGAACATGACAACAAATATTGTCCTCACCTGCTACCACTCATTATATCATGATGCGTGTAGGTATACTCCATCTAAATCCTTAGGTATATGTCAACATCACCATGTCCCTCCCTCCTTGTAGTGAATGCACGCCTTTGGAGACCCTTTCTCTTATTTTTCCGCTCCATTCCTTTGTTTGCCCAAGTTGCTCACTTTGTCCTCCATCCTTCCCAGATAACTTTCTAAGCCAGCCATCTCACTATCCACCTTCTAGTTTTCATATTGGTGTTTTATCTTTGGAAATGTTTAGTGGAGGTGGTCAAAACCCTAGGTCTTTAGTTTCCCCGCTGATCTAGGGGATTTAAAAAATTCTCATGAATCAAAGTGTTTAAATTTTCTCGAAAATAGTTCCAAGTTGTAGTGCTCATGGTACAAATTCCAACAATTCTTGAATCAATTCAATCTGACATCGTGTGAGCAAGTTATCATGTTTTGAAGTTTTGGGAAAACATGCAAAAAGATAAAGTTGCAGTTTGAATGTGGAGGTGTACGGATTTCCACGTTGTAGCATACAAAATTGACATGACAATACAGACTTGTCCAAGTTAGGCCAATATGCCAATTAATAACAGACTCATGGACCAATCATGTGGTGCAAAATTAATGGGTAGAAGGTATTGTAGGTCGGCCAATCGCAAAGTGACATGTGGTCCAATCCTAGGGTGCTACATGGAAATTTGGATGAGGCCAAATTTTGGTTCAACAGACTGAACAACCTCCAACGGAATCAACCACATGACCTCTTTCCAAAGAAAGAAACACATTATCGTTACATAAAATGTGAGACTTAATAAAAATAGTCAGTGCATTGTATTTATAGTTTACTGAATTGGTAGTTGGTGGAGAGGGCTAGGCTAGCCAACATGCCTAACAAACCCAACCCTAGTTTTATGGGCCTTTATATGACCAACACCAAACAAAGGTGAGGGCATCGGGTGAGGCCCTGACCCTTGATTCCATTATGTGATACAACCAATGCAGAGGTGAAGGGTGGGTACGTGGCCTTCGACCCATGGTTATGTGATATAGTAGGAGATTAGCAGGGCTAGGGTGCCTGGAACATCACCCATGCCCATGGCCCATGTCCATATGGTTACCATAGAACCATTGACATGCATCATGGGGTGTGGGCCAATGACTAATTAAAAAAAATAAATTAATATATATGCAACAAACCCGCCAATACAACCCACTTTGCCCGATCGAACTAGGGACATATGGGTTCCGAATATAACATGTCATCATTGGTACAAAGGCCCACTTCATTTAAAAATTAATAGGTTTAAGGGCTATTGAAGAGTAGTTTAGTAGACAATTTGGTCAAGAGGGAATATTTCACTCAATTTTGAGCCTTTTTTAGTGCAACAAGAGCCTGTGACAGGGGTTTTTGAGAATTCTAGATAGCTTGGGAGTGTTATTTCTACAATTTGATGCTTGTATTTTGATTTAATGAGAATTTTAGCATCTTAATAAAGTAGTCACCATTGGAAGCTAGAATCAGAGACGTAGCCTAGGATGGGTGAACTCCGTTATCAATTTTCACTTGTCATACGCTGCATTTTTGTACTCTTTTTACTATAAAATTTATGCAAATTAACTTATGTTTGTGTACTTTTGCGAATTTGTTCTATTTCCTAAAAGGACATAAAATAACCTACAAATTGATCAATGAAACTTCCACTTTTATTTTTGAATAAATTTGGTATTAGAGCATGGTTTTTGTGAATGTCTAATAGAATTTACAAGGTTTTTGAATGCTTACAAGGTCTAGATTGAGAGGAGGAGGATCACTTGAAGAACCTAACCCTCAAATTGGATCAATAAGACCACATACTCCACAAGTCATGGTTCATGAAGGACACAGACAAGAATTGATGTCTGAGGATGAAATAGCTTTCATAAAATATTTCTTTGATATGACTGAAAAGGTGAATGTGTTATATAATGAAAGAACAACACGGTTGTAAGGAGGAAGTTCTAATCAACCGAAAGGTGATGGTGGTTATGAGAGAAAGCCTCCTCCTCCTCCTTCACCTCCTACTTCACCTCCTTCTTCACATATACCATCTCCTCCATCATCTCCAACAGGACATGTTAAGTCTCCTTTCCTTAAGCTTGATGTCAAGTTTGAATTGCCAATATATGATGGAGAATTAAATGCTAAAATTTGGATAATTGGTTTCTTCAAATTGAAGATTATTACAGGATCTAAAATATTGATTATGATGTCACAAATATCCAACTTTATTCTCTTCATTTGGTAGATGCAAGCCTTATCTGGTGGGAGGCCATAACTCAAGAATATTTGAAAAAAATTGGTAAAATTATCTCTTCTTGGAATGATTTTATAAATTCATTAAGGAAGACACTTTATCCATTATCTTACATGAAAAAAGCAATAATGGATTGGAAAAATTTTAGACAAGATAAACGATAGAGTGTCCAAAGTTACACTCAATAATTTAGAAAGAGAGCCTTAATCTTGGGTGTTGATTTGACCTCACAAGATACTCCTCTTAAATATATAGGTGGATTGCATAGTTATTTGAGACATACTATACTTATGTTTAATCCCACCAATCTAGATGAAGTATGTGTTCAGACTACTCATTAGAATCAAGAGCCAAGGATGTTCCTTAAGAGTCCAGCAAGAAAGCATTTAAATATGGAGACAAAGGGAAAGGAAAAGCTAAAGGCAAAGGCAAGAAGTGTGCTACAATCAAGAAAGAGGGAGAAAAAAGGCAAGAAGAGTGCTACAATAAAGAAAGAGGGAGAAAAAATTACTTGCAAAGATTATTCAAAAGATGGCCATGAGCATAAGACCATTGTTGGAAATTACAACTAGAATTGAGACCAAAGAAGTTCAATACAAGGGGAAACAAAAGATTGTTTCTACAACTCAACAAGATCTAGGATTTGATTCGGGTGATGAAACTAAAATCATAGCCATGGGAATGATTAAAGGAATATATTCTAACGCAACTACGATTTTTTCAAGTAAGTATATTGAATCTCAAAATGATAAATAAAGATGTGAGATTTTTCATATCAGGGTCATTATAAAGCATACAAAGTTTGATACGCTATTTTATAGTGGATCTCAAGTCAATCGTATTTCTAAGGAAATTGTCAAGAAACTTAATTTACAGACAACACATCATGCAAAACCTTACCCTTTGGGTTAGTTATGTGATGATGCCAAATTGAAAGTGACTAGAAAATATAAACTCAAATTCACCATCACTGCTAATTTGATAGATGAGGTTGAGCTTGATGTTGTACCACTTGACTTTTGTGTTATTTTCTTAGGGAGTCCATATTTATATGACTGAAAATCCATATTTTATCATCAAGAGAAAAAGTATCATCTTTTTAAATATGGAATAATATATGTTGTTAGAGAACATTGCAAGAAGCTGAACTTATCTCTTGTTAGTGCGGGACAAATGAAAAGGCTAGTGCGGGACAAATGAAAAGGCTTGTGAATGCTAGTAATAATTTTGTTTTGTTGATGATAAAAGCTAAAGATACTATTGAATCTAAATTTTTCTAAGGATGTGATTCTAAACTCAAGCATGAATTGGTTGAATTTTTTAATACTTATGACAAGATTTTTAAGGAACCTGAAGAGTTACCTACAAAAAGAGGAATCCAACAGGAGATACAATTGCAACAGGGTGCACTACTTCTGAATATTGGCATGTATATAATGCTAGTCTTGGAGAATGCAGAGATCAAGAAGAAAATAAAAGAGTTTCTTGAAAAGGGGGTCATTATACCTAGTATATATCCTTGTGGGTCTCGTATTGTTTTGGTTCCAAAGAAAGATGGTACATGGTGCATGTGTGTGGGTTTCTAAGCTTTGAACAAGATCGCAGTAGAGAATCATTATCCTCTTCCTTGCATTGATGATTTTCTATATCAATTAAAGGATGTTGTTTATTTTACTAAGTTATACTTGAGAACATATTATCATCAGATAAGGATGGTTGAAGATGATATTTGGAAAAATTATTTTAAGACAAAATAAGTATTATTTGAATAGTTAGTAATTCCATTTGGTATTTGTAATGCACCTACCACATTCATGAGAGTTATGAATGATGTATTGCGATCATTCCTTGATGATTTTTTCATATTCTACTTATATTATATCTTGATATTTAGTAAGAGTTGTGAAGATCATGTTAAACATGTAAAGCAAGTTCTAGATGTCTTGAAAAAGGAAAAGTTGTATTTGAATATGTTTAAATGTGAATTTGAGAAAACCTCTTTGGTTTAATTAGGTAATATTGTAGGAGCTGGTGAATTTAAGATTGATCCCTCCAAAGTTGAACTCATTGTGAATTGGCCTAAAACCAATAATATAATAGAAGTTAGGAGCTTTTTGGGAGCAACCCAATATTAGAGAAAGTTGATTGCTAACTCCCCATTTATTGCAACACCATTACATGCTTTGACAATTGTGAAGTAGGTATTTTAGTGGGGATGCAACCAACAGAGAGCCTTCGACGCTTTGAAAGATAAAATCAATACAACACCAATTCTAACACTTATAGATCTCAGGCAACCATTTAAATTCAAACAGGTGCAAGAGAATATGCTATGGGAGCCATATTTATGCAACATGGTAAGCTGATATGTTATCATTCTGATACCTTTTCCATTGCAGTAATTAACTATTCAACTTATGATAAAGAGTTGTACTCTTTGGTACAAAGTGTGAAGAAGTGGAAGCATTATTTGATGTGTAAAGAAATGATTATTCATACCAAACATCAGCCTTTGCAATATCTTCAATCACAAACCAAGCTACAAAAAGATAGACATTTCAGGGATGGGATTTTTGCAACAATTTCATTTGGTCATCAGGTATAAGAAAGGTTGCATATATGTTGTCAAGGCCTATAGTTAATTCGTTTATCATTTTTAAGCATAACTCTGTCATGCATGCAAGTTATATAAAAAATACACTCAAGATGAAGTTTTTAAATATGTTTATACAACTTTGATTCAAGGCAATCATCTTGAAGAATTGGATTATCATGTTCTGAAAAAGTTTTTGTATCATCTTGGAAAGTTGTGTATTCTAGAGGGTGAAAGAGCTAATGTCATAAGGGAAGTCCATACTTCTCTTATTTTTGGTGACTTTGGTGTAGGAAAAGCAGTTGCTCAACTACAAAGGTATTGTTATTGCCCTCATATGAATACAATTGTGGCAAGTTATGTAAGAGGATGTTCTATGTGCACTACTAGCAGGCCAAGAAATAGGAAATTGGGTTTGTACACTCCACTTTCTATCCCTTATCATCCTTGAGAAAGTGTTTCTATGGATTTTATATGGATGCTACCTATGTCTAGAAAAGGGCATGATTATTTATATGTTGTAGTGGATAGATTTAGCAAATTGTGTGTGTTGATGCCTTGTAAAAAACATGTTATAGTTAAACAAATTTAAAAAAATTTCTTCCGAAATGTATGGGTTCACTTTGGGTTACCCACTTCTATTGTTTTTTATCCAGATTTTCTATTTATTGAGAAGTGTTGGTCAAGTTCATGGGAACTCATGGACACAAAGTTAAAGAAGAGCACAACATTTCCATCCAAAATTGATGGTCAGATAAAGGTAGTGAATAGGATAATAATGCATCTCCTTGAGGTTGTTGTGGTAAGCATCCTAAAATTTTGGATTAGCATTTACATTACATCCATCATGCCTATAATTGTGCCAAGCATTCATCTACACAAGTATCTTCATTTGAAGCTTGTTTGGATTATTTTCCAGAGTCCCCTTTGGACTTTATATTTAGAAAATATATTGCAATAGATTAACATAGTGATGTGGACAAAGCCAAGAATTTCATTGAAAAATTCCAATTAGTGCATCAAAGTGTATAAGAACAACTGGAGAAAGGCCAAACCAATTACAAAGCAAGGCATGATAAGCAACAAGTTGATCATGATTTCCAAGTGGGAGATCAAGTTTGGTTATACATCAACAAGGAAATATTCCAAGGTGAAGATAAAAGGTTCAAACCAATCAGATATGGACCTTTCAATATTTTAGAAAATATTGGTAATAATGTTTTCCAATCACATTTTCCAACTTATATGAAAATTTAATTTTTTGTGAATATGGAAAAATTGAGATTGTATGAGCCTCCTATTATCGTTGATCAAGAGGAGAATGTTTAGATTCCATCTATAGAATATTTTTCTCCTAGATACTTGAATGAGTTGCAGAAAGAAACTATTCTTTAAAAATAATAAGGACTTTAGGAAGAGGCAATGTGGAGTATCTTCATGTGGGGCTCAAAGGTACTAATCCAAGTAAAGAAAGTTGGATGGAGATCGAGAAAGAGAGGGAGTTGTACCCTCACTTACTTGTTGAGTAAAAGTAGAGTTTTGGTGGTCCAAAAGCTTCCAGTCGGTAGGAGTGATGTAGGGGATTTGAAAAAGAACTACTAAAAAGCATCAAGGGGTGTAGTCTAATGACCAATGTATATATATATATATATATATATCCAATGAACCCGCCAATACTACCGACTCCACCGGATCGAACCTGGGACCTTCATGTTCCCAATACAATGCGCCAATGTTGGGCCAAAGGCTCATTTTTTTGAAAAATTAATAGAGCTGAGAGATATTGTAGAGTATTTTAGTAGAAAATTTGGTCAAAGGGAATATTTTTCTCAATATTTTTTAGTGCAACAAGAGCCTAGACAAGGGATTTTGAGAATTTTGGACAACATGGGAGTGTTATTTCCGCAAGTTGAAGATTTTATTTTTATTTAATGATCACTTGATAATTTTAATAGAGCGTTCACCATTGGAAGCTAGACCTGGAGACATAGCCCAAGATGGGTGAACTCCATTATCAATTCGCACTTGTCTTGTGTTGCATTTTTGTCCTATTTTTATTGTAATTTTTTTTCAAATTAACTTATTTTTGTGCACTTTTTCAATTTCGATTTGTTTCCTAAAATGACGTAAACAAACTTGTAAATTGATCAGTAAAACCTTCACTTTTATTTTTGGATCAACCACATCTACTTGTTTGAAAAAAACCCGAAGTCTCAGAAAAAATGTGTTAAGCGTAAAGTATATGAGTTTACCCTAGTACTTGGAAAGGATATTTAGCTGAACGAAATTATTGAGATGGAAATGGAAGAGGTGCCAAGGTCACTTTTTGAGTATATGGATAACAATGGTGGTTCTCTGGCAATAGATGGAACAAAGTTTGGGCCCCTTCTGGGATACCCCCCCCCCCAAATTTTAATTTTATCAAAGGGATGGATGAGATGGCTAACCAGGGAGGAGACAAATGTACAAAATATCCTGGAAGGTTGATGGTTTTGGGACTCATAGGCCCTCTATTTGAAAATCTAGATTGTAGATTTTGATGCTAGGTTAGAATATCTCATTATGCTTATTTGGGTATGGCTTCCTAGACTCCCTCCTATATTCTAGTCGGAAAACATCTGTAAAGAAATTGATAATAACAGTTGGCTTTACTATGATGTAGATTCCTCTTATCAAACCATTGGTTAATGGGAATGGAAATAATTATGGTGGGTTCGAATCTGAAAAAGGGGATAACTACCTCCATCTCAATTATTTTTGGTTCCCTCAAATTCCAACAGAGCCTGGACTATGGGGGGTACCCTACAAATGTGCTTTTTTCCATGCACATAGTCACCTTAGTAAGGATTTTGAAATAAACAAAAGTTCAAAAAATTGGGTAAGAAAGGATCATTTGTTCTCAGTCTCTCCTCCAACATCACAAGTCGAGGCCAATCATCCTTCCTCTCCTTTAACAAAAAGAACACCAACATACATGGAAAGAGAATATCTCATGCCTCTAGGTTTATCACATGGCCCAACGGACCCACATTTCTCATCCCTAGTTGATCATGGAACTAAAGCTACTTTTTATATGGATGGTATTTCTTTCAAAAGCTACAATTTTGGTTATGGAGTCTCCTTTTCTTTTTTGTTCTAATTCTAAATGCATATCTCCTAGCCCCATGGATTCTAACCCCTTTCCCCATGTTCCCTACCCTCTAATCAACTTTGATCGAGAGCCCCCTATCCTCCCACTAACCTCTCCCTTCACACAACATCTTCCATTCCCCCTGTTTCTCCCCTTGCTTTTGGTTTTCCCCTACCTCCTTCGCGATTGTCCCTTCCCCATATCTCCCCTCCCATCCTCCTCAGCATAATACTACCTCCTCTATATTCTCCCTCTTGTCCATCTACTTTGATTCAATGAATAAGATGAAACTGGCTCTAGAGAATGTGATGAATTCAACCTCTTAAAATCAACTATCTTGGATCCTTCAACATGATCAATTCAATTTTTGCAATGTGATTAACCCATCCTTGGGAAAAATAAGAATTTTTTCTTTTAAAATAGCTTCTGTGACCATGATATCAACTTTTAATTCAAGAGTTAGCTAAGGAGTATCTTTCAACTATGAAACTGAGAATCTAAATCTAGGGTGTGTATCCCAATATCAAAGGTGGTATAAATCAGGGTTTCCCCTTTTTTACTTGGAAACTCCTAGATCTCCTTAATAATGTCTCAATAAATATTCCATATACCCCTCCAAGATCCTCCCATTATACAATAATTCTGTCCTACAAATACCATGGGAAATAACAAGAGTGAATTTTTACCCCTTTTATTAATTATTATTCTTTTTTATTTGATGGTACCTTATTATTCCTATCATTAGCCTATGGGATCTAGATAGGGTAAGACTAACAATGTCTTTGTACTCCTCCACTACCTTGTCCATTTTTTGTTGTGTGGAGGAGCCTTATCTGGAGGTCGTGGCCACAATCTTCTTCTTGCCCTGAGGGCGGATCACAAGGAAAAAAAATTTCCTAGTTTTGGAAATGAGCTTACATTATTGTTTTGTAGTAACCAAAGAGATAGCAGCAGGCAGTGGTACCTCTGGTATCCTATACAATTTATTGCCAAAAGTAACAATAACAACACGAGGACTGGACTCATACATAGCATGTCACTTCCACAAGTATGGTTGGCCTAATAAAACATCACAAACATCAAGAGGAGAAATGTCACATAATACCTCGTCGGTGAAGTGCTTGATGCTGTAGGGATGGCGATAGTGTTGGTTGATGCGGAGAGCCCGTCCTTCATGAAGCCACCCGATGGTGTACGGATGTGGGTGTGATGTGTTTGGAAGCCAAAGCGCTTCACAACCTCTGCTGAAATGAGGTTCTTTTGGCTCCCATTGTCGATAATGAGCTATAGTGGGGAACCCTTTACCCACATCTGGGAGTGAAAGAGATGCTCTTACTCCTCTGGATCTTCTGGTTCTTCCTTTTGGATCTTCATGGTGGCAACAGTGGTGTTGGGGTCTGCATCGATAATATTCTTCCCTTTTTCATTCCCCTTCTCGGGTTCTGATTCATGGTTGGAGCATGAATATGATTTAGAAGCCTTTCATCTCAGCCACCAGTGACTGCTTGGCCTGACATTCACTTGTGTTGTGAGTGGATCTCTTATGGAACTCACACCACATTCCCATGTCCTTCGACTTTGCAGTGTTATTATTTGCTTACGGCTTTGGTAGGTTGTCTTGGGCCACCATGAATTGGCTTTGTCCTTTGTTCTGCGGTTTGGGGGCACCTTTATCTTGCTTTTGATTCGCAGATCCAAAGTCTCACTTCTTTTGTTTGAATTTTTTCTCAATATTGGCAACATACTGGTATGTCGTACCAAGCGAGGAGATTTCGAGGAATTCCAATTCCTCCTGAATGTATCTGTGTAGAAAACTGTGGTACTTCAACACCAAATGTTTCTCTGAATCTTTGATACCAAACTTTGTGCACAGGGTATGGAACATATTCGTTTTCTCATGCACATCTTGATCCCTTTGCTGCCGTAGCATAGTCCATTGTATCTACTTGTCCTCATAGCTCCCCACGGGATTATGATTTTCCTTGATGACTTCTCGGAAAGAATTCCAAGTGGGTACAGTCGAGAACAGAGAGGGTTCCCCCTCATCATTTTTCTCACAGTAGGTTTCACACTAGAACTTGACATGGGGAGCGACTTTAAGGAGTGTAAAAATAATCTTCTCCTGGTCGAAAAAGTCGCTAACCAAGAAATATCCTTCTAATATATTCAACCATCTATCTATGACATTTGCATCTATTTGGCCATCAAATATGAGAGTGTCAAAGTTTATTTGTACCTTAAAAGGGGTTGCACCTCTAGAGTGGCTGTTGGATGCAGATGTGCCGCCAGTGGGCATTCGTTGAAGGATCTGGGGAAAGTTATCCATCATCGCATTTCTTTGTTTTTTGAGGGCCTCCTCAAGCAATATTTTGATGGGAGATCCTGCTCCCTTGTCTTTATTTTCGTCCCCCATGGGCAGTTGTCGGGGTTTGTAACATTGATCTTGCAAAGGTTCAACCAGATTGAGCCCTAACTCCTTATACCTCAACCTCGTTGGGGACATGCAAAGAAGGATAGAGAAAGAGAAGACCCCTCTGATACCATTGATCCAAATTTATGAAGGAACACAAAAGAAATCAAAGATGCAGTGTAAATAACACTTCATTTCATTAATATCAAAAAACTGATTATTTTTTATAGACAACATGGAAATAAACTAGCTAGGGTGCTGGTAGCTTATCTCTGAGCATAGATGTGGCGGCTACAAGCCTCTAAAATTTGTGTTACAATGAGGCTTGAAGGCCTATATATTATTTAGGAACAATGGAAACCCCTAAACATCCAACAACCTAACCCTCAGAGATGAAACGCCAGACTATGGGTCCCATCGAGGTAAATTGGTACATGAATTTCACAAGGTTGTAGCTTTGCCATACTATCTTCGTTTGATGCACATGATACATCACTAGAAATATCAATCTGAGGACTATAACCAATGACAAAAAATATCGAGTCTAGAAGACTCATATTTTCTATAGGTTTCATGCCCAAAAAATGTCGTTTAGGGCATCAAAATGGCTCCAAAAGTTCAGGGCCTGAAAAACTACCAAAAATAGTAAATTGTGCTACCATTAAGGATATTGAGAAACTGAAAGAAGCAATGGTGGGGTCCAAGTGGAATAGGCGGCCACTAATAGGTGGGTGGCCACCAATACCCACCCGGATCATTATATTCCTAGGGTTTATTATTCATCATAGGGTTTAATGTTATTGCCTTGGGTTTATAATCCTTTTGGTTCTTAATATTAATCCCTTGGGTATAAAATTGTTCTTGTCGGTTTATAATCCATTGAGTTTATATCATTAATCCCTTAGGTTTATTAATTGCTTGGATTTATAGTATTAATCTCTAGGTTTATAATTTAATCTTAAGGTCTATAATATTTATCTTATGGCTTATATTCCTAGGGTTTAATATTAATCCTATGGTTTAATGTTATTGTCATGGTTTTATAATCCCTCATATTTTTAATATTAATCCAATGGTTTTATTAATTCCTTACGTTTATAATATTGATCCTAGGGTTTCTAATATTAATCATAGAGTTTAATATTAAGTCTATGGTTTATAATATTAATTTTAGGGTTTAATATTAATCCCTTTAGTTTATAATCCCTTGGGTTTATAATATAAATTCCTTTGGTTTATTAATCTGAGGGTTTATGTTCCTATGATTTAATATTAATCTTAGGGTTTAATATTATTCCCTTGGTTTTTAAATATTAATCCCTTGGATTTATTAATCACTTGGGTTTATAATGTTAATATTAATGTTTATAATATTAATATTAGCGTTTAATGTTTATTTTAGGGATTATAATAATTACCTTAGTGTTTATATCCCTTGGGGTTTATAATATTAATTTGTTGTGTTTAATATTATTCATGTGGGTTTATAATTCCTTGGGTTTATTAGTTCCTTGCGCTTATGATAACAATCCCTTCAGTTTATTAATCTAAGGGCTCATATTTGTAGGGTATAATATTATTCATAAGGTTATAATATTAATCCTACGATTTAATTAAAATCCCTTGGGTTTATAACCCATTAGATTTACAATACGAATTCCTTTGGTTTATAATATTTATACCTTGAGTTTTAAATATTAACCCCTCAGGCTTTTAATATTAGTCCCATGGGTTTATTAATCCCTTGGGATTCTAATATTAATAATTATTTTGATTTATTAGTCTCTTGGGTTTTTAATATGTTTGGTTTTTAATATGAATAATCACATGGGTTTATAATATTCATCCCTCGGGTTTATAATATCAACCCATTTAGTTTATAATATTTTTCCCTTTATGAACAATATAATCACTAGGGTTTGTATTGTGTTGATTTTATACTAAGGGTTTATAATGTTAGTCCCTTGGATTTATTTATTGCTTGGTTTTATAATATTGATAATCCAATGGGTTTATTAATACTCTAGGTTTATTAATGGTATTAAAAATTGTGGATTTAGTAGATCCTTCAAATTTTAGGGTTTATTTAAAACATTAATAATATTAATAATAAATGTGGGTTTTAATTTCTAGGGTTTATAATATTGATCCCTTGGGTTTGTAATATTAATCTCTTGGGTGGATGGAAAATTAGCAGTTGTTGGGTCCCTGCCCTTTCTTTTTATAATTTTTATTTCATATTTTTGATTCATTCATTTATTTATGGAGGTATCAATTTTTATTCTATTATTATTATTATTATTAATTTATTTGAACCTTGAGTTTTTAATTTTTTTTTTTCACTTTTTGGTCTCCTTTGATTTCTCCCTCTTTGGTTAGTTGTTTATTCTCTTTCTCATTTTTTTCTCTTAATTCTTTGTTAGTTAATTTTGACCCTTTGGTTGATTCCCTTTCTATTTTTTTTTAATTTAATTTAATTTATTCTAATTTTTTGTATTTTTATTATTAACCATTTTAATTTGAAAATTTATAATATTTATAATAAATATTATGTTGAAATCAACAATTATTTTTATGTGTAAATAATTTTTTTATTATAATTCCAAAATTTTATAATATCTCCATATATATGGACATAAATATACAAGTTTAAAAACTAAAAAGGAATCTAAGACACTCATTTTACGAATTATGTGTAATATATATATATATATATATATATATATATATATATATATATATATATATATATATATATATATATATATATATATATATATATATATATATATACACACACACACACACACACACACAATTTCTAATTTTGATTTCATGATTTAATTTATTAAAATATCATTTAAATTTTGGTAAAGTCAAAAGTAACCATTACATTTTCGCTGTTGGAATGAACTGTCTCTTCATCACACACTCTCTATTTAACCTGGTGCTATGATCTGATTCTCCATATTGTCCTAATGATGAACCATACTAGATTGTTCGAAACACATCAAAAAACATATTTAGATGTGATTATCACCAAAAAATTTCCCAGAAATCAATTATTAATATTAATATTAATTATGCCCGATGGGGGTGACGAGCCGGGCACATGAGGTAATGTGTGGGCTATTATGAGCACCACCTAGTTGATGATACAATGATTGACCTCCCCATCCTCTCACAGCTACTTGCGTATGTTTTATGGAGGGCAGTGTATGTCTTTAGACATGGTACCAGTTTGGTGAGTGTAATTGGCATTCTGCGAGAGGGCGAAGGAAGAAATGAGGGAACCTTGTTTGGAAAAGGTGGTGACTTTGTTGCCAGCATCCCCTCTCTGGCTTTTGGGTCTATAAATTGGTTATTTTCATCTATGGTGTGTGGAATTTAGTGTCTTTGTGTGGGAGAGGAGAGAGGCCTTTTGTGGTGCATGCCATTTAGCAATCATACTGTGAGTGGGTGGGTTTCCCTCTGCATCTACGTGGAAATTGGATTACCCTCCTTTGCATCTCTTCCTTGGGGTTTTATAAATTTCAGAGGTCTCTACGTCGAGGGTGTATAGGATTTTAGGAGTTCTGGCTAGTGCACATCCAAAAAAGGGTCGCGACCAATGAAGTACGGGATTAACTCTATCTTACCGATTGGAAATTTTTGGTCGGGCATTTTGTAGTCTAGTCAGATTGGGTAAGGTGAACCTTGGTGTTTGAAGTTGTCATTTGTATACCAATTCATTGGCTTTCTCTGTCTCCTCGAACCAATGTTGGTTATATTAAAATGTTCTTGGTTTCTCGTAGTGGTCGGTCCTCTTCCCTGTCGAAGCCTAGATTAGCTAGACAGGGGGGATGGGAATCTCTAATATAGATGGCAGTGGTGGATGGGGTGAAAACTAGAATTGGGGGTGGCAGGACTGTTGGTCGTTCGAGTCGGGTGATATCTCGAGTATGGGGTGTTTGTGGTCGTGGTGGATCGGTGGCTGGCCATGCCGGTCACACTCTACAACCTCAACAATGGGGTGTAATGATGTGATGTGGAGGCACGAGAAGATGAAGGAAGGGAAGGCATGTAGAGAATGGAAAGAGAGGCGATCATTAGTGTCATTTAGAGAATTGTAGGGAATTGATCCAGTCAGTGCTAGAACGCCTGGAAACCTCAGAGTGGGTACGCCAGGAAGAGCATGTTGAGCTCATTGCCACATTGAACAAGATGAACTACTTCTAGTGCCATGTTCGAGAGTGAGTCATGATGATCTTGTGAGGCTAGAACATGTTAACCAAGAAGGTGTAGAAGTTGAAGTCTTAGATGGCCCACTTCGTAGATCATGTCCAGTGTTCTTTCTGCTCTCCACCTCTTCCTGGAATAGCTCTGGACAACCCAGCATCAGTTACATCAGATGTCTAGCATGGTTACAGGTGTTCTACTTGTTTTATGTGTTTTCTGGTGCTTTTGACCTCCTATGTTGTGGTTCATGTCATTAGTTGTTTTTCTGTCTCTTTGTCATATGCTGATCGCGGTAGTCAACAAACCTGGTTAGGGTTAGACTATCTTCATTTTTCTACTGATGTACTTACGTTTTTATGAAAGAATAGAATGTTTATTTACAAAAAAAAATTAATATGAATTAATCATTATTATTTTTAATTATTAATTTAATTAATTATTACTATTATTATTATTAATTAATTAATTAATATTAAAATAAACTATGGTCAATCATGTTCAAATATTGCATTGTGGCAAAGATTGTCTCAATATGAAAATCAACCATGGTCAATCATGGTCAACAATAGTCACATTGTGACAAAGATTGTATCATGGTCCAACGTCACATTGTGACAACCATGGTCAAAAGTCGCATTGTGACAAAGATTGTCTCAATATGCAAATCAACCATGGTCCAATGTCACATTGTGTAATATTCCTAATTAGCCCAAGCTAATTGGAATATTTCATTTTTATTTTATTTTATTAATTGATGAATAAAATCTAAAGGAGGATATGTAAAACTCCTGAAAACATCAAAATAAATCAATGCCCAATGTGAACAGAGGCAAATCAGGGCTATCTTAATAAAATCCACTTCTGTGTGAAACATGATTGAGCCATTTGACTGGGTCAATAGGACCAAATCAAAACACAGTCCAGATGCATTGAACCTCCTGGATGATCAGCAAAGTTCTAGAAGGAGGTCCTCCATGTGAAAAGGGTTAAATGAATGAAGGTGGTTTAGAGTTTTGAAAACCCTAATCTTATAAAAGGATGGAGAGGGAAGCCTAAGGAGGTTGTTGATTATTATCTGATTTTAGAGGATTGTATCTCCTTAGAAAAATCCAAATTCTCTTTGCTGTTTAGCAGAGAATTGTGAGGGTTTCCTGTTTAGGAATTGCCTTCCCCTTCATTAAGTAGCTCTTGGAGGAGATTTGTCCTTCTTTTTCCACTATCTGGTTGGAGAAAAATCTTCTACTTCCATCTGCAATGTAGATCCAGTGAGGGTTTTCTTGCTTTTGTAAGCTACAACAAGTGGAACACTAGATCTGTTCAGATCTAGCTTGTATTGGAGCCTCTTCTCAGTGAGTGTGTCTTTTAACCTCCTGGAAGAGTGCATCCATTGGTTGAGCTTCACTTTTCATATTGGCATTAGCTCAAATTATTCTACACCACCATCTGCACCGTTCCTTGAGGATACTGCGTCCTCTTTACAGAGCAGAGTTGTAGAGGGTTTGGAAATTCTCCTAGAGGAGAGATCTCTAGTGAAAAGGATTATTCCTTTCACTGTGGTGATCCATGGATTGGCCAACCGATCCATGTACCCTTCAGATCTAATCTATTAATGTTGTACATATTGCAGAATTCCTGAACACTGCTACAAAACTGTGACTTAGATCTCATATCTACTCACTATGGTTCATCATTTGCTGAGATCCCCAAGGGGAGTGTAAAGAAGGGCCTCTTTGGCTTACAGATCTATAATAGATCTATATTTTTATATGAAAATATATCATAGATGTGAAATTTAATAAAATATTGCTTCAACCTCCTCAAATTTACACTGTTGAGCTTTCCTGTTTTAATCCATTGTTGCAGCACCTCAATCTGAGGCATTCTTCATGTAAATTCTCTTTTTTTCTCTTAAGAATTGTTTGATCCATATCCTTGATCCAATTTAATGATGTTAAAACCCTATTAGAGGTAGCACCTTCAGAAAATCACACCGTCTGTGCTTCAGTAATCTCTTCATACTCTAAGTCATGGGAAATCAGGGTCTTTAAGCCATTTCGAGAGTGAGAGGTCTGTTTAACTTAGCTAGAATGATTTGTTTAAGCTGAAATTTGGTATGGGAGTCCCACATGACCTAAGCTAACAGATCCAACTGTCGGTTTCCTCTTTTCTTACGCAGATTTCTGAAAATAACCTTTTTAAGGCTTAAATCACTACTTTTCCCCACTTTTGGTTGAAGGGATAGATCACTTTCCTTGCTAATGCATATATTACTAATATTAAAGTGTTTGATAACATAGTCAATGTGTTATTAGCCTATTTATACTCCAATAAAGTGTCTATATATTGTTGCAGTCCCTCATTGGACATCTATCAAGCCATACTAGGTGTGGTCGGTCTGTTTGCCTCACCTAGTTTGTTTGGTTTCTGATCTCCTCTTGGAACTGGGTCTTAGATTATCAGATCTAAGGAATCCAATGGCTGATATTTGTTTCTAAAGCACACATCCCTGAAAATGCGTTTTTCAGGCCGGTTTTGCTGAGTAGTCCATTTTGGGATATTACAGTGGTATCAAAGCAAGATCTTTGGCTCAGCTTGTGGGCTTCAAGAAAAGTGCTATAAAGTAAAGATCAAGGTCAGAATGATGGAGAGGATGAGATTACTCTCATCCATTTTCAGATCTAAGAAGAGCCTCTCCAAGGAGGGTCAACTGATGGAGGAAGGAATATGCAATGAAACTCCAAGAGGGTTTCAAGAAGGAGAAAGTTGTAGTGAGACCTCTAGAAGGTTTCAAGAAGAGGAAGGAGATCCATGCACTTCCTGTTCTCATAGAGGGAGTGGAGAGCAATAATACCACTTATAACATGAGATCCTAGGTGGGTATTTGGCAGAATACAAGTGCCAACCTAGGGCTTTCAGAGAGACCATAGATTTTCCTCAGTTTATTCAAATAAGAGAAGAAAGGAGGCCATGCAGTAAGAGAATGATAAGAGGTAATAGATTCCTATTGTCTACATTTGATGAATCACTCGAGTATGCAGCAGAGACTTGGGTGATGAAACTAGAGGCATTTTTCCTACTACATCCAGTAGTGGAAAAAGAAGTTGTAGAGATCTTAGCGCTGCACTTGAAGGGCAAGGCAAGCTCTTGGTGGATCAGCCATGCAAGCCATGCAAGGATATCTACTTTTGCTAATTTTATGCATTAATTAATTATGAGATTTGACAGTAGGAGATCAGAGGAGGAGGAGTCCTCTTCTCCATTTGAGGAGCCTTGTACCAGCGTTGTCACCATCATGGAGGGGTAGCCATCTATAGCAGTAGTTGGATCAGCCAGCATATTGAAGAGAGGGACTCTTGCAGCCCTACAAAATATTCCTGAGACTCACCAAGGTATGCATGAATTTCCATTTTGTATAATTTTAGAAAATCTAATGGGAAGCCTTGGAAATATATCTTTGTATGACCCAGGATCATCACTTACTGGTAATCTAGAGTAGCAAGGGTGCACTGCGCTGTCCAAAGACAACAGTGAAGAAATAAGGACCCATTCCTCATGGGAAAAGTCAGATGATAACTTCTTTCAGGTAGCTATGAAGAAAGAGATGTCAAAAGGTAGACATCCTGAGGTGAGAAACATTTTCTCCTCTCTAGATGACACTCTCTCAAAGAGCATGCCATAGCTCAAAGAGAGACTTCTACTTGTAGCAAATCCAAGACCTCATTGATTTTGGAAGGCCATGCATGAGGAGGAGCTCTCATCAAGAGATCCCATTGGAGGTGTACTTCAGCATTTCATGAAGTGAAAAGATCTTTGAAGATGTGAAGAAATTGGTGTCTTAATATGGGAGATGTGTGGAGATCAAGGTACAATTCATGACCTACATGTGCCATCGATAAGGAAGTGTAGAAACATGGAGGCACAAGGAGGAGATGGGGGAGAAAGTCAACCTAATCCCTATCCATTGTAGGAGGGTGATGCACCTAAGAAGGTGATTAGATTACGCAGTGGAATGATGGAGAGTTTTTTCCATTCATATATTCAGTCATTTGTTGTTGAGGATGTGTCACTATATGGAGACATTTCACCAAGGAGACCACTGAAACAAAAAAGGAGGATGGATGCTTCACATGTTGAGGCATCATTCATTGATGATAGAGGAGTGCAGACCATGGGAGAGTTTGGCACAGCACTGGGAGCCTTGGGTAGACCCAAGGAGGAGAGAAGCATTCTCTCAACATCATCTACACCCACTCTCATTTCAGATTCTGCGTTGTGGCAGAAGCAACATGGGAAGGGAAACTTTCCACATGTCACCTTTGGCATGGAAGAAATAAAAAATGAGGTGTTCTATTTCAGCCAACCCTTTTCTATGAGGCTCAACAAAATAAACTTGAGGAGCTATTGTTGTGGGGACCTTGAAGGAGAGCTACATCATCATTGTCAAAGATGCATGAAAAATGTAAAGATGAATCAGCCACATGACTCTAAGGGAGAGTTATATCAGCCCTCTCTTCCTTCCGTTGAGGAAGAGAATAGATCCTTGCACCACTCCCTGAAGAGGAGAAGGATTATTGGTGAAGAACATGATCATGTTACACATGCTTTATATTCTGATTTCATGCATTATTACACCATGTTTTTCCAAGTCATGTCTCCAAGGAGGAGTGTTATATCATATGAGATTCTTGGTCAACATTGGGCCCCAAAAATTTCTGAATTGGGCCACTCCCTTGAGAGAAAAAGGGAGATTTTTCAACATGATGGGTGCTTCCCCAAAGCACCAAACATATATCACATTTCCAGCCATGGTGATATGGTGTGGGCAGCAAGTAAGTGGTGGGAGAACCACTTACCATATCTATATTTGATGCAAGCAGGGGATGCCTTGTGCTAGTTCCATATGTGGGACTATGACCCACCTCCATATGTACAATTTTCTGTTTTCATGTACATTATTTTGATTTCCTATCTTGATGATGTACTTATAATTTTTATGGGAATGTATGGAGGAAGGAAGGAAGGATGGCATGTGCCTCATGGGATGAACACTCTCCTTGTATTTTATATTTCATAGTTCAGAGAGAGCATGGGGCAAACCATGTTTGTTTCATATGATTTATTGTCTCCTTATGGGATGAGCTAGTTACATCTCATGAGAATTTTGGAGGAGCAAGACATGGATAGATGGATGAGTGAACACTTGGCTTATGGGTGGAGCTTATCTCACGTTGGTGTCACCAAAGAAGGAAGAGAAGTGTTGCAACACTCACCTTATCAGTTGCTTGAGGACAAGCAACCTTTTGGAGGGGAGGACTGTAATATTCCTAATTAGCCCAAGCTAATAGGAATATTTTGTTTTGTTTTGATTTTCTTAATTGATGAATAAAATGTAAAGGAGGACATGTAAAACTCCTTAAAACATCAAAATAAATCAATGCCCAATGTGAACAAAGGCAAATCAGGGTTGTCTTAATAAAATCCGCTTTTGTGTGAAACAGGATTGAGCCATTTGACTGGGTCAACAGGACCAAATCACAACACATTCCAAATGCATTGAACCTCCTGGATGATCAGCGCAATTCTAGAAGGAGGTCCTCCATGTGAAAAGGGTTAAATGAATGAAGGTGGTTTAGGGTTTTGCAGACCCTAATCTTATAAAAGGAAGGAGAGGGCAACCTAAGGAGGTTGTTGATTATTATATGATTTTAAAGGATTGCGTCTACTTAGACAAATCCAAATTCCCTTGGCTATTTAGTAGATATTTGTGAGGGTTTCCTGTTTAGGAATTCCCTTCCCCTTCATTGAGTAGCTCTTGGAGGAGATTTTTCCTGCTTTGTCCACTATCTGGTTAGAGACCAAGCTTCTACTTCCAACTGAAACATAGATCCAGTGAGGTTTTTCTTGCTTTTTTAAGCTGCAGCAAGTGGAACACTAGATCTGTTCAGATCTAGCTTGTATTGGAGCCTCTTCTCAGTGAGTATGTATTTTAACCTCTTGGATGAGTGCATCCATTGGTTGAGCTTTAGTTTACATCTTGGAATCAGGCCAAAGTATTATACACCACCATCTATGTAGTTCCTTGAGGAGACTGCGTCCTCTTTGTAAAGCATAGTTGTAGAGGGTTTGGAAATTCTCTTGGAGGAGAGATCTCTAGTGAAAAGGATCCTTCCTTTCACTGTGGTGATCCATGGATTGGCCAACCGATCCATGTACCCTTTAGATCTGATATATTACTTTTTTACATACTACAGAATTCCTGAACACTGCTGCAAAACTGTGACTTAGATCTTAGATCTACTCACTGTGGTTCATCATTTGTTGAGATCCCCAAGGGGAGTGTAAAGAAGGGCCTCTTTGGATTACAGATCTATAATAGATCTATATTTTTATATGCAGATCTATCCTAGATCTGAAATTTAATAAAATATTTCTTCAGCCTCCTGAAATTTACACTGTTAAGCTTTCCTGTTTTAATCCATTGTTGTAGCACCTCAATCTGAGGCATTATTCATGTAAATTCTCTGTTTTTCTCTTAAGAATTGTTTGATCCATATCCTTGATCCAATTTACTGATGTTTATACCATATTA
Organism: Pinus albicaulis; assembly: GCA_034641835.2. Classification (NCBI taxonomy): domain Eukaryota; kingdom Viridiplantae; phylum Streptophyta; class Pinopsida; order Pinales; family Pinaceae; genus Pinus; species Pinus albicaulis. The sequence continues at coordinate 1,851,728,335 of CM076575.1, read as the reverse complement.
GAGTTAAAACATTTATAAAATCACGCTGTCTGTGCTTCAGTAATCTCTGCATACTCTAAGTCATGGGAAATTAGGGCCTTTAAGCCATTTTGGGAGTGAGAGGTATGTTTAACTTAGCTATAATGAATTTTTTAAGCTGAAATTTGGTACGGGAGTCCCACATGACCTAAGATAACAGATCCAACCATCACATTCCTCTTTTTTTACGCAGATTTCTGAAAATAACCTTTTTAGGGCTTAAATCACTACTTTTCCCCACTTTTGGTTGAAGGGATAGATCACTTTCCTTGCTGCTGCATATATTACTGATAGTAAAGTGTTTATTAACATATTTCATGTGTAATTAGCCTACTACTACTCCAATACAATTTTTATATATTGTTGCAGTCCCTCGTTGGACATTTATCAAGCCACACTAGGTGTGGGAGGCCTGTTTGCCTCACCTAGTTTGTTTGGTTTCTGATCTCCTCTTGGAATTGGGTCTTATATTATCAGATATAAGGAATCCAATGGCTGATCTTGGTTGCTAAAGCACACATTCCTGAAAAATGCGTTTTTCAGGCCGGTTTTGCTGAGTAGTCCATTTTGGGATATTACAGTGGTATCAGAGCAAGATCTTTGGCTCAGCCTGTGGGCTTCAAGACAAAGTGCTATAAAGAAAAGAGAAAGGTCAGAATGATGGAGGGGATGAGATTACTCTCATCCATTTTCAGATATAAGAAGAGCCTCGCCAAGGAGGGTGAACCGATGGAGGAAGGAATATGCAATGAAACTCCAAGAGGGTTTCAAGAAGGAGAAAGTTGCAGTGAGACCTCTAGAAGGTTTCAAGAGGAAGAAGGAGATCCATTCACTTCCTGTTCTCATAGAGGGATTGGAGAGAAAGAAGACCACTTAGAACATGAGATCCTGAGTGGGTATTTGGCATAATACAAGTGCCAACCTAGGGCTTTCATGAGACCCTAGATTTTCTTTAGTTTATTCAAATGAGAGAAGAAAGGAGGCCATGTAGTAAGAGAATGATAAGAGGCAACAGATTCTTGTTGTCTACATTTGATGGATCACTCGAGTATGCAGCAAAGACTTTGGAGATGAAACTAGAGGCATTTTTCCTACTACATACAGTAGTGGAAAAAGAAGCTGTAGAGATCTCAACGCTGCACTTGAAGGGCAAGGCAAGCTCTTGGTGGATCAGCCATGTAAGCCATGCAAGGATATCTAATTTTTCTGATTTTATGCATCAAGTAATAATGAGATTTGACAGTAGGATATTAGAGGAGGAGGAGTCCTCTTCTCCATTTGAGGAGCCTTGTACCAGTGTTGTCACCATCATGGAGGGGCAACCATCTATAGCAGTAGTTGGATCAGCCAACATATTGAAGAGAGGGACTCTTGCAGCCCTACAAAATATTCCTGAGACTCACCAAGGTATGCATGAATTTAAATTTTATATCATTTCAGAAAATCTAATGGGAAGCCTTGAAAATTTGTCTTTGTATGACCCAGGATCATCACTTACTGCTAATCTAGAGCAACAATGGTGCACTGCGCTGTCCAAAGACAACAATGAAGAAAGAAGGACCCATTCCTCATGGGAACATTTAGATGATAACTTCATTCAGGGAGCTATGACGAAAGAGATGTCAAAAGGTAGACATCCTGAGGTGAGAAAAATTTTCTCCTCTCTAGATGACACTCTCTCAATGAGCATACCACAGCTCAAAGAGAGACTTCTACTTGCAGTAGATCCAAGAACTCATTGGTTTTGGAAGGTCATGCATGAGGAGGAGGTCTCATCAAGAGATCCCATTGGAGGTGTACTTCAGCATTTCATGAAGGGCAAAGATCTTCAAAGATGTGAAGAAATTGGTGTCTTACTATGGGAGATGTGTGGAGATCAAGGCACAATTCATGATCTACATGTGCCATTAATAAGGAGGTGTAGAACCATGAAGGCACAAGGAGGAGATGGGGGAGAAAGTCAACCTCATACCTATCCATGGCAAGAGGGTGATGCACCTGCACAGTGGAAGCATGGAGTTTTTTTTCCATTCATATATTCAATCATATCTTGTTGAGGATGTCTCACTATATGGAGACATTTCACCAAGGAGACCACTGGATCAGCCAAAGGATGATGGATGCTTCACATGTTGAGGCATCATTCATTGATGATAGAGGAGTGGAGACCTTGGGAGAGTTTGGCACAACACTGGGAGTCTTGGGTAGACCCAAGGAGGAGAGAAGCATTCTCTCAACATCATCTACACCCACTCTCATTTCAGATTCTGTGCTTTGGAAAAAGCAACATGAGAAGGGAAACTTTCCACATGTCACCTTTGGCATGGAAGAAGTCAAAAAGGAGGAGTTGTATTTCAGCCAACCATTTTCTATGAGGCTCAACAAAATAAACTTGAGGAGCTATTGTTGTGGGGGCCTTGAAGGAGAGCTACATCATCATTGTCAAAGATGCATGAAAAATGCAAAGATGGATCAGCCACATGACTCTAAGGGAGAGTTATATCAGCCCTCTCTTCCTTTTGTTGAGGAAGAGAATAGATCCTTGCACCACTCCCTAGATAGGAGAAGGATTATTGGTGAAGAACATGATCATGTTACATATGATTTATATTCTGATTTCATGCATTCTTATACCATGTTTTTGTAGGTCATGGCTCCAAGGAGGAGTGTTATATCATATGAGCTTCTTGGCCAACATTGGGCCCCAAAAATTTATGAATTGGGCCACTCCCTTGAGAGAAAAAGGGAGATTTTGCAACATGATGAGTGCTTCCCCAAAGCATCAAACATATATCACATTTCCAGCCATGGTGATATGGTGTGAGAAGCAAGTAAGTGGTGGGAGAACCACTTACCATAGCTATATTTGATGCAAGCAGGGGATGCCTTGCATTGGTTCCACATGTGGGACTATGACCCACCTCCATATGTACAATTTTCTGTTTTCATGTACATTATTTTGATTTCCTATCTTGATGATGTACTTATACTTTTTATGGGAATGTATGGAGGAAGGAAGGAAGAATGGCATGTGCCTCATGGGATGACTACTCTCCATGTATGTTATATTTCATAGTTTAGAGAGAGCATGGGGCAAACCATGTTTGTCTCATATGACTTACTGTCTCCTTATGGGATGAGCTATTTACATCTCATGAGAACTTTGGAGGAGCAAGACATTGATATATGGATGGGTGAACACTTGGCTTATGGGGGGAGCTTATCTCATGCTGGTGTCACCAAAGAAGGAGGAGAAGTGTTGCAGCACTCACCTTATCAGTTGCTTGAGGACAAGAAACATTTTGGCGGGGAGGACTATAATATTCCTAATTAGCCCAAGCTAATAGGAATATTTCATTTTGTTTTGATTTTCTTAATTGATGAATAAAATGTAAAGGAGGACATGTAAAACTTCTTAAAACATCAAAATAAATCAATGCCCAATGTGAAAAGAGGAAAATTAGGGCTGTCTTAATAAAATCCACTTGTGTGTGAAACAGGATTGAGCCATTTGACTAGGTCAATAGGACCAAATAACAACACTGTCCAGATGCATTGAACCTCCTGGATGATCAACACAGTTCTAGAAGGAGGTCCTCCATGTGAAAAGGGTTAAATGATTGAAGGTGGTTTAGGGTTTTGCAAACCCTAATCTTATAAAAGGAAGGAGAGGGCAGCCTAAGGAGGTTGTTGATTATTATCTGATTTTAGAGGATTGTGTCTACTTAGACAAATCCAAATTCTCTTGGATGTTTAGTAGAGAATTGTGAGGGTTTCCTCTTTAGGAATTCCCTTCCCCTTCATTGAGTAGCTCTTGGAGGAGATTTGTCCTACTTTGTCCACTATCTAGTTGGAGACGAAGCTTATACTTCCAACTGCAATGCAGATCCAGTGAGGGTTTGCTTTCTTTTGTAAGCTGTAGCAAGTGGAACACTAGATTTGTTCAAATCTAGCTTGTATTGGAGCCTCTTCTCAGTGAGTGTGTCTTTTAACCTCATGGAAGAGTGCATCAATTGGTTGAGCTTCAGTTTTCATATTGGCATCAGGAAAAATTATTCTACACCACCATCTGCACATTTCCTTGACTAGACTGCGTCCTCTTTACAGAGCATAGTTGTAGAGGGTTTGGAAATTCTCCTAGAGGAGAGATCACTAGTGAAAAGGATCATTCCTTTCACTGTGGTGATCCATGGATTGGCCAAATGATCCATGTACCCTTCAGATCTGATCTATTACTGTTGTAAATATTGTAAAATTCCTGAACACTGCTACAAAACTGTGACTTAGATCTCAGATCTACTCACTATGGTTCATCATTTGCTGAGATCCCCAAGGGGAGTGTAAAGAAGGGCCTCTTTGGCTTACAGATCTGTAATAGATCTATATTTTTATATGCAGATCTATCCTAGATTTGAAATTTAATAAAATATTTCTTCAGCCTCCTGAAATTTACACTGTTAAGCTTTCATGTTTTAATCCATTCTTGCAGCACCTCAATATGAGGCATTCTTCATGTAAATTATCTGTTTTTCTCTTAAGAATTGTTTGTTCCATATCCTTGATCCAATTTACTAATGTTCAGACCCTATTAGATTTAACACCTTTAGAAAATCATGCTTTCTGTGCTTCATTAATCTCTGCATACTCTAGGTCATGGGAAATCAGGATCTTTAAGCCATTTCGAGAGTGAGAGGTCTGTTTAGTTTAACTAGAATGATTTTCTAAAGCTGAAATTTGGTATGGGAGTCCCACCTGACCTAAGCTAACATATCCAACCGTCACTTTCCTCTTTTGTTACACAGATTTCTGAAAATAACCTTTTTAGTGCTTAAATCACTGATTTTCCCCACTTTTGGTTGAAGGGATAGATAAATTTCCTTGTTTTTGCATATATTAGTGATAGTGAAGTGTTTATTAACATATTCCATGTTTTTTTAGCCTACTACTACTCCAATACAATGTTTATATATTGGTGCAGTCCCTCGTTGGACATTTATCAAGCCATACTAGGTGTGGGAGGCCTGTTTGCCTCACCTAGTTTGTTTGGTTTCTGATCTCCTCTTGGAATTGGGTCTTAGATTATAAAATCAAAGGAATCCAAGGGCTGATCTTGGTTGCTGAAGCACACATCCCTGAAAAATGCGTTTTTCATCAGTTTTGCTAAGCAGTCCATTTTGGGATATTACACATTGTGACAAATATTCTCTCAATATGAAAATCAATCATGTTCAACAATGGTCAATCATGGCCCAACGTCGCATTGTGCTAAAGATTGTCTTAATATGAAAATCAACCATGGTTCATATTCTTAGGGTATAATATTATTCATAAGATTTATAATATTAATCCTAGAGTTTAATTTAAATTCCTTTGGGTTATAATCCATTGAGCTTATAATACAATTTTTTTTGGGTTTATTAATTTCTTGGGTATACAATATTAATATCTTGGTTTTTCACATGGGGGATTCACTCAATAAACCTTTGACATATCACGTGTTTTCATGGCATACTATACAATACCCTTATTTTTACTACATATTGAAAAATACCTCTAAAAATAATATTATTTAATCCCCTACCAATACGAACCCAATATAACTTCCCAATTAAAAAAACCCCTATATTCACTAGATATTGTAGGTATCTATTTTTTCATTAAAATTTCATATACCCCTTTATATTTTTTTCATTAAATTTGAGCTCCATTCTTTCTACCTACCAATATAAAAACCCATTACCCCCTATAAAAAAAAAGAGTCTTTGGGGTTTTGGATAGAAGGTGATCGTGTGATTTGTTAAGGTACTCCTTGGTCCTTGATGTGAAGTCATCAGTTCAACTCCCCTCCCCAATCATGGTGATATATTGGACATGATTAAGATGTAGTAACACCAAGATTACAAAAGAAATATTTCAATACTAAAAAACTTTTTGTCCCATAGGCTATCTTTAGCCTCGTGGACATTAAAATAATTTCTTCTTCTTATTCTATGCTCAATATATTGTGTCATTTTTTCGTCAATATATATCACCCAATATGAATGCACGTGGTATGGTATTTCTCCCCCAGTGAAACCCCCCCTGGGTTTTCAATATTAATCCTTTGGATTTATAGTATTAATCGCTTGGGTTAATAATAATAATAATAATATTATTATTATTATTATTATTATTATTGTTATTATTATTGTTAAATCTACACCATTAACGTCTATTTGGGAATTGTGACCATATTTACTGATTGGGTTGTGCACATGATTGATATAGGCTTATCGGCCTATATCATCCACATTTATTAATGTGGTTGTGTTTGTTAGATTTTAATTTGAAATTTCATAGAAAAAAATACTAATGATTATTCAATGTAATAGAAAAATTATTTATGAAGTGTAAATTAGTATTTTTTGTGGAATTTAATCTATCAAATAAACATGAGAGAAATCACCGCTTAAGTGGAGGACACTTGTTTTGGTCCTACGCCATTGGATCTCGGGGTCTTGATCTACGGTTGACGATTTTCGGGCTTGTCTTAGGTTAATGACCCCTAACAAAAACCCTAACTGCTCATCATTATCAAGCTGGCTCCGTAGCATTGTAGCTCTACAACCATTCCGCCATTCTTGCACTGTTCGACTTTGCAGTTTTCGACTCGAAGCTAGGCTTAAGATACCTTGACAGTGGCGAGTTTCTTGTTATAGTCTACACGTAAATTTCCTCAGGATTCTTGGTTTCTTTGCATCTGATTTTTTGTTGGAAAGAGTTCCCGCATGGTTCCTTCTAGATTTAAGTGTTTACTGAGTCACAATTTGGGTCTCTGCTCCTTGGAAGGGTTTAGCTCTATGTTCAAATCTTTGGAGGTCTCATATCGCTGCTCTAGTGATTGGATTGTAGATCCCCAAGTCCCTTTTTCTCGGTCACAGCTGCCACAATCCCGACAGGTAAACTTACCCATCAAATTTCCTCCCAACTCTGCTCTCATAGTTTCTTTTCCGTTCTTCTCAAATGTTTGGGTTGATTAAGTTTTTTGTTCGATTTTTGGTCACAGGAATCGCCGTCACTGTCGCAAGCCAACATGTTCAGGTATGGGAAGCACTTAAATTAATTGCCCTTGTTTCCATATCTTTCTTGGGTAGTGAGGGTTTTAACCTTACTGAATATGGTTGGTTGTTGTGGTGCAGGTACCCCTATGGTCATAAATCAATTAGATACAAATGTGGATACGCTTGCTTTGGAACATCGATACATAAACTGACCTTCGGTTCTTCCTTATCAGGTACTTTGAGTCTCGCAAGAGTCTTACAGGGTTTCCGACATTTAAATGCTCGGCTTTTCTTTTTATGGCTAATGGGCTTATAGAATCTTGATAGCGATACTCTTTTCTGGTTAACTTAATGAAGAATGATTCTCTAGTTTACTTTGTAATTCCCTAGTTCTCCTTAAGAGTTACTGGTTGGATCCTTTATATTTATTGACTCTGTCTGAAATCTTCAGGTGTTATATGTCCAGTTTTTGTGTCAATATCTCCTATTTATGAACAAGGCAACATTCAATTGTTATGTAATAATTTTTACAGTTGATAGTTCTGGGTTTTGTATCTTTGTCAATACCCTTCAGTTTCCTTTTGTTAAGCTTCCGAATTTTTCCGCAACATAGAACAACTGTTTTGTTACAGTTAACATATTTATACATAATTTTATGCAAATATATTGCTTCTTCCCTTTCTGAACTATTTTGTTACAGTTGACATATTTATACATAATTTTATGCAAATATATTGCTTCTTCCCTTTTTGAACTGTTGAAAAATTGTTTTCAAATGAATGTTCATGTAGCAAGATTCTCAATATCTTATTGTAACTTAGTTTTAGATTGTGGTTTCTACTTCAGTAATATTTTATAGGATAACTCTTCGTTATAAATACATGCATGTCACTCATTTTTTTTCTGAGTATTATAGAGTTTACAAATGATTTAAACCTCTTGTTTTCTATTTTCCTGTTCTTCTTTTATTTAGGGATGTTCGACCCATCTAGAGGATGGGGTTTCCCTCCTATCCATTGTCTGTGTATATGAAATATTCTTAGTCAACGACCTACTCAGAACATGGGGATCTTCGATCTTGGCTTTGAACATATAGTTTTCGGGTTCATACCTCATGGTTAATATTTTTTTGTTTTACATGAACTTAGTTTTGTCTATACTATTCTTTTATTGGTCAGCCTATAAAATTGCAATGAAGCTTTCATTACACAGTCTAAAATTGAAATGATGTATGTTCTTATTCTACCATATATCAGAAAGATATTTACATTGAATATAGATTTATTAGTCCACCATAGGTCACAAAGTATAATTTATCTTTTCACATTTTCTTGAAAAATTTCTACTATTAAAAAAGTTATGTCTACAATATGCCATAAATAAGCACTCTCACTAAATATTCTAGCATAGAAGAAACCTTTCTAAACATTTAAATTCACAACTCTTCTATTTCTCGATAGTCGATGTACTTATCTTATTTCCAGATTTTCTTATGATATCCACCCTACCATGATAGAGGCAATAACGTCCTCTTCTCCCCCCATGCTCCAAACTGAGCCTAGTAGGTTGACACGAATACCAGAAGATACCTTAAGACCCTTGGTCTAGCACTTCTGCTTCTTTCAAGAAGATTTGGGAATGTTGAGTGTCATCCACTGGTTGCTACCAGCTTAGGAATTTTCCACTCTCTCCCCTCAGTTCCAGAACATAACCCCTTTTCCTCATTGGGATGCACCTTTTATCCCCAAAGGAAAGGTAACTATTTGTTAATTGTTCAACCACTTCTCAGTTCTTGGAATACTTTTACCATCAGCCTTTTTCACTTTTATGGAATCAATTTTCCATAACTAAAAATTATTTTTACAAAACATAATTAATCCAGTTCAACAAGTGATCTATCTCAAAAGAAATAAATGCTTTAGTTTATTTTAAAAATAAAATGACATAACAACTAGTTAGCCTTTAAGCCAGCTATCACAACTCCCCCCCTGGAAGTAAACACCATCCTCGGTGTTTCACTCCAGCTGAGAAAACAATTCTTGATAAGCCTCACACACAAAACCTTCATCTTCCTAGATGGCCTCATCCAAGCTGAAGTGCTTCCAATGCACTTTAACCTGGGTGATGGCTCACCTCTTGAGTATGATTTATCTCCAATCAAGTATACGCTGAGGTTCAACCACAAATTCGTAATTTGTCTCGACCTGAATTCTTTTCCAATGGATTATGTGCTTTGGGTCATGTATGTATTGTTTTAGTAAGGATACATGGAACACATTTTGCACCTAAATTTGGCTGGGTAAAGAAAATTGATACACCACAGGTCCCGCCCTCTCCCAACTCTGGAAGGGTACACAGAACTTGGGAACTAACTTGGCACAAGAGGCCCACCCTAGTGTGCTCTTCTTGGTCTTAATCCTTACATACACATGATCCCCCACTTCAAATTCTTGATAAGTCCTCTTCTTATCGTCATGTACCTTTTGCCAATCTTGAGTGGCTTGCAGATTTTGTCTGATCTTTCTTACCTCTGATTCCATCTCAGCTAGCATCTATGGTCCAAGCATAAAATTGGTTTTAGGGCTACTCCAATTGATGGAAGTACAAAATTTTCATCCATACAATGATTTATTAGGGGCTCATCTTAAGAGACTCCTAATAGCCATTGTTGTAGGAAAATTCTACCAAGTGCAGATATTCCTCCCACTTCGTTGGTTGTTGCATAACCTACATACGCAACATGTCTTCCAAGATTTGGTTTACCCACTCTGTTTGTCCATCCGTATAAGGATGGTAAGCGGTGCTGAAATTTATTTGGGTTCCCAAACCTATAAATAAGGTCTTCCAGAATGTTTAAGTAAACTTCACATCCTTATTTGATATGACCGTCTTTGGAATGCCATGCTGTCTGAAAATATCTCTCATAAAAATATCTACTATCTACACAGTTTTATAGGTAGACTGTACCAGTATGAAATGTGTTTCCTTGTTCAATCTATCAACCACCACCATAATGGAAGGATTATGAATTTTCTATCTTGGTAAACCACTAATAAAGTCTAGATATATAACTTCCCACTTCCACTCAGGTACTGGTATAGGTTGCAACAATCTGTCTTGATCTGGATTTATGCAGGAATGCAACAGAATATAGAAATAACCATAAACATAGAGATGCAGTAGAAATAATGCATCATTTCATTAATATCAAATAACAGAAATATGCTTACAGACATAATGGAAATAAAATAGCTATGGGTGCTGGTAGCGAATCTCTGAGAAGAGATGTGGTGGCTACATACCTCTAAACTATGTTACAATGAGGCTCGAGGGCATATTTATTATTGAGATACAATGGAAAAACTAAAACATCCAAAAACCTAACTCTAGGATATGAAGCACCAAAATTGTGGGTCCCATTTGGGTAAACTAGTGTTTCAACTTCCCGGGGGCGTAACTTTGGCATCCGATCTCTGTTTGACGCACTCAATAGATCATTAGAAAGATATATCTGAGGAGTAAAACTTTTGATGTGAGCAACATTGGTCCATGGACCCATGGACTGATGTTGCTCCCGATTTTCCCAAAAAACGTAGTTTAGGGCTCAAAATGGCTCCGGAAGTTTAGGACTCAAAAAACTGCTAAAAATAGTAAGTTGTGTTGCAACTTAAAAGCTGAACGAACTGATGGTGGCGGTTCAAATGGAATAGGTGGGTGGCCACCAATATCCACCTGGATCATTAAGGCCCCAAAATAGCTCCGGGAGTGCAGGACCCGAAAACCTGCTAAAAATAGTAAGTGGTGTTGAATGTGAAAAGTTGTAAGAATTGATGGTGTGGGTCCAAATGGATTAGGTGGGTGGCCACCGATATCCACCTCGATCATTCCTCCCTCCTTTGGAAGCAATGGTCCCCATTGCGTTGAGATCCTTCCCGAGATGAAGCAAATTATGTTGAACTAGGTATTAGATTTGTTGAAGATGTCATGGACCTATGGGAAGACATGCTGGATGCGTTTAGTAAATTTGGTTTCTTTATTCACCTCAGACAGTACCTGTGTGGATTCTGTATGTGTATTTGTAGGAGGTATGGCAACATCAGGCGACGGTGCATTGCAGGTCAGATCATTGGAGTGCTTGTCCTGACAATGTAGAGGAACCTCTGTGAGTGAGGAGAAAATTTCCTCATATTCCTCCATGAATTTTTCCATCTGCTGTAGCCGTGTAGGGGAGCCCTATTTTGAGGTTGTGGCCATAATATTCTTCTTTCCCTGTGAGCAAGATGTAAGGAAAATGGATTTCCTCGTTTGGGAAACAATCTTACTACGTTGTTTTGAAGCAGTCAAAGAGATGACAGGAGGCAGTACTACCTCTGGTATCTTGCACAAGTTATTTCCCAAAGTAATAATAACAAAACGAGGCCTAGAATCATACATATCATGTCGCCTCCACAAGTATGGTGGGCCCAATAATACATTAGCTACATCAAGAGGAGCAACATCACATAATACCTCATCCGTGAATGGCTTGATGATGTACGGAAGGCGACACTGTTGGCGGATGCAGATATCTCTCCCTGGGTGAAGCCAACCGATGGTATATGGCTGCGGGTGTGCTATGGTTGGTAGGCCAAGCCGCTTGATGACCTCTGCTGAAGCAAGGTTATTTTGGCTTCCACTATCGACAAGAAATTGCAGCGGAGAACCCTTCACCCACATTTACGAATGGAAGAGGCGCTCCCCCTCCTCTGGATCCTCTGGGTCATCCCTATGGATCTTGGTGGTGGCAACAATGGCACTGGGATCCGCATCAATGATCTGCTTCCCTTTGTCATTGCCTTTGTCTGGTTTTGACTCAGGATCAGAAATGCATCTGATTCTGGTGCCTTTAGTTCGGCCACCAATCACTGTTTGGCCCGACACTCGTTTATGTTGTGAGTGGGGCTGTTATGAAATTCACACCACTTCCTTGTGTCCTTCTTTTGATTTGTGGTGTTGTTCTGAGTAGCCTCGCTTTCGCCTTGCCCCTTGTTCTTCGGTTCGGGGGCACCTTTCAGATTCGCAGATCTAAAGTCTTGCTTCTTCTGCTTAAATTTCTGCTTGATCTTGGCGGCATAGTTATATGCTGTGCCAAGCGATGTAATGTCGAGGAACTCCATTTCCTCCTGAATGTGTTTGTGTAGACAACCGCAATACTTGAGCACCAAATGTCTCTCTGAATCTTTAATACCAAACTTTGTGCGTAGGGTATGGAACAGATTCACCAGTTCGTGCACATCTTGATCCCTTTGTTGCCGCAACGTGGTCCATTGGATGTATTTGTCCTCATAGCTCCCTACGGGGTAATATTGTTCCTTGATGTCATCTCAGAACGAATTCCAAGTGGGTGTGGCCAAGAACAGAGAGGGTTCCCCTTCATCCTCTTGCTCATGGTATGTTTCCCACCAATCTTTGAGATGGGGGGCGGCTTTGAGGAGTGCAAAAGTAATCTTTTCCCGGTCAGAGAAATTATGGACTGAGAAATACCCTTCCAGCAAATTCAACCATTTATCTATGGTGTTTGCATCTATTTTGCCTTCAAATACAGGAATATCAAAGTTTACCTGTACCTTGAAGGGAGTGGCGCCTCCAGAATGGCTGTTGGATGCAGATGCGCCGTAGGTGGGCAGTCGTTGAAGGATCTGAGCAAGGTTATCCATCATTACGTTCCTTTGTTTCTCGAGGGCCTCCTCAAGAAATATTTTGATAGGATCTCCTGCTCCCTCATCTTTATTTTCTTCTGCCATGGGAGGTCGTTGGGTTTTGCGAGGCTGATCTTGCAAGGGTTCAACCAGATCGAGCCCTAACTCCTTATACCTTGACCGCTTTGGGGACATGCAAAGAAAAACAAAGAAAGAGTAGAAAACTTTGATACCACTGATCTGGATTTATGCAGGAGCACAAAAGAATACATAAATAACCATAAACATAGAGATGCAGCAGAAATAATGTGTGATTTCATTAATATTAAATAACAGAAATATGCTTATAGACATAATGGAAATAAAATAGCTAGGGTGCTGGTAGCGAATCTCTGAGAAGAGATGTGGTGGCTACAGACCTCTGAACTGTGTTACAATGAGGCTCGAGGGCCTATTTATTATTGAGATACAATGGAAAAACTGAAACGTCCAAAAACTAACTCTAGGACATGAAGTGCCAAAACTGTGGGTCCCGTTTGGGTAAATTGGTGTTTCAACTTCCTGGGGGCGTAAATTTGGCATCCGATCTCTGTTTGATGCACTCAATAGCCTGTTATAAAGATATACCTGAGGGTAAAACTTTCGATGCGAGCAACATCAGTCCGTGGACCCATGTTGCTCTCGATTTTCCCAAAAAACATCGTTTAGGGCCTCAAAACGACTCCGGAAGTTCAGGACCCGAAAAACTGCTAAAAATAGTAAGTTGTGCTGCAACTTAAAATCTGAATGAACTGATGGTGGGGGTTCAAATGGAATAGGTCGGTGTCCATCAATATCCACCTGGATCATTAAGATCCCAAAATGGCTCCGGGAGTGCAAGACCCGAAAACCTACTAAAAATAGTAAGTTGTGCTGAATGTGAAAAGTTGCAAGAATTGATGGTGTGGGTCCAAATGGATTAGGTGGGTGGCCACTGATATCCACCTGGATCACGACTGATGTTGATGCTCCAACTTAACCTTTTGACACTCCATGCATTTGTTCAAATACTCTGCAATATTTCTTCGCATACCAGGTCAGAAATAGATCGTTCTAATTTCTGTTATCATTTTTTGGTATCCTGTGTGTCTTGAGTAATTGCTTCAATGATAGTCATTCATGATTATATCCTTCAAACAAATTCAATTGGGAATATATATCTTCTCTTTAAAGGTTAGCAATTGGTCCTTGCTAACTTCGTATTCACAAGGTTTTTCTTGCTCCTTGGCTTCCTCCGCTTGCTGCCATAAAAACTGATATTTAGGATCCTTCCCAACTTCCTCTTTTATTTGATCCAAAAATTTACATTCAATCTGGTTATATCACAACTCATAGACACAATGAAGTTTTTTGCTTAAGGCATCGGCCATACTGTTTTCTTTACCTTTTACATGCTGAATATCCAATGCAAACTCACTTAATAAAGCATCCCATCTCTCCTGATGAGAGTTTAGAACAGCTTGCTTAAAGTAGTTTGTTTGGTTGCTGTGGTCGGTCTTTAACAAAAACCTTTTTCCTAGCAAGTAATGCCTCCATACCCGGAGTGCATGCAATACTGTTGTCAGATCCAAATCATAAGTTGAATATTGTTGTTCATGCTCTTTTAGTTTTGTTGATTCATAGGCAACCACCCTTCCTTCTTACGAAAGAATCACTCCAACTCCTTCCTTACAAGCATTAGTACAAATTTTAAATTCCAGATTGGAATCAGCTATCCTCAACACCGAGGTTGTGGTCAGCAAATTTTTCAACTTATCGAAACTATTCTGACACTCATCAGTCCATATAAATATTTTTCCCTTTCTTTGCAAAGATGTAATTGTAAAAGAAATCTTTGAAAATCCTTCAATGAACCGTCGATAGTACCTAGCTAACCCCATAAAGGATCGAATATCTGCCACATTTTGGGGTACTCTCCATTCTATAATAGTTTTAATCTTCTTTGGGTTGACCACTATTCCCTCAGCGAAAATGACATGGCCTAGATACTGGATCTGTTCTTTGAAGAAATCGCATTTGCTAAATTTGGCATGAAACTGATGTTTTAGCAACATCTCCAATACTAGCCTTAAATGTTCCTTGTGCTCCTCCATGATTTTTGAATAAATTAAAATTTCGTCAATGAATATCAGAACAAATTTGTCTAGAAAGTGGTGAAATATGCCATGGATCAACCTCATAAATGTAGTTGGTGCATTAGTTAAACCAAATGGTAAAACCACAAACTCGTAATGTCCATATCTGGTACGGAAAGTAGTCTTGTAAATATCTTCGTCCTTAATTTGGATTTGGTGATATCCATATCTTAAGTCTATTTTTGAGAATACAGTGGCCCCCTTCACCTGGTCAAATAAATCGTCAATCCGTGGTAATGGATATTTATTTTTAACGGTCAATTTGTTGAGCTATCTATAATCCATGCACATCAGCATGGTTCCATCATTTTCCTTTACAAAGAGCATCGGTGCTCACCAATGGGATACACTTGGTTGAATATATCCATTATCCAACAATTCTTACAACTGCAATTTTAGTTCGGTTAGCTTCGATACACTCATTCGATATGGTGCCCTTGAAACTGGTGATGCTCCTAGCATCAATTTGATAGTAAAATCGACGTCTCTTCTTGGGGGTAATCCTGGTACATCATTAAGGAATACATCCATGAAATATTGTACTATAGTTATGTTCTCCATCATAGGGGTCTTCTCCTTAGAATCAACAAAACCCACCTGGATGGTATACAGCTGGCATCTTTTCCTGATACACTTATTTATTTGAGAGGTTGTAATGGGACGCAGATATATGGGTTTCTTGATTCCTTGAATCTCTTTACGAGTTCCATCTAACATTTTGTAATAAATAATATTTTCTTTACAGTCTACCAGTGTCCAGTGCTTTTCCAACCAATCCATGCCCAATAGCACATCATAGGATCCCAAAGGAAACACATTCAAATCTACATTTAATTGCTGATTTCCAATTCCTACACTATAGGTTGGAATTTTGGCACAGATTTTTCTTTTTTCTCTCGTCGGTAGTTGTACGAGCCAAGGGTTTTTGAATTTATGAATTTGTAATTTACAAATTTCTACTATCTTGGGATTTATATAACTTAAACTTGCACCTGGGTCAAGAAAAATAGAAACAAAATATGAAAGTAACTTACCTTCCAGTTCTATCATCGTTGGTTGGTAATATGCATGTCGATCCTCTAAGGCTGTATTGATTTTGGGTATGTTCCGGGCTACATCCCCCACATTAGAGGCTTCCTGTAGATTTTATACTATATCATTTCTTCCCCGTTGTGGGTAGTTCTTATAGTAGTGAGCTTCACCACATCCCCAACACTATAGGGGTGGTTTCTGGCTTTGTAAAAGACTTGTGTTCTATTATCAGTCAAGAAAAGTATTTTTAACCAAGTAAAAGGCTCTTTGTAGATAAGAATCCTTAACTCTATAAATTATCATCCAAAACTCTTAAAGAGACAATGATTCTCCCTGTCCAATAAAATTTTCTCTTTTTAGAGTGTAATCCTAAGTAATGTACTAAAGCTTAAAAGATAAGAGGTCTCATCAAGAGCATGCTTACCATATTCATAGGGAAATAATAAGACTGAAACTATCACTACTATAGAATAAAACAAGGTAATGGCTTGAGATTATCTTAATCAAAATACAAGGGGTCTCATCACGAGCCATCTTGTTCAGTTGAATTACAACCAATGAATGGAATTGTCACAATTTGGTCACCACACAAAGGAAATGACTTTTAAGTAATAAAAAAGAAAAAAATAGTTGAAAGAGCTATTTTAGAAAAAGAAATAAAAAGTATATTATTATGGATTTATCTTTAAAAACTGCATTCTTACATGGATGGTACATAGAATCATTGTTGGTTAAAAGGTAACCCTGTTGAGGCTATAGATGCCTGCTAGAAGCAGAGGCTCTACCTATGACAAATGAGTTTATTTAAAAAGCTAATCTACAAACCCCTGTTGCTTTATCTTTAATTTGAGTAATGACTGATATAGGCATAGGAATTTTCATATTTAAGAGGATATCAAATGAATTATAATTAGGCAAGTTTTTTTTATTATTCAGAGAAATATTACTAATTCAATCTTCATCCAATTTATGTTTTCTGAACTATTTTTATTTTGAAAGTTTTAGGAATTTCTAAATTATCATAGATAACTAGTTCTTCTAGTGAATCGCCAATTGTTGTACTATTCAACAACCCCCCCATTTTCATTTTTATAATAACAAATATTTTAATAATAAATGGGGACCCTTTTTCTTTTTTCTGAAAAAAGACTACCAAGTAAGATTTTTCCCCTTTAGAGAGTGTTAAAGCATTGAGCTAAGTCACTTAGGACTAAGCACTTTTCACTTTATCGCAAATCATAGAAGCCAAAGGTAACGCAAATAACCATTAGTCGGAATCTGCGATATGCGATCAATCAAACCCTTTTTAAGATAAAATTTTTATGTTGAGATCTTTATAACGTAAAGCACCTTGAAATATTTATAAAGTCCATAAAGTGCTTAAAACATTCTTCGTATAAGGAAAAGTCGCTCAAAGAATACATTGTGCATTGCAAATCGCAAGACAAAAATAACTTTTGAAATACCATAACTCCAATCTTGGGATCTTGCAATGCTACAACATGGAAAAACTTGTGATTTTGTGACATGGCGAACCTTGCGATCTTGTGACATGCCGATATTTCAATTTCGCGATATTGCGATGGTGCGAAATATTATCATTACAAGTTTACTATATTATGATTTTGCGATTTATCGCAATTGCAAAATCGAAATTGTACTTAATATTATCATTTCAAAATATCATTCGGGTTTGCGATGTGATGTTTTGACAATACCTTAAGAGAATTACATGAAAGCCATAATTTGTAATCAATCGAAATCTACTGCATTTACTCTTTTAAAGGCTCGAGGAGATTTGTATCTTTTTACTTGTGCTTGCAATAAAAGTCCCATCCTTATCAAATTTACTGTTTTAATTGAATTTCCACTCTTATCTCTGCTTTATGTTCATTTCGATTTCTGTATTATTCAATCAAAGGAAATAATGCTCAGATATGACTATGAAAGGAAAAAAGATAGCAGATCCTTCTACATCTGAGGACTCAGACATGTAGCCGTTCTTTAGTGATACTACATGCAACAAAGATGGTGGAGCTACGTCGTGGGATGCCATGTATAACCTATTGGAGGATGAATATACAAAGATACTAGTAATCAAAGCAACAATTGACGCTAAAGTCTCATCTAGAGCTTCATATTTAAAGCAGCATGTTGTTTCCTACACAAAATAGTTGTGAGGCCTAAAATCCTATGATATATAGATATGGTGAAGTGGATTATTGACAACGTAGATATCTCATATAGGAAATTCAAGAATTCAAGACAAGAAGTCATGGGGTCATTTTCTACAGACGATTTGCGTATAATGTATCATCTGCCAGAACCTCAAAAGGCCTATGATAGAGCTTTCATCGAGTAGTTCGCAAAAGAGAATTAAGACCTAATAGATGCCATGCGGACTTGGAGGCTCGGATCTAGTAAATTCAAATGGGAGAAAGCAGGTATGTACCCAATTGCACCTCTGTTGGCTCCACATAGTTATGTAGCGGCTATGATGTGTAGGATTTTTGGGAAAGCTGATAGTACCAAGTTTTCTAGGGAATGGATTCCATTAATTGATATGGCTATCAACTCCATGGTTATGAATTGGAGTAACATTTTATCTAACAATTTGGCTATGGCTATCAGACAGTATAGACAGTATATAGTTTTCTCTACTCAGGTCCAGGGTCATCCCTCCCTTTTTTATGAGTGCTTACATGATAGATGCTATCTGTTTTTGTAAAAAATTTCCTAATATGGGTTGGAATTAGAATATTAAAGACCCTACTCCTATACACGTGTATCATAAGATTTTTTTGGAATCTAAATTTCATCCCCATTTTTATAACCTTTGTCAAAGTATTATGCTGCCAATCTATCTTAATATTTTTGATGTAAAATCCCCCAGGCTTTCAAAAGAAGCAAAGATAGATATTTTCTAGTGGCAAGATGGTTTGGTGAAGAAACATTTACTTGTATCAGAGTTTTTGGGAGTATTGTTTCTCCCCATGTTCTTCCTTATTATGTTCTGGATAAGTTATTAGCAAGAGAGATTGCATACCAAACAATGGGGAAGGTTTTACCAAAACCCTAAAATTCATGAAGAAATCTATTTGGCCAAATTTTCTGGTACAATGTGGTTCTTTTGCCTTGTTTGATTTTGGACATGCACTTAAAGAGGTGCAGAATATTACATGCTTGAATCTAGATACTATGCCAGGGAGACAATATGATGCCAACCAAGTTTCCCAAGACTTTACTTCTTTAGTTAAAATTAGATAGTTTACTCATGAGAAAGATTAATTTTATGACATATTTGAAAAGGCCGAGACTTTCTCACAATTCTTTCATTTTGTGTCAATCAAATTAAATCGAGCCGACCTCAATCATTTTCATATTTATAGAAATAAAATATTTACAAGGGTGTCATAAGACTTATTGCAGATTAAGGAAGCAAGAGAGCCTAGTCCTAGTGTAAGCTTAGAAGAAAATTATGATCACAATTATGATCAAGAATCACCAGAGAAGTCAAGCCAAGGTTTAGAACTTTCTGAGCATCAATCTCAAAATCAGGAAGAAAACCCTAAGGAAAGTTTTGAAAAGGATACAAAGAGAAATAATGAAGAAACAACCAAAGAAACCCTGGTTGGAGAAAAAATTGAAATTAGTTCTACATAGGATCAGATATAGACAATCATAGTAAATGATATGAATAAAGAATGGGATAAATTTAAACAAAAGCTTCAAGTACCACAGAAAGACACTGGAATTGAAGGAACTTATTATTTTCAAACTTCTAAATAGACCTTACAATTTGGAAATCCAGAAGCAGATGTTGAAATCATCTCAACCTACCCAACATCACAAATTGTTTTGAGAATTGAAGAGATACCCCCTTTAGATATATTTTATAGTCCAGCACATAAAGCAATGGTAAGGAGATAGAGAAAAAAAAAATTGTATTTATCAGCAGAAACTCCAGAGAATGAATCAATGGAGGTTATCTGGAAAGAAAACCCGATTGATCCATCAAAAAATTTGAAAAGGCTATCACAATTCATAGGTGCTTATGCAATAGCTACAATTGATAAGGCAACAGAGGTTAGTCTTATGCTTAAAGATAAGGAAGCAATAATTTAGTCGTTAGAGCAACAAATTGAATAGGAAAGACAAAATGTCAACAAGAAAACATAGTTGTAGATGATATAATTTCAAAAATATTTTGAGCAAATAAAGTTATAACACCAAGAAAGCATTACAGAAAAAGGAACAAAGATTTAGCTAATGAAAAATGAATTAGATAAACTCAAAAATTAGCAGCAGAAAGAAGAATTCATCAGAGAAACCCTTGAGCTAAATACTCAATTTTTAAAACAACAAGAAATATTCTATTAAAGAATCTCAATGATCAAACCATATTGTGAAACAAGTGATACATTAGTCCATCAAATGGTTGATCAAAGATTGGAATATGAAGAAGTTGATAGGAAGATCTCAGAGTTTATCTCTTCGCAAGAGTCCGAGGAAGGAAGAAAAGCTGATTTGCCGAGGATTGAAGAATCCCACAAAGATATTCTATTTATAGAATGGGATATGAAATTAAAGCAAGAAGAAAATGGCAAAAGCTAGAGCTGATGATATAGCAACCAATATAATTGAAGTTGTGAATGAAAACCTTTACAATATTAATTTGATTAAAGAATGCAAGCTTGGAATTTTCTGAGATATCAAACAATTAGAGGGACAGTGGAAAGAGATCTCCAAATATCAAATTGAAGCAATAAAAAAGCTATCTAAGGTCGATCATGAATCTTATTGGCAGTTTCTAGTAAAGCTATACAATCAGCAGATGGCTTTACGATGTCTAGCGAATTCCAATAAAAATATGGTGCCACCTCTCTCTGATGTTGTACTCACAAGACAGCTAAGATCCAAAGTCGGCTAGCTATCGCAAGTGAAGCCTATGTTGGATATCTACGAATTGAAAAGCTCAATGGAAAGTAAGGGCCATTCAACATGATAAAGCATGTCACTATTTTTCTTTTATTTTTTATCTTTTATTTTTAGTATCATGAGGAAGGTTGTTTGAAACATCCTCAACTTTTTATGTAATATTCTATTTTTGATACATATGTAATATTATTTAAACCTATCTCATTAATTTAGAGAGGGGTGCAAGATTTTATCAAAAACACTTTGCAAAATCTTTAATTTCTGTACTTTTGTGATTCTTTTGATGAAATACATGGAACAAGGTCTTGATTTTCTTGAATATCGAAGCATACTCTATTGAATTTTCATTTATTTACTCTTAGAGTGTATTTGGTTGAAAATAAGAGAAGATCAATGTTGTTGATTTCATGAATATAACCTCTCATATATGGTACTATTATCTTTACGATTGAGTTTTATTTATGACTTAGCAATAAACTTCTTTGTATTGTATTTTATATGAGATTTGGATTATAATTTTTCATTGAAGCACTATTTCATGATGTTTTAGCTGTAATTCCTTATTCAGTATATAATTAATCGATAAATGCAATATATTTTCACAATTATTTTAGCTAACTATTTAGTCAAAATATTTATCTTTAAATAGTTTCATCTCTTTTAGCAATTGACTGAGCTTTATTATCTTTGCTTTAAGATATATTTGTAGGTCCCATAAGTTAACTTATTCTTGAGTATAGATTAAGTTAAATATTATATTAAATAGATGCATGTGTTTGTTACTTAAATAGATTAGTTCGATTAGTTTAAAAGCATTTTTCATTTCAACTTGTATCAAACCCATCATCATATCATCAATTCTTTGCTGGGAAATTGGCCCCATTATCCACAGTCGAAGCCACTACACCAAGTGGAAAAGGATATTCTTTCAAGTTCCAGACTGGGTGGTTATTCCCCATGTTGTTGCAACGGAATTATGGGGCTTCAACACAACCATATCAAGCATCTACTGCCACATGTAAATCCTCTCCATGCCCGAGGTATAACACCATCATCATAGGATACCTAATCATGAACATGGAGACCAAGGATACCTAATCATTAAGGCTCCTCAACTCTAAAATTTGTAGCATCCACCAATATTTGTATGCAACAACATGATCATGAAGACCATCATCATGGGAAGACTTCCAATGCTAATGCAACACATCATCCAAAAAGTCACATCTCCATTGTAATAAACATATACAAGATCATCTACATATCATCCAAACACAAACCACTTGCAGCCTCTCATACATATGCATATCCAAATGATCTGGAACCAAATAAACTAGGTTGACATCAATTCCAACCAACTAACACATCTACAACACACATCGATTCCAATATTTTCCCCTTTTGGAATTGATGTCAACCCCTGCTGAAACAATCATCTGATCAACATCCTCACATTCTCCCTCTTTGAAAAAAATGGAAAATAGATAAACATGTCGATGATGAATGCTATAAAATCGTATACATGTAAGGGGATCCATCAGCAACAAAAAAATATGCTCAAAAACCATAGGCAGGTGGTGAATAAAGAAGTGCACAACAGAACAACAACAACACTCCCCCTAGAAAATATGTGTGCTAAACTCCTCCTGGACATAAGCTACAACAAAATAGAAACACTGAGGTGTATCAACATATATCTCCCATGGCCACATGATAATAAGAAACAAGAAAAATAACTAGAACACATTCTCCCTCCCCTAAAGCAACAACAACATAATGTATGTCATAGTAATAGTAGTAGATCAAATCACCAATACATGGCAGCAAAAGCATAATCTGACGAACTAACAACAACAACTATGATTATGTCCATAATAGTAACAACATTGATCCAACTAACTACAAAGAAACAATAAAAAATACATCTTCTCCACAATGAACTGTCCAACAGCAGAAAAAATCCTATATCGTCGGAAACAATGACTGTCTAGAAGAAAAATGTATTTGAAGTAGTAGCAGAAAAGACATGATGATAGTTCACGACAATATGATTAAACATACTCCACTGAATGAAATCATCTCCATGGACGAATATGTACTTATATACATAGTTTTCAATGCTGTAGAAATTTGAATAATTTGCTGAATTATTCACCGAGATTATCCTGATTACACACTATTTAAGCTTCATGCATAATACATAACCTCTTCTACAATTGATCATCAATATGTGGAAACAGAAACAGTCACATGCGCACATAAACAAATAATCAAGCACACATTTAACACAGTATGTACTAGGGAAAGAAATAGCTGAAAACCCCCAACTATTTGTATAATATAATGATAGAGAACATGTAAAAATACATAGCACAAAGCTCTCAAAGCTCTCAGCACTATCTCACATGCTGCACACAAACTAGCACGAAAGATGAACAAGTCACAGGTTCAAATCTCCTCCACAAGTCTGCCTGCCTCTACTGCGCAATCCAAGATGAATAATGATGAGATCCAAATTCGAATCCACCTGGCTTGTACTGCGCAATCCTCATTGGCAATCTCAATCCATGTGTGTGCAAATCTCATACACAGCCATAGTCACAACTGATAGTAGACTCACCCTTTCACCCACCTCTAACACTGGTCTCCACTGAACTGTCCATGCGTTGCAGTTAACTAATGTGTTCTTTAGTTGAATTATGAGTTAATAATTAGTGAATTAATTATTAATTAATTCACACCACACATCACTAGTGTATTTTTCAGTTAGACTAAATACAACTAGTTCAACTGAGTTAAACTGAACACAACTCCACCAACTGTCTCATTAACTCCACCAAACTCCGCCACTTGAGTTCTGACTGAATTCAACCATGCAATAGCTCAACTAACCCATAGGAAAAGCATATTTCATTCTGTCAGCTGCATGTGCCACATCCAAGCATCAAACTGAAGTGCTCCAAGAGGAAAAGATAATTTTTATAGTCTAAATATTATTAAGGGTTAATAATATTTGACTGTTCTATTTTTAGCTCGACAGTCTAAAAATAGAAACCGCCCAATGTCTAAAAATAGAGGTCCATCTATTTTTTACCAACTCGACCAATCATCCATAAATAGCATCCTGCAACTCATAGACCATGATCCATATGTCTAAAAATAGACTTTGCGCCAAAAATAGCCTACGGGCCCACTTAGTGAAGGTGACTTCATTTCACTAAGCTCCATCATCTTATTGCATTTTCAACACTCCCTCTCAACAGGATATGGATTATCTTCAACCCCTATCCTGCCTCTGTGGTATTTGAATTTGCTCCTGGTGAGCGCCTTCGTCAAGATGTCAGCATCCTGATCCTCCCTAGGAATATATGAAAGTAACATGATTCTCCGCTGCACACAATCTCTGATATGATGGTACCTGATGTTGATGTGTTTGGATATATCATAAAATACTAGATTAGCTGAGAGTTTAATACAACTCTGGTTATCACAATAAATCACAGTAGGCTCCAAGTGCAACCCGAACAACCCGACCAGAATCTTCCTCATCCATATAGCCTCGCATGCAGCCAAACTTGCTGCCATATACTCGGCCTCCGCGGAACTGAGTGCCATGGATCTCTGCTTCCTGTTGTACCAAGAAACTGCTATCAACCCGATACTGAAGATCCCTCCAGATGTGCTCTTTCGGTCCGTTGGGCTCCCTGCCCAATCTGCATCCGTGAAGCCACATAGCTTCACCTCATCCTCCTATCTGTACCACAAGCCATATCCCGATGTGCCTCTAAGATAACGCAATACATGCTTGCTGTTTTCAACGAGAGAAGAGCTTGGTAGTAACCATAACTGCGAAAGGGCGGTTGCGCCTCGCATATCGGGTCGTGTGACCCGGATACATAAGGCCCACCAACATCGAAGAGCAGTGGCATCCACTACCTCGTGAAGTAGCATCCTCCTTCTCCTTTCTAGGAAGAGGGTATCAACGGAGCTTACGGTGCATTGCATGTTGAACTTCTCCAGTATCTCCCGGGCATACTTACCCTAAGAAACAAACAGTCCATCACTGCGCTGCCAAATTTCCAATCCCAGGAAATAATGAAGGAGGCCCAAGTCCTTCATCTCAAATTCTCTAGCAAGATCCTCCTTGCATGAAACTATCAATAGCTCATCACCCGTCAAAATCAGATCATCTACATACAGTACAATGATCAGCAACTTCCCCTCCACCACAATCTGGTACAAGTTAGGATCCGCCTCACTCTTGGAGAATCCAAGTCCGGTGAAATAGCTGTCTATCCGTGTGTACCAAGCACGAGGTGCTTGCTTGAACCCGTACAATGGTCTCTTGAGTCTGCACACATGCGACTCACTGCTGAAGATCTCGAAACCTTCGGGCTGCTTTATGTACACCTCCTCCTCAATGACTCCGTTGAGGAACACAGTCTTCACATCCATCTGATGGATGTGCCACCCCATCTTGTCTTTGAGAGAGCTAGGATCGTCCCAGAGTATGGAAGAGTATGCAGCACGGCAGGTGCAAAGGTCTCCTCATAATCGATCCCCTCGATGCGCGAAGCCTCGGAAGGCGACAAATCTTGCCTTTTACTTCTCCACACTCCCGTCAGCTGCTTGCTTCACTTTGTAGATCCATCGCGAACCCACCTCCCCTCGGGTCTCGGGAAAATCTCCCATCCACTATTTCTGACAATTGAATCATACTCTTCCACCATGGAATCTACCCATGCGGGGTCCTCCACAGCTTCTTTGAAAGAGGATGGTTCTGTCACAACACACTGACTCATAAGAGCCATGTATCCAGTGTACCGGTCCGGTGACTGTCTCTGTCTGCGCTGTGCTGTAGGTGCTCCTACAATCTTCTCTACATCTTGAGCCAGTCGCTCAGCTTCTGTAGTGCGCTTCCGCCCTCTGATGGTTGGCGCTGCATGAGTGGTCTCTTCCACTCCATGAACCTCCTCTTGTGGCTGATCCACATCCTAAGGCTCATCCTTAGGAACTAATAGCTCCTCATCTGCATGCAAGTGTGGCTCCCTCTCAAGCAAACACTTCATGGCTTTCTCCTCCTGAAATTTGATATCCCGTCGCACAACAGTCTTGTGACTGTCTGGAAAATACACACGATAGTTGTGGGGAGTATCAGTGTACCCCACAAATATCCCAACCTCTGCTGTCGGCTCCAGCTTCTTCCTGGCATCCTTCGTCACATTCATGTAGACAGGTGAGCCAAAAATCCTTAAATGGGAAATGTCAGGCCTCTTGCCAGAAAACGCCTCCTCCGATGTACTCATGCCAAGTATCTTGTGAGAACAATGATTCTACACATACACTGCAGTATTGCATGCCTCCGCCCACAAGTGAATGGGTAGGCCCTGATCATGCAACATCGCCCGTGCAACACCCACGATTGTTCTGTTCTTCTGCTCAGCAACCCCGTTCTGTTGTGGGTTATGGGGGGCTATGAGCTCTCTCCGAATTCCTTCTACGCTGCAAAAGTCCTTGAATTCAGCAGAGATGAATTCACCACCATTGTCAATCCTAAGAGCCTTCACATGCTTCCTCGATTCCTTCTCAACCAGCGCCTTGAACTCACAGAACTTTGAGTATGTCTCGCTCTTCTTTTGCATGAAGAAGATCCAGCACTTCCGAGAGAAATCATCAACAAAGATCACATAGTACTTGTGCTTTGCTGTCAAAGCTACTGAGAAAGGTCCACACACGTCTGTGTGGATTCTCTCAAGGATCATCGTGGCGCGACTATCCTTCTCGTGAAAGGTGGCTTTCACAAATTTTCCCAAGGTACACCCCTTGCACTGATCTGACTGCGTAAGAGTGCCCTTAGGAAGCCCAGTAGAAATCTGCTGCAGTATCTTCAAGGCTCCATGGTGAAGGTGGCCCAATCTCCGGTGCCATAGCTCGCCATCATCCCAGCTCACCACTCCTTCCGCCTTGCATGCCATTGCTGCGCAGCCATCTACTTGCAACTGATAAAGGTTCTTGACTTGAACCCCTATCTTCCGGGTTTCTCCAGTTGTCTTACTGCGTTGGAAAGCCTTTCCCTCGCTGAATACCACATCATACCCCTTGTCTTCCAACATCATGACAGAGATCAGATTCTTCATCAATCCTGGAACATGCAACACTTCCTTCAATACGAAGGGTTTACCAGACTCCCTCTTAAAGGAAATGGTACCGATACCGGTGGCACTGTATCTACCATCATCGCCCATCTCGATGTGCACTCCAAGATCTTTCTCTTCCAGATTTGAAAACAAATCCCGATCTCCTGTCATGTGAAATGATGCACCACTATCCAAGAACCATACTGGTCCCATCACACTTGAAACCAAGCATGCGATTAGTGAAAAATCCAGCTCAAACTGGGAGGCCAATGCCTCTCCCACTGCAGATCTAGCAGCCTTCTTATTTTTCTTCTTCTGCGGACAATTTGTGGCATAATGTCTGTGCTGGTGACCGTGAAAACACTTCACCTTGGACATGTCTTGCTTCTTGCCTTTCGCACCAGACTGAGAAGCTTTCTTGCTCTTCCCCTTATTTTCTTTGGCAGCCAAAGCACAATTTTCTTCATCAAATTCCTTTGATGAAGATCCATCCCTGGTAGTCCGCCTTATCTCCTCTTGCATGAGATTCGACCAAAGTCGCTCCCATCCCGGCAATTTCTCCCGACCATTGACAGAGTTCTGATAGGAATGCCAACTCTTCGGAAGACCAAGGAGAGCCAGGTTCACCAAGTCCTCATCATCAACAGTCACCCCCACACTTCCCAGCTCATCCCTGCATTGGGTGAACTTCGTGAGGTACTTGGCGATACTGTCGCCTTTCTCCATCTTAATGTTTCTGAGTTTATCCTTCCTTGTACTCTCTCTGGTACGCTCTTTCTTTTATGTCTATGCGCGGTGGCACCACATCAAGTATGGAGAAGCTTTTCCATGCATGCTGGATAAAATGTGATCCTTCACGCCCTCCAACAGAATCCTTCGACATTTTTCCATCTTCTTTTGCCAAGCCTCAACTTGAGCAGCATCAGTAGGCTTTGGGACCTCAGCATCTATGAACTCCTTCAGCCCGTTATCATCTAATACCACCTCCATCCGGTCTTTCCATGCAACATAATTCGAATTTCCCTCAAGGGCATACTCCAGTCGCAAACCGTTGAAAGACATTTCAATTCTGGCACCAAAAAAACAAACTGCTGCAAAATTCAAATTCCAAGCTCAAAACTCAACTGCTTCTGGATCTGTGAGAACAAAGTATTTCTAGCACAGAGATCAACTGTAAGGGCATTTACTGGATATATCACCTTTCAAAGAAAGGATGGATCTAGAGGCTACCTGGCCCACTTACAGACTTTGTCTACCGAAATAAATTGTAATCATTGTAATAGATCCGATGATGAATTCTTGCTCTGATACCATGTAGAAATTTGAATAATTTGCTGAATTATTCACCGAGAATATCCTGATTACACACTATTTAAGCTTCATGCATAATACATAACCTCTTCTACAATTGATCATCAATATGCAGAAATAGAAACAGTCGCATGTGCACATAAACAAATAATCAAGCACACATTTAACACAGTATGTACTGGGGAAAGAAATAGCTGTGTTGTAGACGATTTTGTCACTCCTAGAGACAGTCCAGAGTTTCCATAGACCAATGCCTAGGACATCTTAGCATAGCAAGGAGTGTATAATATAACTTGGGTTGTCAATCCAAAACTCTCTTGCTATCTCTTGCAAAACAAGGAAAATGATTTTGAATGGAACCAAACTCTCTCAGAAGCTAATATAGAGATAAAAATAATGTAGGCACAACATGCAAAACTCCAGCATAAAGGAACAGACAATTCAGAGACAACTTACTATAAAGAGGGCTGATTCAAGTAATATACCACAGAAATCAAATATCAGTAGGTGTATGCAGTGAAGAAATTATAAGAAGATATTAATTAACTTTGGATTGATACCCAGATACACAACAGAACCATGCATGGGCTTACCAATCGAAGAATCCATACATGACAATGGCGTTTTAAAAGCACCCTCCCAAAGCAACTAATATAGCAAACAATATGGAAGACAAGAGCATGGAACAGCATATCATGCCTGAGCCTATTTAAAGTGCTTGACTGTTTTAAGTAAGGGCATTAGCTAAGATGAATCCTTACCAAACCAGTGAGCCACTCGCATTCCAGTAACATGATACAAGAAGATAAATGAAATGAAATGAGATGTTATATTAACACATAAGAGAACATTACATACTGTGGGATACCAAAGACCTGAATCCTCATTACAGATATAACTCCTCCTCACTGAGACCCTACGGGCTCTGAGCCTTCACACAGAGGTTTTACAAGATGTATACAAGAACTTTTCACTGCATCGTTTGCTGATAGAAATCTGGAACCCTTACAATGTCTTTCATCTGGGTTTTTATAGAAGAAGCTCCCAAAAACCTAACCAGAGGTAGTTGGCGGACATTTATTTGACTTATTAAAACAAATTGGTGGGAAAATGCCCGCCCATGCTGTTTGACGGCATTGAACTGTTATAGGTACTCTGCTGCTACTATGTGGAGTAAATGCTAGAGGATGTTGGTGTTTGTGCGTGGGACTCTCGGTCTTCCATCTTCAAATTCAAAATTCAAAAAAATAAGGCCGGACACTGGCTTTCTTGATCCTTCACTGATATTTGTATGCGGCCCCATTAATATTCCTTGCTGCGTAATCTTTCCCCTGGATGCATTTGCAGGGTTCAATGGATTTTATTTCTGCTCCCATTAATTAGGTCATATCATAGCAACTAACCCCAGCCTCCTTCTTAAATTTCTTCTTTTAAGAACTGCCCTTAGAGGAGATCTTGGCCTCTGTAATGGAGGCGATACATTACGGCAGCTCCTTTTCAATATAAACTTGCAAAAACCCGCAAATATATTAGAAATAACAGACACAGGTGCAAGGGGCGTGGAGGTGGAGACAATGGTGGCGTCGAGGACATGGCCACATGGCAAGAACATGCAGGGTGGCGGCAGAATTACAGAGAAGCCTTGATAAACAGACGAAATGTAAGTTTTCCACGTAGAACAGTTAAAACACGATGTATGAATAAAAACGATGAATATGAATGCAGCGCATATATATAGGCGGCAGGGATGGAAATACAATGGGCATGCGGGGTGATGACACATAGGCGCACGAAAATCCAAGGGGAACATATGACGTGGCAGAGGACTTAGTCAAGTGGGGAAAATGCGAGTGATTATGGGCCACACGATCACTAAATGAGATCGACGGTTTTAAATGCATCGGAGAGCAACGAAATGGTGGGCCAGGGACGTGATGGACATGGGTTAAAACACGTACAGCTCCATAGGATGACCACCGTCGGATGGAGGGCGCAGGATCAGATGGCCGATGATAATTCCGCTACCCGACTTTCGTCCAGAAAATAATGCGCGGAATGGAGTGGTTTTAGAACAGTACATGGGGACACACGTTGTGCAGCGTGTGGAATCGCTGTGATTCACGGAATACCGCCTACCCAGCGAAGGTGGTGCGGAATAAACCATAGGTTTCAAAGGCGCGGGGACCACCACGGCTGAATTGATTGCGAGCCGTTGATTTAATTAAGATCAGAAGGCTACGGTTGCACCCAAAAACCGAAGGGGATAAGCTCCTGTCTATCTGGCACACGATTTTGCGCCTGGGTCATGCGAGAATCAAAGCAAAGGGGCTAAGGCTTCAGGGGCTAGGCCCGATAGATTTTAATTACAGATATCAGCCTTTAAAAACTACGTTTTTCAGGCAGAAAAGGGTAGCGATAGGCAGAATATAGGGAATTTAGGTTACCAAAGAGGGTTTTAAATAGATTTGGATAGGAACGATAACCAAAATTTAAATGAAGAGTTGTCATGAACAACATTGGCTCCAGCTGGGGACGGCATGCTCATCCCTGGACATGTCGAGAACCTACAGACCTCTGATCATCCTGTATGTGAACTCTATTCTTCAATCCCTTCATATATTCTCTGAAACTCATCGGCTTATCCACCTTATTTAAACTAAAATTTGAATAAAACTTGTATACAATATAATACATCAGGCTTTCTTTGCCTAAATTAAAATTGGAAGTAGGGCTTTAGGAATTGGCCGTTCACAGGGGCGTCCAACAAGTCACCCTACAAATTCTCCAATATAAACGTGTTATTACCTCCCTATTCCACAATTTTAAATGGGCCAAACCAGAGGGGGTCAAATTTTCCGTGCTTTCCTTTTTCAGCCCTCTGAACATCCCATCTGAGAACCAGGTCACCAATCTGCAATCTTCTATCCTTTGCGTGACGATCAAAAATGTTTTTCATTTTCTCCTGATATTCTGCTAACCTTTGATTCACCTGGTCTCGTGTTTCCTCTAATTCCACCAATTGATTTATTCTTCTAACCATATCATTTGGTTCTTCTTGGCTATCCTGCATGAAACGTGCCACTGGCAAAGCCAGGTGTACAGGAAATACTGCTGCTCGTCCATACACCAATTCATAAGGAGATTTCCCAGTTGCTCTCTTACTGGTTGTTCTATTTTCCCACAGAGCAAACTTCAATTGGGAATCCCAATTCTTCTGATTTTCATTGATGGTTTTCTTTAAGGTTCTCACCAAAGTTTTGTTGGAGGATTCTGCCAGGCCATTCCCCTGTGGATAGTAAGCGGTAGAATGATTCAAAGTAATATTATATTGCTGGCAGAAGTTCACAAATTTTGTAGACTTGAAGGCCTGTGCATTATCAGTCACTATTCTAGCAGGACAGCCAAACCTTGATATGATGTTTTCTTCCATGAATTTTATGATGACAGTGTCTGTAGCATTCCTTGCAGGTATGGCTTCCACCCATTTTGTAAAATAATCCGTGGCTGTTAATATCCATTTATGTTGGCCGCTTGATGAGGGATGTATTTCACCTATAAAATCTAATCCCCATTGCTGAAATGGCTCATTTACGTGAACAAGAATCAAGGGCAGAGCCACCAACTTCTGTTTCTCGGCAAATTTTTGACACTTGTCACATGCTCTGACCCAAGTAAAAACATCTCCAAATAATTTTGGCCAGTAGAAACCAACCTTCAGAATTTTATGGGCTGTGGCTCTCCAGCTATAGTGTCCTCCACAGATTCCTTCATGGAATTCCATCATTATACTTTCTACTTCATCCTCTATGAGGCACAACAATAGGATGCCTGAAGGGTCTCTCCAATATAGCTGCCCATTAGCAACTATGTACTTTTGTGATTTTAATCTCAAAGCCCTGTATTTTTCTTTATCACAGCTGGGTGGACAGCTGAGTGTCAAAAGATATTGGACTATCTTTTTGTACCAAGGACTAGTGAGATATTTTATTTGTATTTTCTGAGTGGCCATCTCCAGCCCTTGCTACTCTTTTACTTCTTCAGACTCTCCATTTGCTATCATAGACATATTTATGCCTAGAGCCTGATGGTTCGATTCAGATAGCATTTTAGCAAGCCCTTGTCCTTTAATTAGCTTAGTAGGTCTGATATCCAAATCATACTCCTGTATTTTTGCAATCCATCCCCCTCTTTTCCCTTCGCTGTCTCCCTGAATAAGGATATCCTTGATAGCCACAGTAGGGACATATGCAGTAATGTGAGACTGCAGGATGTACATTCTAAAAGCTTTGAGGGATTTTACCAGGGCATATGCCTGCTTCTCCAATATGTTGTATTTCAGTTCAGCATCATGAAGCACTTGGCTGAAAAAGGCGATAGGCTGTTCATATCCTTCTTCATTTTTCTGTAATAACACTCCAGCTACTGTATGAGGTGATGCAAATGAAAATATCATGAATGGTTTAGTATAATCTAGTCCAGATAGCACAGGAGCTTCAGCAAATGTAGCTTTAATTCTAGCAAAGGCCTCCCGTGACTCTTGTGACCATTTCACCTCATTATCCTTTTTTAGCATATCTGTTATGTGCCTAACTATTTCAGCATAGTTAGGAATAAACCTTCTCAAAAAATTGATTTTGCCTAAAAACACCTGCACTTCTTTTTTATTCCTGGGGAGAGGATTACCATTTATGACTTCAACTCTTTTAGGGTCTATCTTCACACCATCTTTAGTTACAATGTGCCCTAAAAGCTTGCCTTCCTCTAATGCAAATAAAGACTTTTGGGGATTAAGAGAAATACCATACCTTCTGCATTTTTCAAAAGTTCTGCGTAAATGCTCAAAGTGTTCAGCATCTTCTTTTGAAAATACTGTAATATCATCCAGGTATACCACCAAAAATTTATCTTTCTCACCAACAAAAGAAATATCCATAGCCCTTTGGAAAGTGGCTCCTGCATTAATTAACCCAAAAGGCATCCTGGCATACATAAATGTGCCCCAGGGTGTGGTGAATGTAGTTTTCTTTTGATCCTCTGGATATACAGCCACCTGATTATAACCAGAAAATCCATCCATCATTGACATTCTTGAGGATCCGACCACCTTCTGCAACATGTGGTCCATCTTGGGTAGTGGATAATTGTCTTTCAAAGATGCTCTATTTAAATTTATGAAATCCACACATAACCTTATTTCTCCATTCTTCTTCTGAACAGGAACAAGATTTTCCACCCATCCAGAATATCTCAGTGGCACAATTATCTTGGCCTTCAGTAGCTTCTTGATTTTTTTTTTCAATTGAGGGGAGGAGCAGAGGATTTATCTGTCTGAGCTTCTTCTTGTAAGGTTTTGCACCTTCCCTCAGAGGAATTTTATGCTGTATTATATTAATATCAAAAGTTTTTAGGTCCTGATAGGACCATGCAAACACATCTTTATAAGACTGAAATAATTTCAAGTATTTCTTCTTGTATTCTTCTGGGATCTTCTTGGATAATTTGACAATTTTTGGGTCAGCATCAGTACCCAAATTTAAATCTTCCATCTGATCTTCTTCTACCACTTTACTATGCTGCAATGGGACATCATTCTTATTAAATAATCTCTCTAGAGGCACCAACCCTCTAGGAATGATATTTCCCTTCAGCTGCAATACTTTATTACCTGCTATTTTTTCTTCCCACTTGTTTTCTGAAATATTTTCAGTCTCCTCTTCTTCACAATCATCAATCTCCATATTAGAAAATTCTCCCACTACCTCCAGGAATCTCTTCATTTTTTCCTCATCTTCAAATACCTGCCAATGCTTAATATTATCTAGGATTGATGGTCTATATCTTACTTCAATTTCATATCTCAAGAGTGGGCTCTGAGGAGGACGAAATGTACTTGCAGCCACAGCAAGAGAATCTGCCATTCTATTCTGCTCCCGGGGCATGAACTGGATGTTAAATGCTGAGAAGAAGTTCTCCACCATGTCCCAAACTTCATTTCTGTAGGCTCTTAGCCATGGGTGTTTGGTTTGGCATTGATTTCTGATTTGTCTGACCACCAATTCGGAGTCTCCTAGGACTTTTAAATTTTTTATATTCATATTCTTGGCTGTTTGTAATCCTAACAGCAGTGCTTCATATTTAGCCACGTTATTAGTCGCCTCATACTCCAATTTAAAGGACAGTGGCACCCATTTTCCTGTAGGAGAGATTAATAATACTCCAGCCCCATAACCTTCCCTTGAATTTGCTCCATCAAAATGCAATGTCTAGATTCCTGCTTCATTGTTTTCTAAGGACTGCTCAACCTTCATTTGGAAAAAGGAGGGTTCATGTGCATAATCTTTATCTTCTTCTAGCATCAAGCATGAAAAGTCTCCTTCTTTGCTATAGACTGGTGAATTTTCAGAGTTATCAGCCTTTGTAACCATTTTAACAAATCTGGTTTCTCTGTACAATCTCCTCTCCTCTCCTCTTTAAGGACTAGAGTTAGATATGTTTGTTGCAATATTGCTCTTAACCTTCTCAAGTTGTTGGTCCTTTTATTCAAGTTTCCTTCTCAAATTTTCTACTATATGTTTTAGTGCCTCAACATAATATTTCTTTTCTTTTAGTCTGTTGCACACTAGTTCTTCATTTATTTTTGAATCCTGCATCTGGGTTCTCAAGGTAGTGATCCTCCTTTATATTTTTCTCCTTCTCATTACATATCTATAACAATTTCTTATTATCTCTACATGGAGTTATTAGTTTATCTACTTGAGCAGCTAATTCTTTGATCACAACCATTGTTGATTCATATTCAACATTAATGACAACAATATCCTTCTAATTATGACTACCAAAATTAAAATAATCATCAGAATTATAATTTAGAAATTCCTTCAAAATATCACCTCAGGACACCTCTAATTTGGCTGAAATTTCAGAATTTCTAGCTTTTGTTGTAATGGATTGATTTTCTTCCTTCTTCAAAATCTTTTCCTTTTGAGACATCCTCTTGTTGCTTCTATCCATGATCCACGATCTACTTTCCAAGCGGCCAAGCTTCACAAAAAAACACCTCCTCTAATATGGATTTTTGGAAATATATTCACTATTGAGAGGGGGGGTGAATCTGTAGTGACTGTGTTTATTAAATTTTATATTCATTTTCAATTTACTGAAACGAAATCACACATTATGACATTATTAAATTAACTAGCAAATAAAATAACAAATACCATAGTCATCACATGAAAGCCATAACATAATCAAAGCAATCACATGCACAAGGGACACAAGATCTCTGGTGGAAAACCCTTTTGAGAGAAAACCACCCTACTGGTGTTCTACACACAATTATTTATTAATTTGTCATACAAATTCTTACATGGATTACATTACACCCATAAGCCAAAATATTTGTATTTCTCTATAGTATGTTGGCATATATCAATTTGAATTTGTTTCTCTCACGAATCTACAAAAAATTATATGCTAGAAGCTTCCACGACCAATGATCCTCTCCCAACCACCATTGGACTATCCAACTCCTATTGGATGGAGAAAAATATTCCTACTATTGAATTTGACAAATCATTGTCTATTTTGAAGCCTCTATTCCTTCACTTCCTCCATGTGAGCCTCGTTTTAGAATATTTCACATTGGGTTCTCAATTTACCCAACATGAGCAACCCAAAAACACCATCGTTTTGCACATAAATGTTGAATAAAAAACTTTTCCCAGTGAGGGATTTTTCTTCTCTTCTACTCACACAAAGACACTACCCTCAACCACACCGTGAGCTACCAATTCTTCTCCACTCTAAAACACATAAAATTTAAAAGCTACACACACACACACACACTCTACAATACAGTGAGAGTATCTTCAGTAAATTATACTCACTCAAAATGCCCCCATAATATAATGATCTCACACTCTCACAACAGTCAAACAAATAGACTCACAACCTTATTATATTTATAGTTTTGTTGTGTTAAGTATCTTAGTAAATGCTAAAAGTTATGGAAGTCTCAACAACTCTTTCCACACACTTCAAATTTTGTTGAGATAGGCTTCTTGACCAAATCAACCACTAACTAAATTATCCCTTTGATATATTCAACCTTGATCAAATTGTGGAGGACCCACAAACTTTTCCAACCATATACTGAAACATTCTGATCAATAACATCGCAATAACAAAAAAATTAGTTGAGTAGGGCAAGGAATGTGGATAAAAACTCATTAAAAACCTTAGTCGCTCCAACAACTCATCCCCCATGTGATTAGAAGGCCACAGTTACTCCCATAGGCTTGTCCCCATGCGAATGGATATTTTTAGCTGCTCCCTTGACTCAAAATCCATGTGACTGTGGAAGAGGAGACTTAAAATCATGCTTCCTCAATTCAAAACCTACCTAAACTTCTTCCAGAGGTTGAACATACTCTGTAGGAACTCTGGAAGTCTCTAACACCTCTTCAACACTTCACCAAGTCTGTTAGGTCCCTATAAGACTAATATATCCCCTTATTGTTATTGTTAGTGTAGCCCCCTTATTTTTATTGTTGTACCCATGTAGTCCCCATATTTTCATTATTGTGCCCCATAGAAGCTCACTATTGTTATTGTTGTGCCCTTACATTATTATTGTTATGTCGGCTCTGATTATATTGTGACCCCTTATACCCCTATATATAGAAAGGAGGTTTTTTCATTTGAATCATCCCAAAATTATTCATTTATGTAATGTAAAGGAGTTTTCCTCCTTGAAGAGGCTGATTTCTAAGTTGTTGATCTATATTTTCTTCTATTTTGTGAGTTGGTTGCATAACATTTCGTATCAAAGCATTGGATTCTAGGGTTTCACTTCTTCAAACAGGTCATCTTGGAATTTTTGCTATAACTTTTTTTTCTACAAAGAGTCAGAATAAAAAATTAAAACCACAGAAATTCAAAACCCTGGTGAACCTCATGTACGAATTTCAGATCTTGGTTCGCTAAATTTTTAGAGATATGGTCTGAGAAAGTTAGGGCTTTTGCAGGCTCCAGAATATCAACTCAAACATGTGACTGAGGGAAAATAGTCATCACTTTCATTTCAGCCACCAGATTTGAATTATGTAAAAAGTGACAAAAATTACACAAATTGTTTTTTCCTTGTAGTAATTTTAGGGCCGAATGTCAAAACACTGACACGTGGCACTCAATGCAAGTTTTCTCTACTAAACCAGTCTATAATTAGGTCATCTTGTGATATTAGAAATAACGTTTTCTCAAAGAATCCAAATTAGGTCTAACATGTGGCATTGGAAAGAAGACTTAGAGGGACACTACAAGACCTAATTTCAAATCTTGGAGATCCATGTTGGCTTGAAGGGTCCTAACCCAGTTTTGCATTTATTGTGCAACCTACAAACCCTCCAACTATTGGCCCTTTCGTTAGTGATTTTCTCCCGTAGACCAATGTCTCACCTGAAGTAGTATGGGGGGGTGTTGGAACTAAGTTTCTCCACCCTAAGGAAGATTTTAATGTAGTGGTCTTAAATATAATTACAATAGATAATACAAAAAATGTGCACATCAATAGATAAGTAGATCAAAACCTTCCATATATTATCATAGAATACTTCATTATATTCGCGCACAGTAATCAGATATACTTTAAATCAGATCTATTCATCTAACATCAAATAATATTTGCGCACATATGCAATTAGCCAATAACAACAGTAAATATGCGATAACAGAACAGATGCATATCTTAATGGAATTAATAGATAATCAACACATAAAATCGCATAACAGTCGAGGTTCACCAAAAACAATCTTCCTTATTAAGAGATCTATCGGTTCAATACATTCAGTCCTTCAATACAATCTATCCTTCTACGAACACATCTAGTCGAGTCTGCATGCAACCACGACTTAGGTCTCCACAAACACAGCCAACAGGAGCCTTTCTACCCAAAAACCCATATTTTGATCAAAACATTAACAAAACAATTCACCATGAGATATCCTTTCATGACTCAATCCTTACATATTTATACTAACATTGATGTGCACATACCATGGTCTCAAACCATGTTTGAGACTCATGGTTTTCCCTTTAAACTCATTACAATGATTAAGGGACTTTGACTTGCCCTAAATCCCCTTTGACTCTTTCGTGCAATGCGCATAACAAAACATATACAAAACTTAACCTAAAAATGTACCCCGGGGGACCCTACTCCAACAAGCCCCAACACAATCTCATGACTCATCTCGAGTCACCGTGGGGTGGTCTCCTTCATATTTTCTTTGAGTGCTTCGACAGAGCTCTTAAGTGGTAGGAGTACTTTGGCACTCTGTGCAGCAACACCATGTGCTTCATTAACCAATTTAGCTGTTGTTCGCCCCTCTTCTACCAAAATGATGTTGCACTGTGTTTGATGGAGACTTTTCAGGGCACCATCCAGAATCTATGAAAATTGCAAGGCTACCTCAACCCATGGCTACATCCTTGTTTCCAAAAGTTGTTCCCAATGGCAAAATTCTTCGATCTCGGTCTGAATAGCCCTACCCTCATGAAGGCAGGAAATTATATGCATTGTTACTAATGTGGGTGTCATCTTCTGAATCTCTATGAACTATTTTTCCTTGACACATAATTAATTTCTCAGCTCCTGTACCATCAGGTCTTTCTGAACAGAAGTCCAGAGACCCATTGCTTCATTCAATAATTGTCCAAATGCGGTCACTACAGTTGAAATGTTGTTTGCAGCTATCTTGAGCTTTGCATTGCACTGCGCTCTAACCTTTGGGGGTGTTTTAGGCTGGAGCTTCATCTACAACTCAGCAATTTTTTGTTCAAAGTATACCCACACTATTTGAATTTCATTGTGCGATGCCTTGAGCACAGCCGGTAAGCCTTCTAATTTTTCTATCAGCGCAACTGATGTTGGGACAATGACCTCTGTCAGGTCACCATATACTTGGTTAGCCTTAGCCTCTAAAGCAATGCGGTGACTCTCAGCTGTGCGACACACCTCTTCTGTTTTCTTTTGCTTTTATTGTACCATTGCTGCTTGATGTTGGGACTCATTTGTGGCGGGGAAGGAATGGTCCTCTCAGTATTGTAATTCATCGATAATAATACTATGGATCATATGGAGTTTTTCAACTAGGATCACTAAGAGGTCAATGCCAATTTCTCCATGGGTTCGCAAGGTTTCATGCAAAGTCGGTGACTCCACTCTGATGGCAGGCACGGAGATTTGAATCATACGATTATCCTCAATAGAGGGCAACACCGTGTTGATGGTATGTGCACTAGAAGTAGTCACGATCACTTGAAGCTGGCTCACTTACGCGACACTTGCTTCAATATGGCTCGCTTGTACTTTGAGTTCTTGAATACCAAACTGCACTCCTTCAATCACAGATTTGTATTGCGCTCCCATATCTGCCCACATATCTTTTGTTGCTAAATTTAAGGTATTTTTAATTTAAGTGAAATCTTCTTTTGTCATCGTTAGGTCCTTTGTTCTGATTAATTTGGACCATTTTCACTTTTTTTACAGTCCTCCTATGGCCTAAGACCCACGCTTAGACCCCTTGGTGGCCTACATCTCCTCATTTCCTTCATCGTTCTTTTCTTCTTCCATCTCGTTTTCCAAATCTATTGTTTCTCCAGTGGTGGTCGGCGTAGGTTTGGATTTAGCATCTTTACCTTTCTATTATGTATCTTTTGTATTTATGGGCTTTGTTGGAATTTTTAA
Source organism: Pinus albicaulis (assembly GCA_034641835.2). NCBI lineage: Eukaryota > Viridiplantae > Streptophyta > Pinopsida > Pinales > Pinaceae > Pinus > Pinus albicaulis. The sequence continues at coordinate 1,851,688,260 of CM076575.1, read as the reverse complement.
AATCGCTGAAGAGGCACCCCCAATGGTGCATGAATCTAACCAGGTAGGTGACCACTCAGCTGTGGCACGAACCAGATCATTTTCTATGACCAAATACGGAAAATCATTCCAGATGCCTTCGACAACACCCTTCGCGCAGATATGCATATTATGAAAATTTTCTTTGAAATATGAAATTAATTTGTACTACTCATACAAGGTTGGGGACAACCTTGGCTTCGACTAAATAGCTTGGAATATCACAAAGTAAAAAAGCACCCAAAAAATCTTATTTTTGGTTGCTCTAGCTGGTATCTTAGAGTTCCATAGGGTTGCATAGTGCACGGCTTCAAACATGTCAGGCTCGATGTTAGGGAACTTCATTTCTTCCGGCGTCTTCCAGCCGATGAGCATTATCAGGAGTATCATTCATGCGTAATAAAAGTGTTTTCCTTCTCCTTGTGCCTCACACACATTCTCCAGAAATTATGTACAAAGATACTAAGCCCAATTATATTGTGCACCCTTCTCACACTGCCCAGTGAGTGCAATGACATGGGCTAGGACTTCCTTTGTTCTACACTTCCTCATCATATTGCAGGCTAGGATGAGTGTGCCAAATTGAACAACATGGTCATTGATTTCACTGACAACAAAGTTGTGACTGTGGCGTGATACCTTATAATATTTATTAATTTTTTTGGAAACCTTATTTTCCTAGCCATTTCCACCAAAGGCCTCTATTAGGTTCGCCCCCTAGTTGGGCAAGCCGGTAATCTAATGGATCATCACAGCATGTATCAGAATGCACTCTCCAATCCATAGACAATCATCATGGATGACTGCGAGCAATTGTTACACACAAACAACATTAATGGGGTTGCGCCCGAAGTGTGGAATATGTAGTAGGTTCAACAAACCTGATTTGTGCATGCCCAGCACCCAGGGCATTGGCTCAACTTTGACTATGCCATCATAGTAGAGGATCCTCTACAAATACATATCACGCGTGAGCTCGGGAAATTTTTCTTGATCTACGAGGTCCCAATCCTCCATTTTGAGCTGCAGAATTTTTGCGAACATATCACCCTCAATAGGTAAGTTCTCTGGAATCAATGGCATATTCATGTAGGAACACAGTTTATCGAGATCCTTCATGACCTTCACTAAAGCTTTGCATGATGCCACATAGGCAGGCAACTGTGAGGTAGGCTCAAAAATTTATACAACATCTTCTTCCTCCATTATTCTCTCTGGAAACTCTGCCATGGGCTTCTTCTGGCGTTCTGCAGTAGTGGAGCACGGTTTAGGAGTCTTCTTACGAGGGGACTTCTGGGACCCCGACGACTATCCCTTCTTGGTTTGCACTGGTGCAGGAGTCTCAGCAGCCCGCACAACAATTTTTTCCCCTGGTTTTGTGGTAGTAATGCTTGGAGGAATTAGGTGACCCAAACCTCTACAGTGCATCTCCTCCTTAAGGCTCAAATATTGCATTAATACCCGACATAAGCTTCAGACAAACTTCAGAAATAAAAAATTTCAACTCGCAAGAATAACACAGAATGCAAAGGGAACTAATGCAACCCCTTTGGTCATATCTTTAGCTTGGGCATGTTTTAAATGGTCTTCTATGAATAAGTGTATCCGCATAGATTCTAAAATGGCTCCAAATCTGGCATAATATCCACATTAAATGTAATTTAGACACTCCTTCAAATAGTAAGAATTATTTCTTGTCTAGTTTTACTGTTTCAATAGTTATATTCTGGAAATTCTGCGACCCAATCAATCTCTACGAGAAACTCTTATGCACGCGTCACACCTGTCTGCGCATCTTCCATCCTTGCTACACATATCCAAATCTACAGCCATATATTCATTTGGTACGCGCAGGGAGAGGGTCATGCATATAAGGCTTAAGACAACTTCCATTGACATACCCAGGAAGGTTTTCTCCACCCAATGTGGCCAGGTGCACTCCACCTCCGTTACTAATTTCCTTAACAACATATGGTCCAAACCAATGCATCTTGAACTTCCTTGGGTGGTCACAAACTTGTTTTCATACAAAAAGACCAAATCCTCTTCTTGAAATAACTTATGTCTAATGTGCCTATCATGCCAAGCCTTTTCGCGCACCTTTTGCACCTACTGATGGAAACTGGAAATAAATCGATCCTCTTCCATTGTGACCAATTGCAATAGTCATTCTTCCATATTATACTGAAATGTCATATTTGTGAATGTTGCAATGCATAGACTTGGAAAAATTTACTCCATTGGCATAACAACTTCCTTCCCATACACCATTCTGAATGGTGTCTTTCCTGTCAGCTTCTTTCATGTGGTTCGATATGCCCAAAGAACCGCACATATGCGCACATCCCAATCATTTCGATTATGATTGCAAACCTTAGTGAGCACAGTCTCCAAAATCTTGTTGAAAGTTTCCACCACACCATTATTCTATGGGTGATATGGAGTACTCTTCTAATGATGAATCCATAATTATTTTGTCAGAGCTTCAATAGTTTCATTCACAAAGTGTGTACCTTGATCACTCATCAAAATATTCAGGCACCCAAACCGAGTCAAGTTGTTCTTGAAATTGAAGTGTGCAGTTGTGTCTACACTACAATCCTTCACTGGCTTAGCTTTAGCCCATCTGGTCACATAATCTGTTGCGATGATTATGTAACACACACCTATCTTCTTTCTTGGAGGGTAAATAGGTCCAAAAAAAATCAATGGCCCATTTTTCAAAAGCTTGCAACACCATTTGTGGGTGCAACAACATCTCATCTCTATGTGATGGCTTTCTTATCCTTTAGCATACATCACAAGCGTGAAAATATGTATGTGCGTCGTTGTGCACCATGGGCCACCATAACCCATCTCTTAGGATATTCTACGTGGTTGCTTTCCCTGCATAGTGACCTCTGACAACCTGTCCATGAGCTTCAACTAATATATCTCGTCTTTTAAATTCCAATACATATCTTCCCAAAACTTCATCTGCACCCATCTTGTACAATTGACCAGCAATTAGAGTAAAGTGAGTTGCGCGCGGAACCAACCCTTTCTTCTATTGCAGAGTATACTCTGTGGGTGCACTTCCAGTGGTAAAGAAATGAATAATATCTAGAAACTAACCATCAAATACCCTTATAGAAGACAATTTCGTGTATGGTAAACCATCCTCTAAGCTAGTTGACTCTTCTCCATTTCCAATGAGCGACAGATGATCTGGCCCAACATTGTGTCTCCCAGGTTTCACAATTACTTCAAAATAATACTCCTAAAACAATAGAAACCATATGCGTATCTTCCCCCACAACACATGCTTATTTACCAGGTACTTCAGTGCAGAATGGTCAGTAAACATCTTAAAGTGGCCTCCTAATAGATAATGTCAGAATTTCTACAGTTCATAAACCACAACCAATCCTTCCCTTTCCGTAGTTGAATAATTATGCTCCACGCTTGATAGCTTCCTACATGAAAATTCAATAGGGTGATCAATCTCCCCATCTCTTGGCTGTGCTAAAATATCTTTGAGCACGATGCAGGAGGCATCAACATGAACATCGAATACCTTCGACCAATTTGGAAAGACTAATATGGGCGCAATGACCATCTTCTCCTTAAGCAATTCAAAAGTTTTCTACCACTCTTCATCCCAACAAAACGAAGCATTCTTCTTTAACAATTTCTCCATGGGCACAGTGATCAACACATAACCTTGGATGAACTTCCAGTAATACCATGTATGCCCCAAAATTGAGCACAGTTGTTTGGCATTTGTAGAAACTTACAGATTAACAATAATCCTCTGACACGATTCTGATTTGATGATATCCTAAGAAACCATTTGTAAATGAGTAGGCTTCCTATCATGCTACATTGTCTAGGATCTCCTCAGGAATGGATCGTGTATTCACACATCATTCAATTTTCACAGATCCATGAAAATCCTTATTTCTCCTTTAGTCTTCTTATCCTACACCACCATAGGACTCACCCAATCAGATTCTTCCATTGGTTCTATGATTCCTGCAACAACCATTTTTTCCAATTCTTCCTCATTAGGGGAATTTTGAGGTCTAAAATGGGCCTCCTAAGGAAATTATAAAATAATAGTGGAAAAAATCTAATAAGATTTGATGACATCATCAAATTTTAGAGGGAAAAATGAAAAAACTACTTTTTCATATTAACTTCTATCTCCCTATTTTTTTACTCAAAGGAGTGGGAGATGCGAATTAATTCCCCATCCAAGGAGTGGTCTCACACACTGATAGTCCATACACGAAAAATGAGAAATACATAAAAAAACGTGATTACAATCACATTTTTTATGTATTTCTCATTTTTCGTGTAGTAGAGTTCATCGAAAGTATGCAACATGGGTACTCCTTGGATGAGGAATTAAATTCCGCATCCAACGAGTACTCCCGCTCGAAATTTGAGTAAAAATTTTGGGAGATAAGTTTAAAATACGAGTTGAAAAAGTAGTTTTATTATTTTATTATTTTTTAATATTTTTACTTTTTAACTCCAAAAATGGTGAATCATCCATTATGGATGACATCATCATCTTGAATCCTATTGGTTGTTATAAAGTTTATTTTTGTTGTACATTTTTCTTATGAGGCCCATTTTAGACCTCAAAATTCCCCTAATGTAACTTTCTGCTTATATTTGAGATTCAATCTGTACAGGCGTTGCTTCACATGTCACACATCCGGTTTCAAAGTGATCTTGATGACCCCAAGGTCTCCTATTATCCCCTTTAACTCAAAAAAATTTGTAGGAAGCAAGTCCTGATATTCATTCAATACCTGAACGACCTTTCCCACTGTATCATCATCCCAGTAATATCCGATCTTCACTAGTTTTGGTTGTTCTTCTAATCCAATTTTCACTTTTCAAATCCTTAGAGGCTTAGTGAAATCTAATGACTCAATTGAAGGCCCAACAACTGCACGATGTCCTTTAGATTTAGCAATTGTGATATTCCTTGGATATTCTTCATTTTCTTCAACTGTCAAATTTCGACAATTTATAATGTCCATCATCTGCATTTCCATGTGGGCGAGGTGCACTCTACCTTTGGTTTTGTGGTGTTGAAGATAACCTCCTAAATACCCTGCAGCAGTTCACCCAAGCAGTCAAACCCACTTTCAAAGCTGAAGGTTAAAATGAAACTTTCTGTTATCGCAGTCCATTCATTGATTCCTCGACACAACTTAGTTTCCAGGTACCAATCCATAGGAACCTTCCCCAAAGTCTGGATGAACATGTGCACCCATTGTGGCCTCGGCTCTGTGCCCCATGCTTCAGTCCACTTAGCCATATTTCTACGTGTATCACCTTTTCCAGAATACAACTCTTCCATCCAGGTATTTGGACACTCAAATCACAGTCTCATCATTCCAGTGCATTCTTTCTAGTTACTCAAGTTTCCTTTGTGTGTATCCCACCATCGTGCTGGAGTAGAGTGCAGCAAAATATCCATTGCATGGAATATATGTGCGTCTGGAACAACCTTTTCAAGTTCTCCTAAAAACATGTTAAGATTAGTCAAACCATCATAATATGAAAATTCTCTTACCTACGATGATATGAAGTGAAGAGCTCTGGTCACTTGATTACATCGCATCGTTGATGCCTCATCTAGCCGATTCTACAAGTTATCTAGTTCTTCATCCAAATTTGAGAAGCAGGAACTATATTTTTCCCAGTTAAGTCTTCCTTCGGCTATCGGTTTGATCCAATCGTCATCTCACATAGTCAGCTTATAGATATGGTCAAAATCATAATCCGTGCAGACTGGCTCTATATATCGTGCACATTTTGTAGGATATAGGGGAACTACAACTCTGGTTCCATTATTCTCAAATACCATACTCCTTCGCTTAATATTAATGATTCCATCCATCTCAATAGCCCAATATAAACCCAACAACATAGGATAGGGATCAGTATCATCCACAATCTGTATGACTTCAAAATATGCGAGCACCTTTACTCCTTCAATAGCTACTACAACCTATGAGAGCCTTCCTAATGGGATGATATTTTGTTGGTTGTCCATGCGCAACTGAATAGTATACCATTCCAACTTAGGTTCTCCCATGCATTGCCAAGTCTGATTCGGTAATACATTCGCGTGAGATCCTAGATCTAGAATGACCTGATCCATTTCATATGCACTAATCTGAGAAGTCAGGTGCATCTCACACCCAATTCTTCTTTTATTGTTATAGATCTTATTAGTAGATTTCTGCTCCATCCAGGGCTGTTCTTTCTCCGCACAATTGTATATCATTGCTTGGAGGTTCTCAACTAGCTTTTTATTGCCCAATAGCTTGATACAAGCTTGTAAAAATAGCTTTATTTCTTTGTCTACTCTGACTACATCCATAGGTTTACTTGATGTTGATTCACTTGCATCTGCGAACCCCTTCTTTGCCTCTACAAAGGTGTCTTTTTCATGTTACAAATTGAATCCATACTTTTTCTCAAGCACTTTTCACATCTAGAGATCAATATCTGACTTTTTTCCCTTGTCCTCACCAGTAGCTGCACCACTTCTAGTGACAAAATTCACACTTTGATCTCCTTTACAAAACTCCACTCTTACCATATGAATGTTTTGCGTAGGAGTCTAAGTTTTCTTTTCATACATCTTAGCAATCAAAATAGGACAATCTTCAATAACATGGTCAAATTTCCTACAGTACCTTCAAGATTGTTGTGCTAGATTTGGACAGTCATGTGCATAATGACCAACGTCTCCACAATTGTAGCATATGAGCTGCCCTCTCCCTCGACCAACTCCTCCTCCTCTTCCTCTAGCTTGAAATCCACCATGCCCAGACGAGGAGGCTGGTGAGGTAGGTTCAGCTTGCATTCTATATAGGTCAACTTTGTCCATCATCAAATGAAAGTTGCAACAGTGTTGTTCATCATTTCCTAACGACGAGAAAAACTTGAAAAAGGGATGATTTAGCTCAAGCACATATTTACCAATCCTTGGACAGTAATATGTCGCATGCATAGCCATATCTTGAAAATTCATGCACCATAATTTTGGAGTCCCACTTCTTCTAACCACACTCTTTAGTGGGCTTACTCCTCTAGCCTGTAGATAATCATGGAATACAGGACACTAAACCCTTGTGATGCCCGAAAGCTTTACAACGTATGCACCATACATATTTGCATACATCCTTACCCTTATCTTTGCAAAAATTTTGAATTTCTAAGTGCATCACCTCTAATTGGCTTTGGATCTGCTGAGTTCCGATCACAGCGGGTAATGTTGTAGCTTCTATTTTCATTGCAATCTCGACAGCTTCAGCCTACATGTCAATCTTTTGTTGACTCGGGGGTTGGCGAAGATTCAGCAGCAACATGGAAATAAACCATTCTTTGTGTTCAGTATCATCAATAGTAAATCATCCATCCTTGATAGTGCGCTTCAACCTCTAATCCACATCCCATATAGATTCATTCAACTCTTGGTGAATATCCTTCAACTCAATTACGCATTGCGCGTATGATTTCAAATTCTTGAATTTTTCCTTTAGTGCGTCCTTCATATTATCAATATTTGCATTATGGTTCATCGATACATATCTTATATACCAATATAGCACGCAGTCTTGAAAAGAAGTGGCTAACTGCGCATTCTTTACATCATCACTATTAACCTGTTTCACTCTACATACAATGTTAGTAACAAATCATAATTGCTCTGTGTCTTTGTTCCCAATACCACAGAAAGTAGGAAACTTCATGGAAGCAGCCATATCCCCACCTAGTGGTGGAGGTGGAGGTGGAGTTGGAGTGGAGGACTTGTGAGATGAGTTCGGCAGTGGAGTGGATGGGATCTAAACTATGGCCAATGAACCAATATTATTCTGATCTTGCAAAAATTCTTCTTCAGAGTGCATAGATTCACCAAAGCTACTAGTCTCTGATTCTTCGTCATTGTCAGACTTACCCCTAAGAGGACTGTAAATAAACCCTTATTCTAGATTTACTTGGTAATTTCTTACACTACATGTAGTTAGGCTTGTATGGGACATTCACTCAATATGACTACACATAGTACCCTATTCACACAATAACATATTAAGCCATAGCTTCAAAGAGTGCAATAACTTACCTCTAGGAACATTGAAAAATATTGTTTCAGCTTCAGAATAAGATACAAAATGATCAATAGAAAACTCAATAAAAAATACTCCCAGAATGTGATCGATCCAATGATCTACTGCGTGGGTAATCTTATTTCTATTCTTCTCTAACTGTTGCACTAATTTTGGAGTCCACTGAGTGACTGCATCTTCCTTTGCGCAAGTATGAAATTCAGTAAGTTGTGATAACCACTCGTGCAACTTGGTTGCAAAGGAAGAAAAGAAAACCTTGTGGACTTCTCTATAGATATAATTTTGTACCCAATCTTCAGCACACAATTTAGAGCTTCTATTCTCTTGGATTGAAAATTCAAGGATCTTCTTATCAAGACAATCTTGTAATTCATTTTGCATAGGATGCCAAAACATAAAACCTCCCTCAAAATGATCACGGTCTTGAAAACGGAACCATTTTTTCTCTTGAGGGGTCCTGACCCAGGTTCAGAGTTATCGCGCAACCAATAAACCCTACAACTATTGGCCCTTTCGGCAGTGTGCTCGCACAGACAAAAGACTCACCTGAAGCAGTATGGGGGGTGCTGGAATGTTGTTTCCGCACCATGAGGAAGATTTTAATGTACTGGTCCTAAAAATACTTACAATAGATAATATAACATATGCACACATCAACAGATCAATAGGTCAAACCCTTCCGTAGATTATCAGAGAATACTTCAGTATATTCGTGCAAAGTAATCAAATACAATTTAAATCAAATATGTTCATCTAACATCAACTGATATTTGCACACAAATGCAATTAGACAATAACAACAATAAATATGAAATAATAGAACATATTCAGATATTAACGCAATTAACAGATAAGAAACACAAAAAATCACATAATAGTGTAGGTTCGCCAAAAAAGTATTCTTTATTAAGAGTTATATCAGTTAAATACATTCAGCCCTTCAACATAATCTATCCTTCTTTGCACACAACCAGGACTGAGGTGTTCACACACATAGCTAGCATGAGCCTTTCTACCCAAAAACCCAAACTTAGATCAAAAAATTAATAAAACAGTTCACCATGAGATATCCTTTCATGACTCAATCCTTACACATTTCTAGTAACTTAGATGTGCACATACCATGGTCTCAAACCATGTTTTAAGACTCATGGTTTTCCCTTTAAACCCGTTACAATGATTAAGGGACTTTGACTTGCTCCAAAGTCCCTTTGACTCTTTCGCGCAATGTGCATAACAAAACATATACAAAAATTAACCCAAAAATGTGCCCCACAGGACCCCCACTCAAACAATCTGAAATCACAGAGATACATTAGGTTCAATATCAAGCTTGTCAAACGAAGGTAAAAGGTGTGTGTTTTTAAAAAAAAATGCATAATTTTTGTTTGAAAAATTAGTTTGAAGTGATTCCAAAAGCATATTGAAGCATATATATATCATTATTGGGTTCTAAAATTCCCCCCAAAATAATTACACACCCATTAATCCCTCAGAAATCTCTACTATGACACATGAAGAGGAAGAATTGCAACATGATATATCAAAATTATGAGACCAAGTGCAACAAATTTTGCTCTCGCAGAGAGTGACCAAAAATGAAATGGAAGATAAGATAGATGGTATGGAAGCTAAGATGGATGTAATAGAAGAAAAAATGGAATATTTTAAGGATTTATTAAAAGTAGACATGGATGGTTTAAAATCTGACATGGAAGTTTTGACAAAGCTATTGCAAGAAAGGCTTCCTGGTGGTGACCAGGTAATCCATGAAAATCATGATGAGGACAAAAGGAATATGAATTATGATTTTAGAAACTCCAATTTTTTGTTTAAGAATCACTACATTCCAAAGATAGATATGAAGAATTTTTATGGAAAGGATCTGGTAACATGGATACTACAAATGGAGAAATATTTTGATTTCCATGATGTGAAACACTCACAAAAGGTACGCATTACAAGTTTTTATTTAGAACCTAATCAATTTGTATGGTAGTAGTGGCTTTGTTCTCTTAAAACATTTGTCACTTGGTCAATTTTTACAGAGGAAATGATAACACATGATAAGGATACAAAGAGCAACACCTTCTTTAGCCAATTGATAAATCTCAAATAAAAGGGCTCAATGGCAGAGCACATTGAGGACTTCCAAAAATTGAATATCAGGGTAGTAGATATTCCATAGGAGCATAGGATTGATGTCTTCATAGGGAATTTAAAGGATAACATCCAACATGAGGTCCGCCTTTGGGAACTTGATTCATTAGAGTAGGAATTCAGGGTGGAAACAAATAGCATAGCATAAGTTAATAAACGAGAAGAATAGCATAACCCAAATTAACCTAGGTTAATTACTAGTCAAAACCGGAAGTGGAATTGCGGAAGTGGATTTCCCATATCGCACTGCCTTTCGGGGTTAAGTGGTATTCCTCGGTTGGGGAGCGATTCCATAGGTCTGCTGACACGTGGCAAGGAAACCCACCGGAAAACCACCTATCCGTATTTCATCGCACGTTAAAGTGCGTACAAGGGAGCCAAGCGATATCGTGTAACGTCGTTGATCTGAGAGAGAGCCATCGGATGGTGAGCGTGCTCGGGAGATGCACGAAGGTTAAACAAGGTACGAAACGAGCATTTGATTAGACGATTGATTTATACGTGGGGCCAGAACTAAAGGTTTAATATGTGTTATTTTTTTAAGGAGCCTCGGGTATTGATATAAAACATAAAGGATTAAAAACCTTAGTTATAAGATTGGCGGCAGAACATAAAGTCTCGAAAGTGTAGACATTTATTACAAGGTATGGAGCGTATAGATAAATAATATTCCAAGAGGAAAATAATAGAAGGCCACGTAGACCAGGGAACGGGGGTTTAAGAACTGGAATGCTGACAGAGCCACATCACCATTAACCATCTCTCCTTTGGGGTCCGAAGATCAGTTGTTGTTGCGTCACTTAAGCCTTAACCTTAAGCCCTCACCGTATGTTATGTTTTCGCTAATGCGATATCTGGTGGGACCCACCTTAAACCTTACCGCATTTTCCATACACCCAAAACCTTTGATTTTTACCTATTTCCTTTGTATTTCACTTACTGCACTTACTGCTTTTTAAGTCGCTCCACAGAGCGCATTTCTCAGTTTTTACAATTTACCTTTTTTGTCACTACAAGCTAAGTTATTTACCATGCGATGTGATCGTGCTACCGCACATCGCAATCAAAACCTTTTTCATTTACCGTTTAGCGTTCGCAATTATTTTTTGTGCGGTGTGATGTGATCGTACCATCACACATTGCAACCAAAAAGTTTTAAGTTTCCCCTTAAAGTGCCTGCAACATATGTTATTTTGTATGCTATGCGATCAGAATCACACATCGCAAGGTTTTGTGTTTACCCAGTTCGCACATATGTTAAATGCTAAGATTGTTGATCTGCGATAAAGCGTAGGATGCGATGTGGACTCAGAGCCAAAACATATAATATTTGAAGTTTGCCTTTCTATGTTTTGTGTTAGGTTCTTGTGACCTAGCCTTCCTGGACTCAGAGAGGGCTCTCTCTATGTTGTACGAAGGCTGTAAACTTGTTCACTTTAGATGGTTGATTTTAGGCTAGTTGTTAAGTGTAGAGTTTGTTTGTTTGTCTAGTTAGGTAATATGATCAAGTAAGATAGGTGGAATGAGAGGTTATTAAACATTGGGCTATGGAGTCTATGAAGTCATTGATATCTCAATAGTGAATCAGGATACATCACAAGGAAAATCTAGTGTAGTCAATGGATCTTTAAAGTTTATGGGTGAGGTGAGATGGACATTAAGTTGGGGAAACAAGGTAGGGAAAAGGGAATTTAAGAATCCTTTGTCAAATACCTATGAACAAGAAGGTCTTAAATACTGATAAGCAAAGATACTAATCATGAGATAGGGCACACCATTTACTCAATGACAATACTTAAACCAATAAACACTCAAGATACACAATTCAATGAAATATAGAAGGCAAGAAACTGATTTAACTTCTAGTGATTCCACCTTCAAAGAACCATGTATTGCTCTCAAAAATCATCAAATTCCAACATTTACAATGAATCCTCATGCACTATATAACAAGAAAGGAGGAGAAAAACCTAATAGAGTATCTAGAAGTCCATTGGCTAATCAGAAGTATGTCTATTGTCCTTGAGGCCTTGCAAGGCCCAAGGCACAAAAATATCTAAAATAAATATCTTTTCGGCCATTTTTAGCAAAGAAATTGACCTTTAGGCTCTGACAAGCCTCTTAAAACTTTCCAAGCATACATTTTGACTTTTCAAACACAGAAGCGTAGCACCGTGTTTTAAAATGAAATTTCATGCCAAGGGTGTAGCACAGGAGCAGGAAAAATGGGTCTTCTTGCAGTAGTGTTTTGAAGGCCTTCTCGATGTCAGAAAAGGATCAGTAATGGCTATTTGGAAAGCCCTTGAAGTCTACTTTCTATATCTACCCTAGGTTCTCTGATCTGACCTCTGAAACCTATTAAAAACTTGAAAATTCGAAGACTGGTAGGAGCGCAGTACATGCCCTGAAAAGTAGGAAAAATGATGAAAAATTGGGTATTTTTTACCCTTTTGGAGGACCAAAACAACTCCAATTGATATTAAACTTTGTGATCATGTTATATGAGTGACGAGGAACCCAAAAATGCAAGCCTTTCCTCTTGAATATGCTCTAAAAAAGAGCGTACTACCAGGTGTGCCACCCCCTTAGCCTCAAAATTTGCAAAAAACAAAAACTTGTCAAAATACTCCTAAATTTGGTGGGATTATGCCTCATGGGTTTTGGGAGACTTGTAGAGAAGTGTGTACCAATATTCAAAGCCTAGCTTGGCCCTTTTCCTCTTTTAGTTCCTGGAGCTTGTCTTGAGCCTTCTTCAATTTAGCCCTTGCAAATTGATTTCTTTGGGCATAATGCTTAGTCATTCTTCTTTGTAAATCCGAGTCTTTATTTTCCTTCTCTAGCTTGGCCTCAAGGTGTATGTTATCCATCTCAAGCCATGATTCCCTATCATGTTCAATTTCCATTGCAAGGAGTTCATTGAGAGAATTATTTTTTGCTTTGGGTGATTCTTCTTCCCTCTGCTTTTCCAATGCTTTCTTTAGACCCATAGTTCTAGGTCTCCTTCTAGTTTGACATTCTTCATCTTCACTTTCCTCATAAGTGCCCATGAACTCTTTCAACTTCACCTGTGCCCCTTGAACTTCTTTCTGGTACTTGAGTGTTCTAGCTTCATAGAATGCCAATTGTGCTCCCAACTGCCTATTTTCCAATTCTAGGACATAATTTATACTCTTGGCCCTATCTAAATGTGCTTGGAGGTCTTTGGTTTGTGCATTTTTGTCTTGGAGGAGCATGTTTGTAATTCTTGCCTCATCATCCTCATCACTATCTACCTAAATGATCTCAAAATATCTCTCCACCTCATGGTTTTCTACTTATTCCTTTACCCTTTGCTTCCCTTTGTCTAGTGGCTGAGCTAAAGTAGATGTCAAGGTCCCTTGCCTTTTGGAGGTAGCAAACACTTGCATTGATCCTCTTTGATAAGTGATAGGACAAGGTTTAGCATGTTTCATTTCATCATTGGTGACCTTAAGACTTCTTTTCTCCTCATTAATGATCCATGTATGTGTCTCTTCTTCATTTTGTTCTTGAATGCCTTCTTGAGAGGCACTTTCATTTTATCCCATGCTAGCATCACTGCCCTGATCTTCATCATTGTCATCCTCTTCCATGTCTTCTCCATTGTCATCCTCTAATTTTGCAACATTATCATTTACATTGTCATTTTCTTTGTTGTCATGGTTAGAGGTGTCTTCGTCACTGTTTAATGCATTTTCATCTTCAAATTTGCCTTTTGAGTTCATGGGATCACTGCTGTCATTATTGTTAGGGCTATTAGTCATTAGGTTTTCTTGATTACCTTCATGACTGCCATTAGTCCCTTCACTATTTGGCTCACTTTCTTCATTGTTTGGCTCATCAAAATTTGTCTCTGTTTCTTGGCTGTCATTTGTTTCTTCCTTTTTCATCTAGCTCACTACCATTGTTTTCAGAATTTGTCTCTTCACCATTGCTTGCATCTTGATCACAGTCATGATCTTCTTCATTTTCTTCCATGTCATATTCTTCTTCATCTTCTACCATGTCATCTTCTTCTTCACCATGAATGTCTGATCCAGGTGGATATTGGTGGCCACCTACCTATTCCACTTGGGCCCCCACCATTGTCCCTTTCATTTTTTCAGTTTCGGCATAACTTACTATTTTTAGCAGTTTTTTGGGTCCTGAACTTCCGGAGCCGTTTTGAGGCCCTAAACGACGTTTTTTGGGCATCGCGCCTCCAGAAAATGTCATTTCGTTCCAAAATGATATTTGTGGTGAAATTTTTAGTCCTCAGATAGAGCTTTCTAATGATGTATCATGTGCGTCAAACGGAGATAGTATGCCAAAGTTACGTCCCTCGGAAGTTGAAACACCAATTTACCCAAACAGGGCCCATAGTTTTGGCGCTTCATCTCCTAGGGTTAGGTTTTTGGATGTTTAGGATTCTCCATTGTTTCTAAATAATAAATAGGCCCTTGAGCCTCATTGGAACTCAGTTTAGAGGCCTGTAGCCGCCGCATCTCTTCTCAAAGATAGCTACCAGTGCCCTAGCTAGTTTTATTTCCATTCTGTCTGTAAGCAAATTTTAGTTCTTTGATATTAATGAAATGAAGTGTTATTTCCGCTGCATCTCTATTTTTATGGTTATATGTTTATTCTATTGCGTTCCCGCATAAATCCGGATCAGTGGTATCAGAGCGGTTTTCTTTTTCTCGATCCTTCTTTGCATGTCCTCAGCGAGGTCGGGGTATAAGGAGCTAGGGCTTGATCTGGTGGAACCTTTGCAAGATCAGCCTCGCAAACCTCGATGGACGTCCATGGGGGATGAAAAGAAAGATGAGGGAGCAGGAGATCCTATCAAAATATTGCTCGAGGAGGCCCTCGAAAAACAAAGGAACGCGATGATGGATAACTTTGCTCAGATCCTTCAACGGCTGCCCACCGATGGCGCATCTGCATCCAGCAGCCACTCTGGAGGTGAAAGTCCTTTTAAGGTACAAGTAAATTTTGACATTCCCATATATGAGCATCAAATAGACGCAGATGCCATAGATAGATGGTTGAATCTATTAGAAGGATATTTCTCTGTTCATGACTTCTCAGACTAGGAGAAGATTATTTTTGCACTCCTCAAAGCTACCCCCCATGTTAAGGACTGGTGGGAAACCTACTATGAGAACAAGGAACAGACAGAACCCTCTCTGTTCTCGGCTGTACCAACTTGGAATTCTTTCCGAGACGCCGTCAAGGAACAGTACTATCCCGTGGGGAGCTATGAGGACATGTACATACAATGGACCACGCTGCGACAACAAAGGGATCAAGATGTGCATGAGCTGACGAATCTGTTCCATACCCTGCGCACAAAGTTGGGTATCAAAGATTCAGAGAAACATTTGGTGCTAAAGTATCACAGCTGTCTGCACAGATACATTCAGGAGGAAATGTAGTTCCTCGACATCTCCTCGCTTGGTACAGCATACCGGTATGCTGCCAAGATTGAGAAAAAATTCAAACAGAAGAAGCAAGACTTTGGATCTGCGAATCAAAAGCAAGGGATAGGTGCTTCCAAACCGCAGAACAAAGGATAGAGCCAAGGCTAAAGACAACCCGTCAAAGCCACAAGAGAAGAACAGCACCGCAAAGCCAAAGAAGGACACGGGAAAGTGGTGTGAGTTCCATAAGAGCTCCACTCACAACACAAGTGAGTGTCGGGCCAAGCAGTTGCTAGTGGCCGAGATGAGGGCTTCTGAGTCAGATGCATGCTCTGACTCCGAATCAGAACCTGAAAAGGGGAATGAAAAAGGGAAACAGATTATTGATGCGGAGCCCAACGCCACCGTTGCCACTACAAAGGTCCAGAAGGAGGAACCGGAAGATCCAGAGGAGGAGGAACGTCTCTTCCACTCCCAGATGTGGGTAAAGGGCTCCCCCGTACAGTTCATTGTCGACAATGGGAGCCAAAAGAACCTCATTTCAGCAGACGCCGTGAAGCGGTTGGGCTTGCCGACCACAGCTCACCCACATCCATACACCACCGGGTGGCTTCACCAAGGACGAGATCTCCGCGTCAGCCAGCAGTGTCGCCTTCCCTATAGCATCAAGCCCTTCACGGATGAGGTATTATGTGATGTTGCTCCTATTGATGTTTCCGATGTATTATTAGGACAACCATACTTGTGGAAGCGTCATGCTGTGTATGAGTCTCGACCTCGTGCTGTTATTATTACTTTGGGAAATAAGTTGTACAGGATACCAGAGGTACCACCTCCTACGGCTATCTCTTTGGTTACTGCAAAACAATGCAGTAAGCTCATTTCCCAAACCAGGAAATTCGTTTTCCTGATGATCCGCCCCCAGGGCAAGAAGAAGACTGTGGCCACGACCTCCAGACAGGGCCCCTCCGCACGACAACAACAAATGGATAAGGTCGTGGAGGAGTACGGGGACATCTTCACCTCACCCACAGGGGTTCCTCTGCACTGCCAGGTCAAGCACCCGATTGATCCGACCCCAGGTGCGCCACTACCCAATGGACCGATCTATCGACGCTCTGTTCTGGAAAATGATGAAATCAAGAGGCAGATTCAGGAGCTGTTGCAGAAAGGTCACATCAGACCAAGTTCATCGCCCTATGGGAGCCCGATCGTGTTGGTACAGAAGAAGGATGGGACGTGGAGACTCTGTATTGACTATCGGGCGCTGAACAAGATCACTGTCCGGAATAGGTACCCAATCCCACCGATTGATGACCTTCTGGACCAACTCCAAGGTGCAAAATATTTCAGTAAGATCGACCTGAAGTCTGGGTATCACCAGGTACCAATTGAACCCTCTGATGTGTGGAAGACTGCCTTCAAAGCTAAGGAAGGCCTCTTTGAATGGCTGGTCATGCCTTTCGGGTTGACAAATGCTCCCGCAACCTTCATGAGGATGATGGACGACATCTTGTGGCCATTCACCAACTCATTCGTAGTGGTGTACTTGGATGACATTCTGATCTTCAGCAAGACTTGGGAAGAGCACCTTCATCACATCCGACAAGTCCTCCAAACACTGCGGCAACAAAAGTTGTGTGCCAATTTGGAGAAGTGCACGTTTGGCATGACCCAGGTTCAATATCTGGGATACATTATTGATGAAAGGGGGGTGCATGTGGATCCAGCCAAGATCCAAGTCATTCGGGATTGGCCAGCCCCAACCACTATAACAGTGCTTCGTAGCTTTCTGGGTCTTGCTAATTTCTACCATAGATTCGTGTTGGGATTCTCTCATATCACTTGGCCCTTGAGTCAAGTCACCAAGGGAGGAGCGAGAGCAAAATTATTTCTTCTTTAAATATATTTAGTAGATTTAAAATGGAAGCAGGCACATAAACTTGTAGTTCCTTTCATGTCCTACCTACGTAGATTCCATCTCTGGTTATAATCATAATGTTGTTTTTCTGCATGTCAAAAGCCACACAGATTCCTACCTACGCATATTCCAGCTCTAGTTATAAGCATAATGTTTTCTTTTCTATTCTTTTTTTTATGGTTTTGGTCAAAACCCAATTTGTAAAACCCTTCATCCTACACATTTATAAAACCCAATTTGAAAAAACCCTTCATCCCCCACATTACTAATTTATATTCCAGAAATAAATCTCACTATATATCTCTGTGATTATACTATTATATAATTTATTAGCAGACTATTATATAAAGGAAATGTTGTTCTGGTTTGATTTATTTATTTATGCAAACAATATTATATTGTTTGATCAGTTCCCTAACAGAAATATGATAACAAATAGATGATTGTTTCTTGTCAAGGGTTAGGAGAGCAAAAAACTTGATTGCAAAAAATCCACTGGTTCATTGTTGCAACAACAAATTGTTTCACCACTGCAGATACTTGTTGGTTTTCTATTGTAGAAACTCGTTGGTTGACTGGTGCGACAAATCGGTGGTTAACCATTATGACAACCCGTTGGTTAACCATTGTGGTAATTTATTGGTTAACCGTTGCGAGAACCCACTCGTTAACTGTTGTGGCAACTCGTTGGTTAACCGTTGTGGTGAATCGCTGGTTAACCATTGTGGTAGCTTGTTGGTTAACCATTGTAGTAACTCATAGGTTAATTGTTACGGAAACTCATTGTTTGAATACTGCAGCAACTCATTGGTTGACCATTGCGGAAAATCGTTGGTTTACCCTTGTGGCAACACGCTGGTTCAACTTTGCAACAAATTTTTGGTTTACAGTTATGGCAACTCACCGGGTCACCATTGTGGAAACTCAATGGTTCGCTGTTGTAGCACATTTCTGGAGTACCGTTGCAACAACTCCTTGGGTCAAAAAATGGTAAAGAAAGTTAAATTGGAAACAATCATTAGCCTTCCTGTGCAAGACCCTAAATAAAATATCATATTTTCTAGAAAGGATTTAGATTGGTAAGAATTACATGGAAAACACATGGAGATTGATCAGATTGGGAAATCCCTTCAAATAGAAATGAATAATTTATTAGAGGAGAGGAAATGAACCCAAATGCTCCATTTTATTTCACTCGGGTAAAAAATAAATGCCCAAGCTCAAGGCCTACTTCTTCCTTGTGATATGAAGTGTAATTTTTTTAGAGATGCATTGTTTATATGTTGGTATTAATAATTCTCGGTCATTTTTCATGGATTCATATGTGTTTAATTTTCAAAAAACTTTATGTAGCTATGCTTGTTCATATGGCCCCGAGAACAGAAGAGGAAAAATGAAATGAAGCAAAGATCCTCATTTGTGAAAAAAAGGGGTTATCAATGCCATTTCATTGTAAAAGTTATGGTTCAAATCCCTGAGATAGTGATAATAACATATAACATGTATGAGCATGAAGATAGCTAAGGATGGAATTATCATGTTGTTGGCCGGATAAATCGATCTTGTGGACAAGATCGATCTCCCTAGTGTCAGAAGACAATCTAGCAACAAACGAACAACTAAGTTTGTCTTTCTCTAAATATATTCGTTTTACAAGTAAATGCTATGAAGGTGTCGATCCTACCTTAGATCCAAATGCTTATTTGCGGTCATAGTGCTTCTGTCGCATCAATAATCCTTTCTTCGCAACAAGAGTTCTTCCGTCGCAACAAGAGTTCTTTCGTCGCAACAATAATCCTTCCATCACAACAAGAGTTCTTTCGTCACAAGAAAGTGTTGTCTTTCGTCGCAACAATAATCCTTCCATCGCAATAAGAGTTCTTTCGTCACAAGAAAGTGTTGTCTTTCGTCGCAACAAAGTGTCGTCTTTTGTCGCAACAAAGTGTCGTCTTTTGCCAACCTGCAATCACAAACAAGAAAATATTAAATAGCACCTGTATAAAAAATAATTATAAAACATACCTATCATAGTGATCAAGGAATCTTTGAAATAAATGATCAAACGACAGCTTATTTAAATAAACAATCGAACGACAATTTATTGAGAAAAACAAAACTTGATTGTACTAATCTTAAAATAATAGAAGAACCTTACAACCTTAGCCTTGATGTTTGAAAAGGCCTTCCCAGGGTCCGAAGCATGAGTCTCCTCTACTTTGATAAGTCTTGCACTCTTCCTCCAGGAGCACATAGAGGTATGTGATCTTTCCTCTCAAAAGCTTAGCAGAAAGAAGTCTAAATCTCAACAACACTTCAACTCAATCACACATAAAGCTTGAACTCCCTTTGAGGCTACCCAATGCCTCTTTTTATAGAGCAGATGAGGAGGTTAGGGTTCCACCTTTGAAGGGATAGAATCCTTCTTCAAAGGGATAGGCTCCTCACATCAAGGGATTAGTTACTTAAGGTGAGGGATGCATGAACCTTATTAAAGCGTACTCATCCCCAAAAAATCTCATCTAGAACCTTCTAGAATTGACCTCAAATCAGCTTTTTATCTTTTTTTTCTCGCTTTTTTTACTTTGAGAATGGTACGTAGGCATTAAAAGGGAAAAACATGTTCTGGAACACAAGTAAGCAGTGTATTACCTACGTACCCAAGCCAGGAACGCAGGCAGGGTTCATGTTACCTGCGTACCCTGAGTTTCAGAGGTTTTATTAGGTTTTCTCTTGATTTTAGGGCTTGGAATGAGGAACAAAGGTTGTAAGACTTGCAAAGGAGGTATGTATGAGTGTTAATGAACTCATACAGTCAGTAGAATGTCAAGGTGACAGTTTTTAGTGCAAAAGATTGCCCCCTAAAGTGCGAAGTCTGGAATAGATGAAGATGAAGTCTGTCATATATGAAGAGTGAAGTACTTTATCATTTCAAGGATCATCCTGTGGACACCCCAGTCGGAACCTGTAAAAACATTCAATGAAAAATATATATATGTAAACATATCATCGCTGAGGTAGGCATTCCCATACTCAGACCAAAACTAACTAAAAAACTAATTTAAACTGTTCTGATACAGGAATGATTTTCAATACATCAATAGTATAGACATGTGTAGACACAGTATGGACACAGCCATCTATTTATGAATATTCCACTGTATAAATGAATAACAAAATTCCTCGCAGCCTGGATGGTAGAAACTAGATCCAGGGTCTTGATTTCCGTTTCTCGAACCAGTATGATTCTATCCATGTGAATACATGTGTCGAAGTCAAGCATGGTAGAAACCACTTGATTACCAGTCAATAATGTAAACTGTTAACAAGTGTGAGAATAACCACCAGTAATTTCAATGGCCTTCAAAGTACTCAGTACAATCCATGAAATGTGAATGAATGAGTTGAGGTCGAACATGTCACGGAATCATTCGATCGAAGGTCAATGATGCAACCTGTCATCGAAGGCAAGAAGCCTGCCATTGAGGCATGCAGATTTCAAGGTACTGACGATTTCTAGATCAAATTCCTAGATAATGAGCTGTCGTTGATAGAAAGTGATCCGTCGTAGGAAAGCCCATAACACAAAATCATAGATCAAGTTTTGAATAAATATATTGGCAAGGACTAACTCAGGGATGGTCAAAAATGGATGACAGATATTTTGCAGATGAATGGTTTGTTTGAACTGTCCTCTTGAACACATAATGACACTACAGATGGTTTAGTGACAATTGACCCAAAGCTAATACCCAGAAACCGGCTGAAGACTTTCAATATGATTTGATTAACTGTTAGGTAAAGGATTCCCCAACCCAGGTGAAAAAAAGTGTCGTGTTCAAGAGTGGTTAACGGTTTTCCAAATAATCAAAATGTAACAAACATGTTCATTTTTCTCTCTTTTCCCCCACCATTTTTGGAAAGTACCTCTTTATTTTGACAAGCTTGAGGAGGATAACATTTGCTTGTTTATAAGCTGATCCTTCAGATGAGTCCAACTTAGTTTAAAATTCGAACCCTAAGAAGGAGTGGTTCATCCCTGTTTAAAATTGAACAGGTCCTTTACTGTTAAATTTTAACAAGGTTGACACAGTAAAAGGAACTATCCTCATACTCACTGATTCATTTTTTAACGAGGTTGACACAGTAAAAGGAACTCTCCTCTGACCAGCCACTGATTCATTTTTTAACAAGGTTGACACAGTAAAAGGAGCTATCCTCAGATCTACTCTCTACAATCTACCTATATAACCTACTGATTCATTTTTTAATGAGGTTGACACAAGAAAAGAACTGTCCTCATGGCCCACTGATTCATTTTTTAACGAGGTTGACACAGTAAAAGGAACTTTCCTCTTACCTAATTCATTTTTTTACGAGGTTGACTTAGTAAAAGGAAATTTCCTCATAAACTACTTATTTCTAATCTATTAATCTACCTACTGATTCATTTTTTAATGAGGTTGACACAGGAAAAGAACTGTCCTCATACCTGATTCATTTTTTAACGAGGTTGACACAGGAAAAGGAACTATCCTCGGAAGCTTGTTTCATTTTTTTAACAAGCTTGGCACAAGAAAAGGAACTATGCTCTCGACTAACTGATTCATTTTTTAATGAGGTTGACACAGTAAAAGGAACTATCCTCACACTCACTGATTCATTTTTTAATGAGGTTGACACAGTAAAAGGAACTATCCTCGGACCAACTGATTCATTTTTTAACGAGGTTGACATAGGAAAAGAACTTTCCTCGTACTCACTGATTCATTTTTTAACGAGGTTGACACAGTAAAAGGAACTCTCCTCATACCTGATTCATTTTTTAACGAGGTTGACTCAGTAACAGGAACTATCCTCTGAAACTACTGATCATGGCTTCCAACTGGAAGAAAGACATGTCAATGGACATACCTCGATCATGGCTTCCAAGAGGTCTTCATCAGAAGGAAGAATATTTATATGGAAGGAACACATGTCAAGGGACTTAAAAGGGATAATAACATCGCATTCAAATAATCCCATAGAGTTCTCCATGTCAGTTACCAAATCTAAGTCAAAGGAAGATGAGCAAACAGTGAGAGGCTCGCTTACATTGGTAACTGAAAACATGGGACTAGTTGCCACATAATTAACCAGTGGCAGGGTAGATACCACTTTAGAATTAGGAACATTTAGGGGTGTCATACTATTGGTAGTCAAAACAAGACTAGGGAATGAAATCTGGTCTACAGTCACAATATTTCCGTTGTGAGGGAAAGACATCACGCGAAAGAGTGTCGATACTACAGCTTTCATTGCATAGACATAGTCTCGCCCAAAGAGTAAATTGAAATCCAAGGGTCCTGGAACTACCATAAGATCAATACATGTTGGGTATGTGTTATATTCTTTCCACGACTAGCCCCACGTGCTGTACGTTGCGCCGAGCGCAGCAGGGGGGCGGCAGCCCCCCTAGTCGGGGTCTCGGGCAGCGCCTCGGCGAAAATTTTTTTTTGGTATGCAGTCCCACTCATATGCAGACCCACCCATGTTTTGTGCATGATTTTGCACATGGTTTTGGGGTACAATGGTTTTCGACCCCTGGTATTTTGTAGATCCGGTCAAGGGAACTACAGTTATGTTCTAATCCAGGGTTAATGGATTGGGGTTTATGTATGCTTCGGTATGTATATATATGTGTTGTAACACTAAAAGGAATATAATGAAAAATCAAGCTGGTCATCGTAATTTGGGATCCAGGGGAAAATCTCTGTGTTTATCTATTTTATGTTTTATGCTCTTGCTATTGTTTATTTTCTGTTATAAGATTCGTGTAGATAATTTCTGTTCAGGGTTAAAACCTACATTTGGTAGCAGAGCTATTTCGACTTCAAGGGGATGCCTTTGCTACTGAGGGTTTTTTTCTTGGGCCTGAGGTAGACCCTGTTCAGTGGGAGATCTATGGAATCAATTCTTGTGGTGAAAGAAGATGGCGAGCGGTGGAAAGATAGAGATCAAGAAATTTAAAGGTGAAAGTTTTGAGTTATGGAAGCTCAAGATGGAGGATCTGCTGGTGGATAAAGATCAGTGGATCGCAGTAGATCTAGGTACTAAACCAATGGCAATGTCAGATGAAGACTGGAAGAAACTGGATCGGAAAGCTAAAAGCACAATACGGTTGTGTGTCTCAGATTCAGTATTGTTGAATGTATCTGGGGAAGCTACGGTGAAGAATTTGTGGGAAAAACTTGGGACTTTGTACCAATCTAAGTCTCTAGTGAATAAGTTGTTCTGCTAAAAGCCGTATAACCCGAGGATGGGATGGAGACTCTAAGTGGACAGAGCATTTCTGCGCCTAATATCAGTAGGTGCCACCACATCCGTTTGCTATTAAACTTACATGAAGATAAGTGCACGGGCCATAGGTTCTACCAAACTCCGTGAGCCTTTGTTATCAGCAATAGGTAGCAATACAACTACCTTGAATTTTGATGACATTGTCTCAGCCTTGTTGTCGGAGGAAATGAGACGGAGAAATATGGAGGGCTAGAATGGAGATGCCTTATCTGTACGAGGAAGGTCCCAAAACAAAAACAAGAATAAGGTTTCGAGTGGGAGATCCAAATCTAGAGGGAGATCTAAATCTCCTAGAAAGTTTGTAAAGGTATGCTGGAAATGCGGAAAGGAAGGGCACTACAAAAAGGACTGCAGATCTAAAGCTCCTGAGAAAGGAAAGGGATCCGATGATGCTCCTTCTGCAGAGGAAAAAACCACCTCGGATGAAGGTGGGGATGTGTATTTGGCTTCTTCTTCAAATACACATGTAGATCATGAGTCATGGTTGATCGACTCAGGTGCATCCTTTCACTTCACTCCCCATAGGGAGTGGTTCTGCGAGTATGAGAAATATGATGGTGGTGATGTCTTCCTAGGGGATGATAGGAAGGCCAGAATCGTCGGACATGGAAAGGTCAAGCTGAAGCTGCAAGGTGGAAGGATTAGAACACTTCCTGGTGTTCTACATATTCCTGCATTGGCCAGAAATCTGATTTCTATAAGCAAGATGGATGATGCAGGTGTAAAAACAGTGTTCGAGAAAGATGCATGCAAGATGGTTCGAGAAGCACTGGTATTAATGTGGGGAGTTCGGACTGGAACTCTGTACAAGCTACAAGGTAGCACTGTTATTGATGGGTGTAAGAGTTCTGTGGTTATTGAAAGAGGAGCGGAAAGCCTAGCTGTCTCTAGAGAAAATACCATGCTATGGCATCAAAGGCTTGGACATATTGAAGAGAAGGGCCTTCGGATACTACATAGAAATGGTATGGTAGAAGGTATGTCTAATTGCTCGATGGATCGATTTCGATTTTTGTAAAATCTGTGTATGGGAAGTATAATCGTGAGTTTTCCTTCTGTGCTAAAAGAGGGCTTAACAAGATATTGCTGTGCAATGCGGATGTGTTTGGACTAAGGTCATTTCCATCACTGGAAAGTTCCGTGTACTATGTTTCATCATAGATGACTTCAAGAACATGGATATTATTTTGATAAAGAACTCAAGTCTTTGAGCAATCAGAAGACTTTAAAATCCTGGGTGAAACCTGAATGTATTCTTAGATGTTGATATCAAGAGGAATGAGAGTTTGTATTAGCTGGAATGGAAAGAGTGCAAGAAGGCAGCAGGACTGGTAAGATCAGCTCCATTACACACTGCAAGAAAATAGATATGAGAAGACGAATTGAACACTGAAGATAGTGTAAATGTGTGTCAGTAATGGGTTAGACAAAGACTCATGCAGGCAGTGGAGACTGCATGTTACTTAGTTAACAGATCACCTTCATCAATGTTGGAGGATAAGACCCCACATGAGGTATGGACTGTAAAGAAACCTTCTCTTTCACATCTAAGGGTATTTGGATGTGATGCATATGTACATGTTCCAAAGGAGAAAAGGACCAAGTTGGATAATAAATCTGAAAAGTGCATCTTTATTAGGTATAAGGATGGTTTAAAGGGTTACAAGCTTTGGAATCCAGAAACAAGGAAGGTTGTGTACAGCCGAGATGTGGTGTTTAGAGAGGTGAAAGATGTTGTTACACATGAATTCCTACCAAAGGAACCTGAGAAGATAGAGTTTGAGCTAAAGGAGGATGAATCAGACTCTACAACAGAAGAAGACTCAGAAGAGGAAGAACCACAAACCCTAGCTTTGAGAAGATCAGTTCAGGAAAGAAGGCAACCAAAAAGGTATAGTCCATCTGCTTTTTGTTCAGGTTTTGCCTTAACCATAACTGATGATGATCCCAGAACTTTCAAGGAGGCAGTAGATTCAGAGGATGGAAAACTCTGGAAGGAGGCCATGGTTGATGAAATGGCATCCTTGCACAAAAATGAGGCATGGGATCTGGTGGAGTTGCCGGCTGGAAGGAAGCCCATCGAGAGCAAATGGGTGTTTAAAAAGAAGATGAATGTAGAAGGCAAGGTGGAGAAATACAAAGCTCGGTTGGTAGCAAAAGGTTATTCCCAGGTGCCGGGAATTGATTTTGGTGATATTTTTTCTCTTGTTGCCAAGGTTACTTCTATTAGATTACTTTTATCTGTTGCTGCTGCATTTGATTTTGAGATAGAACAGATGGATGTGAAGACATCATTTCTTCATGGGGATCTAGAAGAGGAGATCTACATGAAGCAACCTGAAGGCTTTATGGTGAAGGGTAAGAAAGAACTAGTACGCAGGTTGAAGAAGTCTCTGTATGGGTTAAAACAGTCACCAAGGATGTGGTATCAAAAATTTGATACCTATATACGGGGACTTGGCTTCACCAGAAGCAAGGAGGATCACTGTGTTTATTTTAAATTAATTGGTGACCGTGTTATTTATTTCGTCTTGTATGTGGATGATATGTTGTTGATTGGAAATGACAAAGAAATTATCCAAGATTTGAAGACCCAACTGTTCTCCAAATTCGACATGAAGGATCTTGGTGCTACAAACTATATTTTGGGCATGGAAATTAAGAGAGATCGGGAAAAGAGGAAGCTTTGGTTAAACCAGTGGAAGTATGTCGAAACTATATTACAGAGGTTCAATATGCAGGATAGTAAACTGGTGAGTGTTCCTATTCTTGTAGGTGCAAAGCTGTCTGCTGAACAGTGTCCCAAGACACAAGAAGAAGAGGAGGATATGTGCCATGTTCCATATGCAAGTGTAGTGGGTAGCCTGATGTATGCAATGGTCTGTACTAGAATAGACATTGCACATGCAGTGGGAGTATTGAGCAGGTTTATGTCAAACCCAGGGAAGGAGCATTGGACAACAGTGAAGCGGGTTTTCAGATATTTACGTGGCACTAGTGATTATGGCTTGTAGCTACTGTGGAAGACTGTAGACTGAAAGAATGTTGACATCCGTGGTTTTTTTTCATGGCAGACTGTATCGAGACTGACTCAAATAAGATCTTGGGTAAAAGGTGGTTTAGCCTATTTGGAGGTGCAGTCAGTTGGATGAGTAAAAGACAGTCTGTAGTGGCGCTTTCAACTACAGAGGAAGAATACATAGCAGCCACTCATGCAAGCAAGGAATCAGTTTCGTTGCAGAGATTGTGTTTAAGTATGGGGTTGGTACAGAAAGCTATAAGGATAGACTGTGATAGCCAAAGTGCAATTTTCTTGGCTAAGAACCCTGCTTATCATTCAAAGACAAAGCACATTGATGTTCAATATCACTTTGTTAGAGATATGGTTGAGGCTAAAAGGATGTTGCTGGTAAAGGTGGACACTTTGAAGAATGTTGCAAATGCATTGATGAAGTCTGTGAGCACTCAGAAGTTCTCTTGGTGTAGAGAAACAATGGGTGTTGAAGAATTGGCCAAATGAATAAGCTCTCCTATGGCCCCCTGTGGAAAGAAAACAACAAGTGGAAGAATGTTGGGTATGTGTTATATTCGTTCCACGACTAGCCCCACATGCTGTACGTTGCGCCGGGCGCAGCAGGGGGGGCGGCAGCGCCCTAGCTAAATTTTTTTTTGGTATGCGGTCCCACTCATATGCGGACCCACCCATGTTTTGTGCATGAGTTTGCACATGGTTTTGGGGTACGATGGTTTTCAACCCCTGCTATTTTGTAGATCCGGTCAAGGGAACTACGGTTATGTTCTAATCCAGGGTTAATGGATTGGGGTTTATGTATGCTTCGGCATGTATATATATGTGTTGTAACACTAAAAGGAATATAATTAAAAATAAAGTTGGTCGTCCCAATTTGGGATCCAGGGGAAAATCTCTGTGTTTATCTATTTTATGTTTTATGCTCTCGCTATTGTTTATTTTGTATTATAAGATTCGTGTGTAGATAATTTTTGTTCAGGGTTAAAACCTACAATACAAACAATTTTACCTTCCAAAGTAATAGAAAACTTAGGAAGGATCCATAAAGGTTCACTAATGGTTCTGTTGAAAGCTTTCATATTTTGCGTAATAGGCACAAGCTGAGGTGAACCCAAAGATTTCCAAGTAGTTGAGGATAAAATACTAATAGAAGCACCTTCATCTACCTGTGTGCGGTGTATGTCCCTACCACCAAACTTCACAATGATTTGGAAAGGGATGGAGGAAGGAAGACAAGGTTCTGTCAGTATATTCCAATCAGAGGAAAAGACCTCAATACTTGGAGGGGGTTATGTAGAAACAGGTGAAATTCCCCCTAGCATAGAAGAATCTGATGTAACAAGAAGAACCTGAGCGGTATGAAGTTCACTCTCTACAGGGAGAATGGGATCGACCGATTGTCAAATCGAATCAACCACTTAATCAACTAATGGATCATCAACCTGAGTGATATGAGTTTCACTCTCCAATGGAAGAGTGGGATTGACCGAATGGGAAATTGGATCAATCACTCCGTCAGTTGACGATAGGTTGGAAGAAAGTTTACGGTAACCAGTTGGAAATTCTTGTTGTGGAACAGTAAGGTCTTCTAATAATTTTGAGGCTTCATCCATGTCAGAGAAAATGTGAGTTTGATGACTCCCTTTGCATAACTTACAAGGAAACCTAACTTTACCTTTTTTCCCAGGAACCTGAGTATCACTGGC
The DNA here is from genome assembly GCA_034641835.2 of Pinus albicaulis. Classification (NCBI taxonomy): domain Eukaryota; kingdom Viridiplantae; phylum Streptophyta; class Pinopsida; order Pinales; family Pinaceae; genus Pinus; species Pinus albicaulis. The sequence continues at coordinate 1,851,659,530 of CM076575.1, read as the reverse complement.
TGATGGATCAACGGAAAGTTGATGAGATTTTTCTGACCATACTTCCAAGACCTTTGGAATACCGGGACAATTGATAAGGAAGTGGTCACCCTTATGAAGCCTGCAAGGTTATTTGGGTTTACGATGCATGTTGGAGGTTTCCTCAACACAATTAACACTTACAACCATGGTTGGTTAGTTGACTTCTTTCTTATCTTGCTTCTTCTTCTTCTTCTTCTTCCCTTTCTTATTCTTCTTAGTCACTTGGTTACTAGCATCAAGGCTTTTACCAAGCGAAGAGGAATAAATGGAGGAAGAAATATTAGGCGAATAAGGTAAAGGGTCAATAGAAGGTTGGTGATGTTGAGATGGTGAACTCTGTTGAGGTGAAGCATTCAGTTAAGGTGGAACAATTGGAGTATTCGGGGCCAACGAAGTTGAAAATAACCATATCGGTAAACCTATTGTAAATCCAGGTAATGCACATGTAGCCATATAAGGAGGACCAACATTTACAAAGCAAGGAAAAGTACTAGGGTTCTCGTTAAGAGGGGTTCCTTGGTTGGTAAATTCCAGAACAGTTGCCATTATATTCAACTTCAGTGAATTTTATTAACAATTTAAAATTAAAATTAACAATTCACAATTCACACCTAACAATTAAAATTCACAATTCACACCTATGTTCTCTAAAAGTAAAAACAAACAAATTAACACGCGCTATCAAATATAGGAGTCAAACCACACACAAATAGTAGATTCTCGCACTAAAAACACTAGTTGGTGATGAAATCCTACATCGTAGAATTTTAATGCGGAAATGGCGGTTGGAATAGTTACCCCGACAACCTGCTTAATGAAACAGACTGGCACAAGTTTCTTCACAAAACCATCTTACGTGAAGAAAACCCCCTAGAGAGTCCAAGTGAGTCTAGTCGACGTCTGCTCTAGGTACAGTGAGATCTTTCCTTCACCGTCACCTTAGGAAATAATCAAGTTTATGGACACTAAGGTTACCAACAGTAACAAATATAACTGGGGGAACAGTCTACGATCTGATTCCATGCGCAAGGGTAGAGTAACAAAGCTCAATCCCCTTGAAGGCTCCTCGACATGGTCAATCCGAGGCTTACCAACAAGTGACCCCAGGCTCCTTGACAATGGTTAATCCGAGGTTTACCATTTGTAATGTGCACAGATCTTCTATCTTCCCCAATGAAACAAAATTGATTGTCTCAAAGGTTTGGACATGATCTCGTGATTAACTCCTTTAAGAGAAGCTTCCAGAATGTACTAGTTACAATCAGATTTATTTCCTACCATAAGACTTATCTACTTGTTTGTTTTAGTTTCTTTGGAAAGTTAACTACAACCTATTCCAAAGCACTAATCCTGAGCTAGATTGGTGGAAGGAGCCCTAAAAATGTAAAAATTACTAGATGAATTTTAATTAAGCGCTGTGTTATTTAGGCTGTTATTACTCAAAAGGGTAAATGGATATGAAACCAATGGTGTTATGACCCGACCCAAAACTTAATGCAATCGAATATGATAATGTAATCTTTTCAATTCAATGAATCCTAACTAAAGTAAGGAGAGAGTTTCCATTCACTTCCAACAATGCAAAAAATTGATCACTCAGAGAAAATATAACAAATTCTCTAATGCACTAATTTCATCAAGAAAAACTAATGCAAATCAATTCCAAAATAGTTTTTTTATTTTTTTGTTATTAAAACAAGCATAAAAACATCTAAATTCAAATCAAAGAAAACGGATCTAAATCTACGATTGATTTTTCAAAATGTAAACTATGCAGTTGTAATCTATGCACAATTCACTCATATTCTGAAAATGAGAATTCTAATTATGCAAATTTGATCTATGCAAGAGAATTCTCAAACACAAGATGATTCTAATGTAATCTAAGAACCAATCAAGTGCAAGTAAAGAAAATTGGGTGAGAGTTCCAAAGATCAAAAATAAAAATACTCAAAGGCGATTAACACTCAGACACAATTTAGCAAAAACAAAAGCAAAAAGATGCAAAATTGTGAAAAGACTGAGACAAACCTCTAAGTAATGAAAAAAGGAAATCAAATTAAGAATTTCTCAAAAAAGAGACTCAAAACACCCAATTAACTTAATGGAGATTGATGAGATGAAAAATTTGCTGAAAGAAACTCATAAACAAGGCTTTTTGACAGAAAAATACAGATCTGGGTAGATGGTAAGAATCCTAAATTAAATCTAAACTAAACTAAAAAATTAAATCTAAGTTTTTCAAGACTTTTAACAGGGTCTGCAACGATGTGCAGTCCCCAGAAAAATTCAAGAAAAACAAAAAAGACTTCAAAACTTTTCAAAGAAAAGTAAATCTAAGTTACCCAAGCCTATACAAATCAATCAAAAATCAGAAAAAAGAATTTTCTCAAATCAAAACAAAGGAAAATCAAAACAAGTTCTTTCCCCAGCGGAGTCGCCAATTTGTTGGCCGGATAAATCGATCTTGCGGAAAAGATCGATCTCCCTAGTGTCAAAAGACAGTCTAGCAACAAACGAACAACTAAGTTTGTCTTTCTCTAAATATATTCATTTTACAAGTAAATGCTATGAAGGTGTCGATCCTACCTTAGATCCAAATGCTTATTTGCGGTCGTAGTGCTTCCGTCGCGTCAATAATCCTTCCGTCGCAACAAGAGTTCTTCCGTCACAACAAGAGTTCTTTCGTCGCAACAATAATCCTTCCATCGCAACAAGAGTTCTTTCATCACAAGAAAGTGTCATCTTTCGTCGCAACAAAGTGTCTTCTTTTGTCTCAACAAAGTGTCATCTTTTGTCAACTTGCAATCACAAACAAGAAAATATTAAATAGCACCTATATAACAAATAATTATAAAACATACCTATCATAGTGATCAAGGAATCTATGAAATAAACAATCAAACGACAGCTTATTGAAATAAACAATCGAATGACAATTTATTGAGAAAAACAAAACTTGATTGTATTAATCTTAAAATAACAGAAGAACCTTACAACCTTATCCTTGATGTTTGAAAAGGCCTTCTCGGGGTCCGAAGCAGGAGCCTCCTCTACTTTGATAAGTCTTGCACTCTTCTTCCAGGAGCACATAGAGGTATGTGATCTTTCCTCTCAAAAGCTCAATAGAAAGAAGTCTAAATCTCATCACTTCAACTCAATCACACATAAAGCTTGAACTGCCTTTGAGGCTACCCAATGCCTCTTTTTATAGAGCAGATGAGGAGGTTAGGGTTCCACCTTTGAAGGGATAGAATCCTCCTTCAAAGGGATAGGCTCCTCACATCAAGGGATTAGTTCCTTAAGGTGAGGGATGCATGAACCTTATTAAAGCGTACTCATCCCCAAAAAATCTCATCTAGAACCTTCTAGAATTGACCTCAAATCAACTATTTATCTTTTGTTTCTCGCTTTTTTGACTTTGAGAAGGGTACGCAAGCATTACAAGGGAAAACTACATTCAGGAACACAGGTAAGTAGTGTATTACCTGCGTACCCAAGCCAAGAACGTAGACAGGCTTCATGTTACCTGTGTACCCTGCGTTTCAGAGGTTTTATTGGGTTTTCTCTTGATTTTAGGGTTTGGAATGAGGAACAAAGGTTGTAAGACTTGGAGAGGAGGTATGTGTGAGTGTTAATGAACTCATACAGTCAGCAGAATGTCAGGGTGACAGTTTTTAGTGCAACACATGTCCAAATGATACTTTGGGTCATGTTAGGTCCCTTCATCAACCAAAGTTATCAAGAGACATGGTTTCTTATTTAGAGAGATGTTTCTTCTTGGAAGTGTCGATTGACTTGGTTTGAAAAATGCATGTTAATAGACATATTGACATGGATGCCACAACTCAAGATACAAATTTATTTTTGTGTAAGAAATTTGTTGTTAACATCTATAATTCTCTAATGAAGGGAAATTATTAGTTGCATAAGAATGATGAAATAAGTGTGACCTTTGTTATAGAAAACACCAAGATGATTTTTTCTTTTATCAAATTCCCAATGGTGGAGAGATCACTTTTATAGTTGGAATTCAGTCGAAGTGGATGTTGGATACCATGGTGAGGCTATCGAATAATAGCCTAATAGCCATGGATTCAACGTTCAACACAAATAAATATGTGGTAATTGTATTAAGAGCAATTGATCTAGTACAATAATTTGATTTGTAATGATTGATAATGATTAATTAGTTGCAGTTGACTTCATATGATTTTCTAATATGATAGCATCATTTGTACACACTCATAGTGTTTGATGAGTAACAAAGTGGGGTGCCATTTTAATGTGTGGTGGCATCATGTAATACATCACAAGAAATTTCACTATTGTTGGAGAACTTCATGCATAGGTGTCACCAAGTTGATAATAGTTGGAAAGTTAATGCCTTCATGGTTGATGATGCATTGGCTGAAATCGATGCTTTAAGGTAACTTAAATCTTCTTATTGTATAGTAAAACTTTTATTTATTACAAAAATAACATTTTTGAAACGAATTTATTGTGGCAGGAGAATCAAAAGGTGCAATGTTATCTTGTGTGTTTGGTAGTTACATCGAGTGAGGATAAAAAATGTGAATCGATGGCCACTACTCCAAAAATAGGAAAAGAGACGTTTAGTGATTTGGGTTTAATTATGAATTATTATGCCAGTGCTGAAGTGAGAAATGAAATTAATGCTTTATTGAAAAAATTTGATAATGAGGAGAAGTTTGTAGACTATTTCCACAAGAATTGGGTTGTTGGTGACAAGATATGTAAGTTGACAAACTCTTTCTTACATTTCTATTTTCGGTTTTCATACAAATGAGATATCTTCATTAACCCAACTTTTCTACAATTAGGGATGTGCGTAAAAGGTTTTTGGAATTTTCCCCATGCAAATTGGGGAAAAAAAAATGTTATGGATTCATATCACTGATACCTAAAGACAAAATTTCTATTTTATAGAATAAAGAAATGTGCTCGTAGGATGGATTGGTTGATATATTTTCTTATAACAAATGGTGAACCTTGTTATCAGTTTAGGGAAATTCTAAAAAAGGAAGGATTTTGAATAATTAGAGGAAAGAGAAATAGTTTGAATCATAAATGGAAAAGGAAAAAATAATTCCATATAGTGATTGCAACCCTCATGAGCAAATGTCTCATGTTTTTTGGGTGAGGAGTCAATCTAAACCTAATATGCAATATCTTGTCACTTTTCATCACACAAATTTCTTAACTTGTGATTATCCATGGTCTATTCATGGAAACATTTGCAAGCATGCCATAAATGTGGGTTGGTTGTCTTCCTATTCAATGGCTTCAAGCTAATGACTAAAACATTAAAGCACAATTGATTCATATAATGACCCTCCTGAGCTAAATATAGAGGCAATATCGGATATTGGTGTAGCTGCAAACACATTTTACATGGATAGTCACAATGTTGATGTAAATGTTGAAGGACTTGAGTTGGCCAAAGAGGATTTATTTGGCTACATATACCTAGTTCAAAAAAATCATCCTTCTATTTTGACCAACATTGAACAGTTGATTGCTTTGGTTAAAAAAATGTTGGATAAAGCAAGCAATCTTCTTATTATGGAATATGAATTCATGTGTGGGTTGGGTGCTTTTGAGTCATCTTTGAAGAGGAAGAAGAGGTTCCTAAGCTTGAAAAAGAGAATAAAAACAATCAAACAAAATGCAAGATTGGAAATTGACTTGAATATCACTGCAAATGAAGAGGAACCATTTGAGTTTGAACAACTCAACAAGTGAGGTCATCCTCGCTCCAAAAATACATTGTTTTCCATGTTTGTTGTGATATATTTGTTTTCAATTTGATTTTAATATGTATTAGTCTATTACGTGTATTTAATGTATTATTTTTTTGTTGAATATGTTCATGTTTGATAAGTGATGAGGATATGTTTGTTGATTTGAAAATTTTTTCTAAATTGTCATTTATGGTCAGTAAATAACTCCATGCATTTACATTGAGTCTTTCAATACATCAATTATTTTGTATGTTATGGAAGATAACTTTCACAGGGTTATTCCATACTTGCATTATTCTTGCATACATTGGTGTCTAATCATGAATCTGGTATATAAATTGGAATAAAAGTAATGGAAATGTAACAAAACTTGTAGTGAAAATGCAACGAAATTGTAACAAAACATGTAGAACACAATTTTACCAAATTTTGATAAGTGCTAAAAGATAATGGTGATATATTATTGCATAATAATATATAAAACAACATCTAAGATTATGTGTTTCTTGCTATGAGTTGCCACACCAGTGAAAATGAGTTTCATCAATGGTGAGCTAGTGGGTCAGCAACGATGAGTGGGAGAATTCCAACAACAGTGAAGGAGTGAATATCAGAAAGAACACAGGGGTCACTCTCAATCTAAGGATGAGGGGGTATTTTCATGAATATTCCTGATATAATAATCATTGTGTCATGCTTCACTAGGACGAATAAACCATTCTTTTTCTATATTCTCATTCTAGAATTCAAAATCTTTTCATTTTTAAGGGTATACGACATTTTATATATCCTTGGTGGCAGCCAGATCATTAGATAGTGAAATATAAGACCGCTCTAGTTATTCCTACATTGTTCCATCGAAGTAATATAATAAGGAAACCTTTTTAAGGTTATATTTAAGCATAGGTAATTGAATGGATATTTATTTGAGGTTGGTTAACTTGAGGCATGCCACCTTGATTTCCATCCAACTTGTGTGGCAGACTCCAATATTTGAATATGGTATGCGCAATATGAAATGGTCATATTCTTGTTCCTGAGGATATTATATGCTTCCTCTGAAAAGTTGACCAAGTCTTTCTATACTTCTATCACTTTTACAGGTATTTCATATTCTCCTCTAACCCATAGAAGGCTTCTTCAAGTCTACACATGGTATAATCCAAGGCTCATTAATATCTTCTCAATAGACTAATCCAAAACTCCAAATATCTTCCCAAAAAATACACATATGCTACTTCAAAACTATGGTTAAGTTTGCACACTTCAAGATAATATTTCCTTAGAGGTCCAAGTCTTCTCTAACATTGTTACAAGGTCAAACAATTGTGTCTTACATCTTTAAAAGGCTAAGATTAGTTTGCAACTTAGGAATGAAATTATATGCCTCGGGATCGAGCTTTACCATAGGTCTAAACTGTTGGAAAATCAAGGGTTTTAATCATAGTAACTTGATTTTCTTATTCTTTATAGTTAATTTTGAATTATATGAGTCATCTTATTACTTCTTAGATGTTCTTCTTATTCATCAAGTAAATATACAGTAATTCTAGTATGCAAGAAAGTAAATATCATAGAAACAAAATACATAGTGCACAAATATTTACCCTGGGAAATCCCCTCTCTTAGGGGAAAAACCCAACAATCCTTCCTTATACCAATTATCAATATCAAAGTCATCCTTTCCACCCAAGAACAAGCCAAGCCCTCTCTAAACTAGGCCTCGCAAGTCTATGTCAACTTCTTGTTCTCTTGAGCTTGTCCTCTTTCTCCCCTTCATATGATGGCAATATATGTCTCCAAGAATAGAGTACGAATTGTGTTGATGAGGTCTAAATGCATATATTATTTATAGTTTTCGATGGGGTTCAATGTAGTGCCACTTGGGGTTTTTAGCCTACATGATGGAGGAGGGTCGTCTTAATCTTCTTGTGGACTTATATTTTATAAAAATACAAATGCATTTTATTTTCTTTCGATAGTCTCAATGGGACTCATCTCAAATAAACATAAAATTTTCTTTCATATGTCACAATGGGAAACATTATAAATATAATTATTTTGATTCAAACAACATTTTTTTTCTTTATTTCTTTATAATAAACAATAAAATGATATTATGACGATCGAACCTAGTTACATTTTCTAACACTCCCTCTTAACTAGGGATGTATTCATAATGAATTATCCAGATACTTCATATTCTCCACTTCCACCCAACTGGCTTGATTTCTCAAATATGATACAAAGGCTCTCAATTGGAAATCCCATATATAAGGGTTGAGATTACATTTTTTGTCTATTACAAATCACAGAGCAAGTATTTTTCTAGATTCGTACATGCCTTCTATGCTTCTATGAAACCACTTATGTATTAAACCCGGAAAGTGTTATTGTTGATTGTAGAATTATTTTTAAGAATAAAAAATATTTATATCAAGTACATGTTTTAATTGGTTGAAGGAGCCCTGAAACTAAGCATGCCATCCATTATTTGTCTAAGTTGTTTCTTATCATTCTCCATCTTGGTCACCTTCCCTTGCAGCTCAACCACTTCCTTTTTATTTTTTCCTTCAGTTTTGTTTATATATTCTTCCCACTTACTGAAAATGTCAAAAATTAAGTTTTCATTCAAATGGGAAGGTATTAGTTTTCCCTTATAAGAGGATATACAGAAGGCTAATTTATCCTTTGGTTACGCATCCTCTATTTGCACAAAGGTGTCATTGGTCAGTTTGATCTCTTCGTCTTGAACCTCTGTTTGAATGACGTTGTCTATGGTCAGTTTCATCTTTGGTTCCTAATCCTCTATTTGTACAATTATTTCTTTTATCAGTTCCATCTTTGGTTCTTTTTCTTATCTCTACAAAGTTGTGCCTTTGGTCAACTTCATCTCTAGTTTATGGTTCTTTGTTTGCACAACAATGTCACTAGTCTATTGTTTCCAAGGGGTATATTTTCTTGGACTCGTGAAGAAGGTATATCAATGACACCAATGTGTAGGGTCTCTACAAATTGGGCCAAGAAATTGAATATTTCAAAACTTTATTTTTTTTTAAGTTCATCTGTTAGGGTTTTAAATTTGTTTTGTAGTTGTCTATTTTTCATCTAGATAACCATATTTTTCCTTAAAAATGAAATATTAAAATGAAGATATGAAGGGGTAGTTACTATTTCAATGTGCTTCTTTATCAATTCTAGTGGTGTAGTTTCTTGGTCCTCCTCATAATCCCCATACAAAATTTAAATTTGAGGCAAGGTAATCTGTTTCGTACCATTTGGCTACTTCGTTTATGTACTCATAGTCAGGATCAACAAAGGGAAGCTTATCAATGTGTTCTTACGTGTCAGTGAGGTGGATGAATCCTTGTTCCATGAATCCTTGTTGCATGAATCCTTGATCCATGACTCCTTCTTCCATCAATACATCATGTGGATGCCCTTGATCTTTCTCTTGCTCTTTTTTTTTTTTTCTTCTGTAATAACAGGGAGGATTTTAGCTAGAGCAACACAATCTCGCTTTGCCATGTTCTTCTTATATTTTTGCACCATTGTTGGGTGCTTCTTGTATCCTCTCAATATTTTGGTAGCAATATTAATCCCCAATATTAGTACTTCATCATCATCATCTTATTCATCTCCTTTCTATGGGGATTTAGCAGTAGAATCCTTAGAAACACTCATAGTTTGAACACTAAGTGGCCCCACTTCCATATTGAAAGTTTTTGTGGGAATTTATACATCTTGGAGGTTAGGGGGTGGAGTTTCAGCTACTAGGGCATCCTCTAGAAAGGTATTAACTTTAGCATGCAATGTCATTCCAACTAGTTCATCCCAAGTTATCCCTTCCCTTTCCAGCGCACTAACCACCAAAATTTTAATGAGGCGATGGTGGGACAGGGTTTCCAAAGGGTGCTTTTATTTCTACATTAATCAGGCCATGTGCTCTAAGGTTTTGCAACAAACAAAGGCATGTTAACCAACCTGCCATGACACAAGTGGAATAACAACTGAAGGTGTTGGTAATAAATAATGACATACTTTCCTTCGCACATGAAATATTTATTTTAGAAAATATAAAAATGACATCCAAACTGATCTTGTAATGTACTAAAACAAAATATTGAATCCTTCTACAATTTGCAGAAACAAAACAAGATTTCACAATCACATAACAAGTAAGAGAAAGAAACAATCAATCGCAAAACGCAAGATGTATCTGGGGAAAGAACACTGCATAAAACCCCGCTATCTATATATTGTATAAGGTCAAGGCCATGAAACAATACAATGTTTTTCTCTCACTGAGAAACTCCTGCACTCTACCAACTGTCTCACTCTGATCTAGGAAAAATCAATCAAATACTTAACCAATTCTCAGCCTCTGCTTAACCAGCCTTGCTCACACATTCTTTGGGGGAATTTTACCCTACTAAATAGGAAATTCCTTGGAATTGATTGAACAATGCATCATAGGAATCATCGTGACTCTATAACTGACCTATATAATTTCCTAATTATACAACTGATAGTTATCATCCCTTTAACCTTAGTCTCAACTGGGCCTTCCTTAGAACTTACATGCATCTACTATTTATAGAAAATTATCAGTTAACTCATTGATCACTACTTGTGAATTAAATCATATTTAATTCACTGGAACTGTCACTAGCTCATCTCCATGTTAGAACTAATTAAACTGAATTTAACTCAATTAATTGAGTTAACTAATTAAAACTCACAAATAATTGTAACTGGTCCCCCTTAAATCATGGGATAACTCTAAATGCATCTTATCATACCCTCAACTCGAATCTCCTAATTTAACTTAGTATTTTTCACTTAATTAACTAATACAAGTTGTCATGAGATGAAATTGCAATTTCTCTTCCAACTTAATTAAGGGAAAATTAAATCAGAAGCCCCCTTTGGGTGTCATTTCAACACTCCCTCTCAACAAGAAAGGGATTATCTTCTACCCTGATCTTGCCTTTGTGGAATTCAAATTTTCTTCTTGCTAGCGCCTTCGTCCAGATGTCTACCTCCTACTACTCTATGGGAATGTACTCTAGTGACATAATCAACCTCTGAACACAATCTCTAAGATGGTGATACCGAATATCAATATGCTCATACTTGACATGGAATATTGGATTAACCAAGATTTTAATGCAACTCTGATTATCACAATGTATCACTGATAGATCCATCTGTTAACCAAACAAAACAACAAGTGTCTTCCTCATCTAGATGGCCTCAAATGATGCCTGACTAGCCACCATGTACTCTGCCTCTGCTAAACTAAGTGAAAATGATCTATGTTTCCTACTATACCAAGAAATTGTTGTCGATCCTATGCTAAATATTTCTCCTGATGTTCTCTTCCTATTGGATGGACTCCCTAACCAATTTGCATCGATGAAGCCTTGAAGCTTCACTCCCTTTTTCTGTTTGTACCATAACCCATTCTTGGTAGTGCCTCTGAGATATCTCAACACATGCTTCCCTACCTTCCAAACAGGTTGATAAGCTTAACCAAATCTCTGCTCAGTTGGTTAACTGTGAATCATATGTCTAGTTGTGTGTTCACTAAATACATGAGCAGACCCATAAGCTTCCACTAAACAGTAACATCCACAACTTCGCTCGAAGTAGCATCCTCCTTCGTCCATTTTCATGCTAGAGGAGTCTCCATGGGTTTTATTCCATCCATGTGGAACTTCCTCAAAATATCCTTGGCATACTTTCCCTAAGATACAAATGGCTCCTCATCTCTTTACCATATTTCCAATCTCAGGAAATAGTGCAAGAGCCCCATGTCCTTCATCTCCAATTTTCTTGCAAGATCCTCTTTGCAAGACTTGATGAGTTTCTCATCACTTGTCAGTATTAGATCATCAACATAAAGTAAAATAATCAAAATCTTACCATAAACCACAATATGATATAGGCTTGCATCTGCTTCACTCTTGGTGAAGCCCAACCTGGTGAAATAGTTTTCGATCCTGGTGTAACAAGAACGAGGTGCTTTCTTCAGCCCATACAATGCTCTCTTGAGTCTACACACATGTGATTCCCTATCTAACGTCTCAAAAACTTTTGGTTGCTCAATGTACACTTCTTCCTCAATAAATCCATTTAGAAATGTTTTTTTTATATCCATATGATGTATTTTCCATCCCATCTGCATTGAGAGTGCAATAATGGACCTAATAGATAAGTACCTTGTGAGGTGAAAAAGTCTCATCGTATTCAATCCCCTCCACCTGAGAGAAACCTCTAGCCACAAATCTGGAATTATGCTTCTCCACACTCCCATTTTTTGTCTGCTTCACCTTGTAGACCCACCTAGATCATACAACTAACTTCCCCACTGGTCTTGGGACAACTTCCCATGCATTCTTTCTAATAATGGAGTCATATTCCTCAACCATCGAATCAACCCACACTGGTTGTTGCACTACTTCCTCGAAAGAGGATGGTTCTATCTCAATACCTTGACTCATAAGAGCCATGTTTCTAGTCTACCGCTCTGGGGACCTTCTCTACCTGCGCTATGATGTGGGTGCTCCCACATTCTCTCTCACATCTAGCAATAACATGTGAGCCTCTCTGGTGTGCTTCCTTCCATCTTTGGTGGATGGATATGAATGAGTGGTTTCTACCACTCTCTGTTCCTTTGCTTGTGGCTGCTAAACATCATGAGGTTTCTCCTTTGTAGCTAATATCTCCTCAGTTGCATGCAACACAAGCTCCATCTCAAGGGAAGTTTGCATGGTTTTCTTTTCATCAAATTTCACATCTCTTTTTACCAATGTCTTCTTGTGTGCTGGAAAGTACACCTGATAGTTGCTAGGTGTATCAGTGTACCCCACAAATATCCCCAAATATGTTGTTGGCTCTAACTTATTCCTAACATATTTGGTCACATTGCAATAAATAGATGAACCAAAAATTTTAAAATATGACACATCTAGTCTCTTACCTAAAAAAAAAACCTCCTCTAGTGTACTCATCCCAACTATCCAATGAGGACTTATGTTTTGAACAAATACTATTGTATTGCATGCTTCCATCCACAGATGCATCATTAGGACCTCATCATGCAACATAACTCATGATGCTCCAACAATAGTTATGTTCTTTCTTTCTGCAACCCCATTTTGTTGTGGGTTATGAGGTGTTATCGATTCTCTTCAAAATACTTCTAAGGCACAAAAGTTCTTGAATTTGTTAGAGATGTATTCTCCACCATTTTTGCTCTTCAAAGCCTTGACCTTCTTCCCCGTATATTACTCGACAAGTGCCTTGAAATCACAAAACTTGGAGAACGTATGATCTTTCTTCTGCATGAATAAAATCCAACATTTTCTTGAAAAATCATCAACAAAAATCACATAATACCTATTTTTTTCTGTGGAAGCTATAGAGAACTTTCCACACACGTCTGAGTGAATTTTCTCAAGGATTGTCTTGGCTCAAATTTCCTTACCTTGAAAGGTGGCTTTAGTATACTTCCCCAATGTACACCCTTTGCATGTATCTCTCTACGCAATATCACCCTTCGGAAGTCTTGTAGAAATCTACTGCATGACCTTCAAAGCGTTGTGGTGTAGATGGCCCAATCTCCTGTTCCATAACTCACCAATGTCTGGACTCTCCCCATTCTCTCCTTTCGTGATCAAGGAAGCACAACCTTATACATCCAGTTTGTAGAGGTTATTTACTTGAACCCCAATATTTTTCACCTGTCCCGTGGCTTTGTGACGAATGAATGAGTTTCCTTCACTGAATATCACATCATAGCCATGATCTTCCAACATAGAAACATAAACTAAATTATTCTTTAAACCAATAACATACATGACATATTTTAATGTGAGTGGATTACCTGACTACCTTTGAAAGGTAACTATACCTACAACAATATCATTATACCTCTTGTTGTCACCCATATCGATGTGCATCTGCAGATCCTTCTCCTCCAATATACTAAAGAATTCTTTGTTGTTAGTCATATGGAATGAAGCTCCACTATCCAAGTGCCACACAAAAACCATCACTAATGACACCATGCTTGTGATAAAGTGAAATCCAACTTGAATTGTGAAGCAAGTGCTTCACCTATTTCTCCTCCCGAGGCCTTCTTACTGGTATTATTTTGTGGACAATTTTTCGCATAGTGTCCATGATCATGAAATTTGAAAAAAATTACCTTTGACAAGTCTCGCTTCTTTCCTGCCTTGCCGAACTCATATTTGGAATGGGACATCTTCCCTTTTCCTTTCTTCTTCTTTCCAGCCAAGGAACAACTCTCCTCATCATCATTATTTGATGAGGATCCTTCTCTAGTGCTGTGCCAAATTTCTTATTATACCAAATCAGACCATAGTCGCTCCCAATATGGTAGCTTCTCCCTCCCATTCACAAAGTCCTGGTAGATATGCCAACTCTTCGGAATGCCTAGAAGAGCTAGTCTCACCAAATCATCTGAGGCAACAATTATCCCAACACTTCCAAGCCCTTCTCGACACTAAGTGAAAATTTTCAAGTATTTTCGATCGCACCGCCCTTCTCCATTTTGATTTTCCTAATATTTTCATTCAGTTCTAGCTTCTTGTGGTCGTTGGTACTATGAATCAGATTTGTCAAGGCCTTCCACATAGCATATGGAGTTTCATTCCCATGGATACTCGAGAAAATATGATCTCAAACTCCCTCTAACAAGATCCTTCTCGCCTTTGCTACATTTTGCTTCCATGCATCAATTTGTTGAGCATCTACTACTGCGAGCTCAGGGATATCAGTTTCGATGAATGTATTTAGTCTATTTTCCTCGAGCATTTCCTCCATCCTTTCCTTCCATGCTATGTAATTCAAATTTCCCTCAAGGGAATATTCGAGTCTCAAGCCATTGAAAGACATCTTGATCTATTTTTGGGAACTAAAGAAGAAATTTGCAAATATAAACCTGTTCAAAAAAAAATTTGTTATTCTCTACTATTGTGATTCCTAGAACTCTGATACCATGTATAAAATATAAAAAAGACATTCAACCTAATATTGTAATGTTCTAAAACAAAATATTTAATCCTTCTACAATTTGTGGAAGTAAAACATGATCACACAATCACATACAAGTAAGAGAAATAAACAACCAATCGCACAACACAAGATGTATTTATGGAAATCAAACTGCCTAAAACCTCGCTATGTGTATATTGTATAAATTCAAGGCCTTGAAACAATACAATGCTTTTCTCTCACTGAGAAACTCCCACACTCTATCAACTGTCTCACTCTGATCTAGGAAAAACTAGTTAAATACTTAACCAATTCTGAGCCTCTGCTTGGCCAGCCTTTCTCACTCATTCTTGAATGAATTGTCAGCCTATTAAATAGGAAATGCTCTAGAATTGATTGAGAAATGCATCATAGGAATCCTCATGACTCTATAACTGACATGTAAAATTTTCTAATTATACATCTGATAGATATCATCCCTTTAACCTTAGCCTCAACTGGGCCTTCCTTAGAACTGACACACAAGAACTATCTATAGTGAATTATGAGTTAACTAGTTGATCACTACTTGTGAATTAAATTAGATTTAATTAACTGGACCTATCACTAGCTCATCTCTCAGTTAGAACTAGTTAAACTTAATTTAACTCAATTAATTGAGTTAACCAATTACAAGTCACAAATAATTGTAATTGTTCCCCCTTAAATCTAGGAGAACTCTACATGCATCCTATCAAACCATAAACTTGAACTTTCTAAGCTAACTCATTCTTTCTGACTTAGTTAACTAATACAAGTTGTCACGAGATGAAATTACAATTTCTCTTCCAATTTAATTAAGGGAAGATTAAATTAGAAGCCCCCTTTGGTGCCATTTCTTGGTTCCATTTCAACATTTCTTGACAAGGAATGAAAAATATTTCTACGGTTGTGGTAATGCCTTCCTGTCAAATCTTGTGCTTATCTTCTACAGTTGCTCACCTTCCTCAAGGAATTGCCGCAAAACATCAAGTTGGGATTTTTAGTGCGCATAACACTATTCTCCCATCTTGGGTAACCCTGTCACTTCTGTAATTACTTCTTCCATTACATGCACCATTTGCCATGCTAGCTCATAGCTGTGCTCTCTGTAATTCATGGAAAATTCTAGAGTTATGTTATCGTCATACCCTTGCAACATGAAAATATACTCCATCTAGTTGGCCTATTCAAAAAATGGTCTAACGCATGGAAATTCATGTATAAATTCTTCAGTAGGTTCTCTTCGAACCGCTGGGCTCCCATATGTAGTCAAAGTTTAGAGTTGCTATGGATATGTTTGGAAAGTGAAATAGTTTGAATGTGGGAGAATGACAAGAAATGGAAGATTTAAGGGTAATCATGTAATAATGTAATCATGTGGTGTGGTCTATTACAGAAAAAATTTGGCATCAGCCATTCGTTGTTGGCATGAACATGGGATATTCCCCTTGTACACAGTGAGGTGTTGGCGCAATGGTGACCATTATGGGAGGGCAAGTTTCTAGCCATTTGGCACCAATTATTCATTGTTGTCATGATCATGAGACATTTCCATTGTACAAAGTCAGAGGTTATCGTAATGATGACCATTGGAATGGAAGGGCGAGTTGTCGGTCATTTGGCATAAACCGTTTCTTGTTTCTGTGATCACGAGAGATTTCCCTTGTACGCATTCAAGAGTTTCCAGAATGTTGACCATTGGAATGGAAGGACGAGTTTCCATAATTGACGCAATTGATTTGGTGCGCTCCTATTTTTCTATCATAATAAGTTAAATTTTGTTTTCATGCAACTTTATGGGCCCGTGAACCATTACACTCACTCCTTAAATTAATTTCCTTAAAAATTATTGGTTACATTTTATTAGTTATCCTTGAATACATATTATAATTTTGCATGATTATCAAGTTAACTTCATTGATTTTCAAGTTGTTCATACTATTTTCATTGTTTTTTAGGCTTAGTTGTTGTTGTTGTTATGTATGTCAAAATGTGATTCAATTCAATTCACCTAATCTTGTGGTTGAAGATGTTGATAATGGAGAAATTCACATCAATTGAATGGTTTGTTTCGTTATTTATACAATTATGTCCCTTAAATGAGGTTGGATCTATGAATTGGAAAAATGCAAGATGTCACAATTGATTTTTGCATATCACCATGTGTAAAGGACAAATTAAATAATAATGATTGATCTATAAGTTATCTTGGTTGGCTTGTAACCAAGGGTATCTCAAATAATTTTTTATGTTAGTGGATTCTTTAAGAATTCAATCTCATTAGACTTGCATTAGAGACTTGTGTAAATTGTGCCTTTGCTACTCATGGATAATGTATGAATGAATGTTACTAAAAGTTTTTTTCATATTGCATCCTTGAAACTCCATTTATTCTTGGAAAATAAGTATAAATTCCTAGATTAGCTGTGAAGTTGCTTACGGTGATAATGGGACTTTGTCTGAAACTGTTTTTGTGCCCTCTAGATTTAACCTATTCACTATACATGCTATTTTTTGCAACAACAAGTTCAAAAACCCTAAGTCTCAAAACCTAGTTGTAGACCCCTATGTGAAATGTGTAGGACAAACCCCTAAGTGAAAAAACCTAGGTGGAAACCCTTACCTTAATGGATTAACAACACATGTGGAGAAACCCTAACATGAAAAATGACCTAATAAGGCAATGTCATGAAGCATCTATAAGAAGCACGAACATTCTCCAAGGCATGTCAATATGATAGAAAAACCTTAGCTACAAGTCCAAAACCCTAGATTGAAAAACATAGATTCAAAACCCTAGGCCAAAACCCTAGATTAAAAAACATAGTTTCAAAACCCTAGGTGCATTGTCTATGAGAAAATCTAAGTGAAAAACCCTAGGTGCATTGTCTAGCATAAAACCCTAACATTGCTTGTTGATGACCAAAACCCTAGGTTCATTGAAAATCCTTTTGTAAATCAAGCCCTAATATGCATTGATGAAACCCTAAAATGACCTAATAAATGAATGTATGAATGAAGCACTAAATGAATATGATAAGTGCATGAAATACTAAGTATTAAAGATTCCCTTAGCATAATGGATGAAGAACACATGTGATAAATACAATGTTAATGGATGAAGAACACATAGCGTGAAAGTTTCCCTAGCAAGACAATGTGAGAAAGCATATATAAGACACACTAAAATTGTCCAAGGCATATTAATATGATCGAAAACGCTAGCTACAAGTTCAAAACCCTAGAAACAAGTTATGAACCCTAGCAACAAGTTCAAAACCCTAAGTGAAAAACCTTAGGTTTAGACCCCATGGTGCATTGTCTACAATAAAACCCTAACTACAAAACCCTAGGTGAATTTTCAAGTAGAAAACCATGAGTGAAAAACCCTAGGTGAAAACCCTTGCATTGTGAAATATGATACGCCTATAATTCTTCACATCTTGTGAACTAGAAAATTTTGAGAGAGAAAGAGATTAAAGGTTCTTGGTGGAATATTACAACGGTTATAGTTCAATAAGGGCTATTTTCTTTTATGCAATAGCAAAACAAAAATACAAAACAAAAAATAAAGAGACATAGGAGCAAGGAGTAGAATTATTCACAACTCGTGAACTACAAAATTATTAGAGAGAAAGAGAGTACCCTATTCTATAGGAGATTTGTAGGAGATATCCATATGGATTGAAAACAATACATCTAAAAAGTCACTGAATTTTGTGCTATAGTATTCCTCTGTAATTTCGACTCATATCTATGAATTTTTGGACTGTTGTATCTCCCTGCAACATGGGCCATATTAGCATACTTCAGACCTGTCCATAAATAAACCCATGTACCCTTGGATATGTGGAATTATGGGTGTTGGAAATTTTATGATAGATATAACCTCAGGAGCAGTAAATTGTTGGAAACCTCATTGGAAATGTGATGAAGTATTGGAGGCATTCTAAGGTCTCGTTTTGTAACATCTTTTGAAATACTTTTGGAGTCCTCGCTATTTGTTACTAAAAATATTTATTCTTTTGTTCATTTTTGGGTTATGTTTAAAGTGATATTAACTGGTAAAATAAAATTTATAAAAAGGAAATATTGATTCACTCGCCACCCCTCTTAGTATTTCCAACAAATAGAAAAAACTGAACTGTAATCAAAATGACACAACTGAACTAAAATGAAATTTTAGAGACAACTGAACTTTAATCAAAATAACACATCTGAATTGTAATCACAATGTAATTCCATAAATATCATTGACTGAAAAATACATTGCTTACAAACACGTTGTGTTGAGATATAAAAAAGGTGCCAAAAAATAAAGTGATGTTGTATATAAAAAATAGAGCTCATGTAAATACATTGAAGAGGATGAACATAATGGTTTTTTATGTTGCTACAATAACATCATAAGAAATAAGAACACCATAATACAACTCCCACCATAATAACCCTGATAACAATCACAATAACAATGCATTTATTAATAGGCCACATATATCGATGCATGTGAATGACAATTAGTGGAGAACATGCTATCTCCTCCACATATATTACACAAACTCATCCAGTGGATGTTACTTCGCAAAGTATATCATCAACAACCCTTCGAACATTTGATCGATAATTTGTTATAGCTTTGAAATTGTGAAGCAATGTTTTTTTCTTGTTTGTGAAGGGGTTTCAAATTTTGTTTTCTGACTTGGTAAATTCCAGTCATTTCATTTTTTATCAATTTTGAATTGGTGTAAGTGACAATTTCACTTGCACCATAATTCCTTGCTGATCTTATCCCATCAACTAGTGCAAGATAATAAGCCTCATTGTTGGTGGTTGTCCAAGGAATTTCTCTACTATTTTGATAGATTTGGCTTAGTGCTTCATTGTGAAGCACAAATCTAGTTTGTGCTTGACCTTGCTTTCGATGGAACCAAACCTGAATGATCAAGGTCCACTTTTTCACAATCTATAAAATAAGAAAATAATTAAATGAAAAAAATAATTTAATTATATTTTGTTCAAACTATGTTGTAGCAACTCATTGTTGCAGTGGTCGAAACTCATAATTATAGCGGTGGAAACTCCCTGTTATAGTGGTTGTAACTCATTGTTATAGTGAGGAAAAATCCTTGTTATAGTGGCAGAAACTCCCTGTTACAGTGGCGGAAAATCATTGTTACAGTGGAGACAACTCAGGAGGGAAATGGACACTTCGATATGAAAATATAGGAAATATGTTTTCATATTTTCAATCAAATCATATATCAATGGAAAAGAATTTTAGAAGGTCGCAAGGCATGTTAACTTCCTAATTTACTATGTTGACCTAGTGTTACTACATTGACCTACATATACTAGGTTGAACTAAGTTTATTAGGTTGACCTAGGTTTACTAGGTAGACCTATATTTACTACGTTGACCTATATTTTTACTATGTTGACATATTCTTACTAGGTTGACCTACATTTACTAGGTTGACATATGTTTATTAAGTTTACAGGTTTAATAGGTTGCCTTAGGTTTACAAGGTTGACCTAGGTTTAGGTTTAATAGTTTGACTTAAGTTTAAGATTAATATAGGTTTACTAGATTGATCTATGTTTACTAGATTTTCTAGGTAAACCATAGTCAAATGTGGTCAACTAGTCAACCATAATCAACGATGGTCAACTAAAGTCAATCATTGTCACCATAGTTGGTTGTTGTAAACCTCGGTTGATCACTTTCAACATGATCAAATATGAAAAACCATGACTAACCATTCAATCATATCTATCATAGATAACTAAAGTTTAATGTGGAATGTGGAGAACCATGCTCATCCATAGTCAACTAAATATTTTCCATAATAGACCCTCCTCAACCATAACTTGAACATATTTAGCCATAGTAAGCCACATTTAATTTTTAATAATTTGAATGTTATCAAATTTTTAGCCCTTATTAGTGAAAAAAAATACCTTATGAAATAATCATCACTATAATAATAACAATAAAATGATAAAAAGTGAATGAATTAAATATATTTGCATTATAACAGAACTTATCAGATTTGTACTAATCATTCATTGATTAAATTTTAGGTTTACATTCAAAGTAAAAGTAAATATCCTTGACTTAAAAATTTGGATAACCATTCTGATATTTGTCTTTTTTTTTTCCTTATTATAATATCTTTATTTGAATTTCGAAAATAAATGCAAAGAACAAGTACCAAAGCAAGTAATTGTTTATTTCAACTCCACTAATAAGTCCATTAGAAGTTTTAAACTTTTATTTTTTTATGATGTTATTATGTTTGGAGTGCTCCTTTTCAAATATATTAAGAAAGATAATTAATGATTGTTATTTGGGAAAAAATTATAGAAAAAAGTCTAATTTGAATCAGAGAAGAGAAAATATTGATGACAATTTTACTAAATGCCAACTATTGTTTTATGAAGGACTTGATTATGAACATGATTATCTATTCCCAATATCCCCCAATTTTTAAAAACTTATTCAATTGGCCTTGTCCCTATTCCTCTATATAATGATGATGCTTTAGCCTATATTCTTCCATAATTGAAACAATGTGTCCTTGAAAATGCAAACCATAACACTAGTGTACCTTCCCAACTCTTTGCATACTTCCTCTCTATGCTAGTGCAACTGATAGTGACTTACCATCTTTTTTTGGTCCTTTGCAACAATGAGATGGCCATGTAGGTTGCCATGTGGAGATAGCATGCTCTCCCCTATAACCTTGGGTTATCATCACTTACTCTCTTTTTTTCAAAATTATTATAACTATTGTATATATATACATATTCTTTACAATGTTGGATTTTTATTCTAATAAGGCAAGTGAGTTTTGTGTTATTAACAATATATTAAGAAATCAAATAAGATTCAATGAATTATGTGAAAATGGATATCCAATCATGGCATTTATATGTGATATTGGATTTCTTACTCCTTTAACAATTAATTTTTGTGCTATTAACTATATATTAAAAAATCAAATAAAATTAAGTAAATTGCATTTTAAAAAATCAAATAAAAATCAGTAAATTGTGTTTCCATATAAGTAAGAATGAACATCCACATTTTTGATATCATTGAATTTATTGATTCATTGTCAATCGCTTTTTGGATTATTGACTATATGATGAAAGATGAAATAAAATCCAATTTACAAGTGAAAAATCAACTAAAATCAAATTTACATCTTACTACGTAAGATGTACCCAGAAACCAAAAGATAAAAGCTATGCCAAACCCTAGTAATAATGTTCCATTATGAACCAAGAAAAATCAACAATAAATTTGTTTATAATAATACCTGTAACACGTATCCACATTCCGTCGTTTACCATGACAAAAGTGAAAGGTAGGTTTAGATAAACAGTTGTCATGGTGGAATTTTTAATTATTTGGAATTGTTCAATCAAGAAACCTCCTGGAATGTTCAAAGCAAGAAACTTGTTGTTACATGTTTTGATTACCAGTGCAAGAATACTAGTTTTTTTTTGGTTATAAAATAACATTACAATACTCGTTGAGATACAGCACATCCTTTCCACCCATAGTGCGGTATGCGTTTGGCCAGCTTCAGCTTCTTGCTTCCAATTTTTAGATATTCATTATCTCAGCTCTTCATCTTTTTCATTTTCTCACCTTATCAGTCTATCCATTCATCCCAATCCACCTTCTGCAATGGAAAACCTACCCACCACATCACAATATAAGCATGATGCTTCATCCTCCTCTGCCTCCACCTCCTATCCCCGATATGATGTTTTCATCAATCATCGGGGGTACGATGTTAAAAACACCATCGCATCCCATCTCTACGAGCGCCTTCGTGACCATGGATTGTGGGTGTTTCTTGAGAAGCCTGAACTGGAGCTTGGACATGAATTGCAGTCTCAAATCGAAGCCGCTATTCGAGTGGCTTTTGTAGACATTCCTATTTTTTCTCTGGCTTATGCAGAATCAAAATTGTTGAAATGTTAAATCCAACAGCGCAAAGCCAAAGGACAGAAGGACGCAGGAACAATAGTGAATTTTTTTGGTTTGACTTCCAGACAACCGTGAAATTAATTTTTGATTTAAGTGAGCCTGCAAGTCCAAAGTTTTGTTCAAAGCCGTAGGCTTGTGTTTGCAGTGAGAACCAAGCCGCCATCCCTCTATTTAAGTCGCAGCACCAACCGCCATTAAATACCACCAACCACAGAATGTCGAACTCGCACATCGCAACATTTTAAAGTTTTTCACCGTAGCCGCAAAGCTATGTTGTTTGATTTGCGATGCGATATTGCTGATATTGCATATCGCATATTGCATGTGCAAGACGCTAAGTTTATTACTTGAACCACCTGCATACCAAATCATATAGATCGCGATGCGATAAGTGCCACGTCACTATCGCAGTTGCACAAATTTAAGTTTATCTGCGTTCTACATAGTTAAGTGTTAAAATCATTGATCGCCGATTTGCGAAATGGAATTGGACGTGATGAGGACTCGGCCGGATTTGATAAAATTTGAGTTCTGCCTTATTGAGTGTTGAACGCGTTTTTGTGTGTTTTTAATGTGTATTTGGTATATGGCCTACATACTGATTTTAATGAAGAAATGGGTCTATCTATTAACCCAAGTATGGGTTCAACAACCGCATTGAAGAATTAGATTAGGTTTTCTATTTTTTCATATATGTAAATTTTTTTTTTGTGTAGGAAGTGTGATAGAAGAGACTGTGTGACAGAGAGTTGAATGTGTATTGTTTTTGTAATGCCCGAAGGAAGAAAATGAGACAGAGAAAGAATTGAAACATTGTGTCTGTAGCAGCTAATCCTTTGTATATCCAAAATGCAGTTCTGAAGAAATTTTCATTTTGTAATAGTTTATGCTTAATGAAATAGATGTTATTTGTGCATCTTAGTCCAGCAGTCATTTTTAATTGAATCTCTGTGTTGAGTTGAGGAATTATTTTTATTCCTCTATGTGTTTGGAATACTTTAGAAATTCCAACATGGTATCAGAGCTAGTTCAATCTCTTTGAAGGTGTCAAAGAAGCTGAAGGAAGGTGTTTGTTGTAGCAGTTCTCCAGCAGAGTGAAGGCTTAGCAAAAGTCCAAGGTATTTCTCAAAAACAAAGTGTTGTTTTGTTTAAAGAGTGTAGTCCTCAAAGATAGAGCTTGTATTTTAAGAAGAGAGACAGTTTATTTAAAAACACAGTCAAGTTATTTGTGCATAGTTCAGTGTGCTAGCCATGGCAGGAGCCAGCACAAGCATGAGTATTGGAAATACTCAACTCCCATAGTTCAATGGGAAGAACTATGACTATTGGGAAATCACCATGAGAGCCCTGTTTGCCTCTCAAGACTTATGGGAGCTTGTTGAAGATGGTTTTGAAGAACCAGCAGATGAAAATGATTTTAATGCCTTAACACAGGCAGAGAAGGAGTTTTTGAGGAGCAATAGTAAGAAGGACTCAAAAGCCATCTTCTATCTCTATCAAGCAGTGCATGAAAGTGTGTTTCCAAGGATAGCAGTAGCTAAGAGGTCCAAAGATGCATGGGATACCCTCTGGACTACCTATCAAGGTATGGAGAAGGTGAAGACAGAAAAACTACAATTGTTGAGGAGAGACATTGAAATTATCTGTGTGAAAGTGCGTAGTAACATAGACTTATTATTCACACATGTGATTGGGTTGGTTACCCAGATAAGGTCTCATGGAGAGATACTTGAAGAAATAAGGTTAGTGGAGAAAGTATCGAGGAGCTTACCCTCAAGGTTTTATGTGATAGTCACAACCATTGAAGAGACATAGGATCTCTCAAAGTTTACAGTTGATGAGCTTCATGCATCATTGATGACTCATGAACAAAGATTGGTTAGAACAGAAACTCACCTTTGGAGCATGCCTTCAAGACCCAAATTTTCTTTGGAAGAGGAAGAGGTCAAGGCAGAGGAAACTACAGAGGAAAAGGAAGAGGCAGAAGCCAAAACTGAGGAGAAAGAAACAGCCCTACAAATACAAGTGGAAGGGGCAGCAACCAAAATCAGAACCAAGGCCAAGGAAATAGCCAGCAAGGTGGAAAAAATCAAGCACATGGACAAAGATATGATAAATCCCAAGTCAAATGTCATTACTGTAAGAAGTATGGCCATTATGCCAACGAATGTAGGAAGAAACAGAGTTACATGGGTAATATACCCAATGCTAATTTCACTAAAGAAAATATCAGTCAAGAGAAGATGTTTTTAGCATATAATTTGGCTGAAGAGAAAAGTGAAGATATATGGTTTCTAGATTCAGGATGTAGCAACCATATGACTGGAAACATTTCCATGTTTGCAATGATTGATGAAAATGTGAAGTCTCAAGTTACATTGGGGACAGATAGTAAAGTCTATGTCATGTGAAAAGGCAGAGTGGGTGTGTTGACAAAGAAGGGAGAAAGAAAAACCATATCAGATGTTTATTATGTACCTGGTATGAAGTGTAACCTCTTGAACATTGGACAACTCATTCAAAAGGGGTACAATGTTTTCTTTCAAGATGATGTATGCACCATCATGAAAAAACCACCAAGTAAGCAATGCATTGCACAAGTGAAGATGACAAGGAACAAAATGTTCCCTCTCAAAATGAGAGAAGATTTGAAGAAAGGAGTGGAAATGGTAGCAGTGACACAAGAGACATTCCAAAGAGAAGCAAAGGATGAAAACTGGTTATGGCACTTGAGATTTGGACATCTCAACTTTGGAATTCTGAATTTGTTGCATAGGAAAGGAATGGTAAAGGGATTACTATTTATAGAGAAACTAGACAGCTTATGTGAAGGTTGCATCTTGGGAAAACAACACAGAGAAAGTTTTCCATCAGGAAAGAGCATAAGGGCAAAGGCACCCTTAGAAATTTTCCATTCAGATTTGTGTGGACCAATGCAAACACCATCAAGCAGGCATCCACTATATGCTGACCTTCATTGATGATTTCACAAGAAAAACTTAGGTTTATTTTTTGAAATGTAAAAGTGAAGTGTTTGAGAAATTTTGCCACTTTAAAGCTCTTGTAGAGAATCAAAGTGGGCAGCATATAAAAGTTTTAAGAACTGATAGAGGAGGAGAGTATATCTCAAAATAATTTCTACGTTTTTGCAGAGAAAATGGAATACACAAGCAATTTACAGCAAGGTATACACCACAGCAAAATGGAGTTGTTGAAAGGATAAATAGGACCATCATGGACATGGTAAGAAGTATGCTGAAGGAAAAATATTTGCCAAATGAATATTGGGCTGAAGTTGTACATTGTGCAGCATATATCTTGAATAGATTCCCAACCAAAGCTGTAATGAATAGAGTTCCGAAAGAAGCATGGAGTGGCATAAAACAAGGTGTCACCCACATGAGAGTTTTTGGTTGTGTGGCTTATGCACACATTCCAGATCAGCTAAGGAAGAAGTTGGATAGTAAGGGGGAGAAGTGCATATTTATTGGATACAATGAAGAATCCAAGGCATACAGGTTGTATAACCCATCCACCAAGAAGTTTGTTATAAGCAGAGATGTGTAATTCATTGAAGAAGAAGCTTGGGATGGAAGCATTGAGAAAACAGTCAATGTGAAGAATTTTTTGTCTCATGATGATAATGAGGAAGAGATGGCTGAAATACATCCCTCATTAGTAGCACCACCTCCACCAACACAAGGACAACAAGGGACACCACAAGCAAGTATGAGAATACCTTTGAGAAGTGATGTTAGTGCTTCTCCAAGCACACCACAAGGAGCAGATTTGAGTGCTTCTACAAGCACAAGTACACCAAGTGAAAGAGGAACCAGATTCATAAATTTGAATGATATTTATGAGCAAGAGGTAGCAAATGAAACTATGAACTCTTTATTTGCATTGTATTGTCATGTTGATGATCCTATTCATTTTGAAGAAGCAGTAAAAGATAAGAAATAGATAGATGCTATGGATGAAGAAATGAATGCCATAGAGAAAAATAAGACATGGGAATTGGTTGATCTCCCAAAAGGAAAAGAAGTTATTGGATTGAAATGGGTCTACAAGACCAAAAACAATGCTGAAGGTAAGATTGAAAGGCACAAGGCCATACTTGTTGTTAAAGGCTACAAGCAACAACAAGGAAGAGACTATGAAGAAACATTTGCACCGGTTGCAAGAATGGAAACAGTGAGAGCAGTGTTGTCCATAGCAGCACAACACAAGTGGAAGGTTTACCAAATGGATGTGAAATCAACATTCCTAAATGAAGTATTGATGGAAGAGGTTTATGTTGAACAACCTCTGGGCTATGAGAAAAAATCCCAAGAGCATAAAGTATGCAGATTAAAGAAAGCTCTATATGGGCTGAAACAAGCACCAAGAGCATGGTACAGTAGGATAGATGCCTATCTACTGGAAAATGGGTTTGAAAAATGTGAAGGAGAACCCACACTATACATCAAGGAGAAAGATGGTAAGATGTTGATTGTTGTTTTGTATTTTGATGATGTGATACTCATAGGTAATTATTCTTACCTCATTGAGAATTTTAAATCATTCATGAAGGGCGAATTTGAGATGACTCATATGGGATTGCTGAAATACTTCTTAGGAATAGAAGTAGAGAAAAATGAAAATAAAATTTTTGTCTCTCAAGCTAAATATGTAAATGAAGTTCTGGAAAGATTTAATATGCAGGATTGCAAGGCAAAAATTACTCCTACAGTGATGGGATTGAAACTTGGCAAAGAGGACAGCAGCAAGGATTTTGATCCAAGTTTGTACAAGAGCATAGTTGGCAGCCTCATGTATTTGGTTGCAACTAGGCTGGATATTATGCATGATGTGAGTTTAATTTCCAGATTTATGGAAAGGCCAAAGGAGGCAAATTGGCAAGTAGCTAAAAGAATTCTGAGGTATGTGAAAGGAAAAAAAAGGTATGGAATTTTATACACCACTTCATAAAATTCTGAATTGATTGGATATACTGACAGTGATTGGGCTGGAAGTATAGATGATAGGAAAAGCACCTCTGGTTACATTTTTCATATGGGTTCAGAAGCCATTTCATGGGCTTCTAAGAAATAGCCAATTGTGGCGTTATCTATAGTAGATGCAGAGTATGTGGTAGCTACAGCAGTAGCATGTCAAGCAGTTTGGATGAGGAGAATGTTGAGGAATTTGCGTCATAAACAGATAAAAGGCACAACAATTTATTTTGATAATAGCTCAGCAATAGCATTGTCAAAGAATTCAGTGTTTCACAAAAGAACGAAACACATTGATGCCAAGTATCACTACATCAGAGAGCTAGTGAACAATGGGGAAATTTTTTTGCAACATTGCAGAACAGAGGAGTAGTTTGTTGACATTTTGAAAAAACCATTGGGGCAGAAAAGTTTTAATTATTTGAGAAAGTGTTTGGGTATGGAAGAGAACCTAGAAGTTGAATTTAAGGGGGAGTGTTGAAATATTAAATCCAACAGTGCAAAGCCAAAGGACAGAAGGACGTAGGAACAACAGATAATTTTTTTGGCTTGACTTGCACACAACCATGAAATTAATTTCTGATTTAAGTGAGCCTGCAAGTCCAAAGTTTTGCTCAAAGTCATAGGTTTGTGTTT
Organism: Pinus albicaulis; assembly: GCA_034641835.2. Taxonomy (NCBI): domain Eukaryota; kingdom Viridiplantae; phylum Streptophyta; class Pinopsida; order Pinales; family Pinaceae; genus Pinus; species Pinus albicaulis. Next base: position 1,851,631,067 of record CM076575.1, on the reverse strand, counting down.
GCAGTGAGAACTGAGCCACCATCCCTCTATTTAAGTTGAAACACCAACCGCCATTAAATACCACCAACCACAGAATGTTGAACTTGCACAACGCAACATTTTAAAGTTTTCCGCCACAGCCACAAAGCTATGTTGTTTCATTTGCGATGTGATATTGTTGATATTGCATATCGCATATCGCATGTGCAAGATGTTAATTTTATTACTCGAACCGCCAAAAAACCAAATCATATAGATCGCGATGCGTTAAGTGCCATGTCACTATTGTAGTCGCAGAGATTTAAGTTTATCCATGTTCCGCACAGTTAAGTGTTAAAATCGCTGATCACCGATCTGCAAAATGGATTTAGACGCGATGAGGACTTAGCCGGATTTGATAAAATTTGAGTTCCGCCTTATTGAGTGTTGAACGCGTTTTTGTGTGTTTTTAATGTGTATTTGGTATACGACCTACGTACCAATTTTAATGAAGAAATGGGTTTGTCTATTGACCTAAGTACGGGTTCAACAACCGCATTGAAGAATTAGATTAGGTTTTCTATTTTTTTATATATGTAATGTTTTTTTTTGTGTGTAGGAAGTGTGATAGAAGAGACTGTGTGACAGAGAGTCGACTGTGTATTGTTTTTGTAATGTCTGAAGGAAGTCAATGAGACAGAGAAAGAATTGAAACGATGTGTCTGTAGCAGCTAATCCTTTGTAAATCCAAAACGCAGTTCTGAAGAAATTTTCATTTTGTAATAATTTATGCTTAACGAAATAGATGTTATTTGTGCATCTTCGTCTAGCAGTAATTTTTAATTGAATCTCTGTGTTGAGTTGAGGAATTATTTTTATTCCTCTATGTGTTTGGAATACTTCATAAATTCCAACAGAAATGGTGCCTTGATGAATTAGTCCTTATGGTCAAGTCCTAGGCTCCTATTGCTCTGATATTTTTTAATGTAGAACCCTTTGAGATCAGGTGGAACGAAAAAAAGGAGTATACGCTAAAGCCCTGAAGAAACCCCAACAAAAGACAATAATCGACCCTCAAACTAATACATAGAAACCACGCCACGACTCCGCTACCATTCAAGGCTCGAGAGATGCTCTTTATCATGTCGCCGACATAAGTGGTCTAGAGCTGAAGACTTTTCACGAGTAACATTCTAGTATCTCGCGTCTCTTTTCATTTTGGTGGATTGGTCGGTACTTCACACATATATTTTTTTCAGAAGGAAAAAAAAACGTTATTTTTAATACGTATTAAAAATATAAGGATGATACATAATTTAAATTTCATTCATAATATCATCTTGTCATACCTTTTTTTTTTATCTTTCCTATACCCATATTTTTCTATATCTTGTTCTGTTATAAGTGACTTATCTAGTAGCTTAATGCCATTACATTTTTAGAAATGAAGACTTCAATATCTATTTAAAAAAAAAAAAAATACCCTTCATTTTCAGGTTTGTATTTAACTATCTCCTAAGAGTAGTTGCTGCCTATATTTATCTTGTTTTAAGACTTAGAAAAGAAAAAGAAAAAAAAAACACCCCTTTTTTTGGAAAAAACTCCTTCATTTTCAGGTCTATATTTAACTATCTCCTAATAGTAGTTGATGTTGCTTGTATCTATCTTCTTTTAAGATTTAGAAAAAAAATACCTTTTCTGGAAATACCTCTTTTAGATAGGAGGTCAGCTGTCGAATTCTGCTTTCTATGAATGTGCTGGAAGTGGATATGATTAAAAGTCTTTATCAGGTTCAGGATCCTCCACATCTAGTTTGCATGTATGGGGGATTGAAATTAGTATGATTGTTTACCCAGTCAATTATTTCTTTTGCATTTTCATATATCCTAATTTTGTCTACAGTGAATTGCTGCAGTTATGTCTATCGTAAGCCATTTTGGTAGGATTAGGACTCCCCACAATTATGTAGTATCTTCTTTGTTGTCTGAACCCATTACTCCCTCCTCCCACTAGAAGTGATAGAAATTACCAAGTTCACGTGATAGAAATTACTAAGTTCACTAGCTATGATAAAATGCCACATCCACATTTCCTTCCATTGCTGGCTCCATCAAGAAACCCAGATTTTGCATTTCTAGAATCTGTTAGACTTGATTGCTGATCCAATCTAGTTGAAAAAAACAACTATCTTGATAATGTCTTCCCTCACAATCTTCATTTTATGTTCAAAGATGCTAGCATTCCTGCTTTGCCAAAAAATCTCACCTAGGCATTTCTCGTTGGTTATTTCATCCAGGAATGAGGCGAATATTGTGGAAAAAGTTGTGCAAAGCCTATTGAAAAAGGTTCCAAAAACACCACTGTTAGTGGAAAAATATCCATCTGGTTTGGATGACAAGCTACATGATTTTGAATGTGCAGTGCTATCGCATCAAGGGCAGGAGTAGAATGTGCAACTCAGGGTTGTCAGAATTATAGGTATTAGTGGTATTGGGAAAACCACTCTGGCAAAACAGATCTTCAACTGTAGATGGGCAGATTATAATGGATCCTCTTTTTTATTTAATTTGATAGAAACTGAAGCTAAAAATTCTCTCATTGATTTACAAGTGAAGCTCATTAAGGACTTGACACACATAGATATCAAAATTGATATTCTTGACCATGGTGTGATGATCCTTAAACATTATCTCGCTTGTTGCAATGCTATGATTGTTTTAGATGATGTAGATAAGGCCGATCAATTGGATGCATTCTTACCAATTAAAGATGGTCTTAGTTCCAATAGCTTGATACTAGTTACCTCCCGGGACAAGGGAGTCCTCATAAGCTCAGGAATAGCAGATTCATCAATTTATAAGCTTAGGGGGATGAATAGAGCACACTCCCGAGAGTTGTTATGCTCTTATGCCTTCTCTCAGCGACATCCATTACCTGGATTTACAGATCTCGTGGAAAGGTTTGCAAGGGCCTATGATGGATTTCCATTGTCATTGAAAGTTATCGGGGCTCTTCTTTTTGGAAGAGATGATACATATTTGAAAGAACTATTGAATGAATTTCACAAGATACCACTCGCTGACATACTGGAAACCCTGATAATTACTTATAATTTACTGGACCAAGAAAATCAACAAATATTCTTAGATATGGCTTTCTTTTCTATAGGAGAAGATATGGAAACAAAAAAAAGAATATGGGGAGTGGTGGGATTTTCAAATTTGGAGAGCAAGTGTCTTCTGGAACCGGATAACAAAAATCGAATAAAAATGAATGATCAGATAAGAGATATGGTTAGAGATATGGGAAGATATACTACAGAAAGATCAATGCCCCATCATCTTTGGTGTCATGCCACCAACAATAACATTTATAAGTTTTTAAAAGGATCGTCGTGTTTTGTAAGTGATTCAAACATTCTTTTTTGTTCAAAATTTTAAAGTTGTTTTGTTCGACACAAAGATCTCTGTTCTCCATAATCTCTATCTTTTATTTATTTTTATGAATGAATAGGTCACAACCAAAGTTCGTGGGATTTTGACAGTTCATCGTGTAGAAGATTTCCATTATCGATTCAGTGTCCATTCAGAAAATGTTATGGTAAAAAAGGTGTAGTCAGGAGCTATTGGGAAACTGTAAGTGGGCGTTGTTTAATACATATCGTTATCATGGTTTACAAATTCTTGCAAGTGAAGATTTTTATGTAGAATCAATATTAAGAAGGGCGCGGTCACCACATCTCATATGGCTCAGCTGGTATAAATGTCCCTATTCTTCCCTGCCTTCTTGGGTTCCCTTGGAAAATTTAAGAGTTTTAGAACTGAGAGGAAGAAGATTGATAACCTTGGGGCAATAGGAATCTTAGGTACAAAATTTTGGGTGTTTATACTTCTTTTATTTCAATCTCAGTTTGTAGATGAGAATCATCTCAAAATCTTTCTTACAGTGGAAATGTGGACATTGCAGCCGCCTCTCCAGTTGCGAAAGTTAAACATCTATTCTCCCTTTTCATATTTTCCAAAGTACATAGGACAACTGAAGTACCTTAAAAAGATTGTTGTGGATTATGATGAGACTCTCCAACTCAAAGCCATATACTCCTCCATTTCAGACTATCTGAAATCCAAGACTGTCCAACTCAAAACATTTCTAGAGGAATTTTGTTATATGCGATCTTTGAAATACTTGGCCTTGAGATATTTCACAAGAATGAGATCGCTGCCCTATTCCCTAGGAAAGCTAACAAATATTCAACACATCTATTTTTCTAATGCTACCAGTTTGGAGATGTTTCTTGATTCCATCAAAAGGCTAGCAAACCTCCAGTCCATAAGTTTTTCTAATTTTTCCCGCTTGGCTATGCTACCTGATTCCATCAGAAGGCTAGCAAACCTCTAGTCCATCGATTTGTCTTATTTTTCCTGCTTAGCAATGCTTCCCAATTCTTTTAGGAATTCGACTCGACTCAAAAAAATTTCTTTGTCGGGATGCAAGAATGTGACCATTTCCAATGATACACTTGGAAATGTTACCATGCTGGAACCATTGGATCTTTCATGTTGTTCGAAGGTGAAAGAATGGCCTCCCCACCTCGCACACCAACAGTTCTTGAAAAATTTATATTTGTTCAATGTCGGGTTAAAAGAATTGCCAAGCAGTATAGGAGATCTATGCAACTTGGAGGTTCTGCATTTCGTGGGCCATTTGTTGGAAGTGATGTAATCTTCTTCCCTCGGTTCCCTCAATAGCTTGAAGGAATTATGCATGTGGAATTGTCCCGGATTGAAATGCTTGACCGATACCTTTGGATAGTTGACTCTGCTTACAAAGTTGAGGTTTCTTTCTTGTGGGATACAAAAGTTACCATAGGATATTCTATTGCTCAACAATCTCGAATACTTTCAGATAATAGCTTATCCATTAGGAAAACTTCCATTTAAAACAACAGAACGAGAAAGAGAAATAGTAGCAACGTCGAATGAATTGGAAAACTCCAATGGAAAATGTAGAGTTGGCTTCGATGTTGGAATTTCTGAAAATTCCTTAACACATAGTGAGGAAAAAAATGTCCTCTGTTAACACAGAGATTTCAAACAATGTGCACACAGATATGGAGCAGAAAAGTATATTTCATTAAATACTGGACTATTACAAAAAAAATACTTTCCTCAGAACTATTGTTTTGGATTCTTAACCAAAATGATGCTCCTCTGGCTTACACAGTCTTCTGACTTGAGCACTCAGCTCTTTCTTTCTCTTGCAATATGTTGCTACTCACACAACTTACACTACTGCTCTCGACATATTGCACTCTCACTACACTACATTGCATAAACAGTCTATATATATGTTGTAAACATATATGTTTACAACATATATGAAATAAACCTAAGTTCAAACTTTATTGAATAAAACTTATCACGGTGCATTGTAAAACTATATTAAAACATTAACCAAAGTTTTAAACCTTATAACATCATTTCGCGAAACATTTCAAATGTGATGTGGTTGGTTATCACATCGATCAACCCATCGGCTAACTGTACACCCAGACTATGCGATAGAGCATCATTAGTCAGAGGTGGATGAGTTGGCGGTGGTGGGACCAGCCTTATCGCGTAATTTTGGAGAGCTTCCGACATAAACACGGGATCATGCGATACGCCTCCGATTGGTCAGAGGATTTGACATGGCATGGTGGTGGGGTATGCTTATTGCGGTGGTTTGGAGATGGTGGCGCAAGCTTCAGAGCTTGCGATAAGCGTTGATTGGTTGCACGGTAGGTGATGTGGACCTGGCGGGCTCCACATAAGTGACGTGGGGTGTTCAAATTTAAAACAAATGTGTGGGAGTAATGTATGGTTGGTGGAGCATAATGGCGCAAGGGTGCATAGGTTTAAATGGCGAGTTTGCGTGGTTTTAAACCATGGTTTTCATATCAAAAAAGGGCTACGGCCTTTGTAAACGAAATTGGTTTTGCAAGGTTAATTAAAATAGAGATTCAATGGAGTGTAAAACAAAAAATCAAACTTTGCTACTGTTGTCCTTTATCCTTCAAATCAGAATTGAAGTTCTTGTCCTCCTTCTGCTCAGGTTTACAGTTGGGGTTATCTCTAACACTCCCCCTTAATCACAACTGTTGTTTTCATACATTCCCAGACATTCCCTTATATAATTAAAACTTTTCTACCCTAATGGTTTTGTTAAAATATCAACAAACTGCTATTCTATTCTGCAATGCTTCAGAACAATTTCTCCATTGCTCACTAATTCTCTGATGTAATGATACCTTGCATCAATGCATTTTGTCCTCTTATGAAACACTGAATTCTTGGATAAAGATATTGTTGAGTTATTTTCACAATAAACTATTGTACCTTTTACCTGTTCATGACACAAATCTCTTAACATTCTCCTCATCCATACTGCTTGATATGCTGCTATTGTAGCTACCACATACTCTGCCTCTATTGTTGATAAAGCCACAATTGGTTGTTTCTTAAAAGCCCATGAAATGGCTCCTGATCCCATATGGAAAACATATCTAGAGGTGCTTTTCTTGTCATCTATACTTCTAGCCCAATTGCTGTCAGTATATCTGACTAATTCAAAGTTTTCTAAAGAGGTGTATAAAATACCATACCTCTTTGTTCCTTTCACATACCTCAGAATTTTCTTTGCTGCTTCCCAATGTGCCTCCTTTGGCATAAATCTAGAAATTAAACTTACAGCATGCATAATATCTGACCTAGTTGCATTCAAATACATGAGGCTGCCAACTATGCTCTTATATAAACTTGGATCAAAATCCTTGCCGATGTCTTCTTTGCTTAATTTCAATCCCATCACTGTAGGAGTAATTGCTTCTTTGCAATCTTGCATGTTAAATCTTTCCAAAATTTCTTTTACATATTTTTCTTGAGAAATAAAAATTTTATTTTCATTTTTCTCTACTTCTATTCCTAAGAAGTATCTTAGCAATCCCATATCAGTCATTTCAAATTCATCATTCATGACTGTCTTAAAATTATCAATGAGGTAAGCATCATTACCTGTGAATATCACATCATCAACATATAAAACAACAATGAACATCTTACCATATTTTTCTTTCATGTATAATGATGCAGGAGCATCAGAGCCAAATTTTCATTATTTAATTATGTAATAAGGGGGGTGAGACATTTTAATTATTTTATTAATTAAATTGCTTAATTTTAATAATTAGGAGATAAATTATAAATGTGAGGATTTTTTGTAAATATCCCTTAAATAAACAAGGATATGAGTGGAGTTAATTTAGATAGATAATTTAGGGATGAGAAATTCCATAAATGGGATTTAGTTGGGTCCAAAATAAGGTTAATCTAAATTAGATTTTAGGTTGAGATTTATGAGGAGAAAATGATGGAGTGGAACAAATTATTTTTATGTATAAATATGTAGCTTATGAGGGTGAGAAAGGGAGAGTGTGAAGTGAGGAGTGTAGAGAATTAGAAAGATGGGTTGAAGGGCTGAGAGCCAGGAGGCCGCCCAAATGTCATACTTGGCCTAAGAGTTTTCTGTTTTCATATTAGTATTTTACTGTATGACTCTATTTCCTTTATGCATATTTTTGAGCTGAATATTTTTATGATTTAAATGAATAATATTTGAGAATTTTCATGTTGGTTGAAGAAATCCATGTTTATATGCTAGGATTTTGATTTGACCCAGAATCCCTGCATCATTTGGTATCGGAGCCAAGGCTCATTGGATTTGTAGTGGATTTGAAATCGTGGCTGGTGTGGCTACGTGTGTGTTTCCAATTTGAGTGCATGATGTGGTGAAACTAACGTGGATTTGTTGGTGCATAAAAGCCCATTGTGTGAAGGCAGCATCAAGCATATGAGCTCCAAAGATTGAATAGAGTCAGTGCTAGAGAAAGTCTGATCTAAGGGCATAGGTAATGTTGCAAAGATAACGCCTTTTACAACTCGTGGGAAACATCTAGCCTAAGATGTTGGAGCAGCTGGGTTATGCTGTACACTGGGCTGGCGTTCACGGAAAAACAACACTGAAGCCCCGGTTAAAGAGTGTGTTGGGGTGTGTTTTTTTTTAATTATTAGAAGCTACACATTATATATGTATATATGTGAATGGTTGAATGAAGGAAATGTTTGAGTGAATATACATGAATGGGAACGGTGCTTGCAGCAATCTCGAATTGCTTGGATTATAAACAAAATATGGAATTAGAAGTGTGACATTCATAAAAAGCAGGTGTGATATATCTTTGCAGATGGAGTGTGGTGTGGGCAGGCCGTGACCCATGACCGCACAAAAAAACGAAGTGTGAGTGTTGTAATATGTTAGAGCCGAAGTGTAGCATTTACAAGAAGCACACAAGCAGAGCGTGGTGCGAGCAGGTGTATATACCATTGCACACAGTGGATGAGAGCTCAACAAAGTGTGTGGATTGTTATTGGATACCTGGCCGCTCATAGACCCAAGGGTAAGTCATTGGAGCATACACCTACAAACTAAGTGATATCTGGCCATGCACAGATCCAAGGGTAAGCGTCCACGAGAGCTGGTGGAGCATGTCATAGCATGCAGCAGAAGCATGGTGTGGAAGTTTATGAAGGGTAGACATAACATACCGTTGTATGAAACAGAATCGAAGCATGAGCATTCGTTCATGTCACTGCACACAGCGGATGCGTGGGTGGGAGTTCATGAGGCAACATGACATATGGTCATAGCAAAACTATACCATACGAGTGAAATTTCATTTGTTCACAAATATGTATAAGTCCGATGGTATTGGTTGGGAGTAAACTTGATATTTCGTGTTTAGTTTGGTTGAGTGTGCAATTTATATATGAATATTGATACATGTACTATAGCTTTAAGAGCTTGAATTATTCTCAAATAGTTGGGCCAAAAACTAGAGGCAAAAAAAAACTGCTCTGTTCGCACCAGATTTAAGAAGGAGACCCTACACTACAATTTGATCCATTCACATCAGATCCTACACGGTAATATTCAGACCCAAATTTCTTGTGATTATGCCAAGAGAAGGATCCCAATTGGCATATAGGCGGGGCAAGATTTAAGGAGCTTACGGATATTGGGAGTAAATTTTCATTTCCATATCCAAGGTTGAGTAAATAAGGGAGTTGTTACAGATTTTTTTTATGCCCAAAATTTTAATGGGTCAAGTCTGCATTAATTTAGGAGTTGAAATGATTGAAGTACCAAGGCTTTGAGGGTTGAATTATTATTTCCATGGGATATACAACCAAACTAATTGCTAAGAGATATTTTTATCAGCCACAAGGACTGTCGAATTGCATGACTAATCTGCACCTTCTTCAAGGAGTATAGAGGTCGCAGTTTGTTTTCCAACGAGTGCTAAATATCTGCACTGAAGGTGTATCACATTACATTCCACAGAAAGGGAAAATCTCTGATATTTTAAGGAGGTCGAGTAGTGGAAGCATGGTGATATTGAACACAACAACTATCATGAATAAGCCTCACGTGGCACTAAGAAGTGGATTAGTTCTAAAGGGAAGAGTCAAAGCCTCGTTTCAAATAGTTCAAGGTTTTCCTTTTTGATTCTCTCGAGTGAGTTGTGGAATCGAATTTTCTCTTTTGTAAATTTTGTTCAAACTTGTTTCGGTTTGGGAATTGTAAAATTAAAATGATATCTTCAATTTTGGAAAAAAAAATCTTAAGGTCAACTTCAATTGTTTTTTTTTTTAAGAAGATTTTCTTCAAAATCGAAGGAAAACTCGAGAGATTGAGATGAGGAAATTTGGGAGATTGTGTGTACTTTGAAGGTTTCTAACATTTGTTTTTTGGGAAATATTTATGTTAGAATATTGCTGGGAAGAGATTTATATTGCTAGGGAGAAAATGGACCTTGTGCGTTCAAAGTAAGTCTGTAGAGGCTTGAATGTATTCCTAAAAGAATACGTGAGAGAAGGGTTGGATCATTTCAACCACAAGAAGATTCAAGGTAAGGGCTCATTGAATGAATCCATATTCATTGGGTAGAGGTATTTTAAAATCTGACTGATTAAATTTCCTTGCCATACTTGAGAAGATGATCTTTTGTAGATGTTATGAAAGTGTGGAAATGTTGCAAATGCGGAGGTATAAATGAATGGGAAAATGTGCTAATGCTGGGTGATATGAAGGCAAACATGCATGTTTATATGAGGAGGTTTATTATGCAGAGTGTGATGATTTATTATGCATAATGTGGATTCTTCACCGTTTTGGTTAAGTCATTTTGGACCACAGCCTGTAGTTGGGAAAAGAAGAATTCTTTTGATTGGTGATTGAAAATATAATTGCTTGATGTTGTAAACCTTTTTTTTTACCATCATGTGACGAAATTTAAGGATGTGATATTCAGGATGAACACAATGTATGGGTTGTACATCGAAGAGGTTACTTGTTCTCTGCACACCATGATAAAGATGGCACAGAAGAGTGGAAACCAAAAAATTGAGACTGCAGAGAGGAAGGTTTATGAATAGCCTTAACAGGAGCATGAGGTATGATACTTCAGGAAGGTATTTTTGAACATTGAAAAGTGAATGGTTTATTTATTTTCACCTTAAAATAAAGCTTGGAAAACTTGAATTGCATTTCGACCAAAGATTTCAGTATCATGTGAAGTGATGAGGACAAACTAATGATTTTCATAAAGAATGAAATATGAAAGAAAGTGAAGATTGTATAAACATTCATTGTCATAATTTTTGGGTCGAGTCTTGAAGTGAAAACAGGTGTTAGAGTCAAATGAAATTTTGGATAGTTTTAAGTTGAGATTGAGAAATTTCATCCAAGAAGAAAAATTGGTGTAAGTCTAAAGTCAAAGAGTCGTAAGATAAGTCAAAATTCTGAATGTAATGGGGTGCATGATCGGCAGAGCCCGACACCCAAAGAATTGGTCATTGTAACACATGTGTTGCTAAAGTGTTGTTTGCAGCAAAGTGAAGCAAGAGAGTTACCAGAGATTGGTTCCAAGACATAGAACCAAGAGAAGCCAAGCGCAGGAGGAGAACTTTCATTTTGATGAATGGCAAGTGTGAAGGACTACTGAGAACTGGATTAAATGAAGTCCACACGTGAACAGATGGAGTTCACAAAAGAGGGGAAAATGACTATTGATAGTCATTTCCAAAGATCTGATGAAGACCACAACAGAGGGAAGAAGAAGGAAAATTCCAAGGTAAGTGGCATGTGTGAACAATTGACAGATGAAGAGTACGATCAGGAGAAGGCTGAGATAACAATTCACCTTGAATTGTTAATGGAGTTGTTGTAGGAAAATGTGAAAGGCCAGACATATGGTTGGACCGTGAGAAAGAAGGTAAAGTGGTAGAAACTACACGCAAAAAGAGAAAAGCAAGTAAACATACAGTTGGCAGAAGAGCTAAGGAAGCTCGATCAGATGTTGAGTTGTGAAGAACTCAGAGAGGCTGAGTTAAAAATGGATGTTTCCATTTGTGGCCCAGAATAGGGTGAAATTATGGGTGAGGAGATCAATGAGGAAGATCTCATGAACTATTGGGATAGTTTAGAAGCATTTGAGGATGTGTTGGTGAGAGAAGCAGATGAGGCTATGAAGCCTTGAAATTTTTCTCACAGTTTATGTATGTTTGCAGGATGTGCATAAGATGGTGAGCAGTCTGATGGAACTGTCACAAAGGAGGATGAAACTCTTGAGGTAAAGTCTGGTATCGAATTCCTTTCAACGAAGGAAGGTATTGATTTGTTACAACAGGAAGAAATCATAGATGAATTCTTGTTTGGGGTAAGACAACAAGTTGAAGCTATTATGGAGTAGGAGAAAAATGGAAATGTCGAAGAAAAATTCCAAGGAGGTAAACAAATGAATTTGTTGAATGAAATTGCTGATAAAAGTTTACAATGTACTGGTGCTAAAACCAAGACAACTCAGGAATATTTCCAGAGGAAAAGTGAAGGTAGTTATGAAGTGCTGAAAATATTTCATATGGAAATCAAGTTTTTGGAACAGTGGCTGAAGGAACCTGATGGCGAAGAAAAGCTTGCAAAACATGATCCAGAAGAAATTACAGTTACTATGCATGATAGAGATGAAATATTTTTAACATTTATGGAGTTGAATGAATGTTATAAATTTTCAAATAATGATGTAATTTTAGGTATAGAAAACGACATTAACAGATACGATGTCGAAATCAGAGAAATCGAGCAAAAGTTATTTGGCATTGAGATGGAAGATCAGAAGCAGCGAGGGAGTTATGTCTGTAGGGACATAAAGGAAACAGTGAATCAGCAAGATGAATATGGAAGCAGCCAACCATTCAGAACTGAATCTATTGAAGTTCAGAAAGTCGATGATGAGAGATTGATGCCTAAAGCAACAAAAGAGACCAACAGGTCTTACCTTTTTAAAACTAAGATTTTTTTGGTGAATGCAGGTACAGTACCAGACGAGAAGGTTGTTTCTATAAAAGCATTCCAAGACTATAGTTGTAATCAAGAAGGAGTTCTTGATTATTTTATATTGCAGGAGGTTGAGAATTTAGCTCAGTTGGAGATGAAAGAGTTCGACAGAGAGGAATTACTTCGAGGAATTGCCGAAAAAAAGTGTTGGAGAAGCCAATGGAATCCAAACAAAAGAGTGGACGATGAGTTATCAAATCGAGTTGATACTTCGAAGGACCAGGGACAGAACAAAGTATGGAATCCTGGAGGGAGCAAGTCATCAAGACTTGTGGTTGTCTCAGTATTATAGAAAAGTGACAGACCTCATAGACAGGAATCTATGAAAACTTCTTTACTTGGGGAGTCTGATGCAGGAGCATCATAGCCAAATTTTCATTATTTAATTATGTAATAAGGGGGGTGAGACATTTTAATTATTTTATTAATTAAATTGCTTAATTTTAATAATTAGGAGAGAAATTATAAATGTGAGGATTTTTTTAAATATCCCTTAAATAAATAAGGATATGAGTGGAGTTAATTTAGATAGATAATTTAGGAATGAGCAATTCCATAAACGGGATTTAGTTAGGTCCAAAATAAGGTTAATCTAAATTAGATTTTAAGTTGAGATTTATGAGGAGAAAATTATGGAGTGGAACAAATTATTTTTATGTATAAATATGTAGCTTATGAGTGTGAGAAAGGGAGAGTGTGAAGTGAGGAGTGCAGAGAATTAGAAAGACGGGTTGAAGGGCTGAGAGCCAGGAGGCCGCCCAAATGTAATACTTGGCCTAAGAGTTTTCTATTTTAATATCAGTATTTTAATGTATGACTCTATTTCCTTTATGCATATTTTTGAGTTGAATATTTTTATGATTTAAATGAATAATATTTGAGAATTTTCATACTGGTTGAAGAAATCCATGTTTATATGCTAGGATTATGATTTAACCCAGAATCCCTGCATCATATAATGTGGGTTCTCCTTCACATTTCTCAAACCCATTTTCCAGTAGTTAGGCATCTATCCTACTGTACCATGCTCTTGGTTCTTGTTTCAGTCCATACAGGGTTTTCTTCAATTTTCATACCTTGTGCTCTTTGCCTTCTTTTTCATAGTCCTGAGGTAGGAATGTTGATTTCACATCCATTTGGTAAACTTTCCACTTGTGTTGTGCTACTATGGACAACACTACTCTTACTGTTTTCATTCTTGCAACTGGTGTAAAAGTTTCCTCATAATCTCTTCCTTGTTGTTGCTTGAGGCCTTTGACAACAAGTCTGGCCTTGTGTCTCTCAATCTTGCCTTCAACATTTCTTTTGGTTTTATAAACCCATTTTACTCCAATTACTTCCTTAGCTTTTGGGAGATCAACTAATTCCCATGTCTTGTTTTTCTCTATGGCATTAATTTCTTCATCCATAGAATCTATCCATTTATCTGTTACTGCTTCTTCAAAATAAATAAGATCTTATACATGACAATACAATGCAAATAAAGAGTTCATGCCTTCTTCTTGCTCATAAATTTCATTCAAACTTCTGAATTTGGTTCCTCTTTCACTTGCTGAACTTGTGCTTGTAGAAGCACTCAAATATGCTCCTTGTGATGTGCTTGGAGAAGCACTATCATCACTTCTCAGGGGTGTTCTCATACCATCCTATGGCGTCCCTTGCTTTCCTTGTGTTGGTTGAGGTGGTGTTGCTAAAGAGGGATTTCTTTTAGCCATTTCTTCCTCATCATCATCATGAGAAAAACAGATTTTTACATTCATTGTTTTCTTAATGCTTCCATCCCAAGCTTCTTCCTTAATAAATTGTACATCTCTGCTTATCATAAACTTCTTGGTGGATGGATTATACAGTCTGTATGCCTTTGATTCTTCACTGTATCCTACAAATATGCACTTCTCCCCCTTACTGTCCAACTCCTTTCTTAGCCGATCTAGAATGTGTGCATAAGCCACACAACCAAATACTCTCATGTGGGTGACAATATGCCACTCCATGCTTCTTCCAAAATTCTGTTCATAACACTATTTTTTAGGCATCTATTTAATACATATGCTGCCCAATGTACAACTTCAGCCCAATATTCATTTGGCAAATGTTTTTCTTTCAACATGCTTCTTACCATATCCATGATGGTTCTATTTTTCCTTTCAGAAACTCCATTTTTCTGTGGTGTATACCTTGTTATAAATTTCTTGTGAATCCCATTTTCTCTGCAAAAACACAGAAAATGTTTGGAGATATATTCTCCTCCTATATCAGTCCTTAAGACTTTAATATGCTGCCCACTTTAATTCTGAACAAGAGCTTTAAAGTGGCAGAATTAATTCTTCAACTTCAAGAAATATACCCATGTTTTTCTTATGTAATCATCAATAAAAGTCAGCATTTAGTGGTTGCCTGCTAATGATGGTGTTTTCATTGGCCCACACAAATCATAATGGACTATTTCTAAGGGTGCCTTTTCCCTTATGCTCTTTCTCGATGGAAAGCTTTCTCTGTGTTGTTTTCCCAAGATGCAGCGTTCACATAGGTTGTCTAGCTTTTCAATCAATGATAATCCCTTAACCATACCTTTTCTGTGCAACAAATTCAGAGCTCCAAAGTTGAGATGTCCAAATCTCAAATGCCATAACCAGTTTTCATCTTTTGCTTCTCTTTGGTAAGTCTCTTGTGTCACTATTGCCATTGCAGCTATTTTCTTCAAATCTGCTCTCATCTTGAGAGGAAACATTATGTTTCTTGTCATCTTCACTTGTGTAATCCTCTATTTTCTTGGTGGTATTTCCATGATGGTACATACATCATCTTCAAAGAATACATTATAGGCTTTCTAAATGAGTTGTCCAATGCTCAAAAGGTTACACTTCATACTAGGTACATAGTAAACATATGATATGGTTTTTCTTTCTCCTTTCATTGTTAAAACACTTACTCTGTCTTTTCCCATGACAGAGACTTTACTATGTATCCTCAATGTTACTAGAGACTTCACATTTTCATCTAACATGGAAAACATAGAAATGTTTCTAGTCATATGGTTACTACATCCTAAATCTAGAAACCATATATCTTCATTCTTTTCTTCAGCCATATTACATGCTAAAAAAAAATTCTCTTGACTCAGAGTTTCTTAGTAAAGTTAGCACTGGGTCGATTACCCATGTCACTTTGTTTCTTCCTACACTCATTGGCATGGTGCCCATACTTCTTACAGTAATGACATTGGACTTGGGATTTATCATACCTTTGCCCATGTGCTTGATTTTGTCTACTTTATTGGTTGTTGCCTTGGCCTTGATTCTGATTTTGATTGCTAACCCTTCCACTTGTATTTGCAGGGTTTTTTCTTCCTCTATTTTGGTTTCTGCCTCTACCTTTTCCTCTGTAGTTTTCTCTGCCTTGACCTCTTCCTCTTACAAAGGATATTTGGGTCTTGAAGGCATGCTCCAAATATAAGTTTGTTGTTCTTCTCAATCTTTGTTCATGTGTCATCAATGATGCATGAAGCTCATCAATAGTAAACATTGAGAGATCCTTTGTCTCTTCAATGGTTGTTACAATCACATCAAATATTGAGGGTAAGCTACTCAATACTTTATCCACTATTCTTTTTTCTTCTATTAGCTCTCCATGAGATGTCATTTGGGTAACCAACCCAATCAATATTATGAAGAATGAGTCTATTGTATCATTCTCTTTCATGCAAATGACTTCAAAATCTCTTCTCATTAATTGAAGCTTTGTTGTCTTTACCTTATCCATTCCTTGATAGGCTGTCTGGAGGGTATCCCATGCATCTTTGGACTTATTTTTTGCTGTAATTCTTGGAAATATGCTTTCATGCACTTCTTGATAAATATAGAAGAGGGATTTTGAGTCCTTATTTCTATTACTCTTCAGAAAATCTTTCTCCGCCTGTGTTAAGGCATTAAATGCTTATGCATCTGCTGGTTCTTCTAAACCATATTCAACTAACTCCCATAAATCTTGAGAGGCAAACAGGGCTCTCATTGTGATTGCCCAATAGTCATAGTTCTTCCGATTGAACTATGGGAGTTGAGTGTTTCCCATACTCATTCTTGTGCTGGTTCCTGCCATTGCTAGCCTTACAGAACTATGCTAAAACTTGACTGTGTTTCTTAAAGAAACTTTCTCACACTTCAAGAGATAACCTCTATGTCTAAAAGACTTCCATTACATTTCTATGGATTGTATTCTTAAAACAAACAATAAACTCTATTTTGGATAAATACCTGACTTGCTGAACCTTCACTCTGCTGGAGAAAACTTTAATAAACTTATTCTTCCTTCAGCTTCCTCAGCAACTACTGAGAGCTTAGAATAGCTCTGATACCATGTTGGAATTTCTAATAATTCCTTAACACAGTGAGGAAAAAAATTTCCTCTGTCAACACAGAGATTTCAAACAATGTGCACATAAATATGGAGCAGAAGACTATATTTCATTAAATACTAGACTGTTACCAAAAAAAAAATTCCTCAGAACTGTTGTTCTGGATTCTTAACCAAAATGATGCTCCTCTGGCTTACACAATCTTCTGACTTGAGCACTCTGCTCTTTATTTCTCTCGGAATACGCTGCTACTCACACAACTTACACTAGTGCTCTCGACATAGTGCACTCTCACTACACTACAATACATAACAGTCTATATATATGTTGTAAACATATATGTTTACAACATATATGAAATAAACCTAAGTTCAAACTTTATTGAATAAAACTTATCATGGCGCATTGTAAAACTATATTAAAACATTAACCAAAGTTTTAAACCTTATAACATCATTTCGCGAAACATTTCAAATGTCATGTGATGGGTTACAGCATCAATCAACCCGTCGACTGACTGTACACCCAAACGATGCGATAAAGCGTCATTGGTTAGAGGTGGATGAGCTACCGATCATGGGACCAGCCTTATCGCGTGATTTTGAAGAGCTGCCGACGTAAGCACGGGATCGTGCGATACGCCTCTGATTGGTTGGAGGATTTGACGTGGCATGGTGGTGGGGTATGTTTATCGCTGCGGTATGGATATGGTGACATAAGCTTCAGATCTTGTGATAAGCGTTGATTGGCTACGGGGTAGGTGATGTAGACCCGGCGGGCTCCACATAAGTGATGTGGGGTGTTAAAATTTAAAACAAATGTGCGGGAGTAATGTATCGTTGGTGGAGCGTAATGGCATGAGGGTGCAGAGGTTTAAATGGCGAGGTTGTGTGGTTTTAAACCATGGTTTTCATATTAGAAAAGGGCTACGACCTTTGTAAATGAAATTGGTTTTGCAGGGTTAATTAAAACAGAGATTCAATGCAAGGTGGAGTGTAAAACCAGAAAAAAACTTTGTTGCTACTATCCTTTATCCTTCAAGTCAGAATTGAAGTTCTTGTCCTCCTTTTGCTCAGGTTTGTAGTTGGGGTTATCTCCAACATTTGAGAGGCTCCATGAATTTGAACTGGTTTGAGTACAGATAAGGGAGATATCCTTTCCTGAAGGAGTTTTCCCAAACCTTCAAAAACTTGGGCTCTCTGAGTGTAAGGAATTGAGGAAAATAGGAAGGCTTTGTGGTCTAGAAAAAATTATTAATCTCACGATCTCAGACTACGAAAAAAAAGAGGAGCTCACATGTCTCAAAATGTGCACATCTTTGGAGCATTTGTCTGTCAGCAAACTCAAGAACATACAAGTGTTGGGACACCTCCCTGCAAAGCTTAGAAAACTATCTGTTCTTAATTGTGATGAGATAAAAGAGTTGCCACCTCCGGAACATCTGACACCTTTGCATTTGTTGTTGTTCATGGGATGTAGTAAACTCAAGACCATACAAGGGTTGAAACACTTCACTAAGCTTGGACATCTAATTCTTGACCAGCTCCCTGAGATAGAAGAGTTACCAGTTTTGGAAAATTTGTTGTCGTTGTCGGTTTATGCATGTCCCAAGTTCAAGCGCATACAAGGATTGGAGCAGCTCACAAAGCTTCAATATTTAGGAGCTGTAAATTGCGGTGAGCTATGAGGTGTGGAACATTTCATGAAGGGAGAACTCTTATATGCAGAAGAAATATGTTCAAATTTCTGCTTATTCCCAACACACATAGGAACAGAAATTCCCCCTTCTTAACACAGATATTTTTAAAATTTCATTCACGGACAGAGCAAGAAATTTGATACACAAAAATAATTATCTTGTGGAGTGAAACAAAAAATTCTGTTCTATTGATTTGAACTGTTGTTCATTACATATGTGCTATTCTACGCTTCTCTTTTTGTGTGTTTTCATTTGTGCAATCGCACGACATATATATATGGCTGTAGCCCCAAAATATTAACATTTCATGCCTCGCAGACTTTAACATATAAAAAAAAAGATTATAAAAGCTTATTGCATGTGATGGTTGTGCGATGCGATAAACTTATCGCATCAATATTTGTGACGGCTGACTCAACCTTTAAACATTGCGATGCAATTTCATTAGTTGAACAGACGAGACTTCGCAAGGTGGGGCAGGGTTTATCGTATGAGTTTGGGTGAAGGTTGACGTAAGCACCGATTTGTGCGATATGAACTTGATTGGACTATGGGCTTGTGAGCTAGCAGTGGGGACACTGTTATCAGACGAGTTTGTGAAGGAGGTGACTTATGCACCAAAGGGTGTGATACATTTGTGATTGGCTAGAGGTTGATCTACATGGAAATGACAAGGAGTCCGCGATACGTGTGGAGGATTTACGACGAGGTTGTATGGTCAACTAGCATTTCAAACAAATAAATCAGGTTGTTGTAGCGTCAGAGGTGGTTGTGCATGATTAAAATGGAAATTTGAAACGATGTTTCAAGGCTTAAAAACAACGCCGCATCCTTTCCTGAATCAAGCAAAAGAAAAATGTCAGAAGATCAAGCCGGCTGTATGCTACTGTCACTGTTGGAGCAACATAGCAGTTGCGATTATTTTCAACAAAAGAGGTTGCGGTCTTCTATTTCTTTAGCGAGAGAGTGTGACGGGGATAGTAAAACAAAAAAAAAATCAAGACCATGGGAAATTAAGTCCATGGTATATATTTTGTTAAGCTAGATTCAATTTCTCTCTTTGTTTTGGCGACCTTACTCTTGGTTGCGTGAATTTGTTTTATTTGTGCATGGACAAAACACCACCTTACTGAAACCCGTTATATAAATTATCACTGCAATGCTAAAAAAAAACTTGCAAAAGGCAGGTATGATAATAGTGCCAAGGTATTAAGATGAAGTAGTAGGTGCCTTAGTATTGCGTTCATTTCGTTGTTACATTTATGATTTTAATTATGCCATGGAAGACATTGTTGAGATTAGACACATGGCAAAAATTCAAAACTCCAACCATTAGAACATTTCGGTGGTTGTCAAATTCTGTTTTGGTAAGAGATGTTATTAGCATGAATAGCATTAAATAACGTGGGATGATTTTTTTTAATTAAATATTGATTATTCTTATTTATAATATTATTTTAATAATTATAATAAATTTTTTATAATTTTAATTTAATCATGGGTAATTATTAAAAGAAGGATAAAAATTTAATCTCTATGATAAATATTGGAATATTATTCATAAATCAAGGGTTTAAGTTTTTATTTCAAAAATAATTGCTTTTATTTATTTGATTTAACTCGAATTAATTAATTAAAAAAATGGCATATCAACACATATTATATTGGGCATGGTATTGATAAATCACAATATTCTAAAAAGAAAATATACAGGGTACAAATTTTCATAATTAAGAATATTGTTACATGTATTTTAAAATGTATATAGGTTTAACTTATATATTGATTATTTTTATAGTTAATAACAAATAATTTAAAATAAAACTGAAATAAAGTTAATTTTTATGTTTTTTCCAAAAAAAAAAGGAAGTGTTTTAACTTTTATCATAAATTGATGCTTATTTGTGTTTACCAAACATTTTATGTATATGACTAGTTTGCTAGTTAAATGATTAAAAATATGTCTTTTTCAAAAATTTGAGTTCAAGTTTGAAAAGAGACATATTTTAATAATCAAATCTTTACATAAAATTAGTTTTATTTTATTTTTATTTTTTAAACACATTACATAAGGCTGTGCTCATGCTCAATTTTTATATGATGAAAATAGTTTATTTTTAAATTGAAATTTTTATTTAAGAAACAAGTTATGCCGTAAGGTGTTCCTGTGTTCCTCTCTGAAAACAACTCTCTTAGTTACTACTTTGTACAACTCTGCAACTTTGGATTGTATGTTAGACGATCGAAAGTTTGTGTGGCATCAGATTAGTAGGTTAGAAAAAATGGTTATCCTCCCTTAACAACTAGGGAAAAACTACATATAACCCTTCTTAAAAAACCTACAAACCCTCGAAATGTTTAAAGCTTCAAGGACTGCAGATGCAAAACCCACTCCTATGTGCTATTCATGTATCAAATCTAGTCTAAAGGTAAGTACTGACTGTCTATTGCACCAAGTGGAGAGCCTTGCCCGGGTGGCTAAGGTGAACGATCATGAAGGGACAAGCACGAATAAGAACAAGGTGGTAAGCCACACTCATGTGATTCTTTATAGTGATATGCTACTCTAAAGCTAATATTCATGGGTTGCTCTACTTTTTCTTGGCATCTTGTTGGTAGTTGCATGTTGATAAGATCCAGTAGAAGAAGCGATTCCATAAATTTTTGCTTTCGCATCTTTCTATAACTGCGGTCATGGCCAGAACTTCTTCATCGATTCCAATCAATAGGTTCAACATCTTCATATTTATATTTATTTATTTTTGGGGTTTATCATTCGTTGCTTGCAGTTTTCCCTACAGGGTTCATTATTCAGAAAGAAAGAAATTTAGTATATGTAAAAATGTAAAAAGATTTGAATTACAAATAATAACTATTATGAATTTGTAAAACTAGATAAAGAAAAAAATGTTAATATTGAGATGAGTTACAGTGGTGAAAATTCACTATTACAGTGGTGAAAATTCACTATTACAGTGGCAACAAATTATTGTTACTACTACTGCAACAACGAGTTGTCACTACTGCAAAAGCAAATGGATTTGGGGGCGGAGGGGATAGAGGGGACAAGGAAGCGACGAATTTCCAAACAGATACACAAAAAAACATTGAGTTTCCTAATAAAAAATAGTTTCCAAATAACTGTGAGTGAAATTACCTTTGCTATTGTTCCAAAAAGAAAGGGAGGCAACCTCGTATTATGTAAAGCTCCACGCTCGGTATTTTCTACACTTAGTATTTACTGGGACTTGCATATTCTGTAAAGCTCCTATTTCAATTATTATGCACCTATTTCCCCTTTAAAGCTCGATGTTAACAAGTCAAGCTATTTCTCCTTTAAAGGTCGTTGTTAACCATTCAAGCTATTTCCCCTTTAAAGCTCGATGTTAACCATTCGAGCTATTTCGCCTTTATATCTCGTTGTTAACCATTCAATGAAATGAAAGTATTTCCTCACTCAACCGAATGAAATCCCTTTATTCACCAAATAGAATGAAAATATAAACCCTTGGTTGATGGAATGAGCTCCAAATTCAAATGGGATAGAAATGAGGTTTCGGCGGTAAAACCACTCAACGGATCACCCATTTTCTGACATGCCACGTGTGGTAGATAGCAAGGCCATTCCTCAGATATGAAACATTTAATATCATTAATTCAAATTCCCCTTCGTCCAATTCAAATTTCAAATTGGAACATCTACCTGCCACTTCGTCTCTAGAGTGGTTGCCTGAGTTAGGTGCCCCGCTCGTGTCTCGTTGTGTAAGCTGGCTTGCAAATGAAGGGAGGGTGTTGAAACAGACCTTCATTGCTCGCAGGAATTGGATGACGAGGGACTTAACAGACGTTAACATTTCGGACAGAGAGGACGAGCTCCCTAGAAGGTCTTCACTGGCGGCAAAGGGGTGTGAAGCCCAAAGGGCGTTTCGTCGAATGGTTAGCCTAGAAAATTAGTACTTTAACCAATCATGTGTTAATGGACATGAAAACAAAACTCTAGGAATGCGTGTAGACAAGGAGAGGCGAGGAGAAAAATTAAAGGCAAAGTTGTCGCATCGTTAATATTTGACCACATACGAAAAGTAATATACGATCGTACATCTTCACATGTTGACAGTTAAGAAAAGTACAAAACGCTTCGTAAGCGGGTGAAATAAGCCAAATGTCAACCTTGGTTGGTAATGTCAATATCACTAATTTAAATTAAAATAAAACAATTGTAATGTGCAAGATTGTTGCTCACAACTTGCTTCTCATACAAAAATAATAAATAATTTTAAATAAGAATAATATATATAACCTACATTTAAATTAAATATATTATAATATAATTTTCAAATAATATAATATTAAAAACTAATATAAAAATTTTGTAAAATAAATTAAAAAATCAGTATTTATAAAATATTTTCATTTTGAAATGAGTTATGGTCTTTGGGCAAATGGTATAGATAAGTTATGGTACTCGCCCATGGTATTGTAACATAAATTAATATAAAATATTTATAAAATATTTTGATTTTAAAATAATTATGGTTTTTGGGCAATTGGTATTGATAAGCCATAATATTGACCCTTTATATCCTAACAAAGCCTTAATTATTATGACATATAGTGAATATATATATTCTTTTACTCTTTATTAATATGAGTTTTTGACTTTATATATCTAATTATAAAAACAAATGAAATCAAATTTAATTTCTATATAAAAATACTTTTAATATAGATTCTAAACTTGAACATTTGAAACATATATAGTATTCAAATAAAACTCTATATATAATTAAGTATAGTTTGTTTAAAGATAATTATTTACTCATAATTACGAGAATTAACTAATTTATTTTAAAAGTAAAAGGAAATTTAAATATTAACTAATTTATTTTAAAATTAAAAGGAAATTTAGATTTTTTGAAAAATAAGTGAATGTGAATATTTATCAATTGTAATATTATTTTAGTAATTTAGTACATTCACAATATTCTATATATTAGTTAATAATATTGTGTAATTAGTAAGAGGTAATATATTACATGTATATATATCTATTAATATATATAATGATGTTAAAAAATCTTGTTAAAAAATCTTAGTAATTAAGTCTATTCACAATATTTTATAAATTATAGCCAATAATATTGTGCAATTAGTAAGAGGTAATATATTATATGTATATATATCTATTAATATATATAATGTTGTTAAATCTAATTCAATAGCCACCATTTAGCAATAATACTTCAATCCTCTCTCTCTCTCTCTCTCTCTCTCTCTCTCTCTCTCTCTCTCTCTCTCTCTCTCTATATATATATATATATATATGGGTAAATATTTATAAGTATAACAAATGTAATGCTCAAACTGATTGTTATAGTCTATGGTCCTCCCCATTCGCAACGACTAATGATAATGATGATGATACAAATAATAAACAAGACATGATGATTCATATGTTCCTTTCTTTTTGACACTTATATGATCATTATATGAGACCCATTACCTTCAATTGGGGGAATTTTGATAGTTAAAACAGGTCTCCTAAGGAAAATAATAAACAAAGAGCTATGAAATTTTGAAGGAAAAAAATAAAAAGCTATATTTTTTTTAAATTATATTTTCAACTTATCTTTTTATAGGTTTAGTCAAATGTCAAATGTATCCCAAGAACACCCACTTTTCATATTTTTGAGTAAACAAACACAAAACAAATTCAGAATACATGGAAAAAATGTGTTTTAAGGTTTATTTTTTACCTCAAAAACCTCCTAATGCTTCTTCAAGTTTCCATAGTCATTATAGGGATAAACATCACAAAGATTCATCATTAAATTTTGATGAAGGGGGAGCATAGAGGTGAGATGACCATTCTTTTCTCAAGGATGGGATTCATGTCATAGGATATCCATTGGAAGGGTTAATTGACCCTTCCTCAAGCATAGTATTTCCAATGAGAGAATGCATGAGGATACATTGGCTAATAACTCTTTGTCATGTGTCATAATCTCATCTAAGGGATCATAAGGAAAGAATGTCTAGGGGGTTATATTCTTTCTAACAAACATCCTAGGTCCCTGGCCAGAGTATTTTCATCATGTGGGAGCACTAAGAGTATTCAATTAACTCTTCCTAAAGTATAGTATTTTCATTAAGGAATACCCATGTGAGGATTCAATTAGACCTTAAGAATAGTATTGATGTCATAGAAGATTATATGGAATGGTTTTTTAACCCTTTTTGATGCATAATATTCACACTAATGGGGAACTCAAGGAAGGATTGACCAACCTTTTATTGATCCTAGTATTTTCATCATGAGGGAGCACGAAAAAGGGTCTACTGACCCTTTTTAAAGCATTAGTCATTTCATTGGAGGAGATTTTAAGCAAGAGTCAACCAACCCTTCCTCATGCATGGTATTGTGTCATATAGGATCCCATGGAAGTATTAGAAAACAATTTTTGAGGAATAATATTCATTATTGAGGAGTGTGAGGAAGAATTGATTTATGCTTCCATGAGCATACTAGTATCTTCCATGTGAGGAAGGACTGAGAAGGTTCGATTGATCCATCGTCAAGCATAGTTTTCTAATTAAGGGAGTATAAGGGGAAGGGTAATTCTATTAATCTCATAATCTGATGCAGAAAGGCTGCAAATTTTCCCAACCATTGAGCTTGTCGGTTATGGGCCCACACTTATTACCAATGAGTATGGCTCATTACAATACTAGATCGTATCGCAACCCAACTACTTATTCCATATGGTATCCTTGGCTCCTCCCAAATCAGTTCATCGCAATACTGGATCCTTAACCAATATGCGATATGTGCTAAAATCTCGACTTTCCATCACTCAACTCGATCCTGCGACTTAATCTCATTTGTCCATCTCAAACTCTTCCAATATGGAAAAAAAGGGCTTAAGCCGACACCTTTGAATGCTTCCTCCACTAACATAGAACGTCGACTCATAACTAGAGTCATATCACAATGTTAAAGCTCAGGACGAGTGTGCTATCAAACCTGAGTGTGATTCCACTTATCACTTGACACGTAGCTCTCATCAACATGGGAAAGGTTTATTAAACTCCTCACATTTCTGACCGCGAAATGAACCCTCGTTTGCCCATCTCTAGTTTCAATTCTACGATATAATCACAACCATTGATCCTCGTCACTCATGCGTTCATTGGCTTTGACCTCCCATGTCATCTCTTGACTATAAACATCAGCATTTGACTGACTTATCATCAAATTCTCACTATTGATAAACCAAGAAACACACAAATATCATCAATATACTTTGTATTCATTCTTCACACAACTTTGTGCAGAACCCTCCATATCTCTGCGTGGAACTTCAAGCAATCTCTTCATAGATTCTTCCTCACAACCGTTAGGTGATTAACATCCTTCATTTCACCCTTATACCCCGGTTAACTCTACGTGTAAGGCAATACCACATCTCCTGTCACTTCTCTAAACTCAGAACCCATGCTCTGTTTTCAACTTCGACCTGCACAAAGGTCATTTCCATTCATTTTCTACTGTCAACTTCATATTTCCAACTTCTCCTACAAAGACAGAGTTCATAGTTTATATCTCTATATGTACTCACTAAAATTCAAAAAATAACTGGAATCTTATACATATAAAATTCTACTCGGCTATTTAACCCAGGACTCGAATCACACACTGATTCTACCTAGTCACTTCTTATCAAGTCGTTCATTCATACAGAAAAGGACCTTTCTCACCCATCAAGATTCATGCAATAGTTAACCAATCGCACAGATAATTATGTTCATCAAAGTGCTCAATCATAGTTTATTCAACTCATAATAGAGATAAAGCACATAAACACAATCAACTTACTTTCTCATTAGAGAATAAAATTGTACGTGCCTAAAAAAAAAATCCTGACTCTACTCTATCTATGGCCTGATATATCTTTCAATGGCCATCTTCTCTGAATTCTCACTCTCTGAGTTTAGTCCCCACTACCACTCGAGGCTTTTAATTTGATATTTACAAAATTTGAGCTTATCTAACTCTCACAACCAAATCCTACAAACCTGTAATTAGTTCCTAGACTAATGCAACAACTTCTATTTAAAAAAAAACCACCCTTATCTCTAAATTATGACTCATCTAGCTACTAACTACAAACAATAACTACTCTCTCGATTCATCCCATTTCTTCAGCGATATGTTTACATAATTCATCATTAAATGACAGCTAACAACTAAGTATATTCCCTATCTATGCTTGCTAAGAAATAAACATTTTTTACATGAAATTTTACAATGGCCCCTCCTTGGGTTGATGTCTAGACCTTTAGGTCTTACTAGAGACTTCGAACTTGATCTTGAGAGTCAATGATCCTGCATGAGACTCCCAAAGTAGAAAGAATACATGATCACCTAATCATGCATCTTTAGCCTTCATCATCCTGGATCCCAAAATGTTATTTTCTATTGTCCATAAGCTTCATTGTCTTCATCTCTCTTTGGATGTAACCTTCCAAGCTTCCACACCTTATGTTGTAGTGCTCCACTATCTTTATCTTCATCATTCTTCACTCTCCATTCAAATTTACAGTGGATTACTTGCTTGGCTCTGTTGTAGCTTTTCTTAGGTACTTGCATCAAATCCCATAGTTCATCTATGGCCTCTTGCAACTCAATCCTCTATTGCAAAAAAATCTTGCTTTTATTACTCTGCCACTACATCTTACTACACTTTGTCCATTCTTCTTTAAAATTTTGATTCCCTTCTTCAACTTTTCCTGCTTTAGCTTCTGCTATTTCTCTTAATATTGTTCTAGATATTTCTGCCACCCAAAATTCTTGAATATCCTTGAACATATCTCCCTCTACAATATCCAATTTTGGCTCCTTGTCTGCAAATTTACTTTCAAAAAGTAAATTGTTCTCCAATTCCCTGACCGCAGTAACATATTCACTTACACTTCTATGTATAGTAGCAAACATAACATAGTTTTATAAACTAGTACATCTCTCTGTGTCAACTACAACTTGATACATTCTTCTATCAATGACTGCAATCCCTTCCTCATATTTAGATGCTTCCAGCAAGAATTTCAACAACTCCTCTTTTGCTTGATAATATTCAAGTACGTCATCACAATGCTACTCATCATCTTCAGTATGTATTTAATATTCCTTGACAACATCCAATAATCATCATTCATTTCTTTGACTAATCCTAGTAATTAGTTCAGCTTCCTTCAGTTCTAAGACTGTGTTATCACTCCAAAATTTCCTAGGGTTGTTATGTGTGTTCAAGAAATATTAGAGGTAGCCACAAACCTACTTTTGAGATCAGGATCTAGCCTTCCTAATGCTCAGAGAGGGCTCTCTCTTTATGATTTTACTTTGTTGTTTTAATTGATTTTAGGCTAGCTATGTAAGATTGATTTTCTTTGATTTTGGTTTTTTGGTGGAATTATTGATTTACATGGATAGTTGTCTTTTCTACTTTTCCATTAGGCTATGGAGTTAAAATATCAAGAAACTAGGACCGAATCAAGTTCTAAAGGAAGTGTTCATGGGGCAAGGTAGCTGAGCAAAATCAGATCTTAAAGGTTGAATGGTGAAGTGGTTTTCAATTGGGATCAAGGAGTCGTTAAGGATTCCTTAAACCAGATGATGAAGGAAAGTGAACAAGGTCAATCAAGATGGGAGAGCAATTAAGGATTCTCAAATCTAGATGTCAGAAGAAAATATTAAAATGAATAACAGTTCAGAACAGAGTGTACTTAAACAAATTCTGCAATAATATTCCTGTTATAACATTTAAATTTGGAAAAACATGCAAGTTTATGGAATACTTAAGAAAATAGCAATGAACAATTGAAATATACTTCACTGAGGTAGCTCAACACATGAATCATGTAATGCAATGCCTTTATTACTTGTCCTGTTTGTTTACTTGAAAATGGTACAATAAACCCTCAGGTATTTAGATCAATTACAACTATAGAAATGTTTAGGAATCCACACTCAATACTTCGAATTACTGAAGTATTTATACAAAAACTAATACAAAATATCCTAAAACTAATTTAGGATTTATTCAAGGGAAATGAAATATCTTCATGCAAGAAGATAGAGACACCTATGTAACTAATTGCAAGTTGTCCCTGTTTATTGGATTTTGTTATTTTCTCTTTGATATTTTTCTTTCTTATCTCTCTGACTGTTGCTTTACGCTAGCTATATCTTTACACTGGCTGTAATATGATTTATCTTTTAAATTATTTTTTTGATCTTTAAACTCTATCTTTCATCTGTATTTACTTTGTCTGCCTGCTTTGTTTACTCTTTAACTTTGACTGCTCTTTTACCTGCTTTTACTTTTACTTGTCACAGTAAATCACATATTTTTTACCAAGTCTCTTCATTTGGAATTTTGATCTTTACCATCCTCCTGTAAATATCATCTACTTCAGTGTACTTGGTGAATATAAGATTGTTTACAAAGAGATGATTTAGCTCATGCTAGAGGTAAAAGAGATTTTCAAAAATCTGATAGAGTACTTTGCCTGTTGGAATTCCTTTCAAAGAGGAATTGTTGGAATTATATTTTGCCACTTCTCTGATCTTCTTGTCATAATCTTCCTACCTCATTAGTCTTTCATTGATAACTAATGGATTAGGCAGACCTTTTTTCCTCAAAACATCAAACTTATTCATAAATCTGTTTACTGCTAACTCCATGGTTTGACACTTATCTTCAAGTTGTATCATAAAGTTTCTCTTGGAAATTACCCTTTTTACCTCTAGGATTGTTTCAGTTCTGTCACTCATCCCAATTTCTTCTAATTCATGCTTGTTCTTAGAATTGAGAAAGTTAATAATCTCAGTGGCTTCCTCTGCTTTCCTTTCAAGTTCTTCTTTGACTTTTTGAATGGCTTCACTTGCTTCCTTTATCAAATCTTTTTACTCAAAGATAACTTGGATGGATGGCCAAATATAATTAATAGAGTTAATGATATTGGCCCATAGTTTT
The DNA here is from genome assembly GCA_034641835.2 of Pinus albicaulis. Classification (NCBI taxonomy): domain Eukaryota; kingdom Viridiplantae; phylum Streptophyta; class Pinopsida; order Pinales; family Pinaceae; genus Pinus; species Pinus albicaulis. The sequence continues at coordinate 1,851,601,528 of CM076575.1, read as the reverse complement.
TTCTTTGCTTGGGCCAGAGGTTCTGCCAATGTCAATTCTTTTTCTCACTATTAGACTCTGTTAGTCAATCTGTTTGATTTCTGTGTTTCAGCCTTATGCATCATCTGAGCTAATTTCTTTTCATCTTCTAGAATTTTTACTTGTTCTTTAAGTATATTAATCTCAGTTGTTTGGATTGACATATCGTGTATTGATTTAACCAATTTACCTGCCTCATCAGTGGGATGGGTTGCTGTTGTTGTTGGTGTAGTAGTTGTTTTTGTTGAAACTTCTGTTGTCACTGGGATTCCTATAGTATTTGGAACTGTTGTGGCTACTGAAGTTTATGTTGAGGCTATGGGAATGGCGGTAACAATAACTGCCTCCATACTTGCCTTCTTTCCGTGCACTAATTTATCCATTTCATTCTCCATCTCTTTCAGTTGAACTGTCAACTGAATGATGAGATTCATCATTTCATCTTTTTGAATTTCATTCTCCAAAACTTCTTTAGTTTGTGGATGTTCAGTGGGAGGTAATTCCAGCTACTTCTTCAATGCAACAATATCTGCATTCTTCTTTTTAATAAGCTCTTCAGTTGTTTTGATGTTCTTTGGATCATATCCAACCTCTATGACCAATTATTTAAGTGATTTTATTCTATTTTCCTTGGCTTGTGAAGACGCCTTCTCTAGTTTTAACTGTGCTTTGATATTCTCTAGATAATTTTGTAGTTTTTGGACACTCATAGCTTTGTTGGTCATATTAGAATAGATCATTTCTCCTGCTTTTTTATGAAATTCAATTTGATCTATAGGATGTACATATTTAGCCATAAATTCAAAGGTTGTTTTCCTATAGTTTGTTAATGATTTTGGAGCTTGCACTATTCATTGAAAAAAGGTCATTTGCATCTTCCTAGTCTTGGAATCAAAGACTGAAAGTAACCTATTCTGATCACTAGGAGTTTGTTTTCAATATTGGGCATAAGTCACAGCTTTCAATGCCTCATTCTTCAATTTGATTTCTTTACACTTCTCCATTATGTCTTTCTCCTTATCCACTGGTTTGCTTGATGAAGATACCTTTATACTATGTTGCTTCTGAATAATCTGAGCACTTAAGGTTGATGGCTGAGGAGTTTCCTCTGAAATAGAGGGAGGTGCATTATCTCTAACAATTAAATTTGTATCAATGATTTCCACTGTGTCAGCTATCTCTTCTTGTTCAATTATTGTATTCGGCTTGGGCTTCTTCTTGTACATTAGTTTGAATTTGGTATCAGTAGTGGTCTTAGCAGAATAAGAGCCTTCCTCTCTTGCTATTTTTGAGTTACTATCTTGTGGGGCTGGAGTATTCAAGATTGAACTAGTATCAACTAGTTGCTCCACCTCTTGCAAAGTATTTTCCAACCACTCTGACTGGTTGGAATACTTTTCAATCTCTGGTTTTGACTCATGAACAAAAGGATTCAATTTGAATTTGGCTCTTAGTTTACTGATGACTCCCAAAGGATCATACTGCCATTTGAAACTATCACTGAACTTGAAATCTTGTAAACACTTATCTGCTTGTTGACTAGCATTCCTTCTATTGCGAATGAAAGGACCAAGCTGGTTCTTAATCTTAAACTGAGTTTTCTTCTTTGCTGAAAATAAATTAAATTCATCTAAATTTAGGATCTATCTGATGTATTATAATGAAAATAACCTCATTGGGAGGTAATTGGGCAGCTTGTATGGAATAAGCTGGCATCCATACACTCTAATTTCAGTATGGTTCTAGTATAAATTCCAGTCTCTTGTTCTACTGTGATCTGATAACTGCAATACTTTATTTATCTCTTCACTGACCCTAGGTTGAATGCTACTTCTTATCATGTTGACAACTGGATGAAAAAATGAATCAATGAAGTCCTTGTAGCTAAATTCTGTGGAATCCTTTCTGATCAAGGATATCCATAAGACTACAGATTGGGGGTTACCCTTTTTGTCTAGTATTTGGAGGCTAACTGTAAACCTTTCTGATTGGAAATACAGGAACAAATGAAACAAAACTGGTGAATACTTAAACACTCCTTCCTCTAGTAATTTAACTAACTACTCATGGATGGCATATGATAGGTATTGAGCAAAGCTAAATGTAAAAGCTGGAGGTTGTCTTGGGCAGAATATGGACAAAAAAACCTAAGACTGAGGCATCTAAATATTCCTTAGTAAAGTATCCTAAAATGAAATACATCATTGTGACAATCTATCTGGTTCTCTCTGAAAAATTGAAGCTGGGTATGGAGGATTATTCTTTGGGGTTTCCATTGATGGAGGAAGAAAGGTTTGGAATATTTGAAACCTCTTGGGAAAGTCAAGTTTCAGATATAATTCAGTGAGGACTTCAATGGACAATGGAGCTTCATCAAGCTTGGGTTGGATCTATAACATTTGGTTTATGGATTCTACTGTGATTGTCAACAAAATCCCTTGGCTTGGGGTTACTAGGGCTCATTCATTGGGCAGATAATTAATTTGACAGAGTCTGATGATTTCTGGAAACTGGAAGGTCTATGGGAAGATGTACCTGGGTAGGTTTGAGTCCCATAATAGGATATCATCAGCCTAGTCTATGAATTTATCATGGCTCCAGTAGTGGAGCTCTAGGAGGTTGAAATCAGTGACTGTATCACTGATTTTAAAGTCTCTTTCTGCTAGAGGGGTGTGTTCAACATCAATTATAGGTGGTTACAGAGGGTTAACAGAGATTATGCTCTGAGAGGCCATTTAAATTTGTTCAATTATCAGTTTATTACTTTCTTTCTTAAGTAATGGTCTCAGGCATTTATGAATACCTGTGAAATGGTGTAATTTGGTCTACAGAAGGGTTTTCTGGCTGCAACAAGCTTTAACTCCAGTATGTAAAGCTTTAAACTGAGTCAACAATGGCTTTGATAGTAAAATGCGTGAATTTATGTCTGAACAGGCTTCAAAATGGTCGACAAAGATTCCTTTTCACAATTTTTAACAGAAATAGTGAAAAAATGTTTAAGGGCAGGCTTTATTTCTTTTAACCAATGGTAGTTAAACTTATTGGTGCAGGGTTGAATTCAAACAACAGGGTGGCTTCATTTTAATGCATGAATACAGGTTGGTGGTTTATCACACGCGAAAGGACAGTAAAGTGGTTTCGGGCTGTGGAGTGCGATGAAATGTGGGAGCGCCATGTAGCAAATGGGCAGGGGTGCGAAACCACCCATTTTGCAACCCCCCAATGGTTTTAAACATCAGGTAGTGGAGAGTGTGATAGGGCTTAGGAGTGGTTGGATCAGGATTGTCCCAATTGGACGGTTGGATGAATTGGCAGATTAGTTGAGGATTGTGATAAGTGGGGTCAGGTATTATGAATGCGAAGGTGTTAATATGTTAGTGGTCAATACATTCATATGTCCAGGGCCAACCTACTTAATTCATCCTTTATATTATTTCATAAGGGGGAGGGGGGGGATCATTCAGTTCAGGTACAACCTTCATTGCCTTAGCGGGGAGTAATATGAGCGGGGTTATAGTAATGTGGGACCAAGATATATATAAACTATAGGTTATAATACAATAAGGGGTTGGGGAAATATATATGCGGGATATTTAAAATACATTAGAAATAAGTGTTTAAAATGATGTCGGGGAGGGCTTTTTCAGTGGGGCCCAACATACTTTAAACTTTTTTTTAACTATGTAAAAGGTGGGTTTTTCATGTTTTAATTGAAAAGAGGAGTTAGTAAATGGGAAATTAATTTTCAAAGGGAAATATGTTTTCTAACTAGGGAAAGGGGTTTTAGGAAGGGAAAAGGGGTTTAAAATGGGGGGAAAAGGTTAAAATGAAGGGAAATGGATATTTTCAAAAGGAAAGGGACTTTTTACAAGGGAAAATGCCTTCTAAGAATGGAAAATAGGGTTTTAAGCAAGGGGAAGGGGATTTTGTGGAATATTAGAGATATGAAATGACCAATTGATGTTGTCCATGCCATGTGAACATAATATTACTACCCTTTATTTAACCTAACATTTTTCTTCATTTATTGGGTCCATTTGAGCTTGCTAATCCTTTATTTTTCTTTTGATAAGCAAACTAATCTACTTCGAACCTTATAGCTTCCAATGGCTCAGATTAAACTGATGAGCTCATTTTTATTCTCTACCTAACTACTGATATGCCAAGATTAAATGGTTTGGTCAGATTTTATTCACTAACTATCATTGCTTGAAATTTAAAACTTGAATAAATCAAGATTAAATTGTTTGATCATCATGAATTGTGGCATTTTTGACAAGTTGCACACAATTTTATTTGTAAAAAGTAAACTAAATTAAGAGTAGTGGCATTTGAATGTGCAACACTTTCATGATCTATTTTTTTTTCTTTTGTGGGGTTCATACTTTATATTATTTTTTTTTTGATATTTTTTCTTTTAGTCCTTTGATTTTCTTTTAGGACTTACCCTCTTTACATTTTTTAATATGGGAAAACATTTTGCAAAAAGAAAAAGTATGTACAATATTACAGGAGTTTAACATAGTCAATTCAAAATTTTGATCCCTATTATTATAGGACCCTAACAGTGGCTCCATATGGGGATGGAATCTCTTGGTGAGATATGAAGAACTTTAAGATCAATGGCCTTGAAACTTTGACTTTCCTTGTCTTGGAACTGCTTTCTGTAATTTTCGTTATTCAATCATATGATGTTATATCTTCCAAATCTTAGGGCCTTCTCTCCAGGCTTCAACTTCAAAAGATAATCATCCAATCCAATCTATACTTTGCAATGGTATTCACAATGAACAAAGTAAAACAAATGAAATAATGTTAATCTAGAGAAAAGTAGTGCTTCAACATTCTACCATTGACTGGTCCACCTGGTAGATCTATTCCATCTAACTCCTTCAATAAAAATGCATTGTTACCTCTGTAACCATAAATGATTTATGGTCCTTTCCATAGAAAATCAAATTTACCATGTTTACCTTTTTCTTCTCTTCTGGAATCCCATTTGAGTACTTTATCACCTATGTAGAAATCATCATCTTTGGTTTTCTTATCAAATATCTTTTTTATTTTATCTTGAATCACTTGTGATTTGATGTAGACTTCTTCCTTGGTTTGTTGCAAGTTAATTGTCTGATTTATCATTCTTTGGATATCATTTGATTCTACTTACAGCTCTTGAATCATTTTCATCATTGACACTCCTAATGAGGATGGAAAAACAACATAGATCTCATATACCAATTGATAGGGAGATGTACCAATAGATTTTTTGGTAGTTACTCTATCTGCCCATAAGGCTTTAACCAACCTTTTATTCCAGGTCTTTTTGTTATCTTCTAACATATTTTTGATGATATTAACTAGGCTTTTGTTTGAGGATTTTGCAAATCCATTACCTTGAGGGTAATAGGCAGTGGAATGGCCAAGGGTGATGTGATATTTGTTACAAAAGTCTACCATTTTCTTAGATTTGAAATCAGTAGCATTATCAGTAATGAGCCTTTGTGGGCATCCAAATCTAGAAAGGATATTATTTTCAAGGAATGAGATAATGACAAAATCAATCGCTTGTCTAGAAGGGATGGCTTCTATCAATTTGGTAAAATAATAAGTAGCTGTCAATATCCATTTACGTTGGGCTGAGGAGGGTGGGTGACTTTCACTAATGAAGTCTAAACCCCATTGTTGAAATGGAATTTCTACAAAGATTGGTTTGAGGGGTAATGGTAAGAGTTTCTTTTTCCCTTCAAATATCCAACACGTTTGAGAGGAGGTCACATACTTTCTGACATCTGCAAAAAGAGTGGGCCAGTAAAAACCTACCCTCAATATTTTATTAGTAGTTTTTTTCCAGTAGAGGTGTCCTCCATAGTCTCCTGCATGAAATTCTTGCATTACCTTATCATCTTCATCTTTTAGTAAACAATTTAATAGAATGCCACCATGATCTTTCCAAAATAAAGCATTATCTATGATACAATACTTCATTTCTTGAGTTTTCAAGAATCTACCTTTAGTTCTATATAATCCAAGAGGAGCTTGTAAATTTAGTAAAACAAATATGATATCTGTATACCAAGGTGAATCTATAAAAGCTTCACTGATCTATGGAGTTGCCATCTCTTCATGATCATCTAGTTGAGAAATTAAATTTGTATCTAAGGCCTCGCTATTCGATTCAACCATGAGTTTGGCTAAACCTTGGCCTTTCATCAATTTTGTAGGCTTTATTTCAATATCATATTCTAATATAGTGGCAATCCCTTTGCCTCTTTTTCCATTAGGCACATTCTAAGTTAGAATGTCCTTTACTACTGAATTTGGAACATATGCAATTATGTGGGAGTATAAAATGTACACTCTGAAATATTTAATAGCTTTCACTAAAGAACATGCTTTTTTTTCCATTATATTGCACTTTACTGTTGCATCTCTTAAGGATTTGCTGAAAAAAACAATGGGAATTCTTCATAACCATGATCATTATTTTGCAACAACACTACTGCAATGGTGTTGTCTGAAGCAAAAGAAAAATTATAAAATCTTTTTTTGAAATTAGGAAATATGAGGACAGGTGTTCTAGTAAGTGCTTCCTTGATTGATTCAAAAGACTACTTATCCTCTACTGTGCACTTAAGTGTTGAATATTTCTTTAACATGTTATTCAATTCTCTGATTAGTTCTGCTAAATTAGAAATGAATCTTCTAAGAAAATTAATCTTGCCTAAGAATGTTGTAATCCTTTGATGTTTCTAGGATGATTGATGTTCAATATTTCTTCAATCCTAGCTGGATCAATTCTGATTCCCTCTTTTGAAATTATGTGTCCTAGGATTTTACCTTCTTCTAATCCAAAAAGTGTCTTTTTGGGATTCAAGGAAATACCAAATTTTTTGCATTTAATAAAAACTCTTCTCAAATGATCTAGATGTTCATTATCTTTTTTCGAAAATATTTTTATATCATCTAGATAAATGACTAAAAATTCATGAATCTCCTTGGAAAAAGCCATATCCATAGCTCTTTCAAATGTAGCTCCTACATTCATCATTCCAAAGGGAGTTTTCAAATACATGAAAGTTCCCCAAGGAGTGGTAAATGCAGTCTTTGCTTGATCTTCAGGCTGAACTAAGATTTGGTTGTACCTAGGAAATCCATCAAGTAATGAGATTCTCGATGACCCTACTACCCTCTGTAAAATATGGTCCATATTGGGGAGAGGTTAGTTATCTTTTAGTGACACTTTGTTTAAATTTATGAAATCAACACAGAGTCTGATTTCCCCTGTTTTCTTCGTAGTGGAACTAAATCAGAAACCCAATCAGAATATCTAATAGGTGCTATGATTTGTGCCTCATACATCCTTTTTACTTCTTTTTCAATCAATGGCAGAAGAACTGGATTAATTCTCCTAAGCTTTTATTTAAAGGGTTTCTGATTTTCTTTGATGGGTATTTTATGTTGGATAATGTTGGTGTCATAAGACTTGAGGTCTTCATAACTCCAGGCAAAGACATCTTCAAATGATTTAAACAGATTTATGTCCTCCATGTTTTCAGCTGGAGGTAATGCTTTGGATATCTTGACAAGTTTAGGATTTTTTTCTGTTCCTATATTACATTCTTCTATGTCTGACCTTAAGGGCTCCATTTTGGGTTTTCTAGCTACATAACTTGAGTAAAAAATATCTCCTAATGGGGCTAATCTCTTAGGCAAAAAATTGTCTTTTAAGTTTAAAATTTATGATTCATCATTGGTTATTTCTTCTATTTCTATTGTTTCTAATTTATCTATTTCTACTTTAGTTAATTTAGTGGGTTTATTGACATATACATTATTTACATCTGTCTCACTATTTATAATGTAATTTAATGTACAATCATTATTTATGTTACAATTTTGAAACTCTTCCTCAGAATTCATAAAATTGTAGATTTGTGAGTCTTGTGAAAAAATCTACCAATATTTCAAATTATCAGGTATAGTATGGCTGTGTCTTACCTCTGCATTGTATTGATGATTTGGCTGAAAGGAAAATCTACATGTGCTGGCAAAAGTGGCCAAACTGTGTGCTTGCATGTTCTGTTTCCTTGGAATAATAGAAAAGTCAGTTTCAAGAAAACATTTTATCAAATCTAGAATGGTTTCTATGTATTGGCTAAGTTTAGGATTATTGACAAGATACTCTCCTTTGATTTATTTTATGATTAGTTCTAAATCTCCCATGATAGAAACTCTCTTGGCTCCAAGTATTCTTATAGTTTGTAGTCCTAACACTAATGCTTCATACTCTGCTATATTATTAGTGCATTTAAAGTTTAACTTGAAAGCATGACCTTCCGAATGATCATTTTCCATGTTATAAATCCATATTCCTGCTCCTGCTCCTAACCTGTTCATAGAACCATCGAACTCTAAGTGCCACATAGATTCATGAAATATATTGTCACTGTCAATTTCTTTATGTTTATGTTCTTCAACTGTGGTCTTTTTTGTGCCAGTGTATGAATTACATAGGATAAAAGAGTCCATATCAGAATGCAGAGAATATATAGGATAAATTTATGGTTTTTCTACACTACTGACCATGAACTTCATCAAACTTTCTCTATAAATATTTTTGGGCTGAAAAAATACATAAATTGTAGCATATGACATGTCTAACTGTAGTGATCTCTAAAACTTTGCTCCCCATGAGCGAGATAATAACATTCCATACTTTGGAGGGATATCAACAACTACAATATCCATGACAATAGTCTTAGTTGGGTATTGAACTAGGGTGATACACAAATATTTTATTAGGCCAAGGCATTTAACTTGACTAGAATCAAATGAGAACAGATTTTTGTATGGTCTAGTGATGTCTAAATTCAACTTTTCCATGACAACTTTTGGCATTAAGTTGTGGGATGCTCCAGAATATAACATTGAATTGTGTAAAAGTTTGTCATGAATGTTCAAACTAATGGAGAATGGGGGGACATCTCCTTGTTGATGTTTACCATTAACTTCAGGGCCAAATAGTAATTCTGGTTGATCATCATTTAGGTTAACAGATTCTTCTCCTTCACCCATATTCAGTGTTTCAGTGATTTGGGCTTTGTAGGAATCATTTTTAACCAGTTCTGTTAAAGGAAATGATATTTTCAATTTGGCTATCTCAGCTTGAATATTGAATGGTACTTGAGTTTTTCCTAACTGAATGATTTCTTCTTTACCAATTGCAATTTTTGTACTTTATCTTTCTTATCTACAGTTGTTATTTCAGTTTTCGTTTCCATTGTTTTACTTTCAATTTTCTTATCTTGAATAGTTTTAGTGGCAATGGTAGTTTTAGCAACAGTTGAAGGAGTATCAGTAGATGTTATATCTACAATATTTGGACTTGAAATATTGTGGGTTTCTCTAGGGAGGATTTGTAAGACTTTGGACACAGGAGCCTCTATTGTTTTCTTGGTTTAAGTTTGGACAGTTTTCTTAGTAGGGGTTTCTGTGTTTTTCTTACTTCTAAGGTTATATATTTTGTGAACTTCATATATTACAGACTCATATCCTTGTTTATAGTCAAAGGACTCTCCAAATTCTAACTGTAATTGTTGTAACATGTATAATTCCTATTCTTCTTAGGTAAGAAAAATAGTATTTCCATCATTTATTCCCATTAAGATAATTTGGGTATCCTGGTCTTCTTCATTATGGTGGGAAATTTCAGCATATTTTTCTTGGAAAGGTGGTCTAATTTGTTGATCGGGTGTTCCTTCTCTAGATTTACTAGTATTGGGATTCTTCTTAAAGTTGGGATTTTTGATTTGAGAATTGTTACACTAAAATTTGTCACCATGAAATTTTAACTGTCTATATAGTTTCATCATTACTTATATAATGCTCCCTTAGAGGTCTACAACCCCAAAGTTCTTATACCAAGTCTTGGATTTGGAGAAAAGCTCATAAAAATCATAAAAACCCTAGCTTCGCACTTTTCCTAGACATTACCTGTGGTACCACACCTTTTGTAAAGAAAAAATGTAGTACCTACTGCACGTTTTGTGTATTAAAATTGCATACCCCCGTAAAAGGTAAAATGGAAGAAAAAGTACGTTCTAGAAGCCTAGCTGGTCGAATATTCTCCCAACTAGAAAGCTTCTAGAAGGAATTATCTGGTTGAAGTTTCACTCCCTCCATTCATGAACCTTTATCCCTTCATTAAAGGAGCCTATCCCTTGGTATTTGGAGCTTAATCCCTTTATGAGAGGAATTATCCCTTCCTTTTTGGAACTGAAACCACTTCCCTTCTACTATAAATTAAAGCCATGGTTCAGTCTCAAGGGTAGCTACTGATATGTAAAAAATTACTTTCTTTGTACTTCATATACATTAGAGAAGAGAATTGCTGAGGAAACATACTCTTTTTGCTAGCCATTATTCATGCGAGAATGATTACACACTCGTATTTAGGTTGGTTCAAAGAGTGGAAGGGCTTGTCAGGCCAAAGGAAAACGCTTGTTTCGGACCTCGGAAGGACCTATACGACATCGAGGTGAACGCAGTTGTAAGACTCCTTCTTTTATTTAAAGATAATGCAAATGGATCTTGTTTTCTCGATAAGTTGTTTATGTGTTTACTTGAATCAATTATTTCTTAAATTCCTTGATCATTGAGATAGATTTATGATTTATGAATTAGTATATTGTGCAGGTTCTTTTGATTCTCTTCCATGTCTTTGATTGCAGGTCTTAAGAGGTGACTTCTTTGGAGTGACGGGAAGGAAGAATACAACTAGAATTGGATCACAGGAAGGTCCTTTATTCATCATAGAAAATTCTAAATCATATATAATCTAGAGAAAGTAGTTTACATTTAACCTGTTTGTTTCTAGCTATCCTTGTGATACTAGGGAGATCTTTCTTGTCAACAAGAATGATATATCCACCTAACAAGGAATTTCTTGATTATTATCCCATTGTGGTTTTCTTTCCATGTTTTATAATATATCCATTTATTATTTCCATACTTTTATCTAAACTATCTATTTTAGTATGCGATGTGGATGGTTCATCCTTAATGGTATATTTTCTTTTCATTTCTCATCCTAGTTCTTTTAGCTAATAAATTGAGCTTCTACACCAACATCATTGCTTTGCAAGTCGTTATAATGTTTCGGGGTTTCTTTCTCTCAATTGATAAGACATATCAGTGTCAAATCCATCAAGAAATTTGATTAGTGCCAAGTTTGGTGGAGGGTTTGATATTGGCAAGAATTGCATTATAAATATTGTTAAACCTAGTACAATAATCCATGACTCGATCCATCGAAGAGCTCTTCTAATGTTTTTCATATTCATTTAAAATTTGTAAAGGGTTATTCTTTCTTTTCCTATCTATTGATAAAAAAGCTATGGAAAGCTTCTAAATCAACAATATGACAGCCAAGTAAACCTTTAAACCATTTCTCAACTTCTCCCTCGCTTAATGTTTGTGCAAACAATATCATTTGAACACCAAGCTTCATAAATTTCATGTAATTCAAAGTAATTAGCCATTTTATTAACATGTTTTTGTGTAGTATATTGACGATACCATCAAATGAAATATTTTACTCTAATAAGCATGTAGCACGACATGTAAAGAGGGCTTGTAAGGCCAAAGGGGCATATATGGCTGCCATGGCTAAGACTCTTTCTTGGGTCGGGAGGTAAATTAGTGGTGGTGCTTGGAGATTAACTTGAAGTGCTTGCGAGATGAAGTTGGATGTTGTGAAACCAGCTCCAAAAATAGAAGAAAAAGAGATATCAACGCCTTAGAAAATAAGCCACTTCGAGGGGGCAACCTCCAATACATTACATGAATGAACAATTTCGCATGCTAAAAAAATTAAAAAAACCTCCTTTCTATATATAGTAGTCCATGGGGGCCACAATGTAATCCTAGCAGACATAACAATAATAATTTAAGGGCACAATAATAACAATATGGGGGTTACAAGGGTACAATAATAACAACAAGGGAGGGTTACACTAACAACAATAAGGCACTATACTAGTAATACGGGGGACCTAACATGCCCCTCTCCTTCAAAAAGTGTTGTCCTCAATGCTTGAGTAGCTCTGACATGCTTCGTATAAAATTCTCATCCTCCCCATGTTTCACAATCTTTAGTGGGTAAGTTCTTCCACTTAATGAGATACTCGAAATTGATCGATTTCATAGGTTTGTCAAGTTCTTGTTTCCATGGCTTGCCCGAGGTTCCAATATGATTTTTTCCTTCCTCATCAAGTTAAGGCAATGTTGTTTAAACTAGAAGATTTTCACCTATAACCTTCTTTAAGCATGAAACATGGAAAAAGCTGGATGCACGTGAGAAGAAGCAGGGAAGCTCAATTTAGTATGCCATAGTACCAATCTTTACAACACCTTGTAAGGACCTAATACTTTGGCGATAATTTATTATCCTTCTTAGCTTGCTTGAAGGGGACATTTGTCACGTATGGTTGTAGCCGTAAAAATACCCAATCTTCTATATCAAAACTTCTCTTCTTGCAATGTTGATGCGCCTATTGTTTCATTCGATTTTGTGCCAAATTCGGGTTATCCTTTAAGTGTTGGAGAACTTCTTGTTGATGCTGATGTGACTCTTCCACTACTTGAACCTTCAAATTTTTCTCTTAAAGATGATGTGATGGACGGTGGATAATATCCATAAAGTGCCATAAATGGGGGTCATTTTTGCTGCATATGGAAGGAAGTGTTATACCACCATTCAACGAGAGGTAACCACTTGACCCATTCTATTTTTTTTATTAGATACAAAAAAACGAAGATATCCTTCCAAACATTTATTTACTATCTCATTTTGACCATCGTGATTGAGGATGATAATATGAGCTATGAGCACCCAAACTAGAAAATAACTCCTTCCAAAAAATTTCCAATAAAAAAGAGGATCTCTCGTCGCTCACAATAACCTTTGGGTTTCCATGTAGCTTTTGAGTGTGTCCATAAAATGTAGTAGCAACTATACTTGCTTTAAATGGATGAGATAATGCACAAAAGTGTGCATACTTAGTAAGTCTATCAACTACCACCATGATGACACTCTTTCCTCCGAACTTAGGTAAACCTGTGATAAAATACATTGATATCTCCTCCCAACGTTGACTTCGAATGGATAAAGGTTGTAGAAGACCCAAGGTCTTAATTGTCTCAATTTTGTATTACTTTGGAAAACCAAACGATTCCGCGCACAAACGTTTGAATATCGGATTTAAGGCCATCCCCCAAAAAAAATCTTTCTTCACCTTGTGGTAAGTTTTTTAAAAAAATCCGAGTGTCCTCCTATAGGATAAGTGTGCAATTCGAAAAGAACCTTTTGTTTTTAGTTAGGAATTATTACAAAGATATAAGCGATCTTTGTACCATAAGGAATAATTTTCCAACTAAATGTATCAAATGTATATAGGATCTTGCAGCAAATTTTGAATAAGTCTCCCATAATTCTTAACAAGCTTGCGATATCCCCTGTTAACTTGAGAAATCCTCGCTAAATCGCTTTATGGTTGTGAGGGACTTTCCATTCCTTAATGGCTTTAATTTTGTTAGGGTCTACCTTAACACCCTCATGAGATCACAATATGACCCCGGATATTCCACCTCTTGTACTCCAAAGAAACATTTGGATGTTTTTGCATATAATTGTTTCTCCTACAATAGTTTGAGCACCCTATCAACATGTTGAATATGATCCTTCCAAGACACATTGTAGATTAGTATATCATCAAAAAAATACTAGCACAAATTTTCTAAGGAAGAGTTTGAAAAATGGAATTCATCGACTCTTGAAATGTAGAAGGTGCATTGAGTAAGGCCAAAAGGCATGACCAAAAATTCATAATGACCCTCATGAGTGTTGAAATGTTGTTTTCGGAATATCTTCGATCTTTATTCTAATTTGATGATATCTGAATGAAGATCCAACATGAAAAATAAATTTCTCCATGTAATTCATCCAATAATTCATCAATCATAGGAATGGGAAATTTATCTTTAATTGTGAGCTTATTGAGCTCCTATAATCCGAACACATGCACCATGATCCATACTTCTTGTGTATCAATACTACATGAGCGAGAGAAAAGAACTTTGACTAGGTTGGATTATACTCGACCTCTAACATTTTTGCAATCATGACATTCAATTTCGCTCTTTTGGACATAAGGGATATATATAAGGCCTCGATGTTTGGAGGAACAATTCCTAGAATCAAATGAATAGCATGATCATGATCACAAATAGGTGGGAATCCTTTGGGAGTTTCAAACACCTTGGAATGATTGTCCAAGACTTTTTGGAGATGTCTGTAAAGAAATAGATGATTTTGATGTTGGAACTTCTAGTGAGCATAATTGTGCTTAATTACGCCTCGTTGTTATTTCTTTAGAAGCTTTTTCCACAGACATTAGAGCTTATTATCTTTCCTAGCTTCCCTACAATACCCCGTAATTCGACTTCCTTTCCTTACGCGAAAAAAATTTCAAGAAAATTTCTTGAAAATTAAAAGCCACTGTCTCAGAAGATTGTAACCATTGTACTCCTAGTACTGTATCAAGCCTCCCCATAGGAATGGAAAGAATTGGACTATTCAATACATATTCCCCCCATTGTTAGCTTGATATTATGTCATTTTCCGGAGAAATTTATAGTTCCTCCATTTTCAACCATTGCTTGACATTCTAGTGCTGGGTATAGGAAACAATTCAATTCCTTGGCTACCTTACAATGAAAAAAAATTATGGGTACTACCTAAATCAATCAACACTATTACCTTCTCTTCTTGATATGTACCCTTCTATCTTGAGAGTTTTAGGAGTGGTAATTCGCCAATGCATTACACGATATGGTCGGACTCATTTCTCTTCCTCTTCTAGGGTTGGTTCGTGGTGTATATCCTCTTCTTTTGAATATTCTTTTTGTTCATTTTCTTCTTCCTCTTCACAATATATCTAAAATAGTTTCTTCTTAACACACTTATGACCTTTCGTGTATTTGCTATCACAAGCTGTAGCAAAGCCCTTTTTTCCACTAGAAAATTTGGGCGCAATTTCCGATGGCCAAATCGTTGCTATTCCGACACATAGTCGTCGCCAGAGCGACAGGTCGAGACGGGAAAAACGTGGTTTTCCATGTAGTTGCATTTCGACGCATTTACAAAGTGTCGCACTGCCGACACTTTTTTCGTCAACTTCAAACAAAGCGTCGCTCTTCCGACATTTCCCAAACCGTCGCGCTTCGATGTTTGTAAACGGTCGCACTTCGACGGAAATGTGGTCGAGCGTTTTTAATGTCGCTCTTCAGACGTTTGTAAGCTGTCATGCGTCGAGCGAAATGTGAGTCGAGCGTTTTGAGGGCGTTGCTCTTTCGGCGTTTGTAAATGAGTCGTAATTCCACGAAATGTAGTCGCAGCGTTTTGAGACGTCGCTCTTGACATTTGTAAGCGTACATAGCAATTCCGACGAAAATGTGGTCAGACGTTTTTGAGGTCGCTTTTCCGACATTTGTAAACGATGTAATTTACGACGAAAATGTGGTCCCGACGTTTGTAAACTATCGCAATTCCAACGAAATGTGGATTCGATGTTTTTAAGCTATCGTAAGTCGACACTTACAAGGCATCAGTTACACGATGGTGGGTTCAATTTATGAAACTTTAAAAGCAGGAATGATAAATCTCCGATATTTGTTATGAATTGTGGGCATTCCAATGACCGTGAAATATTAATATAATAAACTACCTCGCGGTACCCTTCGACTATAAACAATCATTTTTTTTTCACAAGAGAAAAACGTTGTTTTGAATATATTATATGAAGTAAACAGGTCCATGAAGTCATTACATTTTTCACATCCGAAGATTGGAACCCAAATATCCATCGAGAAAAGTGGAAGTCCCACCCCAGGACAATGATAGAAAAAATACCCCCATGTCACATACAGGGGACTTGATATAAAACCCGAGTAACGGTCCACATGGAGATTATCAACAATACGAGAAAGCATCCAAATATGCCCAGGCGTCTATGAAAGAAAGTGAAATGGCAATATGTAGAATCAGTAAAGAAATAGATAGAGTACAGCGTCCATTGTTCCAAATACAAAATTAAAATACCCAAAAATCCTTGAACGAGAAAACGCTAATCATGTGAGTGTGATATGTCCAAAATATAAAAAAGACCATCGAGACCATATCAATAAACCAGCAACATAGACCAGCATCGCTAGTTTTGAAGGCGAGTGATAAAAAATTAATCATTTTTTTTTCACAAGAGAAAAAACGTTGTTTTGAATATATTATATGAAGTAAAAACAGTCCCATGAAATCATTAAATTTTCACATCCGAAGATTGGAACCCAAATATCCATCCCGAAAAGTGGAAGTCCCACCCTAGACAATAATAGAGAAAAATACCCCACCATGTCACATACAGACTTGATATAAAACAGATAACAGTCCACATGAGATTATCGAAAAATGTCGAGAAAGCATCCAAATATGCCCGAGGCATCTATAAGAAAGTGAAATAGCAATATGTAGAATAGTAAAGCAGAGATAGAGTAATGGCGTCCATTATTTACAAATACAAATTAAAGTACCCAAAATCCTTGAATAGAGAAAAAACGCTAATCATGTGAGAAGTGTGATATGTCCAAAATATAAAAAGACCATCGGACCATATCAATAAACCAACATCGCTAGTTTTTGAAAGCAGAGTGATAAACATTAATCATTTTTTTTTAGCAAGAGAAAAAAATGCTATTTTAGAATATATTATATGAAGTAAAACGAGTCCATGAAGGCATTACATTTTCACATCTAAAGATTGGAACCCAATAAGTGGAAAATTTCTTGAAAAATTAAAAGAAAATTTCTTGAAAATTAAGAGCATTACATAAATGAACAATTCTTGGATGATACAATTCACAAAAACCTCCTTTCTATATATAGGAGTCCATGGGGGCTATAATGTAATCCTAGTGGGCCACAATGTAATCCTAGCCGACCTAACAATAATAATTTAAGGGCACAATAATAACAAAATGGGGGTTACAAGGGTACAATAATAACAATAAGGGGGTTTACACTAATAATAATAAAGGGGGCTATACTAGTGATATAGGGACCTAACATGCCCTCTCCTTCAAAAAAAAGTGTTGTCCTCAACACTTGAGTAGCTACGAGTATGCACCGTATAAAATTCTCATCCTCCCATGTAGAATCTTCAGGTGGGTAAGTTCTTCCACTATGATGAGATACTCGAAATTGATCGATTCCGTAGTTGTCGAGTTCTTTTTTTCCATGAGCTGCGAGGTTCCAATATGATTTTTCCCTTCCCCTCAAGTTACGCGCAATGCTGCTTTGAGCTGAATACTTTTCACCTATAACCTTCTTTAAGCATGAAACATGGAAAAGCTGGATGCTACTCGCCGACAGACGAGAAGCTCAATTTGTATGCCATAGTACCAATCTTTTGCAACACCTTGTAAGGACCATAGTACTTTGGCGATAATTTATTACCCTTCTTTGCTTGCTTGAGGGACATTTGTTTGTATGGTTGTAGCCGTAAAAATACCCAATATCCTACATCAAAACTTCTCTCGCTACGATGTTGATGCTGTTGTTTCATTCGATTTTTGTGCCAAATTCGAAAGTTATCCTTTAAGAGTTTAGAGAACTTCTTGCTAATGCTCGATGTGATCTTCCATACTTGAACCTTCGAATTTTCCCTTAAAGATGATGTGATGGATGGTGGATGATATCCATAAAGATGCCATAAAATGGGGTCATTTTTCTCTGCGATGATGGAAGGAAGTGTTATACCACCATTCGAGCAAGAGGTAACCACTTGATCCCATTGTTGTTTTTTATCGGATACAAAACAACGAAGATATCCTTCCAAACATTTATTTACTATCTCAGTTTGACCACTCGGATTGAGGGATGATAAGATGAGCTATGAGCTAATTGAGTACCCAAACAAGAAAAATAACTCCCGTCCAAAAATTTCCCGATAGAAAATGGGATCTACGCATGCTCACAATAACCCTTAGGGCTTCAATGTAGCTTTTGAATTACTGTCCATAAATGTAGTAGCTATGTACTTGCTTTAAATGGATGAGTAATGCACAAAAGTGTGCATACTTGGTAAGAATCTATCAACTACCACCATGATGACACTCTTTCCTTCGGACTTAGGTAAACTGTGATAAAATCCATTGAAATCTCCTCCCAACGTTGACTTGGAATGGATAAAGGTTTGTAGAAGTCACGGGGTCTTAATTGTTTTCACTTTATATCTTTGGCAAACCAAACATTCATACAAACTTTCGAATATCGAGATTTAAGGCCATCCCAAAAAAATTCTTTCTTCACCACAGTGGTAATTTTAAAAAATCACGAGTGTCCTCTAAAGGAGAAGTGTGCAATTCAGATAGAATCTTTTGTTTTAGTTGGGAATTCTTACAAAGATATCAGCGATCTTTGTACCATAAGGAATCATTTTTCCAACTAAATGTATCGGATGTACTAGGATCTTGCTGCAACTTTTGAATGAGTATCCATACATCTTTGTCCTTCTTCCATTCATCTCTTGCCTCGGTTATCCAATGTGGTTGGATAATAGAAATGACAAAGCAATGCTTCCACCTCTTCATTCTTTCTTGAGAGTGCATACGCAACAACATTCGAGCTTTCCCTTTTTGTAGATTATTTCAAAGTCATAACCCAACATCTTTGTGACCCATTTTTCGTGGCTGTTCTTATGATGATAGTCTTTGTTCCAAAAAAGTGTTTAAGACTATCATGATCGGTTTTACATGAAGTGTCTTCCCATTAGGTAAGTTCGCCATTTCTTTGAGTGCATGTAGTATTGCTAACATTTCCTTCTCATAAATAGGGATTTCTGTAAATAATTTCCTTTGATTGGGACGACTTTTAAAAGCAATGGGTCTTCCTTCCTGCATTAAAAATGCACCAATTCCATTTCCCGAGGCATCACATTCCACAATAAAGGTTTTTGTGAAGTCTTGTGTAGCTAAGACCGGTGCTAGAGCACATTGCCTCTTTAAGACGTTCAAAGGCCTTAGTTGCTTCAGGGAGTCCATGAGAAAATGCATCTTTCTTCAATAATGTTGTTAGAGGTCTTTGTTATTCTCCCATAATTCTTAACAAACTTTAGCGACTAATACCACCATTAACCCGAGAAATCCTCGCATGGCTGTCTTTATGGATTTTACAGGAACTTTCCATTCCTTAATGGCTTTAATTTTGTTAGGGTCTACTTTAACACCCTCGTGAGATACAATATGACCCGGATATTCCACCTCTTGTACTCCAAAGAAACATTTGGATTTTTTTGCATATAATTGTTTCTCTCGCAATAGTTTGAGCACCACTGTCAACATGTTCAACATGATCCTTCCAAGACTCTGTTTGTGAGATTAGTATATCATCAAAAAATACTAGCACAAATTTTTCTAAGGAAGGGTTTGAAAATGGAATTCATCAACCCTTGAAATGTAGAAGGTGCATTGGTAAGGCCAAAAGGCATGACCAAAAATTCATAATGACCCTCATGAGTTCGAAATGTTGTTTTTGGAATATCTTCGATCTTCATTCTAATTTGATGATATCCTGAGCGAAGATCCAACTTGGTAAAATAAATTGCTCCATGTAATTCATCCAATAATTCATCAGATCACGAAATGAGATGGGAAATTTGTCTTTAATGGTGAGCTTATTGAGCTCCCTATAATCAGGACACATTCAGCCATGATCCATCATCAATTATGTAATACTACGGGAGCGGAGAAAGAACTTTTGATACAGGTTGAATTATACCCGAGCCTCTAACATTTCGCAATCATACGTTCAATTTCGCTCTTTTTGCGAAGTAAGGATGCTATAAGACCCTGATGTTTGGAGGAACACTTCGGAATCAAATGAATAGCATGATCATGATCACGAATAGGTGGGAGTCCTTTGGGAGTTTCAAACACCTTGGAATGATTGTCCAAAGGACTTGTTGGAAAGATCGTGAGAAATAGATGATTTTGATGTTGGAACTTCTAGTGAGCATAATTGTGCAATTACGCCTCGTTGTTCTTTCTTTAGAAGCTTTGTCATGACATTAGAGCTTATTATCCTTCCCCGGCTTCCCACAATGCCCAGTAATTCGACTTCCTTTCCTTACGAAAAAAATTTCAAGAAAAGTTCTTTGAAAATTAGAAGCTACACGATCCCCAGATTGTAACCATTGTACACCTAGTACAACACGCACCTCCCATAGGAATGGCAAGCATTGGACTAGTCAATACATATATTCCCCCATGGTTAGCTTGATATTATGGCATTTTCCGGAACAATTTATAGTTCTCTCTATTTGCAACCATCACTTGGCATTCGGTCTTCGGGTATAGGAAACAATTTAATTCCTTGGCTACCTTATAATGAATAAAATTATGGGTGCTACCCGAATCAATCAACACTATTACCCTTTTTCTTCTGTTTATATGTCCTTCTATCTTGAGAGTTTGAGAAGTGGTAATTCACTTTTGCAGATGCATTACACTTTGATATGGTCGGATTCATTTCTTCCTCTTCTAGGGTGGTTCTCTGGTGTATATCCTCTTCTTGTTCATTTTCTTCTTCTTCTTCACACTATGTAAAATAATTTCTTCTCGGCGACACTTATGACCTTTAGTGTATTTGCTATCTGGCTACTGAGCAAAGCCCTTTTTGCTCTTTGTTTTCTTCCAATTGTTGTGGTGTCAACCTTGTAGGTTGTGGAAATCTAAGCGTAGTAACACTTCCTTCTTTATAGAATTGAGTGGTGAGGCTTCCTTGTCGCCATAATTTTACATTTCAACTTTTTCTTGCCAACCTCGAATGCCTTCTCCAATGAATCAGGTTCCAAAAACGCGAACTTCATGTTGGATGTTATCCTTTGAAAGTGCCTAGGAAGAGATCAATCCTAGTGTTCCTCTCGAATATCGAT
Organism: Pinus albicaulis; assembly: GCA_034641835.2. NCBI lineage: Eukaryota > Viridiplantae > Streptophyta > Pinopsida > Pinales > Pinaceae > Pinus > Pinus albicaulis. The sequence goes on along the minus strand of CM076575.1, from coordinate 1,851,580,466 downwards.
TACCCTTATATTCAATTTTTTGGAAGTCCTCAATGTCTTGCCCCCACTAAACCCTTTTGTTTGAGATTTATCAATTGGGTAAAGAAGGTGTTGCTCTTTCGTATCCTCATAATGTGCTATCATTTCTACAGTAAAAATTGACCAAGTGACAATTTTTTTACGGGGCTGAAAGCCATTGATACCATACAAATGTATTTTGTTCAAATGTAAAGTTGCAATGCGTACCTTTTGTGTTTTGCACGTTATGGAGATCAAAATATTGCTCCATCATCGTAGTATCCATGTTACGGGATCATTTCCATCAAACTTCCTCATATCCATTTTTGGAATATGGTGGTTCTTCCCGCCAACATTCGAGTTTATGAATTCACGATTAACATTTATTTTGTTCTCATCATGAGGTTCTTCTCCTATATTTCATGCCATTAGGAATCATTTCAGTTTTTAAGCTTGTCATCAAGCCTTCCATGTATTCTTTTAGATCATTCTTCATGTGTTTTTCCATGTTGTCTTTCATGTCATCCATCTTAGCTTCCACGCCATCCATATTAGCTTCCACGCCATCCATTTTAGCTTCCATGCCTTTCTTCAAACCGTCCATATTCACTTCCATGCCTTTCTTCAAAACTTCCATTTCATTTTTTTGTTGCTCTTTTGAGAGAGTGAAAAGCTCCGTTGCATTTGCTCTTGTAATTTTAATAGATCATGTTGCAATTCTTCATCTTCATGAGTCATAGTAGAGCCTTCGAAGGGCTTAATGGGTGTTGAATTCTTTTTTAGGGCCATTTTAGAATCCAATATTGATATCTATTCTACAAGATGCCCTTGGAATCAATTCAACTTGATTCTTCAAACAAGACTTATGCAATTCGAAAAAAAATACACACCTTTTACTACTTTAGGAGCTAGATATTGATTGAATTATCTACGTAATTGAAAATCTTCGATATCTATAATGTAGTCCCCTGCGGTAGCCCCTCTAAAGCTTCTTTCAAATGCCACGAGTCCGACCTCGATTTGGATTCTCCAAGACAAAGTTGTATCCAATCTCTCACAATGACCTAATTCACGGACTAGTTCGAGTAGAGCGAACTTGTACGACTTGCCACGTGTCACTGTTTTGTCCTTTGTCTCTCGAAATTGATAGCCAAGAAACTACACGGGCCGTGTACTTATGACCACCTTATGAGACACTCCAATCCAATCTTGAGAGAGACATTGAACTTTCCCACGATCACCTCTTTGAGATGAGAGTCGGGAGCATCGAAAAAGCACTACCTTCCACGAGATCATATCTCAAAAAAATATTGCGAACCAAGCTCTGAAATTTTTTTGATGAATTTCCTCAGATTTCAGCTTCGCACCATATGAATTTCAGATTCTGAACCTTTGTAGAAAAAAAATTTATAGCGCAAATTCCACGATGACCCTGTTTAGGAGCCTGAAAAAATACCCTGACTTCCACGAGATCATATCTCACGAAATTATTTATGAACCAAACTCTGAAATTTTATACACGAGTCCTCAAGATTTTTTCTTCGCACCCTAAAAATTTCGAAAAGCTTCCGAAACGTCGTATAAAAAAAGTTATAGTGAAAATTCCACGATGACTTTGTTTAGAGCAGCGAAACCCTAAGAATCTCAAAGCTACGATACCAAATGTGTGTAACTCCGGCTCCAAAAAAGAGAGAAAAGAGATATAAACTTTCTTAGAAATGAGCCACTTCGAGGGGGCAACCTCCAATACATTAAATAAATGAACAATTCTTGGATGATACAATTCACAAAACCTCCTTTCTTATATAGGAGTCCATGGGGCCATAATGTAATCTCTAGTAGGGCCACAATGTAATCCTAGCAGACCTAACAATAATAATTTAAGGGCACAATAATAACAAAATGGGGGGTTACAAGGGTACAAATAATAACAATAAGGGGTTTACACTAATAATAATAAGGGAGCTATACTAGTGATATAGGGACCTAACGGATAACCTATCAACACATAAAATAGTATCTATAAAGTGATGATACAGGAAAGGCTCGCTTGTTTCCATTAGTAACCCGCTACGACATCCTACACCCGTTCATAGAAAAAAGGTTCTCGTAGATATACTGAGAAAAGAGTATAATATGTAGACCATATAAACATGGCTCGTATTTCAAAAAACAGAGTTTAAAATAAAACAAGACAACATCCAATTGTTATGAACATAATTCGACAGTGAAAATATTAATATAATAAACCACTGCAGCACTTCGACTTTATAAACAATCATATAAACATGGCTCATATATTTCAAAAAACGAGTTTAAAATAGAAACAGGGCAACATTTTTTTTTCTAAGTAAAGTTAATCTATTAACGATGGGAATAAAATTACACGAAGTCAAAAACACTGCTCTAGACTCATGGAAAATTTGTCATCAAAAAAATTAAAAAATTAAGAAGACTGCCCTCACACGGGGGAAACCGATCTTGAACATTTACAAAATTCAAAAATATTACAAAGTGGTCCCAGCTACGTAATATAATCTAAAACATGCCCAATTAAGTGGACACACTGCAAAGCAAGAAAACCAAATTATCAAACTACTCCTCCGGTGGTTCCTCCACGATTCGGCACCATCCTTCGGAAGGTCGAGGATTGCTAGGGTGTTACGTCCACATTCATGCCACGGCTCCCTCTCAGAGGCCCGAATGTTGGCCGGATTTTTCCGAGCTCGGACCCGCCGGATGGGTGCATTCTTCCTCGTTTGGGCCTCCTCGTGGAAAACCATAGTGGCCCGGAGACTATAATTCGAGGGCGATTGAGGAGAGCAATTAAACAAAAAATTGCGTAGTAAAACGCGTCATGGCCATAGAAGGTGAACTAGCGGTAGGGGAAACGAGGAGTAAGGGAATGCATACGTTGGCCGGATCCTACAATCCGACCCCCGCCCACTCCTCATATTTGGATAGCGACACTGCGTAATAATCACTAGTCGCCGGAAGACGACTCGGTTGAGGGGCTGAGAGGGAGTGCACGAGGCGCTGACGTAGGCGAGGCATGGGTGCGATCTCGGCGGTGGGCGAAGAGGAGACGGAGAAGTAGAATTCCAGAAAACGAGAGGAGAAGACGGTACGTACCGGTACGAGAGAAATGCGGATATGCGAGCAAAGTCCAAACGGCGGTCAGCTCGCCACTTCTCCTTCTCATCACAATGAGCGGAGTAGTGTAAACCCGACAGCCGGCTCGTGCGAAAAAACCATAGCGAAACACCATCTTTATCGACCCCGATTGCAATGCAATCGAAGGACGCTGTCATAATTAATCTCCGATCATTAATGAGAGCCAAAAGGCTTTGGATCATATGTGGAGCATGCGGAATCGCTACGCGAGTGGAGGTCCGATCTTGAACGATGTTAAAACTTAATGTGATTTAATGTGAAAACCTTGGAACTTAAATATCGGCTAATTGAAAAACGTTAAAAACTTAATGCGATTGATATGGAAATCACCACATCCATGTCCCCATCGCCTTAAATGCCATCGAATGCACCCTGTGAGACGGAGCAGGGCAAGTTTTGATTGAGGACACGTGGCGGGAAGTGATTGGAGTGGATCTTTGTTTGGGTCAAGTCGCTGATGGAAATCCGGACCCAAAAAAGATTAAGGTGAATTTGAGTCAGAAATTCGCATCACAACTCTCCTCCATATGCATGGTAACTCGGACACGAAAAAAAATTGAGGGCGGAATTCATTTGGTTTTCATGTCACAAAATTGGCAGAGCGATCGGCAGGCTATTTTAGAAAGCAATTTGGTTTGAATTAGGGTTTATCGTCGTTTGAATACAATTTTGTTTGATCCCATCTTATAAAATTTGTGTTGGTTTTCTTTGATAATACACATATTTATAATAAATCATGGGAATACCACACTAAACATGTGGAAAAGTTATATAAATTATTGAGAATAATCATTTTTTTATGTAAAAATATCCAAATGTGCTTTTGGGAAATAAGAATTCGAGTATTTGGTTCATATTGTTTTAAAGGAAGGAGTGAAGTTGGAGCCTCAAAAGATGCAAGCTATTACAAAATGACCTATTCCTAAGAAAATCAAGGTTCTTAGAAGATTTTTTAGACTTACATGATCGGTATGATGATAATTATGATAATTTCACAAAACAATCACTAGCTATTTTGAGGGATGAGATATTAGAACTTCAGCTTGATGAGGATTTTTTAAGAGCTTTATTTCTTCGTTTGAAATCAAGAAAATATTCTCCCAAACTGAAAATATGTGTTCTTGAGATAATTTTTGAAAATTATGAAAATGAAATTAAACTTTTGCATTCTCAAATTCAGTCATACAATTTCCGAAATCCTAAAGAATTCTTTGAAAATCTTCCTTCTCCTAAGCAAGAGGAAATTGTACTATCTTTTGACTTGCATATTGAGGATTATTATTCTTTCAAACACAAGACAGAAGAAATATTTTCAAGGCTTAATATTCAGAATACAACTGAGCAACCAGTCATTGAAGGCTTAGAAGTAAATAACATACATCATACTTTTATTGATCCTATGTCAGATTATATGGAGAATATTTTTAGCCCAAATCTACAAACATGTTTTCTCTGTAAGGATCAAATACATCAAAAGTGGCCTTTACACATCATATCATTTATTATAAAGGCACATGATCATAATATACTTCCAATTTTGATCACAAGCAATCAAGTTATCCATTTATTGTTACAACTACTTGATTGGCTTCATTGGCATTTTTGTATTACCTGATTCAATAAGATTTTTAGTAGATTGAGTAGGTAGATGAGTGCCAATAAGCTCAGAATTTTGAGCATTTTTTTTTTTAGTTTTCAATTTTCAGCTAGTTTTTCATTAAGTTGGTTTGAAAACTTTTGTGTGTTGTTTTAGTTTCAGATCAGATTTCAGTTTGCAGAAGACAAAAGACATTTACAAGTTCACCAAGGTCAATGGATGAGGACAACTGACCTGCTGTTCTTGACTTTTCACTAGGAAAAGCCATCCCCAAGTGGAGGCAGTGTTAGACTCCTATACCAATAGGTGTCATATTTCATGATTGACTTGATGGGCTATGTAATATGTTCATACCTTTTCTTGTTGCAAAGGTTTTCCATATTATCAAAAAATAAAAAAAATAAAAAAAATGTAAAGAGGGTATACCCTAAAATAAAAATAAAAGGGTAAAAAGAATAAAAATGGCCAAAAAAGTAAAAGAAAATGAACCCCACCAAAAGAAAGGCCAAGGAAAGTGTGTAAGTCTAAATTCCACTACTTTTTTCTCTTATGTAATAAATAAAATTGTGTGCAACTTGTATCCTATGCCACAATTTATGAATAGTCAAACAGTTTAAGCTTGGCTATTTCATCTTTCAATTTCATGTTTTAGAGATAGAGAATAAAATCTGACCAAACTGTTTAATCTTGGTAGCTAAGTAGATAGGTAGAGTAAATAAAAGGAGCTCAATAGCTTAATCTGAGCCCTTGGATGTAATAAGGTTAGACTTAGATAGATTTCTACATGTAAAAGAAAAGAAAGTGTGATAAGGGTTTGCCAGTCTAAGTGCACCCTAATAAAGAAGAAAAATGGTAGAGTAAAGTAGGTAGGGTAGGTAGATGATGTTGCAGAATTGCATGTGATGGACAATGACTCTAAATGTGTTAATATTTACTTTCATCACAAAGTGCAAAGGTAGACACTATACTGGAAGAAATTCAAAGCAAAGCAAAGTCAAAGTTATTAACTTCCCTTCTCATCTTCCCCTAAAGATTTCACTAATTTCCCCTAAGTACTAAGGTATTTGAAAATTAGAGGGGCTCAAGGCATTTCCTTGACTTTTGGAGGGACCGGACCCTCGGCCCAATAATTGGAAAAGCCTAAGTACTTGAAGTCATTCTTCATAACATTCACTCATTTGTAAACATCTTTTCCTAAGTAAAATCCCATTTTACTTAGGAAAATTATGCATTATTTCATAAAAAACCCTCAAAATCACATTTTATTCAAAGTCTAAGTGATGAAGTGATTATAATGCAATTTTCTTTTAAATCTTCACTTTCTTAGTTATATTAATGTATTTTGAGTTTACATTGTCCCCTTGTCATAATAACATTGATTTTATGTATTAAATCCTTACAAAAATAACCTTCTCCTATTATATATAACTCCTTTTTATATAATATCCCCAAAAACCCATTAATAAATTTTAGCCAAAGTTATTTATTCCCACATGTTTAAATAAAAAACCCACTTTATGCCCCCCTTTGGCTAAATATATCGTAATATTAAATTCCGCCCCCTATGGTAATTAGATTAATCTGAATTAATTATCATATAATAAAAGTATATTGAAAAAATAATTAAAACATGTTTTATTACGTGTTTTAATACAAAAATAATTCTTCCCCTATGTATTTCAATCCCCCAACTCCCTTTCCCAAGGTTAAAACTATAAACCCTTTGTAAAATCCCCAATACCTCCCTTAACCGCTAACCTTGGTTAAATCATTTCCCGATCACTTTCTTGCATTTTTATAAACAAATTGATTAATCCTCACGATTAATTAACTCCGCTAATCAGATTCCCCCCGATGAGATTAATTAACGTTTAATTGTGTCGGGCCCTCCATATTAAATCCCCGTCACTTCCACGTCCCCATCGTCGTTCGATCAACCCATCTGAGATCAACGGTTATTAATGATATCGCTAGCCATCTGCATCCGAACAATAACGTGCGACGGGCCCGGCGGTTTTCAAATAGTGCCATGCCACGCGTCAATCATTCTATGGAATCGCTTGCCCTCCGCCCAAAACCACTTTTCCCCAAAAGCGGTGCGATGGAAACCGCTTACCGCTTGCCTCCCGTGACTCATCCTCCGTACCTGCTAACGTCATCCATTAAATAAATAAATAAAAACCCGTCACCCTTTGGAATTTGTGAATAAAACAATTTTTCCCGTGTCATTTTCATTATTCTGTGAACGACCAAAGTCTCATGCAGAGAATTTCAAAAACAAATTTTCAAGCGCCATCAACTGTATTTTGTTGAAGACAATTGCATACCAGTAATCCAGAGTTCGTACGCCATAGCCTGTACCTGTTTAATCACTGTTCATCTCCAAAAAAATAGGTATTTACCCCAATTGCCGTTAAAACTATGTGAAATCCTAGCTTTTGTTTTAAATTCTGCACGAAAGACAGAAAAAGAGTTCAATTTGGTCTTGTTCAATCCCCAGAATTGTAAATTTCATTCCCAAAACTTGTAATTGTGTTTGTTCTTCAAAAAAACCCGAAATTAATTTTTGAATCCACAAGAACCAGAAATGGAGGTTCCAGTGGCTCTGAACGTCGCACCTTTGAATGCCCCTCACAGAGATTTAGACTATCTGCCCCTAGCAGATAGAGATTTTCAAATTAAAGTAATCCCCTTCGAACATTTTGCCGCTGCAGAGATAACTTTATAAATGGTTCTAATATTATTGGATTATGGGAATCCAATCTCCCCATGTATCTTCTCCCCTCAGTCCATATTTTTCCTGAGTTAATTCATTACTGCCATGAAAACTATGACCCCAATCAAAGAGCAGTTTTGTCCTTGAGTCAAAACATCCTTTTCCCAATCAATACTCAGTTGATAAATGAAATGCTACAATTTCAACCTGGTCAAGATCTCACTCCCTTGTCCATGGGAGAATTACCTGAAAATTCTGCCAATTTGTCCCATGAAGAGTTAAATCGCATTTGTCAAACCTTCATGTTACCAGAGCATCGGCCCAAAGGCCTTGCCCCCTATGGTTATAATTTTTTCACTGATGTGGGCAGGCTTATTCTGAATATGATATCCTTTATCATGGGTTTCAATACTAGTGAATATGTTGATCAATTAACCCTAATATTGTTGTCTATATTTACCCCTGGACAGTCCCCTGCTGTCAAGCATGATTTTGCATCCTACATTGCTGATAAAATCCATGATCAGTTCATGAGATTTGAGAATGAAAAAGTTTTCAAATATTCTTCTGTTATATATCATCTCATGATTTATTACCAATCAGAAAGTTTCCCTTTCCATGTTCAGAAACTTGATGCCAAAGGAAATCCTAGGTCTGTGATATTTTGGTCTGCCATCACCCATAATTCCTCTAATTCTCCTTACTCCTATAATGAGTTTATTGACCTATTGTACACCCTGCAACCACTTTGTTAACAGGATTTTCCCCTCCTAGAGTCAATAATGAAATCAAGAAAATTCTACAGCTCTCAAAACAATATAGGGTAGGTGACTGGTACTTGTATCAAAATCACACTGAGATCAGAATATATGGATGTGAATTGTGCCCATTCAAGTTGCCAAAATATGTCCCCATGAGACTCTTTGCACTAGAGTATTTCAGGTAGATGATTAACTCAGATATAGTTCATTTCTACAATGCAAAGAAAAAGGTTCAACTCAGGATCAAAATTCAATTAGGTCCCTTTGTTTTTAACTCTAGAGATGCTGGAAAGGAAGCAGAAAGAATCTTAGAAGAATATCTCGGATTACAAAAAAGTTTTTACTGGGTGCCTTATGACCCAAATAGCTTTATTTGTGATAGAAGAATGAAAAATAAACTATCACCATACATTCATCACAAAATTCCAGAAATTGAACAATATGCCAATATGGATGAATGGATGGAAGGAACATTGGTAGAACAGGATAGTGAGCAGGTCAATGTTGAAAATGTAATGAAAAACCTTGAGAAAATACTTGACCTAGACTCTTTTGGATAGGTGCAGATACCAAGTATTGGTCCTTCTTCTGCAGAGACTTCTCAGCAAAATTTACAGGAGATCGGTGCATTGGCCATAGTACAATCTAAAGGAAAAGAAAAGGAGCCTGACATACAAGTATTTGAAAAATTCACAATGACGGAGCAACCTGAGACTTCTAAAGAAAAGGGTCAAGTACAAATTCCTCCTATTTATATCAATGAGCCAGAAATTTCAATTTTACAAACTCCTATCAATATAGAAAAAGGCAAGAAGAGAGATGCTGAAGTTGCTACCCCTGTTGGTGAATCTTCAGAACAGCCTCATGCTAAAAGACAAAAATCAAATCCTCTTCCAGAAGTAGATTTTGTTCAGGAAATTTCTGATAGCCAGAGAGAAGATTTGGATAGTCAACAAACAGGTACAATCAGTGGGGCATCCAATACTTTACAGAGAAAAGAGCTGCAAAAGCAACAGAGTGTTGAAATATCTTCTTTCAAACCACCAGTTAAAGATGCAGGAGATATAAAGAAAACCTTTATCAATATAAAAGCCAGGAATGATCCACTAAGACTCCAGGTTTACAATTAGTATTTGAAGATAGATCCTAAGAATCAAGAAAGATTGATGTCAGCTTATGACATTCAGCAAGGCAAAATGATAATGAGTCACTTCAAACCAAAAGTGCAGTAGCCTCAAACAGCTGCAGATTATATTAGAACAAATTTTGAAGTCTTAGCAAAGGATATTCATCCTTTAGATCAGATTGAGTTACATAAGCAGACTGATGAAATGATCTATTCTACTCTGACCAATAAAGCAATGGCAACTCAAAAGTTGCAGGATTCTTTGGAGAACACTAATGCATAATTGCAGCTTGAAAAAGCCTCTTCTCAGGCCAAAGACAACAGGATAAAGAAATTGGAGGAAATAATCATTGGATTGGGTCACAATCCTAAAGATGTCAAAGGTATAGAGGCCCTAATCAAGAAAAAAGATGATGATATTGCAGCTTTGAGAAAGCAGTTGAAATTTCCAGCTTCAAGACATCCACAAACTAAAGAGATGATAAAGAAAAATTCTGAAGAAGAAATGATAGACTTGCTTTTGAAACTGAATGAGAAACTAAATGAAACAAAAAAAGAGATTGAACAGACATTAAAGAACAAGCAGTCTACTATTCTAGCATCAACAACAGAGGCAATTACAGGTACAGGTACATCCACAACAGGTTAGCCAACAGAGCTATCACAGGTAAATACTTCCAATTTGAGTTCTGAAGAACTAATAAATTCAATGAATGAATTGAAACTTCAAGTAACAGAACTCCAACACACAAAGTTACAGCTTACTAATTTAGAACAAATATATGATCTCTCAAAAATGAGTGTTGCTGATAAAATAAGAGAGGTCAAAAGATTAGAAAAATTGGTTAAAGCATTGGAAAAGGATCTCACATTGGAGAAACCTTTAAAGGAAATAAATGAAATTCTTTGGGACAACATTATCCAATCAATAAAGGATGTCTGGTCTTCAATTCAGATTATGTATGAACAAAATGATTTAGTCAAATTGGCTATAAAATAAGTTCAAAGTACAAGAGAAGAATTGGGAAATAGGCCTGAGGAAGCCAATCAACTCATATAGTTTCTAAATACTCAAACCAGACACCAACTTGCAGAACTTGGTATTCAGGACAGGACGGGAACAATTTTGGAAATAAAAAGATTTTTTACTAAGAGAACCCTTATGCAGAATCTAGAACGAAGGTGCTCAGATATGAAAGAAGAAATCATTGCCTTCAGAAAAAGATTTGATATTTTGTTGAAAAAAGGATTGCTCAGTCCTATAGTTTCATAGGATAAACTAATGGACCTTGAAAGCTATGTTGAAAAATTGGACAAGTATGCTAACAAACAGGCCAATTCCTCAACCAGTACATCAAAAGCAGCATTGCCAATAGGAAAAAATCTTCATGACAGATTGGAAAATTTATTTTATCTTGAGCATGAAGTAAAGCATTTGTTTCCAATTTAGCCTACCTTTTTCAGATATACTGAGGCTGATGAAACATTGAGAAAAATTCAACAGATCAGAATACCAGAAGATAAATGGTGGGAAGAACTGTTGGAACTTTTGTAAAATTTATCCTTATATGAAATTTTGCCTATTTACTACAGTATACCATGATAAAAAGGATAAACAGAGGTCAAAGTGTATCAGTGAAAACAAAGAGTATAGGTAAAGCAAGGCAGTCAGGATAGAATTACTGAGGATGACAGCAACGGGCCAAAACATAGGGCTTGCCTCTAGCACATTCTCAAAAGAAGGAAACAACACAACATCAGTTACTTTTTATCTTATCTACGAGACCATTTGTCTCTATTTTTATTGTAACTTATTCATGAGTCACCCTAGATTATATCTCAATTTGTTATGAGATATTTTTGATAATTTTTTGTATAAATACTCCCTCAATTAGAGTATTGAGGGTGGATTCTTATACTTTTCTATAATATTGACTTTTTCAGAATAAAGAGTTGTTGGAGAAATTTTTTGTGGCTTGCTGGATGATGAATTGATGCGAAAGACTTTTTACAGGATTCATGTGTCAAATTACAGATCAATAAGTCATCTTTCTCTTGTGTTTTAAAGTCTTTATATATGTTTATCATATCACTGTGTTTTCATTTCTGAATAGCTAATGAAAAAGAGTAAATCAGAAAGTGCTTAAGTGTAATCTGATTTTAATCATCGTTATTCTAAATGTTTTCTTCTAAATTGGTTTTAAACAGTGAATTCTTAATTGCTCCTGTTTTACTAGTTTAAGCATTTTGATTATTTAGTAAAGAATACTTGAATGCTCTTTATTGATAATCACTCAATTTCCCTCTTTGAATTTGTTGAAAGATTCTTAATTTCCTTTCATCCATTTTAATTCCATCTCATTCGCTTTAAAGATATAAAATTGTTCTCTGTTTGATTATCTTGCCCTGTAAAACCATCTTTTTCCCAATGGTCTGAATTACTTCAATCTTGCCCTCAGCTATCGAATTCCACCACCTAAATTCAATCAAAACCCTTGAACTTTATAACTAGCCTAATATCTTTCAAAACAAAGCTAAATTTTAAAGAGAGAGCCCTCTCTGGGTACAGATTGGCTAGATTATGTACCTAAAAGATTGGTTTGTGGTTACCTCGGACCACTTTCCTCTTCTCTATAAATTCAAGGAAAATCTGAGTGATAACATAGTTGATGTTAGACTCCTATACCAATAGGTGTCATATTTCATGATTGACTTGATGGGCTATGTAATATGTTCATACATTTTCTTGTTGCAAAGGTTTTCCATATTATCAAAAAATCAAAAAAATTTAAAAAATGTAAAGAGGGTATACCCTAAAAGAAAAATCAAAGAGTAAAAAGAATAAAAATGGCCAAAAAAGTAAAAGAAAATGAACCCCACCAAAAGAAAGGCCAAGGAAAGTGTGCAAGTCTAAATGCCACTGCTTTTTGCTCTTATGTAATAAATAAAATTGTGTGCAACTTGTATCCTATGCCACAATTTATGAATAGTCAAACAGTTTAAGCTTGGCTATTTCATCTTTCAATTTCATGTTTTAGAGATAGAGAATAAAATCTGACCAAAATGTTTAATCTTGGAAGATAAGTAGATAGGTAGAGTAAATAAAAGGAGCTCAATAGCTTAATCTGAGCCCTTGGATGTAATAAGGTTAGACTTAGATAGATTTCTACATGTAAAAGAAAATAAAGTGTGATAAGGGTTTGCCAGTCTAAGTGCACCCTAATAAAGAAGAAAAAATGGTAGAGTAAAGTAGGTAGGGTAGGTAGATGATGTTGCAGAATTGCATGTGATGGACAATGACTCTAAATGTGTTAATATTTACTTTCATCACAAAGTGCAAAGGAAGACATTTAAGAGGGGGAACTAATACAACGTTAAAAAGAAAACCAGAGCACACATCTACAAATTACCTCCTTAGCTACTGTCACACCATCATTAACTATTTTAGGAGAACCATGCTTGCTCTCCAAGACAACATTTTTCCCTTCGCCCCAAGGGTGACTCCAACAAGATCAGCAAGTTTGTTCACACCGCCTGCAAGACAAATTGACAATTCTTTCAGTAAGTGTGCAATTGAATGCCAGACTATATGCCAAAACAACCCTCCATGAAAAATTAAAATAACACATTAAAATCGAATATAAGTGGACAAGGAAAGATCCACCGCAGTGAAGTTTCACGTGCAGGTGGCCTTCCTTTAAACATAATTTTTTCTCTGACCTACAATTTTTTTGTCACTGAGCCATCCTTGTTGAAGTACAACTCCTTTTCCATAGCTCTTGTATTAACTACCTTATCTCTGTCGCATAATCTCAGAGTCCCTCTTCTTCTTGAGCGATTAAAGGAAATGGGTGAAAAAACTGAAAGAGAAGACAATTGTCTGCCATAATTATCAAACATTGCACCCAACTTCTTCCCCTTTCCATTGTTACCCAATGAGGTAGATGTAGCAATTGTTGTCATACTGCCCAAAGCAGAGGCCATCTTCTCTTATGCTAAATATATAATTACAAGATCTTCATATTAGTATGAACCTTAAAAAACATGACTCCCATTGCTAAAAACCACTTTTAAGTTGTAACAAGCAAACTAAACAACTATCGCAACTTTTGGCAACTTCTGGAGCATTAAGAGAGAAACAACCAAAGAAAAATACAACCACAATCCTCATTTTAATGAGACCGGACTATATATTTGCATTAAGATAATAGAAAGAAATCACGACTATATTAAGGCCAGCACAAAACAATCTTTAACCAGTGTCTCTCGCGGCCTTGAGGTTGCCATGCTAGAGGTTGCATATTTTTAATTTAAATTCTTGACCTCTCGTGCCCATCTATGAATGCATCCAATGGGATATCTACATCAAATGCTCCTTTATATCCCCAAAAACAAATTCCCTACTACAAGAGCACCGGTATTGATGGATCACCCCACACCATCCCACCCACTAGAAACGGTGAAAAAGGAAACCCGAGAAAACTTCTGAAATATCTCAAGATGACTATATGGGTGGTTCTTATGAATCAACCAACAATTCGGAACATGCTCATCAATCCAAACCATGAGTATTATGTGACAATATTCAAGCAGGCACTGAATCGGATTTCTGAAGCTATGTTAGAGAAACCCTAAACTCTCACTGAAAATAGGTGAAATGTGGCACCACTCAGAGATTGACATGTGCCAATTGGTACAAGTGGTAGACAATTGGAATGCTCAAACAACGAGGTGATGCGGGAATGACATGAGGGAGAAAATATCAGAAAAGCCCCAAATCTGGAGAACTAAAGCTCATCACCAACCTGAGATTGACAACTTTACATGATGTAACCTATGAAATCGTAAATGGAGAAATCATAGTAACAATAAAGTAACCTATGTAACAATAAAGTCGGTTTCATCCTGGGAGTGGTAATGGGAGAAATCATAGTGAACAACAGGAAACATGCAGAGTTTCTTACAATCAAATAGATGAAAAAACACATACAAAAAACCTAGATAATAATCATGAACAAGCTTAATATTGAATTATGAACTGTAAAGGAACTTACAAAATGTGACATTACGAACCTGGTCAAGCGCACAAGAAAAATATCCTGGACATGACCCTGGTTGACAAGTTGTATTGCTCATGATGCAAGAGGATTTGTACCTGCACTGCCAAGTCAATCAAAATCCATCATTATCTATACAATAAATACAAGTAATTGATGTAGTATTTTTTACACTAAGATGCATTCTTATGATAATGTTAGAACATATGTTGAAAATGTCAAAACATACTTGAATAAGCTCCTCTTCGTTTCAAGAACAATTTATTGGAGTCGCATGAACTTGGAACAAGCCTCCCACGATCTGAAAGAGTAGCAACTAAATCAACGGTGACTTTTTTGTTGCTACGCTGGATCAAGGGAGGTTTGCTCCAAGATTAAATCGCTCCAATAAATTATTCTCTACTAAACAGGGCCAACCACGTGAAGGTGGAAGCTCTTATGGCCCTTCCCCCCCCCCCCCTCACATCACTCTCAATTCCCCAATACCCAATCTATATTTCATTTTTTACTTTCATGAGCATAAAAAAAAATATTCAATAACTAATAAAAAAACAATTCAACAAAAAGTACGCAAGAAAACATTGCAATTAATGCTTGACATAAAAATAGTATGATAAATGAGTTTTTTATATAACGCAAAAAACATTCCAAGTATGGTAACGTTTGTCTTATAATAATACAATATTTTACATTATCGAATTTTCTTTTTCTTCTTCCTATTTTTAAAGCTCCTAATTACATCATCAATATCATCATGCTATGCTCATGTTTCGTGCCTTTCGACCCGCACTGCTGACCTAGTTGCGTAGTCACGATGTCTGGTCTCATCCAGTGACGGGGCATCGCCTACAAAAAAAGATAATATTAAATTTTAATTGTCAGTTTTTAAATATCATTGAACTAGTTCGGTAATATTAATAAAAAAAATTGCAATGAGATTATTTACCTGGTGCACCAGTTGTCGGCGGTGACCTAGTTGCGTAGTCACGATGTCTGGTCTCATCCAGTGACGGGGCATCGCCTACAAAAACAGCTAATATTAAATTTTAATTGTCAGTTTTTAAATATCATTGAACTAGTTCAATAATATTAATAAAAAAAATTGCAATGAGATTATTTACCTGGTGCACCAGTTGTCGCCGCTGACCTAGTTGCGTTGTCACGATGTCTGGTCTCATCCAGTGACGGGGCATCACCTACAAAAATAGATAATATTAAATTTTAATTGTCAGTTTTTAAATATCATTGAACTAGTTCGGTAATATTAATAAAAAAAATTGCAATGAGATTATTTACCTGGTGCACCAGTTGTCGTCGCTGACCTAGTTGCGTAGTCACGATGTCTGGTCTCATCCAGTGACGGGGCATCGCCTACAAAAGCAGATAATATTAAATTTTAATTGTCAGTTTTTAAATATCATTGAACTAGTTCGGTAATATTAATAAAAAAAATTGCAATGAGATTATTTACCTGGTGCACCAGTTGTCGGCGCTGACCTAGTTGCGTAGTCACGATGTCTGGTCTCATCCAGTGACGGGGCATCGCCTACAAAAACAGATAATATTAAATTTTAATTGTCATTTTTTAAATATCATTGAACTAGTTCGGTAATATTAATAAAAAAAATTGCAATGAGATTATTTACCTGGTGCACCAGTTGTCGCCGTTGGGACTGTTGCCCTATCTTCCTCTCTGGTGGTAAGATCCTCAAGGGAAACATTCTTTGTCATTTAAACAAAAAAATTTATAAGGACAACCATCAAGGTATAATTAGAAAAAATTATAAGTGGAAATTAATTACCGTCACGGCCCTCACTGATAGTAGCATTGTCGGCCTGGTCCCTACTACAATGATCAGGTTGCACGTGAGGATCATCTACATTTGGCTCTAAAACTGGGTTATTTGCGTCGTCGGTAGTGTTGCTCCCCTAATTTAAACAAAGTTGTTAGACATTAAATTTATGGATGAAAACAAACATATTGAAAGGTTAATTTTTTACCTTATCAGGCATTCTGGATCTTGGGACCTGCCCCAAGCTTCTGCGACGTTCAACTACGGCTTGATAGCCAAAATGGAAAGCGATATTTTTATCTTCCTCTGTAGTTTCTGTTCCGAAGTCATCACCCTACATTACATATGATTTTGTATTTTTAATCATATTTGATAGGATTACAAAAACGTTGGAAGGCGATACAATTAATTATAAGATGTTTAGCTACTTAATTACAATTCTTGCGGCTAATTTCAAGTAGCCGCCCTGGCCTAGCTTGTGATGGCCCTTTTTTCCAATCCTAGCTGTGGTTGCCTTTGAGGTGTCAGGAAAACTAGCATCAAAAGATTGAAGTCAAATATGATGTAGCACACTTTTATTTTAGACATAGAGAAAATTAAAGCTATTGAATTAAAGTTGTAATTTACCTTGTGGGTCCAGTTGGCATTTTTCCTTCTTTATTTTCCCTTTTCTCTTTTCCGTCATGGATGAGTGCTCTCCACTCACTCTCTGGAACTGTGAGAGGATGCTCATATCTAGGGTTAAATTGCAATTGCGTCCTATAGGTGTCCCTGGTATATTTCAAATATTTGTCGGCTACCCGAGCCACCGCTGTTCTGTCAAATGTGCCGACCCCAAAAAGGGCTTCTAGATAATCTAGAAGTTCTTTTTTCAGGTTGGAATTCTGGGAATTCCACCCTGTACGTATGGTTGGGCCAAAAATTACCAAAGCATGGCTCTCCAGAATCCTGTAGAACTCATTGTTTCCTACACAGAATAAAACCAAAAGAAAAAGAAGATATTATCATTAATTTAAAAATAAAAATCATGACAAATATGTTTTAGATAAAGTACATGAAATAGTTAAAATATTAAAATTTACCTGGGAGTTGTACATGCTTTATAGGGACACCCTCATCGTTCACCAACAACGTGCCATCAATGGTCCCTGTGGAGCTGACACGTGTAGCTCCAGGAAATGCAATAATGTAGTTGGCCATATCAGCCTCATCATTGCCAACACGTTCAGCGGTTGGCTGGGTGTCTGCTTGGGTAGGGTGTGTTTCTTGGCTAGCACCTAAAGGAGTAGAAGGTGTACGAGAGGGTTGTTGGGCAATCTCTTGCCCTTGTGTCCCACTACCACCAACACCGGGTTCAGCAAATGCCAGAAAACGCTACATACAAAAGAACTTTTTGTTAGTTTAGTCAATTTAAAAATTAAAAATCAAACTATCACAATTCATCTCATGCAGAACAAAAAAAATATCATTTTGACTTTTTATTATTACCTGATATGTTTCTAGCTGGCTCATAAGTTTTTTAATCCTCTCTTCTGTTTTAGGTGTTTGAGGCGCGTCTATCAAAGTATTAAATTTCGACCTTGCTTCTCGTGCATTTTTTCGCAACAAGAGCGCTGGAGATAGGGATGAAGAAAGCTCTTCCTCAAAGAGGGAATCATCAGGTGTACCATGGCTAGGTGTCTGCATATTTGAACAAAATTAATATTATTTCAATTACGTAAATAACTAAAATACCTGAAGATAGAGCAATGCTGGCACTTTACATGTTCTTCCGCTGGCCTCTTTCCGCGATCATCTTGTCTCGGGGTTGTTCTTGTACTGCTCTGATCAGTCTTCCACATTGCAATAAAATTATAAATGTAAAAACTTGAAAACAATATCTAACTTGAAAACACAAAATGAAAACTGAAATAATTTCTAATAAGACACCGAAAGATAGAGTTAGAGTTTCAAATATGCCTTGCATTGAATTCAGTCCTGGAAACATGTCATTGCACATTAAGGCACCCAAACAAGAGACGAGTTCACAATGAAGACCTTATTGAATATATTGTTGGAGCAATTTCTAGTAAACTTGTTGTGAAGACCTTGAGGACATTTTTGGAGCAACATTGTTGAAGCTGATGGTATAGCATTGTTGGAGACGATCTTGAAGGGCCTTGAAGTGAAGCTTTTGGAGCAACTATTAAAAAATCCTTAGAGCATTTAAGTAAGGCACTTTCTATATTCCATCACCTTTTTCCTTTCAATATACTTTAAACAATTTTGTTGATATTTAATGTTTGAAATTACGTTATAATTCCTTGATTATATGTGTTTGGGGACTTTCCCTTTGAAATTACCCAAAAATACCCTGGCAATTTTATCTTCACGATGCATGTCTGACCCTATTGTTCAATATTTTGATTGATAGTAGTAAACATAGAGAGTTAGGGGGCTTTTGACTTGGTTTGGTTGGGCCATTAGATCCCTAAAATATACTAGGGAGAACCCCCCTTGAGTTGGAGGAGAGCTAGCCCGAAGTGAAAAGAGGTTGGTGAGGTGACAATGGGGCTATTTAATTACACATGGTATCACACTTTAGCTTTAGGAATTTATCTTGAGAAGTGCGAGATTTTGCTATATCAATTCTCAAATTGTTTACAACACTATTGTTAACAACTAATAAGAAGTGATGTTGAGGGGTTTTTGGGTATAAGAAACAATACCATTTAAAAACTAGGGTTCTCAGTCCTTGGCATTCCTTCACCTGGGCCTAAGGGCACACTAGAATAATTTCACACTAAACCATGCAAACTTAAAAGTAACTTAACAGATCCATAAAGTAATAATAATCATAATTCCTAATTTCTTATTGTACGATATGATGCAAATTATTCAAACATGAAGCAATGAAGACATGCAATGTCTGAATTTCAAGATTGATGAACCAATACAAGAAGTTAGAAACTACAACTTTGATTCAATACTATGTGTCCTAACTCCAGGAAGGAATCTAGTTTGTAGTATAGAGCATGCATCATGTATTATCAATTCTTAATTGACAACAACTAAAGGTCATCTACCTCATCAATTCCTTCCCATTTTGTGTTTTTATGTTATATTCCTTATAAAAGTGTCAAATTTCTCTCAAAGTAAGCAACCACTGAATAAAATAAAAAATAGTTGAGATATGATTGAGAAATGGTCATTTATTTCTTGAAAGGATCTTCACAATTTCTTTGGTTGTTTTTCATCTTAAGAAACAAGAAATGACCTAAGAAACTATCGTGATGTAATATAAGAAACAACATGGTGCAATGGCCATTTTCAAAGCCAAATGATGTCCATTGAGGACATGCCCTTTATTTGGTTCCTGTTTCATAGGAGTTTCGGGTAGAAATGGAACTTTGTTGTACCATTTCCAGTAGTAAAAAGGGAAAAACTTCTTTTTCCATGGGAAATAATTTACCTTTCCTTTTTCAAGATAATCTAAATCACAAAAAATATGAACTATACTACACACATTCTTGGATAATGTGAAAGTGGAAAAGGAATACCCTACACAAGTGATGCACACATGTACATTTGAACACTAATAGATTTTTGTAGCTGAAATGCAATGCTTGTTTTCATTTAAATGTAGGGTTTTTAAAGCAGGGAGAAATAATGGCTGCCAATTTAATAAGCGTTTCTTTGGGAAAAATTTAAATCTTGTATTGGGTGACGAAGATAATAGAGGGTATTGAATCTTGATTCTTGACATTGTGTTTAACTTGAATAACTCAAATGATTATAAATATCAGTGGATGAGTTCTTTTTTTCAAGTATGTCACTCAAAACTCTCATGTCAAAGCATTGTATGATGGCTAGCATTTGCTTGTTTCCCTTTCTTCAGTTCAATGTAAAAAGTATATTAATATATTGGAGCACGAATGATAACTACAATTGTTTGCTCTGGAGTATATCCAGCCCCAAGATTATGAAAAGTTTTCTCAAGTGGAGCTATTGGTTATTGATGAAGCAGCTGCAATTCCATTGCCTGTTGTAAAGGCTCTGCTCGGGCCATATTTAGTGTTTTTGTGCTCTACTGTAAATGGGTAATAATTATAAATGAGCCAACCACAATCACAGATTTTGTAACCATTCGGTTTCTATGGATAGTGATGATGATATTAACCCTATATATCAGTGACCTATATCTATATGACAATGATCTCAACATTGACCTTGATATGGTTGTATGGATGTGACTGCATAGCTATCGTAATCACTTTTGGGAGAATCAGGGCCTACCCCTTTCGATCTGGAAAGTACTTTACCAGATAAAGCCACTTTGGTAATTTACCTTCTTAACATAAGATTAGGACTAAGGGTACCGTTTATCGGGTGTTGAGATGGATGAGTTTGTCGAACTAAAATCCATAGCTTAAACTTCATGAAACTGGTGGAGTCAAATTCATGCAAGCACAAACACATCTTACACATCCTCTTTGAAACTCATTCAAAAGAACATTGGAAGGCATCTAGAGAGAACCCTACAGCCTAACACAATCCAATGGAATTGAACAAAAAAACCCAAATAGAGTTAACCCTACTATAGGAGAAAGGGCCTGCAGTAAGAACTTAACGTTTTGCAAGAGCTGAGGGTGAATGTTGTTCTGCAAGAGCTGAGGGCGAACGCTGAGGGCGAATGCTATTCTACAAGAGCTTAGGGTGAATGCTGAGGGTGAATGCTATTCTGCAAGAGCTGAGGGCGAATGCTGTTCTGCAAGAGCCGAGGGTGAATGCTGAGGGTGGATGCTGTTCTGCAAGCGCTGAGGGCGAATGCTGAGGGTGAATGCTGTTCTGCAAGAGCTGAGGGCGAATGTTGTTCTGCAAGAGATGAGGGTGAATGCTGAGGGAAAATGTTGTTTTGCAAGAGCTGAGGGCGAATTCTAAGGGCAAATGTTGTTCTGCAAGAGTTGAGGGCAAATTTTGAGCGCGAATGTTGTTCTGCAAGAGCTGAGGGCGAATTCTGAGCGCGAATGTTGTTTTGCAAGAGCGGAGGGAAAATGCGCATGTGATATCAGACGTTAATGCATGTAGTTTTTAATAAAATCATTTTTATGTAGCGCGGACATAAGTTTCGTATTTTTATGTAGCGCGCATATAAGTGTCATTATACCGACAGCATACAAAGCGTCGCTCTTGCAACGGATACCTCCAAACGTCGCAATTGTGACACTTAGACATTGTGTCACACTTGCGACATTTGAAGGCATATGTTGCAAGAGCGACGCTTTGGGGCATAGTGTCGCAATTGCGACACTTTGCCTAAGTGTCGGTATTGCAACACTTTTCTCTAAACGTTGGTATAGCGACGGTTTCGGGCGGGATTGAAAAAATTTGGGGAAATTTCCAACATTTGGTCAAAAGCGTCGGAACCAAGTGTCGGAATTTCCCCCAAATGTACTAGTGTTCTCTTTTTTCTTCCAATTATTGTGGTGTCAACCTTGTAGATTTTAGAAATCTAGGAGTAGCAACACTTCCCTCTTTATAGAAGTGAGTGGTAGGCTTCGTTGTCACCATAATTTTACATTCAATTTTTCTGGCCAACCTGAATGCCTTCTCCAATGAATCAGGTTCCAAAATGCAAACTTCATGTTGGATGCTATCCTTTAAAGTACCTATGAAGAGATCAATCTTGTGTTCCTCTGAAATTTCAGTTACCCTTATATTCAATTTTTGGAAGTCCTCAATGTGCTCCCCCACTGAACCCTTTTGTTTGAGATTTATCAATTGGCTAAAGAAGGTGTTGCTCTTTGTATCCTCATAATGTGCTAACATTTTCCTCCGTAAAAATTGACCAAGTGACAATTTTTTTATGGGAGAAAAGCCATCGATACCATACAAATGTATTTTGTTCTAAATATAAAGTTGCAATGCGTACCTTTTGTGTGTTTTGCACATTATGGAGATCAAAATATTGCTCCATCTGTAGTATCCATGTTACAATATCCTTTCCATCAAACTTACTGATATCCATTTTTGGAATATGGTGGTTCTTTCCTCCAACATTAGAGTTTATGAAATCACGATTAACATTTATTTTGTTCTCATCATGAGTTTTCTCTACTATCTTTTCACCATTAGGAAACATTTATTGTATCAACTTTGTCAAACCTTCCATGTCTAATTTTACATCATTCTTCATGTTTTCCATCTTAGATTCCATGCTAGCTTCCATGCCATCCATCTTAGCTTCCATGCCATTCTTCAAACCTTCCATCTTAGATTCCACGCCTTTCTTAAAATCATCCATCTTAGTTTCCACGCCTTTCTTCAAAACTTCCATGTCATTTTTTGTTACTCTTTGCGAGAGCGAAATTTGTTGCACTTGCTCTTGTAATTTTGATATGTCATGTGCCATACTTCGTCTTCATGAGTCATAGTAGAGCCTTATAAAGGCTTAATGGGTGTTGAATTATTTTTAGGGGCCATTTCAGAATCCAATACTGATATCTATTCTACAATATGCCCTTGGAATCAATTCAACTTGATTCTTCAAATAAGACTTATGAAATTCGGAAAAGAAAAATACACACCTTTTACTTTCTTTTGAAGAGCTCGATATTGAAATTGAAATATCTCTATAATTGCAGATCCTCAATATTTGAAATTAGGTCCTGTAGTAGCCCTCTGAAGCTTCTTTCAAATGACACAGGTCTGACCTGATTTGGATTCTTCAAGGAAAATTTATGTCCAATCTCCCACAATGACCCAATTATGGACTGGTTCAGTAGAGTGAACTTGTACGACTTGCCACGTGTCAATGTTTCCTCCTTTGGCTCTGAAATTTATAGATAGGAAACTACCGTTAGTGTACTTACAGCCACTTTTTACAAAATTCCAATCTGATGCTCAGAGAGAGATTTATGAATATTTTCCTACGATCACCTCTTTGAGATGAAATTCAAGAGCCTTAAAAAGCCCTAACTTCCACAGACCATATCTCCAAAAATATTGCAAAAAAAGCTCTAAATTTTTGTGACACTGTTCCTTAGGATTTCAGCTCTAAATTTTAGCTTTTGAACCTTCGTAGAAAAAAGCTTATAGTGAAAATTCCACGATGACCTCTTTAGGTTAAATTCGGGAGCCTACAAAAAGACCTAACTTCCATACATCATATCTCCAAAAATATTGCGAACCAAGCTCTTAAATTTTACGACGGTGTTCCTCGGGATTGCGGCTTCACACTCTAAATATTTCAGCTTCTGAACCTTCATAGAAAAAAAATTATAGCAAACATGCCACGATGACTTGTTTGGAGCAGTGAAACCCTAGAATCCAAAGCTTTGATACCAAATGTTGTGAAACCAACTCCAAAAATAGAAGAAAAGAGATATCAACGCCTTAGAAACAAGCCACTTCGAGGGGAAAACCTCCAATACATTACATGAATGAACAATTCTTGGATGCTACAAATTACAAAACCTCCTTTCTATATATAGGAGTCCATGGGGCCACAATGTAATCCTAGTGGGGACACAATGTAATCCTAGCCGACCCAACAATAATAATTTAAGGGCACAATAATAACAATATCGGGGTTACAGGGGTACAATAATAACAATAAGGGGGTTACACTAACAACAATAAGGGACTATACTAGTAATATAGGGACCTAACATTGGAACACTTGAGGATGTAGTTTGAATGCAAGAATATGTACTTGGAGTACTAGAAGATGGGAATACAACTTTAGGTTGAAGAGGAAGCTTGGGGATGAATGGTTCTATGGAATGAACTGTAGTGAATATTATGGGTGAGGTGAAACTAAATGGATATGTTTTTACAGTTTCTATAGGAATGGTAGAACGCTTAGGAGTAGCAGCAACTAGGACAGCTAACTCAACTATTTGTTGAAAAAAAGCTTTGTCAATATCTTTAATCAAGTTTGAGGTCAAAGTATCAAGTTTATCAAAGGTCTCTAGAACTTGTTTATCTGTATCAACTGGGGTAGTTTCCTTCTTTTCTTCAATAAATTGAATAAAATCAGGATCTATCACAATATCAAAGATGAAATTTTCAGATTTGGATCTAATAAGGAATGTTCAAATGATAAATCAAATTGAATGTCTCGTAAGCTTGATAATTCTTTTGGGAGTGAAGTTTCTTTGAATAATTGACTAATACTTCCTAGACTTTCTACTTTTTTATTTTTTTCTTAAAATTCTCTTAGGATCATTAACAATTATAGCAGGTT
Source organism: Pinus albicaulis (assembly GCA_034641835.2). Classification (NCBI taxonomy): domain Eukaryota; kingdom Viridiplantae; phylum Streptophyta; class Pinopsida; order Pinales; family Pinaceae; genus Pinus; species Pinus albicaulis. Next base: position 1,851,556,018 of record CM076575.1, on the reverse strand, counting down.
GTGGATGAGGATGAGCCCTGGTATAGTATGTTCTTTTGGAAGCCAAAATTTTAACTTTTAATGATAATTTTTTTAACAACCATAAAATGGCCTTAACGTGAAAAGATGAGGAAAAGGATTTTTTTTAAGGTTTATTTAAACCGAGGACTGATTTCCCTAGTATGGTTGCCAGTATGTTATCACTCCAAAATTTTCTATGGTTGTTATGTGTGTTCAAGAAATATTAGAGGTAACCACAAACCTACTTTTGAGATCAGGATCTAACCTTCCTAATGCTCAGATATGGCTCTCTCTTAATGATTTAACTTTGTTTTTTTAATTGATTTTAGGCTAGTTATGTAAGATTTATTTGGTTTGATTTTGGTTTGTTGGTGGAATTACTGATTTAGATGGATAGTTGTCTGTTCCACTTTTCCATTGGGCTATGGAGTCAAAATATCAAAAAAACAGGACATAATCAAGTTCTAAAGGAAGCGTTCATAGGCCAAGGTAGCTGAGCAAAATCAGACCTTAAAGGCTGAATGGTGAAGTGTTTTTCAATCGGGATCAAGGAGCAGTTAAGGATTCCTTAAACCAGATGATGAAGGAAAGTGAAAGAGGTAAATAGGGATGGGAGAGAAATTAAGGATTCTCAGATCCAGATATCAGAAAGAAAAATTAAAATGAATAATAGTTTAGAATAGAGTGTACTTAAACAATTTTTGCAATAATATTCCTGTTATAACATTTAAATTTGGAAAAACATGCAATTTTATGGAATACTTAAGAAAATAACAATGAAGAATTGAAATATACTTCACTGAAGTAGCTCAACACAATAATCCTGTAATGCAATGCCTTTATTACTTGTCTTGTCTATTGACTTGAAAATGGTACAATAAACCCTCATGTATTTAGATCAATTACAACTATAGAAATGTTCAGGAATCCACACTCAATACTTCGAATTACTGAATTATTTATACAAAAACTAATACAAAATATCCTAAAACTGATTTAGGATTTATTCAAGGGAAATGAAATATCTTCATGCAAGAATATAGAGACACCTATGTAGCTAACTACAAGATGTCCATGTTTATTGGATTTTTCTATTTGGTCTTTGATATTTTGTTGTCTTATCTCTCTGTTGTTGCTTTACGCTAACTGTATCTTTACGCTAGTTGTAATCTGATTTATCTTTTAACTTCTTTTTTTTATCTTTACACTCTGTCTTTCATCTGCATTAACTTTTTCTGCCTACTCTGTTTACTCTATAACTTTGACTGCTCTTTTACCTACTTTTACTTTTACTTGTCACAGTAAATCACATAGTTTTCCCAAGTCTCTTCATCTGGAATTCTGATCTTTACCATCCTCCTGTAAATCTCATCTGCTTCAATGTACTTGGTTAATGTAGGCTTGTTTACAAAGAGATGATTTAGGTCAAGCTTGAGGTAAAAGAGATTTTCAAAAATCTGATAGAGTACTTTGCATGTTGGAATTCCTTTCAAAGAGGAATTGCTCGAATTCTCTTTTGCCACTTCTCTGATCTTCTTGTCATAATCTTCCTGCCTCATTAGTCTACCATTGATAACTAATGGATTAGGTAGACCTTTTTGCCTCAAAACATAAAACTTATTCATAAATTTGTTTACTACTAGCTCCATGGTTTGACACTTATCTTCAAGTTGTATCATCAAGTTTCTCTTGGAAATTACCTTTTTTACCTCTAGGATTTTTTCAGTTCTATCACTGATTCCAATTTCTTCTATTTCATGCTTGTTCTTAGAATTGAGAAACTTAATAATCTCAATGCCTTCCTCTGGTTTCATTTCAAGTTCTTCTTTGAATTTTTGAATGGCTTCACTTGCTTCCTTTATCAAATATTTATGCTCAAAGATAACTTGGATGGATGGCCAAATATCATTAACAGAGTTAATGATATTGGCCCATAGTTTTTGCTTTGCTTGGGCCAAAGGTTTTACCAATGTCAATTCTTTTTCTAACTATTGGACTCTGTTAGTCAATCTGTTTGATTTCTGTGTGTTAGCCTTATATATCATCTGAGCTAATTTCTTTTCATCTTCTAGAAATTTTACTAGTTCTTTGATTCTATTAATCTCAGTTGTTTGGATTGACATATCCTTCATTTCTTTAACAATTTTACTTACCTCATCAGTGGGATGGGCTGCTGTTGTTGCTGGTGTAGTAGTTGTTGTTGCTGAAAATTCTGTTGTCAGTGGGATTGCTATAGCGGTTGGGACTGTTGTGGCTACTAAAGTTGATGTTGAGGCTATGGGAATGCTAGTAACAGTAACTTCCTCCATGCTTGTCTTCTTTTCTTGCACTAATTTATCCATTTAATTCTCCATCTTCTTTAGTTGAGCTGTCAACTGAATGATGAGATTCATCATTTAATATTTTTTACTTTCATTCTCCAAAAATTCTTTAGTTTGTGGATGTTCAGTGGGAGGTAATTTTAGCTGCTTCTTCAATACAACAATGTTTGCATTCTTCTTTTCAATAACCTCTTCAACTTCTTTGATGTTATTTGGATCATATATAACCTCCATGACCAATTTTTCTAGTGATTTTATTCTATTATCCTTGGCTTATGAAGAAGCCTTCTCTATTTTTAACTGTGCCCTGATATTCTCTAGATAATTTTGTAGTTTTTGGACACTCATAGCTTTGTTGGTTATAGTAGAATAGATCATTTCTCCTGCTTTTTTATGAAATTAAATTTGATCTATAGGATGTGCATCTTTAGCCATAACTTCAAAGGTTGTTTTCCTGTAGTCTGTTGATGATTTTGGAGCCTACACTGTGTTATCACTATAAAAATTTTCTGAAACTTGGTCAATTACACTTGTTCCTAAGTCATAATGCTAGATAGGGTTAGAGTCATTTTTATATTTTTAAAGGTCTAGATCATGGGTTAAATGTCTCATTCCATCACCAAACAATGTTCACCAACCTTGTTTCATTCTTCAAAGATCTTATGCCATGTTTTGAAACCCATTTTTAAATTTTTTTTTGAAGATTTGATGAATAAGCCACGAAACCACGTTTTCATAGTGCGCTCAGTGTAAAAAGTTGATTCTGCGCTACGAAAACGTTGGTGATTTTGTAGCGCAAAAACCTGAATTTGCAAATCATGCGCTACGAAATAGGGGATTCTCAGTTTTGCGTTTGAGCTGTCACATCTGTCAAATAAAGTTAAATTTTTCATCATTAGGTGTCATCCACGAGTTCCCATTCACGCTTGCAACCATTTATTATAATTATTAGGGGTCATTTTTCATCGATTAGGGGTCAGATTGTCATTCGTCCTTTCAAATTTGAAAACAGTTGGTCATTTTCGACTTCATTTGTCTCATGCAAGACAATAGTGCATGCATGCTTATGTTTTGGAAGAAGAAATTAGTGGTGAAAGTATAGTGTTCACTAAAATAAATTCAAGAAAGGCTGCTCATTCAACAGTGTTTTCAAAACTTGCTATCAAGTGAATTTGGAATTCAATGCTAGTGGAAGTAGGATTGTTATCAAGCGAGGATGAACTCATTTAGCAAGCGAGCCAGTTCATTCAACAGGAAGCTCTGATTGCTAATTTTCTAAAGACACAGGGTTTTCATAGGGGTTATCACAGATTTCTGAAGATTCAAGGTTTTCAAGAAGAAAATGGCTGAAGAAAGAAGGATTCATAGGTCTGGTCATTACCTAAGAACAAAACCTGAAGGTGTAGAAGCCCTTACAAAAGACAATTCTATTGAAGAAGCCTTTAGGAAAGTAGGTTGCTGGAGGTTTTGTGAAAAACTTCAAGGAGGACACACCCAAGTCACCAAAGAATTTTCCATAAACTTCATAAGATAAAACTCAAAGATTGGATTCCTCAATTTACCAATTTTCCCTGAAGTGATCTCAGCAGTTACAGAAATTCTGAGGGGAGAAGACAGGTGGTTTAAAAACTTCAAGTTTGACATTCTACCCTGCAAAATATTTCTAAAAATAGAGCTTACAGAGGTTGACTTGAACAAGGTTGTGCCAAGAAGTTATGTTAAAGATACAATTGCCAATCTGCTCTACAATATTCAGAGGTACTTCACCTGCGAAGGGAGATACCACAAGGTGTATACTTATCACTTTAAACTCTTGCTTCATTTCACATGGATAATATCTCTAGATTTACCTTTTTATCTTTTCAGAAGTTTGGCTACGATGTCTGATAAGGTACAAATGAAAGTTGAGTCATGTGAAACCTCATTATTTCACCATGGCTTAGTCAAGTTAATAGTCTTACATGAGCTACAGAAAGCAAACAGAGATTGGGATGAATTCCTCTTTTTGAGTAGAATTGGGATTGAAGGAACAGGTATTAGTCCTAAAGCTAAAGAAAAAACTCCATCAAAGATTACTACCCTTGTAGAAACAAAGTCAACAAGATTTGTTAAGCTCAAGACTCGAAAACAAGTTAAAGAACCAATGATAGGAACAACATTGAAAATCCAAGATACTCCTAAATCTACACAGAAGAAGAAAACTCTGGTTAAGGAGATAATTCTAGAGCAGTCAACTAGTAAAACAGATCAAATGAGGTTGATTAGGAGTCAAAGGTTAAAGGAAAAGGGTAAGACTGTAGTTACAGAGGGGTCAAAAGGTAATTTGAATGATATACTTCAAGCTATTGACATTGAAGAGTCTCCCCTAGTACAAGAAAAATTCATCAAACTGGATACAGGAGGCAGCAAATTGAAGAAATTGAAGACATCCAAAAGGTTAGATTTTCAGGATGAAGTGGCAAAGTTTATCTTTAAACCTAGGAAACCCTCAACTAGGCACTCCAAGAAGTTGAAACAATCAAACATGGAGATAGATCAAATAGGAGGTGAAAGTGCTAATGTTTTTTAAGAAACTACAAATACATCATTTTCAATGCCTAAAGAAGACAGAAAGAGGGTTTTCAATATTCAGAAGGAAAAGAGCAGCTATGAAGATGTCAAAGACAAACTCAGATTGGCAAATAATGAGATTGATAAGTTGAAGAAAAAGGTGAGAGTGCATGCAGAAGAAAGGGAAAACTTTGAAAGGATGAAAGGACTGTGGGAGTTGGAGAAAAATCCAAACCCTGAATTAATTGATAGTCAAGCTCAATTCTTCATATGGACCCTACCTACAATCAAAGAAGAAAAATTCATTAGGATGGTCAATACTAAGCTAAGGGAAAACAATAGAAGGCTTAAGAGGAGAGTAGAAGACTTGGAAATTCAGCTAGCACAGTTTGAAGATCAGCCATAACTAAAATAAGTGCAAATAGTAAGTGTCATATTTTAACAAACTTTTGAGGTTATGTGGTAACATCTCATTTTTGGAGCTGTTTAAAGTTGATGGTTATGGGTTATGGAAGCTGATATACACCTGGAGATATAGTATTAAAGGATTGAAGACTAAAATTTTGGAAGGAAGCTATGAAAAGTGAAGACTCAGCAGTTTTGTAGCACGCTACGAAACTGTTGAAGGTGACATAGTAGTTTCGTAGCACACTACGAAACTGCTGTAGGATGCAGTTTGAAAGATTTTTGCAAATTTTAAAAGGAGAAAAGGGTTTGGTGTTGAGCTTTGATGCTGGTGGGAGGTATATGGAGAATATAAAGGAAGATCCAGGGGGTTTGGCATATAAAAATGGAGGTTTGAAGCATGATTTTAAAAGGAAAATTATGTGCTACAAAAACAACAGACTCAGCAGTTTCATAGCGCGGTAGTATTGACAGTTTTTGCACCATTTTAGAGGTTGGGATTTGCACAGCTGGAAGGTCAAATTAAAATGAATATTATAAGACATTTTCCACATGTTTTGAGCACCAGTTCTTCAGCAATTGGCTCGAATGGACAGAAATGAGGCATTCATCTATTTTACAGGAAACATGCTTCTATTTTGCAGGAATGGATAAGAAGCAGGTTGATGGGGTCTAACAAGAAGAAGATGAACAAAATCATGGTCAAAGTTTAGCTTTCAAGCATAGTTTTTAATGATTAGATAAGGTTGTTAAAGGTTGTTAAGATATAATAAATAGTGTTTTAGTCCTAGTTGTATTAGCATTGTAAGACAGACAGTTTAACTGTTAGTTTGTAAATAAAGTTTGTTTAGAAGTTGATAGGTGTCAAATTCGAATTTATTCTCAAATGTTTGGAAGGAATCCAAGGATGTAATGACCACTCTATAAGAGGGAAGAAATCGAATTGCATAGGGTTGGAATTTTCATTGAACAAGCATACTTTTTGTGATATCAGAGAACTGTGTTTTTATCTTAATACAGAGAGTTTTGTTTCATCACTCAGGATTCAAAAAGGGTTATGGATGTTTTATTGTCTCATGATGTTTCTCTTTAAATTACTTGCAGTGTCATGAATATATGTTACTTAGAATTCACTAAAGGTGCTCTAACTTCCTTCATATGTTCATGAACTATGTTTATTCTCTGTCCTACTATTATATTGATGCATCTAAACCCTGAAATGCCCTGACTTCCATATGAAACTGATCTTTATGTTTTGTGAAATCACATTTGACTCCATTTACCCAATAGATGTTTGTTGATTAGTAGTACAACCAATTATTCACTTTATATAGTTTACTCACAGAGTTAGCCATCTGATCTTTATTTGAAAATCATTAACCTATTGAGAGAGCCCTCTCAGGTTGAGGAGGCTAAGCCTCAACTAAGAGTTTGGTTTGAAATAGTTACTCAGGGTCTCCTTGAATAATAGCCTATCAGGGTCTGATTTTGAGATAACACACTATTGGCTACAAAAATGTCATTTGCATCTTCCTAGTCCTATAATTAAAGGCTGAAAGTAACATGTTTTTCCCACTAGGAGTTTATTTCCAATATTGGGCATAAGTCACAGCTTTCAATGCTTCATTCTTCAATTTTATTTCTTTATACTTCTCCATTATGTCTTTCTCCTTATCCATTGGTTTGCTTGATGAAGATACCTCTACACTATGTTGCTTCTCAATAATCTGAGCACTTGAGGTTGAGGGCTGATGAGTTTCCTTTGAAACAGTGGGAGGTGCATTATCTCTAACAATTAAATATGTATCAATGATTTCCATTGTGTCAACATTCTCTTCTTGTTCAATTACTAGATTCAGCTTGGGCTTCTTCCTGTACATTAGTTTGAATTTGGTATTAGTAGTGGTCTCAACAAAATAAGAGCCTTCCTCCCTTGCTCTTTTTGAGTTCCTGTCTTGTGGGGCTAGAGTATTTAGGATTGAACTAATATCAACTAGTTTCTCCACCTCTTGCAAAGTATTTTCCAACCACTCTGATTGGTTGGAATACTTTTCAATCTCTAGTTTTGACTCATGAACAAAAGGAGTCAATTTGAATTTGACACTTAGTTTACTGATGACTCCCAAAGGATCATACTGCCATTTGAAACTATCACTGAACTTGAAATCTTGTAAACACCTATCTGGTTGTTGACCAACATTCCTACTATTGCAAAGGAAAGGACCAAGCTAGTTCTTAATCTTAAACTGAATTTTTTTCTTTGCTGACAGGAAATTAACTTCATCTGAATTTAGGATTTATTTGATGTATTCTAATTCAAATAACCTCATTGGGAGGTATTTGGGAAGCTTTTATGAGATCATATTGCTTCCATGCACCCTAATTCAGTATGCTTCTGATACAAATACCAGTCTCCTGTTCTACTTTGATCTGTTAACTGCAATACTTTCTTTATCTCTTCAATGACCCTAGGTAGAATGCTACTGCTTAGAATGTTGACAACTGGATGAACAAATGAATGAATGAAGTCCTTGTAGCTAAATTCTATGGAATCCTTTCTAATCAAGGATGTCCAGAAGACTAGAGATTGGGGGTTACCCTCTATGTCCAATTTTTGAAGGCTAACTACAAACCTTTCTAATTTGAAATACAGGAACAAATGAAACAAAACTGATGAATAATTAAACACTCCTTCCTATGGTAATTTAACTTAATTCTCATGGATGGCATCTAATAGGTATTGAGCAAAGTTAAATGTAAAATCTAGAGGCTATCCTGGGTAGAATATGCACAAAAAACCTAAGATTGAGGCATCTACATATTCTTCAGTGAAGTATCCTAAAATGCAAGACGTCTTTGTGCCAATATGTTTGGTTCTCAATGAAAAAAATGAAGCTGAGTATGGAGGATTATTATTTGGGGTTTCCATTGATGGAGGAAGAAAGGTTTGGAATATTTGAAACCTCTTTGGAAAGTCAAGTTTTAGATATAATTCAGTGAGGATTTCAATAGACAATGGGGCTTCATCAGGCTTGGATTAGATCTGTAACATCTGGCTTATGGATTCTGCAGTGATTGTGCTCAAAATCTCTTGACTTGGGGTTACTATGGCTCTTTCATTGGGCAGATAATTAATTTGACAGAGTCTGATGATTTCTGGAAACTGGAAGGTCTGTGGGAACATGTACCTAGGTAGGTTTGAGCCCCAGAGGAGGATATCATCAGCCTGGTCTATAAATTCATCATGGCTCCAGTAGTGGAGCTCTAGCAAGGTTGAAATCAATGATTGTATCACTGATTTTGAAGTCTTTTTATGCTATATGGGTGTGTTCAACATCAATTACAGGTGGTTGCAAAGGGTTAACAAATATTATGCTCTGGGAGGCCATTTAAACTTGTTCAATTATCGGTTTATTACTTCTTGCTTAAGTAATGGTCTCATGCGTTTAGGAATACCTGTGAAATGGTGTAATTTGGTCTGCAGAAGGGTTTTCTGGCCACAACAGGCTTTAACTCCAGTCTGTAAATCTTTAAACTGAGTCGACAAAGGCTTTGATAGAAAAAGGCGTGAATTTGAGTTTGGAATTGATTCAAAAAAGGTCGGAAAGGCTTCCTTTTCGCAATTTTTTACAGAAATAATCAAAAAAAATTTAAGGGTGGGCTTTATTGCTTTTAACCAATGGTAGTTAAACTTATTGGTGCGGGGTTGAATTCAAACAGCAGGGTGGTTTCATTTTAATGCACGGATACACGTTGGTGGTTTATCGCATGCGAAAAGGAAGTAAAGTGGTTTCAGGCTATGGAGTGCGATGAAATGTGGGAGTTCCACGTATCAAATGGGCGTCGGTGCGAAACCACCCATTTCACAACCCCCCAATGGTTTTAAACATCGGGCAGTGGAGAGTGAGAAAGGGCTTAAAAGTGGTTGGATCAAGATTGCACCAATCAGACGGTTGGATGAATTGGCGGATTAGTTGAGGATTGTGATAAGTGGGGTCAAGTATTATGAATGAGAAGGTGTTAATATGTTAGTGTTTAATACTTCAACAAGGAGTAATATGAGAGGGGTTATAGTAATTGGGACTGGGATATATATAAACTATAGGTTATAATACAATAAGGGGTTGGGGAAATATATATGTGGGATATTTAAAATACATTAGAAATAAGTGTTTAAAAGGATGTCGGGGAGGAATTTTGTAGTGGGGCCCAACATACTTTAATTTTTTTTTTTAAACTATGTAAAAGGTGGGTTTTTCATGTTTTAATTGAGAAGGGGAGTTAATAAATGGGAAATTAATTTTCAAAGGGAAATATGTTTTTTAACTAGGGAAAGGGGTTTTAGGAAGGGAAAAAGGGTTGAAAATGAGGGGAAAAGGTTAAAATGAAGGGAAAGGGATATTTTCAAAAGGAAAGGGACTTTTTACAAGGGAACATGCCTTCTAAGAATGGAAAGTAGGGCTTTAAGCAAGGGGAAGGGGATTTTGGGGAATATTAGTGATATGAAATGACCAATTGATGCTCTCCATGCCTTGTGAAAGTAATCTATCTACCCTTTATTTACCCTAACATTTTTTCCTCATTTATTGGGTGCATTTGAGCTTGCTGACCCTTTATTTTTCTCTTGATAAGTAAACTAATCTAATTCTAACCTTATAACTTCCAATGGCTTAGATTAAACTGATGAGCTCATTTTTATTCTCTACCTAACTATTGATCTTCCAATATTCAATGGTTTGGTCAGATTTTTTTCACTAACTATTATTTCTTAAAATTTAAAACATGAATAAATCAATATTAAACTATTTGATCATCATGAATTGTGGAATTTTTGACAAGCTGCACACAATTTTATTTGCAAGAAGTAAACTAAACTGGGAGTAGTGGCATTTGAATGTGCAACACTTTCATGATCTATTTTTGTTTCTTTTGTGGGTCCTTTATATTCTTCTTTTTTTTATCTTTTTCTTTTAGTCCTTTGATTTTTCTTTTAGGACTTACTATCTTTACATTTTTTAATATGGGAAAACATTTTGGAGAAAGAAAAACTATGTACAATATTACAGGAATTTAACATAGTCAATTCAAAATTATGACCCCTATTATTATAGGACCCTAATAGACCGATTCCTATTTAGAATTAGACATGTCTGCCTATCCTTTGTCCAATTTCAATTGTTCAATCAGAATATCCATTCTCTAGTTTGCTAGTCTATTCTCCAAAAGACTTAGCTCATGCCACAAATCTTCCATCTCACTTGGAATTTATTCCAAAAAATCTATACAATCCTCACTATGTTCTTCTTTGTCACAAGCACAATTTCTTGGTGACACTACTTCTTCATTCTTCATCAGAATAAAATTATGATTCTCCATCTCTGTGACAGCTTTAGATGTCTGTCCAACAGTCTTCCTTTTTCCACTTAAGAAATTCAATTTCTCTTTATCCTTACCAATAACAGGTTCCTCATCATAAGAAATAATTGTCTCATCTCCATTTAAGATACTTCCTTCACTAAGCAAGGAATTATGAACTCCTTCTACTGCAATAACTCAACTTGATCTTCATCTGAAAGACAATCATCATCATAATTTTCTTGGCAACTTTCAACCTCACTCAAGAAAGTTCCATAGGATGGTTTGTCTTTTGCAATACCTACATTCACACATAACTTGTCAGTTTTAAAACCATAGGACCTAATGGTCTCATTTTACGATTCAATCATGAAATGCTCATGTTCTTCCATGTCCTCTACATGACTCAGAAAATCTTCAATGATCTTCATCTCAACTTCCTCAAGCATAGCATTTGAGTGCTTGATATCCTTTGCTTCTTCTTCTTGCCTTTGGTCGTCATAATAAGCTAAACTTTCTTTTCTCTCAACCGTTAGAATATACTGAAAAGCAACACTTTTCTCCAACTCTGTATGGGAATTTATATGAGACTTGGTTGTCTCATATTATTTCAAAACAGAATTTAGATTATGCCTATCTTCTTCATCCTTTATGACAATATGAACAAATTGTCCTTCCTCACATGTTCCACTTGCCTTGAGTACCTCATCCTCCCATTGAGAATTCATCATTTGCTATTTCCTCTTCTGTATATTATGCTAATAAAACCACACCTCTGGTCTTCCTCATTCCTCTGTAACAACTTCATCAGTACTTCAAGATGGACTACTACCTCAACCTTCTCCCTCTCATATTCTTCATCACTCGTCTATCTCCATATGGCATTGGATTTGGAATATCCTTTCTTCACTTTTTGGTTGCTTCCTTAACCTCTTATATGACTTTCAATAGTCATCTTCATGAGTTTCTTTCACTCTCTATGAGCTGCATCAAGCTTCTGCAGTAACAGTTTCTCCCTGATACAACTTACCTCACCAAGCCTCCTCTGTACTAGGTCTTTTGGCAAGCACTAGTTCACTGTCAAGAACCTCCTCGAGCACTTCTCTCTGCTCCTTCTAGGCTCACATCCACAACGCATCTGCACTTGAGAACACAACTTTCCTCTTCTATTTCACAACTAAAATATTAGGGTCTAGACACACTCTTCCTTCTCTTAGAAACCCTTACTGTCTTCCTTCATCACTGCTCTTAAGGTTGTGATAATCTTGCTGAGATTCCTCACTAATTGTTGTTACCTACATATCAATGATATTAAAAACAAAGACCATTTCCAAGCTTTCAAAAGCTTGCTGCTGCCAAATTTCTATGGCCACTCCCACACTTCCTTTCAGCTTCAATCTCTTGACTGAACTTGCCTTTTCATTCCTTTGTATGCAACTACACCTCCCAAAGTAGCTGTCTTCCACATCAAGAACATCATTGTTCAAGCTTCCTTTCCTGCATTCAAAGAATTTTACCACATAATTCCTCTTACAGACTCCTTGTTTGTCTCCTTGTCTTCACAAAGATAAACTTACTCTCTCTCTCTCATACCAAATGATACAGAAAGGCTACAAAGTTTCCCAACCATCGGACCTGTGGGTTATGGGCCCACACTTATTACCAATGTGCACGACTTATTGCAATACTAGATCGTATTGCAACCCAACTGCTTATCACATATCGCATCTTTGGCTCCTTGCAAATCGGTTCATCGTAATCTTGGATCCTTAACCGATATGCACTAAAATCTCGACCATCCATCACTCAACTCGATCCTACAACTTAATCTCGGTTGTCCATCACAACCTCTTCCAATATGGAAAAAAAATGCTTAAGCCAACACCTTTGAATGCTTCCTCCACTAACATAGAACCTCGACTCATAACCAGAGTCATATCACATTGTTAAAGCTCAGGATGAGTGTACTATAAAACCTGAGTGCAATGCCACTCATCGCTTGAAACGTAGCTCTCAACACCATGGGAAAGGTTTTTTAAACTCCTCCAATTTCTAACTACGAAATGAACCCTCGTTCACCCATCTCTAGTTTCAATTTTGCAATATAATCACAACCATTCATCCTCATCACTCATGCACTCATTGGCTTTGACCTCCCATGTCATCTCTTGACTATACACATCAACATTTGACCGACTTATCATCAAATTATCACTATTGATCAACTAGGAAATGCACAGCTATCGTCGATAGACTATGTATTCATTCTTCACACAGCTCTACATGAAACCCTCCATATCTCTACCTGCAACTTTAAGAAATCTCTTCATAGATTCTTCTTCACAACCGTTAGGTGACTAACATCCTTTGTTTCACCCTTATACCCCAGTTAAATCTATGTGCAAGGAAATAACACATCGCCTGTCACTTCTCTAAACTCAGAACCCGTGCTCTATTTTCAACTTCAACCTACACAAAGGTCATTTCCATTCATTTTATATTGTCCAAATTCTCCTATAGAGACATAGTTCATAGTTTATATCTTTGATTGTACTCACTCAAATTCAAGAAATAACTATAGTATTATACATATAAAATTCTACTCAGTTATTTAACCCCAGGACTGGAATCACACAATGATTCTACCGAGTCACTCCTTTTCAAGTCCTTCATTCATACAGAAAAAGATCTTGCTCACCCATTAGGATTCATGTGACAGTTAACCAATCACATAGATAATTATGTTCATCAAAGTGCTCAATCATATTTTATTCAACTCAAAACAGAGACAAAGCACATAAACATTATGAACCTGCTTTCTCATTAGAGAATAAAACTGTACATGCTTAACAAAAAATCTTGATTCTACTCTGTCTATGGCCTAATATATCTTTCAATGGCCATCTTCTCTGAATTCTCACTCTCTGAGTTTAGTCGACACTATGACTTGATGCTTTTAATTTGATATTTAAAAATCTGAGCTTATCCGACTCTCACAACCAACTCCTACAAACCTGTAATTAGTGTTGAGATTCAACAAGATGATGAGCTTAGTGAAAATCAGTCACCTTCACTAAGTGGGCCCATAGGCCATTTTTAGGTGTAAGTCTATTTTTAGACATGGTGATCATATTTCAGAAGTTGCAGGATGTTATTTGTCGATGGTTGGTCAAGTTGGAAAAATAGATGAAATTATATTTTTAGAATATTGGGCGAAGTCTATTTATAGATCGTCGATCTAAAAATAGAAGTGTCCATTATTATTATCTCTTAATAATAATCCGACAATAAACATCAAATTATTCTCTTGGAGCACTTAATTTCAGTGTACATATTTTTCAAATTGGTGGGCTGAAGGAATTACACAATTCCTAGGGTTTAATGGTGGTTCATGCATGGAGGACTCAGTTAGAACTGAAGTGGAAAATTTATGAAAGAGTTGGAAGAGTAGTTCATGGAGTTGTTATTCAGTTTAACTCAGTTAATGGAGTTAAACTCATTTGAGCTAGTTGTATCTACTCTAAGTGAATGACACACTAGTGAGAGTGGAGTGAATTAATTAGTTAATTAATTCACAAATAATAACTCATTAATCAGCTAAACAAATACAAAATTTAACTACAGTGCATGTCAATTCCAGTGGAGACCTAGTGGAGAGATAGGTGAAAGGGCAAGATGGACTATCCATTGTGACGATAGTGATGCATTGATTGCACCACAAACACATTGGAGTTGCCAATGAGGATTGTGCAGTGCAAGCAAGGTAGATTAGAATTCATTTAGGGGTATTCTTCAGCAAGGATTGCATAGTGGAGGAAGGCTATCAGGTGGCAAGAAATCAGTGCGTGGATTTGCCGATTTCTTCTTATTAGTGTGTGACGATTGATTGTACTGAGATCTTGATGTACTAAGTTTTGTATGATATTGTTACATGATCTCCATGATACATAATATATGATAGTTGGGGTTTTCAGCTTCAAGCTTTCCCGTGAAACAACTGTGTTATGTGTGATTGTTTTTATTGCTTCATGTGTTTGCAATTTGATTTTAAATTTCCACAAAAGATTAATAGTGGAAGGATTTTGTATTTAGAAAGAAGATATAATATTTTTAGATCAGGAGAATCTGGATATATACATGCATATTGTATATAATTTCTACATGGTATAAAAGCAGTGTTAATTCTTGAAGATTGCAATTGTGAAGAATTGCTAAGTTTGTGCTAGCGGACAATTCGAATTTGCTGCAAAAAATTCTTGGTGCGATAGTTGAGTATACATTGAAATGTCTTTCAATGGGTTGCGATTGGAGTATGCCCTTGATGGTAGCTTGAATTACATAGCTTGGAAGGATAGGATGGAGGCGGTGCTGGAAGATAATGGACTGAAGGAGTTCATCGATAGCGATGCTCCTAAGCCGGGATCTAGCGATGCTACATTACTTGACGCATGGCAAAAGAAGGTAGCAAAGACAAGAAGAATTATGTTGGAAGGTGTGAAGGACCATATTGCATCCATCCTTCATGGGAAATCCACTCCATTTACAATTTGGAAGGCTTTGATAGATTTTTCCAAAGCAGCAACAACTAGAGGAAGTTTGCGCTGAAAGATAAGCTCAAAAAAATAAAAATGGAGAAGGGCGACAGTATTCCAAAATATCTCACGAAGCTTGTCCATTGTAGGGATGAACTGGGAAGTGTGGAGATTACTATTTATGATGAAGACTTGGTGAGCTTGGCTCTCCTTGGGCTTCCAAAGAGTTGGCATAGCTACGAAGACTCTTTCAATGGACAGGAGAAACTACCGAGATGGGAGCGACTTTGGTCGTATCTTGTGCAGGAGGGGATAAGGAGAAGTACCAGGGATGGCTCTTCATCGAAAAATGAAGATGAAAAGAATTTCACTTTGGCTTCCAAAGCAAGGAAAGGGAAGGGGAAGAAATCCCATCCAAAATATGAAGCTAAAGGAAAGAAGCAGGATTTGTCCAAGGTGAAGTGTTTTCATTGTCACAAACATGGGCATTTCGCCACTAACTACCCATAGAAAAAGAAGAACAAGAAGGTTGCTGGAGTTGCAGCTAGAGAGGTCTTAGCCTCGAAATTTGAACTTGATTTCTCTTTGATCGCATGCTTGGTTTCAAGCTCAATGGGATCGGTGTGGTATCTTGATAGTGGTGCGTATTTCCATATGACGGGAGACAAGGAGTTGTTTACTGACTTGGAGGTGAAGGACCTTCAAATGCATATAGAGATGGGCGATGATGGTCGATACAGTGTGACCGGAATTGGGACCATAACCTTTTAGAGGGAGTCAGGTAATCCATTTATGTTGAAAGATGTTATGCGTGTTCCAGGTCTGAAGAAGAACTTGGTCTCGGTCGCAATGTTGGAAGACAAAGTTTATGACGTTGTTTTTAGCAATGGAAAAACTTTCCTGCGACATAAAACAACAGGTCAAACCAAGAGGATATCGATTCAAGTTAAGAATATCTACAAGCTGGAGGTAGATGGATGCGCTGTAATGATGGGAAAAGTAGAAGAAGTGGTGAGCCGGGATGAGGGCGAATTATGACATAGGAGATTGGGCCATCTTCACCATGGCGCCTTGAATATTTTGTAGCAGATTTCTACTGGACTTCCAAAGGGTACTCTTCCACAGTCAGATCAATGCAATGGATGTACTATGGGTAAGTTTGTGAATACCACCTTTCATGAGAAGGAGAACCGTGCTTCGGTGATCCTGGAGATAATTCACACAGACGTGTGTGGACCTTTCTCGATTGCTTCAACAAAAAAACACAGGTATTATGTTATATTTGTTGACGACTATTCTCATAGATGTTGGATCTTCTTCATGCAAAATAAGAGAGAAACATTCTCAAAGTTTTGTGAGTGTAAAGCATTGGTGGAGAAGGAGACGGGGAAGCATGTGAAGGCTCTACGGAGCGATAATGGTGGTGAATATATCTCGGGCGAATTCAAAGACTTCTGTAGAAAAGAAGGAGTTTGAAGAGAACTCATAATGCCTCATGATCCACAGCAGAATGGGGTCATGGAGAGGAATAACAGAATGATCGTGGGTGTTGCACGAGCTATGTTGCATGACCAGGGCCTACCAATGCACTTGTGGGCGGAAGCATCCAACACTGCGGTTTATGTGAAAAACCGTTGCCCTCATAGAGTACTTGGCATGAGTACACTTGAAGAAGCTTTTACTGGTAAGAAGCCTGATATTTCTCATTTGAAGATTTTTGGCTTATCTATTTACAGTCATGTGACAAAGGACGCTAGGAAGAAGATGGAGCCGACTGCAGAAGTTGGGATATTTGTGGGGTACACAAAAACACCCCATAATTATCGTGTGTATTTGCAAGACAGTCAGATGACTGTGGTGTGACGGGATATAAAATTCAATGAGGTGAAAGAAATGAAGTTGTCGCTTGAGAGGGAGCTACACTTGCATGCAGACGAGGAGCTACTTGTTCCCAAAGATGAGCCTCTAGATGTGGATCAGCCATAGGAGGAGACCCATGGAGTGGAGGATTCCACTCATGCATAACCAAACATCAGAACAGGAAGAAATCATACCACAGAAACTGAGAGACTGAAGCTTGATGTGGTACAGAATGTAGGAGTCCCTACATCACAGTGCAGAAAGAGACAGTCACCTCACCAATTTATTGGATACATGGCTCTTATGAGCAACTGTATCGTGATAGAGCCATCTTGTTTTGAAGATGCAGTGCAGGAGCCCACATGGGTAGATGCCATGGTGGAGGAGTATGACTCCATTGTCAGAAAAAATTCTTGGGAGATTGTTCCAAGACCAGTGGGTAAATCAATTGTAGGATCAAGATGGATCTACAAGGTAAAGCAAGTTGTTGATGGGAGCGTCGAGAAGTATAAGGCAAGATTTTTTTCCTGGGGCTTCTCACATATCGAGGGGATTGATTATGAAGAAAACTTTGCACCTTTCGCAAGGTATTCTTCCATAAGGACCATCCTTGCTCTCTCATCACAGATGGGTTAGCACATTCATCAGATGGATATGAAGACTATGTTCCTTAATGGGATCATTGAGGAAGAGGTGTACATTGAGTAGCCTGAAGGATTTGAGATCTTTAGCAGTGATTCGCATGTGTGCAAGCTTAAAAGAGCGTTGTATGGGCTAAAGCAAGCACCTCTTAAGTTGGTACACATGGATCGAAAACTATTTCACTGGACTTGGCTTCACAAGGAGTGAGGCGGATGCAAACCTATGCCAAATTGTGGCGGAGGTTAAACTTTTAATCATTGTTCTTTATGTTGATGATTTAATACTAATGGGTGATGAGCAGTTGATACACTCATGCAAGGCAGATATTACAAAGGATTTTTAGATGAAGGACTTGGGCCTCCTTCATTATTTCCTTGAATTGGAAATATGGCAGCGGGAAGGTGAATTGTTTGTGTCTCAAGGCAAGTATGCCTGGGAGATACTAGAGAAGTTTCGCATGCAAGGCTGCAAGCCTATTGATACTCCTCTTCCAGGAAATTGGAGGAAAGAGGATGCTACATTGACAGAGGTAGTGGATGCCACTGTTTATCGACAGTTGGTGGGTTCACTCATTTATTTAGTTAATGCAAGACCAGAGATATGCTATGCGGTGAACCAGCTTTCACAAGTGATGGTTAAGCCTACCAAGCTCTTTTGGAAGGTAGGCAAGCATGTCCTACGGTATCTTAGCGACACATCTGAGTATGGCTTATGGTATAGACAGACAGATGAGGTGAAGTTGCATGGCTTCACGAATGCAGATTGGGCAGGCAGCCGAGAAAAGAGAAATAGCACATCAGGAGGGGTTTTCAGTATCGAATCTATAGTAGTTTCTTGGTACAGCTGGAAACAAAGATCTGTGGCACTCATTTCACTAGAATTAGAATACATGGCAGCAATTCAAGATGCATGTGAGGCTATCTGGATGAGGAAGATCTTTGTCATTTTGTTCGGTTCACATTTAGATCCTATAGTGATACAATGTGATAATCAGAGTTGCATTAAACACTCAATTAATCCTGTGTTTAATTATAGATCTAAACATATTTATATCCGGTATCATCATATCAGATATTGTGTGTAGTGGAAGATCATGTTGCTTCAGTACATTCCTACAGAAGATCAGGATGCAGATATTCTGATGAAGGCACTCACCATGAGAAAATTCGAATACCATAGAGGCAGGATCACGGTGAAGGATAATACCTGTCTTATTGAGAGGGAGTGTTTAGATTCAACAAGATGATGATCTTAGTGAAAATCAGTCACCTTCACTAAGTGGGCCCACAGGCCATTTTTACGTGTAAGTCTATTTTTAGACTATGTCTATTTTTAGACATGGTGATCATATTTCAGAAGTTGCAGGATGCTATTTGTGGATGGTTGGTCAAGTTGGAAAAATAGATGAAATTATATTTTTAGAATATTGGGCAAAGTCTATTTATAGATCATTGATCTAAAAATAGAAGTGTCAATTATTATTATCTCTTAATAATAATCCGACAATAAACATCAATTTATTCTCTTGGAGCACTTAATTTCAGTGTACAAATTTGTCAAATCAGTGGGCTGAAGGAATTATGCAATTCCTAGGGTTTAATGGTGGTTCATGCATGGAGGACTCAGTTAGAACTGAAGTGGCAAAGTTATGACAGAGTTGGAAGAGAAGTTCATGGAGTTGTTATTCAGTTTAACTCAGTTAATGGAGTTAAACTCAGTTGAGCTAGTTGTACCCAGTCTAACTGAATGATACACTAGTGAGAGTGGAATGAATTAATTAGTTGATTAATTCACAAATAATAAATCATTAATCAACTAAACAAATACAACAGTTAAGTACAGTGCATGTCAGTTCTAGTGGAGACCCAATGGAGAGATAGGTGAAAGGGCAAGATGGACTATCCGTTGTGACGATAGTGATGCATTGATTGCACCACACACACATTGGAGTTGCCAATGAGGATTGTGCAGTGCAAGAAAGGTAGATTAGAATTCATTCAGGGGTCTTCTTCAGCAGGGATTGCGCAGTGGAGGCAGGCTATCAGGTGGCAAGAAATCAGTGCATGGATTTTCAGATTTCTTTTGATTAGTGTGTGACGATTGATTGTACTGAGAGCTTGATGTACTAAGCTTTGTATGAGATTGTTACATGATATCCATGATACATAATATATGATAGTTGGGGTTTTTAGCTTCAAGCTTTCCTGTTAAACAACTATGTTATGTGCAAATTTTTTTATTGCTTCATGTGTTTGCAATTTGATTTTAAATTTCCTCAAAATATTAACAGTGGAAGGATTCTGTATTTAGCAAGAAGATAAAATATTTTTAGATCAGGAGAATCTAGATATATACATACATCTTGTATATAATTTCTACAATTATTTCCTTGACTAATGCAATAACTTCTATTTTTAAGAAAACCACCCTTATCTCCAAATTATGACTCATCCAGCTACTAACTACAAATAGAAACTATTCTCTTGAGTCATCCCATTTCTTCAGTGATATGTTTATATATTCATCATTAAGTAACACCTAACAACTAGTTATATTCCCTATCTATGCTTGCTAATAAATAAACACTTTTTACATGAAATTTTAGAATGGCCCATCCTTGGGCTGATGTCTAGACCTTTAGGTCCGACTAGAGACTTCAAACTTGATCTTGAGAGCCAATTCCCCTGCATCATAATCCTAAAGTTCTAAAAGTATAAATTAATTGTTTTAGGATTTAGTTTAATTTGACATTTTTTCACTTTTTTGAGAGGATGCATATATTAATATATAAAGGACAGCCATCACACTCATTACATTAAAGGATTGGTTGTTCTCCTAGAATTTAACTTAGAGTTTGCCTATGTAAACTACCTTTATTTTCATGTAAGGTCCATAGGATTTTATCCTTTTATTCTATTTGCAACCTTTTTTTCTTTATTTAATAATATGTTATGTGAGGAAAAAATTTCAACATGATATCAAAGCCATGTTGAATAATTTTGGAAGAATTGGTGATGTATTGAGGAAGAAATGAAATCTCCACAACATCACCCTACACCTCTCCAAATTTAAGGGTAGTAGTATTGATGTAATTTTGTTGTCAATTCAATAAGGAAAATGTTATTTTTATTACAACAGATCTTTTTGTTTGTTTGTTTCAAGTTTTAGTAAAGAGATATCATCATTTTCACTAGTTAAAAGTATTGTATTATATCTTATTCTCTTCTTGAATCTGTATAACTAGTTTTTTTTTATCATATTTACCTTGTTTTACAAGTAGATCCATTGTAATCTAATTTGTATTTGTAAAAAAAATTATTTTTCATATTTTAGATTTCATTAAAAGCATTTATTGCAATTATAATTCTATTATTTTTAAGTATCACACTGATATTTTGGATAGATATCAACAAACTCACTACTTTTCAAATTTATTAGAGTGCTCATAATGTATTAATTTCTTCAAATCTACTTATAATTTTTTACAATTAAAATGATATTGTAGATTTTGACTTTTTATTTAAGCTTCATCTATCATTTTTTATTAAAAAATTGTAAATTAGTGAAATTTCAAAGGCCAAATTCCCACAATCACCTTCATGCATGTCCAATGTCCACACCATTTGAATTTAGAGTTGGTTTCATAGACTCCCCGAGAAGTGCTTGTTGAAGTTTATATGCACTAGATCATCCATCCATAAGGGCAAAGTTACATCATTTTGATAGATAAGAATTTGAAGTTGTTTCCCTCTATGGGTATTAAATTGGACATTTGTATCAATTCTTATATTTGTCTTTTGTTGTTACAATATGATCGCTTTAAATTATTTTCTCCAAGTGTTAGGGTAAATTTGACTGAATGAAATATTCAAAGTTGTTAGGTCGACAATGGTGGTTCTAATCACATTGTTTTGGTGCCTCGTTGTATTAGAGCTCGTGGATTACATGTGATTAAGCGTTTAGAAGGTTTGGGGTTTATTCATTCTAATGTTCTTGAGTTGAGTGGAGGGCTCACTTGACTGGGCCAATATGTTGGTTTTCTTGGCCACTTTTAAGTAAATGCATCTCTACTTTTAAGCCATAATATAAGAATAGATATATTGTTGGTTGGGTTTTCTACAACTGAAGTTTTCCACTGAAAATCATTGTGTGCATGGTTCTTTTTGCATTATTGCTATGTATAATTTTTATCATTATTTATCTCATATTGTTTTTATCTTTACCACCAAGCCATTCAGAAACACCATAAAATCAACAATGTGTCTCATTGAAAACATAGTAAGTCGTAGCATGAGCTAAAGTATTTCCTAATTCATAGTGAATACCATGACATACTAATAACGCATGTCCAAAAAACCATAACTCATGTTCATCTATGATTTTTCTTCTAATCGGTTAATTTAGTTAAAAAGGAAGAAAGTGGATAACTACTTTTGAGACCATCCATCTAGTAATTATTGATAATTAAATTACAATTCTATAAGCCCTATTCCAAACTAGACACACTATGAGTGTAATTACAATCATTACAATATTATCATTATAATATTATTATACTATTAAGAATATTATTATATCTTTAATATTTATACCATTTCACATTAATTACATCATTTAACTATATTTTTTATAGGTTATAATACTATTATTACTTTATACTATAATTATATATTTATTATTCTAATTAATTGCGATATTTTTCTTTTCTTTCTAGGATTTTTTTGGGGTGCCTTTTAGGTTTTCTACATCTCTCCTTCTTGTAATTCGAGGTCATGCTGTCAGAGTAGAGTCATCATTTCAAAGTTAGGCACGTTTTAGCATCAGCCATCATTTTCTAAATAAATCCCATCTCATTTTTCTTTTCAAATTAATGCCTCATTCCTTACACTTTCTTTTCTTCTTTGTAAACTGCTACCAAAGCAACTTGCTTTCATCAACATCTCCCATAGAAATCCTATGTCATGCCATCCCTCTTCTACCATAACGGCTCGCTGTCATCAAAGTTTTTTCCTGAACAGGTGTAAATACATAAATAAGGCCACTGCTACAGAACAAGAAGAAATTGCTACACCAAAGAAAGTTAATAAAGGAGCCCTGCCATTCAGGTATGAGCCTACAAGTCCAGGTTTAATCATGGAAGATCCATATTTCGTTGAGGTTTTTACAAGAGTAGGCTGCATTCAGTTGTGTCAAATGTTGCAAGGTCATCACAAATAGGTCTCACAAGATTTCATACTCAATTTCAAAGGTGCATATACAAAGGTCGGTTTTCTTCATGTGCCAATTTCGCCTTATAGCATTTCTAAAGCAACAAGGATTCCGAGGACCAGAGAAAAATGGTTTAAAGCTACCAAGTTTAATTTGAAAAGTTGTGATGATTATATAAAGCCTGAACATGTAGGGATAAATATGACTATAAGGATTCCTAAAACTTGCCTTAGAAATAACTATTCTAAATTATTGACAGCCATACAAAAGTACTTTACATGTGAAGGTAGATTCCAAAAAATCTACATGTATCACTTCAAACTATTGCTTCATTTTATAGGGAAAAAGTTGATAGATATTCCTTTTTACCTTTTTAGAAGTCTTGGAAATATGGCAGACAAAGTGCAAGGAAGACCTGAAAGAAGTGAAACTTTTATCTTTCACCATGCATTGATGAAATTACTAGTGCTGGAAGAATTAAGAAAACTAGACAGAGACTGGGCATCTTTCTTGTTCATGAATGGGTATGAAATGGATGTTTTATCTCCAAGGAAAGCCTGTAAACTCAAAACTTCTTCGTCTAGGAAAGAGCTGAGTGCCACTGTAGAATTAGAAGGGAATATACAAGAGGGTTTAAAATCTACAGTTAAAAACGTGGTAGAAGAAGCTAATTTCATCCAAGAGATAGCACCACATCCAGCAACTAGCAAGCAAGATAAAAAGCATGTCATAGATAGTAAAACCAAACCTGCAGCAAAAATGGTCTAAAATAGGCATAAAGGAAACCACTGGAGGTAAAGGCAGGCTTGAAGACATCTTAGAGGCTATAGACATTGTTGAAACCCCTGTAGTGAAAGCAACTGAGGTTGTAAGATCCAAGGCCAAAGGGAAGGGACTTATAGCCAAGAAGCTAGATTTTTCTTCAGAAGATTCAGGTTTTCTTTTTAAACCTAGAAAGCCTTTCCCTAGATCACAGATTTCTGAAACTATTACTGTTCGAAATAGGAAGCAGAAGGAAGATAAAGGAAAAAAGGTAGCATTACAAGAAGTCATAGTCATATCTCCTATTGAGACAGAGGCTACTAAATAAAATAAAGGTAAATCTAAAAGAATGATTCAAAATAAAGCTAAAGCAGATTCTCTAAAGGGACAAATTAAAGACAAGGAAGAAATAGTCAAACAGAGAAAGGGAAAGGAAAAATTCATAGAACAACCTGAAAAGGAGATTCTTGAAGATTAGTTAAGCGAAATTAAGGAAGAGTTGTCTGAAACAAAGAGAGAGATGGAAAGATACAAGCAAGATAGAAAAATGATAGATGAAGTGGAAAAGAAAGTGAATGATCAGGTTACTCATTTTGAAAAGTTTATTGGAAGGGCCAAAAATTTGTTAAAGAAATCACAGCCTTTACGCACCATGATGACACACACAAGGTAGAGAAATTTATGGTTATGGGCAGAGAGGAGAAGTCTTCAGGGACAAGTGAAAGAGTTGAAAGAAAATATGGAGATGATGAAGACAAAATTAGAGAAGAAAGATTTGGAAAGAGGAAATATAGACAAAATTATTAAAACTGCTC
This sequence comes from Pinus albicaulis, assembly GCA_034641835.2. Taxonomy (NCBI): domain Eukaryota; kingdom Viridiplantae; phylum Streptophyta; class Pinopsida; order Pinales; family Pinaceae; genus Pinus; species Pinus albicaulis. Next base: position 1,851,531,568 of record CM076575.1, on the reverse strand, counting down.
ATGAAGAAACTGTTGGTAAGTAAGGAGGTAACAATGGATTATAGACCTTTTTTCTCTTACATTATCACAATTTGCATGTTGGTATATTCATGGATATTTCCAGAGCTCAGATCCTAAGTTTTGTCAAACCTCTAAAATGTTATGCAATTCTGCGGCATATGCCAAGCTTAAAGCCCATTTTCTGCTGCGGAATTTCTGAAGAATCATTTTTTGGTTTTAAGGTATTTAAAATGATAGAGATGAAGGGTTTTGAATGTTGTGTTTAATTTTTTTTGACTACTTAACATACTCCAATGGTTGAGAATAGCAGAAATTTACCACATGTCACCTTTTCTGTTTGTGCTACGAAACTAGTTACGAAAGTAGCCCAAAACTTTGTTTTGACAGCAAGGTTAATTTTGGTGGTTAATTTTGGAAGAAAGAGAAGGGTAAATAGATATTTTAAAGTTTTTCTCCATGAGAATGACAAAGAGTATCAGGGAAATGACAAAGAGTATCAGATCATTGTTTTTCTAAGTGGGGATATTTTCTTAAGGATACAATTCGAAGATACCAGTTCACTATATTGCCATATAATCAAGCTGACAACTCCTTAATAGTAGGCAAAGCAGCTCCACAAAGACAGTTAGAGTATTAATGTCTTTTTTATGGCCAACATGGTTGAAATACATGATTCCTTTTGAGGAAGATTTGGATTATCTTTAGTTTAAATGTAATAAGTAGGTGTTTGAGTCATAGTAGGACTCTAACTCCTAATTTGAAAGGTGTCAGTTTTAGTTGTAAAAATCTAGTTAGTGGTTAGATTTTGTGTCAGTAATAGAGTTTAATGGTCTAGCCACTTGGCAGATTGGATGTAAAGGCTAGATGCCTATAAGTAGTGAGTACTTCGATGTATGGAGGGTTGGAAAATGTTATCTAAACAAACAACATTTGTAAAGCTTTGGATTAAATGATATATACAGAAGCAATTTAACTTTTCTTGACCTAAGATTCTTAGTGTATTTCAATGGGTTTATATCTTATCTTAAAAATGTTTTCCTTCCATACTTTTAATGCTTATTACTCAGAATTCATGGTTTATCATGCTCTAACTTCCTTTAAGTATTAAACTATGGTCAAATGATTTTTAGGTCCTATCTTTGAAAGGTTTTCTTCAAATTCTTAATGCTTATTACTCAGAATTCATGGTTTTTCATGCTCTGACTTCCTTTAAGTGTTTAGTTTTGATGAATCTCTCTTATTATTTTCCTTTCAATACCTTGATGAATCATTACTCAAAATTCATGTATCACATGCTCTGACTTCCTTTAAACCTCAAGTTATTGGGATTTTCTTGAATGTGTCACTCTTTCATTGAAGTATATACAAGCCTCAACTTCCACAAAAAGAGCCATTGTTATCTTTATCCGTGTCACTGACTCCATAGCCCAATGGTAGCAAGCCTTCATCTTTTCAACCTGTAAACATACAAAATAAAGACACAAACAATAGATTTAGCCATCTATCTACATCTTTATTCGATATCATTAACTCTTGAGAGATCCCTCTCAGGTTGAGGAGGCTAAGCCTCAATCAAAAGATTGGTTTGAAATAGTTACAGTGAAGTTGTCTGATCAGCAACCAATTAGGTATAGTTTTTGCGATAACATTTTGGCACTATTGCCGGGGACCGAAGGTTTATATTTTCCCTGGGAAGAATGACAAAGTTTCAGTTCTAAGGTCTGAGAGAAGCAAACACTTAGGCACATATTGGTTGTATTTCTTCTCTGGCGACTCCACACATCAAATAACAAATTGAAAGGTGACTCCACTGCTTGAAGATCAGTAGCTTAATGAAGTTTCAAGATGAATTCCATTTCCAGCATAAATGCTAGGTATGCCCCTATGAATCGGTCTCATATCCCAGGTTTTCCAAATCCTATGCCAAAGGTTGAATGGTTAACTGATCCTCCTATATTTAAAGATGAAAAGAAAGGCAATGTTACTCTTCATTTGGTTAGATTCCTTGTGCATGTACACAGTCTTAAGGTTCAGTTCCCTGAGGATTGTCTCACGAAGATGTTTATGGCCACTTTGGAAGGAAAAGCACTGTCTTGGTATGAAAGCTTGCCAAATGGTTCATGATATTCTCTTGTTGATTTCCATGTTGCATTTTATGAGATGTATGAAGAATGTCATCCCTCCTTATTGCTAGTCAAAGACTACTGTAAACAATATGTGAGTTTTATTGAATATTTGGAGAATTGTTATGAAGATGATGAGTTCATGGATGGGGAAATTTTATAGGCTCTTCATGACAACCCATTTCATCACCAAGAAGAAAGGATAAATTCTCCCTTGGATGAAAATGAAACCCAACAGGAGCTTATTTATGAAAATCATGTTACATCCTCTGAGTTTGATGAAAATTTGCAGCAAATTTGTCAGTCTTTTGATCATCAGGAGTATGAGAATTATTTCAAATAGCAAGAGGAAATATTGGAAGATAATTGCTACAATCCTCAGGTAAAGGAAGAAGTTTATTATTCATGTCATTTCTTGCATCAACCTACATCAAATAATGATCACACTATTGAAGAATTGGGTGAAAAAAATTATTTATCCTTGTCTTCTAATCTAAAGTCATTTGAGTGCAAGTCAGAAGATAAGATTCAATTTGTGGATGAAGCTGCTAAGAATATTGGGAAAGACATTGAATTTTTTGAAGGTCAAATTCAATCTTATTATCTTCAAGATCAAGATCAGTATTTTAAAAATCTTTCCATGATAGAACACAAAGAGAGGGTGTTTCTTCCTTTTTCCTTTGAGATTGAGGAAGAATACATTTTTTTGAAAATAAGTTTGAAAAGTAGTTTGAGAGCACACAAATGAAGTCTTATGTAGTTGATAAAAGCATGCATGAGTTGTCCAAAGCTACAGAATGTCATGAGAAGCATCAAATAGATCATGTCTTCTTTGATCTTATAGCTGACTACATGGAAGAGTTCTACAGTTCATATCTCCAGTTATATTCTCATTTTGAAGATCAAATATATTTTATGTTGCCTTGGTCATCTCAGTATCATGCTTATTTTTGGTTCAAGTGAAACCTAGAGGTTCAAGTGTCAAATCAAATCAATGACTGGCTTCATTGGAAGTTTCATGTTCCTTGAGTTACAAATGGAGATTGCAGCTGATAGGGTAGGTAGGAGTGTGTGAATAAGCTCAAAGGTAACTGAGCATATTTTGATTTGGTTCTTCTGCAATGATTATCAAGCCTGAGCCCGAGGTGAAGGTTATAAGAGTTTGAAGTAGCCTTGGAAAAATTTCAGAGTTTTTATTCTAAAGGATGAATGACACTGGAACTACTGGTTCTTTGATATACCACAGGGGCATAACATCCCAAGTGGAGCCATTGTTATCACACCCTAAATTTTCAAAATCATATCTTGAAATGTGTCAAGTTTGTCTTCAGATTGATTAGGTTGCATAACATCATGAAATGATAAATTTTATGATTAACATAGGTTTCAAAGATTGTTTTAAGTTGTTAGGGATGATCTCAAGTCATATCAAAGGAATATATTTTGATTAAATAATTTAAATCAACCTAAAATCTCAAATTTGGCCACTTGTCAGAATTTCTCTGAGTGCACAGTGATTTTAGTACAAAATTAACAGTTTTTGCTACGGAAACACCTAGTATATTCGTAGTAAAACTCACACTTATAAAACTAAATGCGCTGTGAAATCTGTGTCATCCTATAATGGTTTTCTTCATAATGATAAGTGGTTAAACTTTGAGGGTTTCGAGGTCATGCTATCAAAGTAGAGTCATCATTTGAAAGTTAGGCATGTATTAGCATCAGCCATCATTTTCTAAGTAAATCCCATCTCATTTTTCTTTTCAAATTCATCCTTCATTCCTTACACTTTATTTTCCTCTTTGTAAGCTGCTATCAAAGAAGCTTGCTGTCATCAACATCTCCCATAGAAATCATATGTCATGCCATCCCTCTTCTACCATACAGCTCGTTGTCATCAAAGTTTTTTCCTGAACAGGTGTAAATACATAAAGAAGGCCACCGCTGCAGAACAAGAAGAAATGGCTACACCAAAGAAAGTTAATAAAGGAGGTCTGCCATTCAGGTACGAGTCTACAAGTCTAAGTTTAATCATGGAAGATCCATATTTCGTTGATGTTTTTACAATATCAGGTTGCATTCAGTTCTGTCAAAGGTTGCAAGGTCATCATAAACAAGTCTCACAAGATTTCGTACTCAATTTCAAAGGTACACATAGAAAGGTTGGTTTTATCCATGTGCCAATATTCGCCTGATAGCATTTCTAAAGCAACAGGGATTCCAAGGACTGGAGAAGAATGTTTTAAATCTGCCAAGTTTAATTTGAAAAGTTGTGATGATTATTTAAAGCCTGAACATGTAGGGATAAATATGACTGTAGGGGTTCCCAGAAATTTCCTTAGAGATAACTATTCTAAATTATTGACAGTCATACAGAAATAATTTACATGTGAAGGTGGATTCCAAACAATATACATGTATCACTTCAAACTATTGCTTCATTTTACAGGGAAAAAGTTGATAGATATTCCTTTTTACCTTTTTAGAAGTCTTGGAAAGATGGCAGACAAAGTGCAAGGAAGACCTGAAAGAAGTGAAACTTCTATCTTTCACCATGGATTGATGAAATTACTAGTACTGGAATAATTAAGAAAACTAGACAGAGACTTGGCATCTTTCTTGTTCATGAATGGGTATGAAATGGATGTTTTATCTCCAAGGAAAGCCTCTAAACTCAAAACTTCTTCTTCTAGGAAAGAGCTGAGTGCCACTGCAGAATTAGAAGGGAATCTACAAGAGGTTTTAAAATCTATAGCTAAAAACACAGTAGAAGAAGCTAATTTCATCCAAGAGACAACACCACATCCAACAAATAGAAAGCAAGCTAAAAAGCATGTCATCGATAATAAAACCAAACCTGCAACAAAAATGGTCTAAAATAGGCACAAAGGAAACCACTGGAGGTAAAGGTAGGCTTGAAGACATCTTAGAGGCTATAGACATTGTTGAAACCCCTGTAGTGAAATCAACTGAGGTTGAAAGATCCAAGGCCAAAGGGAAGGGACTTATAGACAAGAAGCTAGATTTTTCTTCAGAAGATTTAGGTTTTCTTTTTAAACCTAGAAATCCTTTCACTAGATCACAGATTTCTGAAACTATTACTATTGGAAATAAGTAGCAGAAGGAAGATAAAGAAGAAAAGGTAGTAGTACAAGAAGTCATAGTCATATCTCCTATTGAGACAGAGGTTACTAAAAAAAATAAAGGACAATATAAAAGAATGATTTAAAAGAAATCTAAATCAGATTATCTAAAGGGACAGATTAAAGAAAAGGAAGAAATAGTCAAACAGAGAAAGGGAAAGGAAAAAGTCATAGAATAGACTGAAAAGGCGATTCTTGAAGATCAGTTAAGAGCAGTTAAGGAAGAGTTGTCTGAAACAAAGAGAGATCTGGAAAGATACAATAAAGATAGACAAATGATAGATGAAGTGGAAAAGAAAGTGAATGATCAGGTTACTCATTTTGAAAAGTCTATTGGAAGGCCAAAAATTTGTTAAAGAAATGACAGCCTTTACGCATCATGATGACACACACAAGGCAAAGAAATTTATGGTTACAGGCAGAGAGGAGAAGTCTTCAAGGACAATTCAAATATTTGAAAGAAAATATGGAGATGATGAAGACAAAATTAGAGAAGAAAGATTTGGAAAGAAGAAATATAGACAAAACTATTAAAACTTCCCATGAAGAAACTGCTGGTAAGTAAGGAGGTAACAATGGATTATAGAATTTTTTTATCTTAAATTATCACAATTGACATGCTGGTATATTCATCGATCTTTCTAGAGCTTAGATCCTAAGTTTTGTCAAATCTCTAAAATGTTAGGCAATTCTGTAGTGTATGCCAGGCTTAAAGCCAATTTTCTGCTGTGGAATTTTTGAAGAATCCTTTTTTGGTTTTAAGGTATTTAAAATGATAGGGATGAAGAGTTTTGAAGGCTATGTTTAATTGTTTTTGACTACTTAACATCCTCCAATGGTTGAGAATAGAAAAAAATTACCACTGTTACACCATTTTTTTGGTCATCTAACCTATTATCATTAGATGGAACCAAGCACACTATGTAAAACCAATTTTACCCTAAGTAAAATTGCTTTCACTATGAAAATAACTTCGTAAACCACCTTTATTAAGCTGTTTATGGTCTAAACAGAAACCCCATGAGGAAATATTAAATAAATATACATTTGCTTGATTTTCCTCAAGGAATAATTAGTTAAACAATGGTTTAATTAATATTCCTGGTTATATTTAACCCAAAACAAGGAAATTAATTAGATAAATCATTATTTATCTTATTATTTTCTAAAGATAATTATTTAAATCTTATTTAAATAATATTCTTTGTTAAATATGACTAAATCACCCTTAAATAATTAAATAAATCATTATTTATTTGATTATTACTCAACCAAATCCTTAAATTAGTAAATAAATCATTTATTTATTCATTATTTACAAAAAAAGGGATTTGACCAAATTCAAATTCCTTTTCCCTCCAACAAATATAATAATATATTCCATAAAAGTTGGATCTAGATTTGGTTAATAATATTTTAATTATGCACCAATATCTAGACTAACTCAATATTTTGTTATAAATAGAAGGGTTTTTTCCATTCACTCACTACCTTTTGTTGCCTAAAGATCACTCTGGATCTATACTTTTGGTCTGACTATTGATCCACCATCATAGTCATATTTTGTAACCATTTTTTTCTGGGTTTTCTATACCATCAAGATAGAGGAATTTTAGATCTGAAGTGCTGAGGACTTACAAGAACCCATCCCATTTAGGAGAACTGGGAACACCCTCCTGTGTTTTCCTCCCAGGTGCCCCTAATACAAAATTCATTCAACATATCCTTGTCTTGTCTATTGGATGCATGGAGTAAATCTTGTTTTTTCTACTATTTAATTTCTTCTAATGCATAGATCTAGATTTCTGTAGCATTTATCTTGATCACCTAACAACATATCTGAAGATATTGGTAGCCATCTTTGTTGTTAGGGTTGTTTTTTATGCATAGCTAAAGTGGTCTTTTTTCATATGCTTGGAATTAAGATTAATACTAACAACTGACGACTCCACAGGGGTTTACGATTACGACTGCTGTCATTTTTTTGATCCTTGCATATCCAGTTACTTCAAGCCCTAATATTTCTCTTCAGCCCCTTTTTTTGCTTTTCTTGATTTTGTTTTTAACCTATAAAACCCTAAAACAATAAAAATTCTAACTTCCGTGTGTTTTCGGACCTATTGCGCGGGTGACAGACATCAACCGCAGCTGAGACAACAATTTTTTCTGAAATCTACCGCCGAGAGTTTCGGAAGTGAAGGTCACACGTTTTGGCCCAAAACCTGCGACCTGGACCTTCAGGACACACCTTTCAACCCAAAAACTGCAACCTGGACTTTTTGCAGGGATTTTTCTAAAAATTTTATGGGTTTGTCTGAGCCTCTGTTCAGGGTAGTCTGACCTCCGTCTCCACCCATTTTGGACCTGTACTTGTTCTGTTTTGCTCAACTAAGTGGGAACCTAGCCCCCTAGGGCTTCAGTACCCTCCAATTCTTGTGGAAGAGTTTTTGTTGTTGCAAGTTGTCTGAAATTTCAGAGTCTTCAGCCATTTTTTCAGATCTGATACCTCACCTTCATATCCGCTTTAGATTGGCTTTTTATCCATCCAAATCACCTCATTTAGCTTTTTTGGGGTTTTCCTCTAGGGTTCACACTGTTTCCCTCCTGGAGATAGCCTTTCGCCACCACTTTTTACAGCAATTTTTCCTCTGATTTGTTGTTGTTTTCTGCACCACTTTCCAACATATTTTTCCTTTAGATCCTTGTCAATCCTGACCTTAGATCTATTGGCTATTTTAGTGTGTTTTGATTAATTTTTTACTCACCTATAGACTAATTGTTGAGAGGCCTGCCTCCTTGGGTTTAGATTATTGCATCATTAGCTGTTTATTTTATGTTTTTGCAAGCTTATATACTGTCATTTGCAGGTTTATTTACAGCTATATAGCACAGTTTTTATTTTTTCTCTACAAACTTCTGGGTTTAAAAATTAAAATTTACGCACTTCACACACATACCCTAAGCAAAAAAGGGCTTGGTTAACACTGCCAAGAAAAGACTCAAACATTTAAATCAATTGATCCTGCACCTCTCTGCCCTTGTTTCGACATTGTAATCAGTTGATCCTGCACCTCCCTGACCTTGTCGGTCACTTTTTCCTTTGTGCCGTGTTTGTGTCATCATCACTGCGCCTCCAAGGCATTTATCCAAGAGACTTCTTGGCCTTCATCCTCAGTTTCTGGTAGGAAGACTTACTACTCCATGTAGGGTTCGAGTTAGTCCTCCATCGAGTCCACACTCCGACACTTCTTCTAGTCCATTGGGTTCTCCTTCTCGTTCCGTCGTCATTTCTCCCCCCGTCACCTTCACCATGTCTGGTGCAGGACCTAATGCTAGTGGTAACCCCGGCCCTCATGCTGGGAATACCACTAGTGGGACCCCAACAGACTCTACCCCAGTTGCGCCCTTGCTCCCCTTCATGGTAGGTCTCAGCCTCCTCGATTTTGACCAGTTGATAAAAGACCCTATACACCAAGATGCTATTTGGCCTAATATTCCGACGAAGCTCCCTTCCGACATGCCAAATTTTGAAGGCCTTGCTGGAGAAGATCCTTCAAATCATGTTCGATCTTTCCACATGTGGTGTTCGTCTAACTCCATTACCGGTGACTCTGTTTGTCTTCGGTTGTTCCAACATATGCTTATAGGTGAAGCTTCTAAGTGGTATGTTGATTAGGCCCCTTCCCCTGATACCACCTTTGCGACTCTTGCCCAGGATTTTTTGTCTTACTTCCAGCTTCCCCTTCGTTACGACACTGGTATCGAAATTTTGACTTCTTTCCGTCAATCATCTGCGACCCGCCTATTCGATCATGTCGAGGAATGGCGGAGAAGAAAGAGCCTATGTCAAGCCCCTACCTTCGAAGACCGTGTCTACATGGACTGGTTCCTTAGATCTCTCTTGCCTCCTATCAGGAAAGATGTCGCATTGTATTTTCCTCAAACCGAAGAAGCTACTCTCCAAATGGCATTAAAATATGACCTGATCTACGCTCAGTCGAGTTATGTTTATACCGTTCTACGTGATATTCACAGACTCGGTGGTGCCAACGCACCGGAGGAACCTCATGTCACCGACGGTATCGTTGGAGCTCTCTCTAATCCATACACTCAACCTCCCATGGGCTATGGCTTTCCTCGGGGGGGCTAGAACCTCCTGAACTTTTCCCCCTCCCGGTAGCACGTATCCAGGATACGGCATGCCTCCTCTTTTTTCCCAACCTTCTATGTACCACACTGTTACCCAACCTCCTTATTATCCATATCCACAGCCTAGTGCTCCAACTCCTCCAGCATTAGCACCTCCGCCTACCTTGCCTTCTCAACTCCCGCAATAGCAGCCACTGCCCCCTCAAGGGCAGGTGCATGCACAGCAGGGCGCGACTAATCCTCCTCCCTCCAAAGAGATGAGTAAAGGCACTCAACATCAATATTCTCTCGGTAATCGTGGACCTAATCCTCAAAATAATGCACCTAACACTACTAACTAGCAACAGGGCACTCATCCCAAGCAGGAAAGGCATGTTCCCACGAACCAGCCTTGTTTTTGTTGTGGTGTTTATGGTCATTACACGCATGATTGTCCTCTTTTACAACAAATGAAGTAGATGTGGGAGTCTCAAGCAACATTGCGAGGACAGCAAGCCTCCCCTTCTGTCCCGCCCAATGCTGCACCTAGTCAACCGGCTGTGCTTACTAATCCTTTCCCTCAGCAAGGATTTTTGGCTACCCAACCACCTGAAGGACAGGTGGCCACTCAACCTCTTCCATCTGGTACCTCCGATTACCAGATTCTCATGATGAACTTTGCTCGACCTCTAACTATAAACATCAATCTTTAGACTCGGCCCCATCAGTACAACAAGCCTTCCGCTATATCTGTCCCCGAGCCGCCTCCTTCGATCTCTACAGAGCCTCTTTCGACACCTAATGGTCCCTTGTAGATCCCTCAGCCTAAGGTAGAGGTTCACACCAAGATCCCTAAATGACCATTATGCCGAAATGCTACTTCTGGCAAAGTTGCCCATTCGTATAGCATAGTAGATGATTTGGCGCAATCTCCTACTGCCATTTCAACGCTGGAACTCCTCTAGTCGTGCCCTTCACAACGAAAATATCTACTATTTTACATGGGCATTGTAGACCCTTCTGATGATCGATTGACTGTCTTCGATGTTGACCAGTTAGAACATCCTCCTCTCCCTACTTCCGTCGCCTTCCAAATCCCAGTCAAGATCCGGAACGCCAACATTTCTCGCTGCATTATTGATGAGGGGGCATCCACCTGTGTGATGTCCACTTTGGTTTGGAAGCAACTCAGATCACCTGAGTTGGCTCCTTCCACGATCACTCTCCGAGCATGGGATGGCCACGCCTCCCAGCCCATTGGCCTTTTCCACAATTTTCCTATTACTCTTGCGGGCAAGACTGTTTGCGTTGATGTAGAATTCACAAATGCCCCCTTATATTACAACATTGTATTGGGTCGTAGCTACACTTATGCGATGTTTTCTATCCCATCCGCGGTCCACTGCAAGATGTCCTTCCCTCATAATGGAAAGATAGTCACCATTGACCAGCTGGCATATTATGAACCGAAGTCTCAGACCTCCCCTGAGTCCATCATCTCTTCAATTGCCAATAAGAAAACCGTCGATCCTTTGACCAGTGTCTCACCCGGGTCTACAAAGATTCCTCATTTCTTGGTACATTCCCTAGTCTTCCTCCTCCTGTCTCTGATCCCAACTCATCGAATGTTTGCATGATGCAAGCGTCTCAGGCTGCCCTCAAGCGACCCGCTTCGGCTAGTCAGCAGCCTCTGCCACCTACTCCTAGCCCTTCGATCCAGCCTTCTGGACCTCATCCTCTTGGCCCTTCAGCTGGTATTCATGAACCTCTTTACCCTCCTAGAACGGTTCCTCCAGGCGTTAACCATTTAGGAGTCGTCCCCCCTGGCCATTACCCCTCCAGTTAGATATCGTTCCTAGCTCCCCCACCAGGAGTGTACACGGTACTTGTCATGGCCACCCTCTCTCTTCCTAACCTGACCCTTGGGATTTCCGTCTTGTACCTTGATCCTCTAGCCACTACCCTGCCTGGTCAACCCAAACCTTATCTTGCTTTGACCGCAATTCAACCGGTCCCCATGAATTCTCCCGCTGCAATAGTGCCTTAGTCACCTCAACAACCACCTCTTGTTGTGATAGCTTTAGGTAAGAAGGGAAAAGCTCACAAGGGGGCATCAAAGGACAAGGCTGCCCTGACAAACCATACCCCTCCTCAACCTCCAAAGCATACCATCCAGTGTGCTTTTTGTGATGTTGTCAGTCACGCCACCCGTACTTGTCTAGAGTTGCCTCACCTTAAGTCCATGGTCAATGAGATGTTTCTCGAGTCTAATATCCCAGAGGTATATATCACTATACCTGATTCAGTCCTGAAACTCAAGTCTTTGCACACAAATCACCCTTGTCCTTTGTGTGATTTCGATGGCCACTATACTCACCTCTGTCCCTGCCTTGAAGAGTACCACTCATCTTTGGAAGCGGTTCACCAATATGAGGCCAAGCGCAATGAGTCCACCACTCCCTTATTTGCATGTTTTTCTTCAACAAAACCAGAGGACACGAATGCTCCCATCGACATTCCCTCTCCTGATGTCGAGATGATGAAGCCGTCGTCCACCATATTCTACCTATCATCATCCATGAGACCCTTGGTGGAAGTCCCCTTGGAGACTTCCCCTGATGTTTCGCTTGACCTCCCTTCAGCGATCACCCTGGGCTCAACATCGGTAGATCCTTTATCTACTTACTCTTCTATCACCACTTGTGATGATGTGCATGTGAACCTCTCTTCTCATGATGATGAGTTAGGTAGCTTTGCCACGTCAGGCGGTCTTTCTTCCACCAGTCACCCCATCTTCTATTACGATGACGAAATTATGGAAGGAGTCACCACCCCTGACTTTATCTATTCCCCCTTACATCGAACCCATGCATTCGAACCACATACACCTTGTGGCCATTACATTGACACCCAATGTTTTGGTAAGGGGGCACCCATATTTGAGAGACACAGAGAAGATATTCTCCACAACTCTCCTAGTGTATCTAGTTGTGTCAACTCTAGTACCATTATTATTCCACATTTAGAAGAACCTCTAGAGTCCCATATGACTTCAGATCACTCTAGGGATGATACCCGTCATCATTCCTTCATCTTACATAAACAACCTAGTCCCTTCAACATTGTTGTTGACCAACCTGTGAGTTTTCTGGGAGAGCAACAATTCATTATCTCCAATTCCTCTCTTTGGGATAGTGACACCATGTATGCCAATCTGGAAACTTAAAGTCCATTTGATTCATACATGCAGTACCGAAAGAGATTGGTAATCCTCGATTCCCTTTCTCAAATTGCATAACCATAACAAAAACAAATGGCACACCACATCATTAAAATGTATTTAGCTTCCCCTTTTTCTAAATACATTTTCACATTACCACAACATGCTTGGGGGAACCTATGCCCCTCAACCATAAAAATCCCATATCTCAGCCAAAAACAGCACTGAAACCCCCTTTCTCTGACAGGTCGCACTTTTCAGGTCATTTTCTAGGACTGGTCGCACTTTTCTACCCAGTACCTGCTACCCAAGTTGTAGAACAGACCCCAAAAAGTGCGACTTGGCCTGTTCATGAGCTATGGGTACCTAAATTGAACTTTCAATCCACTGAAATGAAAGAGTAGGATTAGGCCTCTTACCTGCAACTGACGGATCTCAATTTTGACGGTCGATTTTTCTGCTATGATTGCCGCAAGATTTAGGGCCTTCTCTCCTCTCTGCATCCACAGCTCCACATACAAATGAGTGAATTTGGAGAGAAAATGCCTTATTAAAAGAGAAACCCTTGTTTTCCTTTCACCTATTGCGGCCAAACCGTAGCTCTGTTTACCAAATCGTTTGTACCGTTGGAAAGCTCTCATCAAGCCCTCAAATGGGTACATGTTATTTTTTAGTGATTTGATACTTCACCACTACACATTTTTTCCAAGAAGCATCACTTCACCCCTCCTCAAAATCGAATTTCTTCACTTGCAACACTCATACTGGGGGCACCACTTTGCGTCCATACTTGTCCACAATCATGTCAACTTTCTTCGTGAGTTACCATCTTGTACTCATGTCTTTATGGTCCCCATTGGACCTCTTCTGTGTGGTAGCACCATCGAGTCACCCTTGTTTAGCGCATCTGAGTTGATTCATCATTGCATTCATGGAATCTATCCCAAGCCCCTTTGCATCCTGCTATAGTCCTCCATCCTTCATTGCTTGGTCCCTCTCTCATGTCGCACATTATGGCCTTCAGTCCCACTGTCCCCTATCCCTCATGATATTGTGTCAATTGCTGCTAGGATATCCATGCTCTTTATGCTCTAAAAAGGTAAGTCGTTCATTCGCTACTCATTACCACCCATTTCATCATCATCATTGATGTCAGTCTGTTAGTCGCTCTACTATTTTCTCTCGTGCCATAGTTGAGGATCCCTTATTGCCTCACCTATGGTGGACCTCCTTTTGTTGATATCAGCTCATTCATTCTAGAAGACAGCTCTAGAGGGTAGTGTACCTTGGTTCCAGCTTCCACTCTTGTTCGGTGCCTCGAATCAAGCAAAGGGACTCCTTATTTCCCTTTGACTTGACTGTTTCTCAGCTCCAGCTCCTTTCAGCATGATCGAGATCCATACACTTGATGGTTCAGTGATGCAGCAGTTGATATCGGTGATTCCCAGATGTGTGTGATATGTCTTAGCTCTCATGAGGGGATGGCCCTACATGTAGTCCCCCACATACCCGGATGACCTCTTCAGCATAGCCTTTGATGCAGCTCCATACATTTTATGATGTCGGCCTTAGCCGCTTGCAGCGCCTTGTTGTTTGCATATATTAGTCAGATTTTCAGAGCCCTTTCCTATTTTCAGGGGCATCTAGGTTGCATTTATATCTCATGTACTCAGGTATTATTGTACAAGTCCTAGATCTTATCCCAGACACAATATGTATGTGGGATTCATTATTGTGTTATTTATTTGGCTCATGTTTATGCCAGAATGTATTATATTGGCCAGTTCCGTGGTTTACTAGACGCCTTATTGTTTGTACTTTGCCTCGGTGGGCATAGGTATGCCTCCCCCACCGCCTATAGCATAGGTACTTACTCATCAAATAGACTTGTCGCACCTATAAGTCTCGGCTCCTCAGGGTCTAGTTCTTTCAGCACTTTGGTCTACCTTATACTTCTCTCTCTTTGACTTCCCCTTCGATGTCTAGCGATTGAGTTCTTACAACGTACTTCGGTCATACGATTAGCTCCGAATGCTCGCATGCCAGGGGGGCAATCTATTACACCATTTTTTTGGTCATCTAACCTATAATCATTAGATGGACCCAAGAACACCATGTAAGACTAATTTTACCCTAAGTAAAATTTCTTTCAATATGAAAATAACTTAGTAAACCACCTTTATTAAGTTGTTTATGGTCTAAACAGGAAACCCCATGAGGAAATATTGAATAAATATACATTTGTTTGATTTTCCTCAAGGAATAATTAGTTAAACAACAGTTTAATTAATATTCCTGGTTATATTTAACCCAAAACAAGGAAATTAATTAGATAAATCATTTTTTATCTTATTATTTTCTAAATATAATTATTTAAACCTTATTTAAATAATATTCTTTGTTAAATATGACTAAATCACTCTTAAATAATTAAATAAATCATTATTTATTTGATTATTACTCAACCACATCCTTAAAATGATAAATAAATCATTTATTTATTTATTATTTACAAATAAAGGGATTTGACCCAAGTCAAATTCCTTTCCCCTCCAACAAATATAATAAAATATTCCATAAAAGTTGGATCTTGATTTGGTTAATAATATTTTAATTATGCACCAATATCTAAACTAACTCAATATTTTGTTATAAATAGAAGGGTTTTCCCATTCATTTATCACCTTTTGTTGCCTAAAGATCACTCTAGATCTATATTTTTGGTCTGACTATTGATCCACCATCATAATCATATTTTGCAACCATTTTTTGTTGGGTTTTCTACACCATCAAGATAGAGGAATTTTAGATCTGAAGTGCTGAGGACTTACAAGAACCCATCCCATTGAGGAGAACTGGGAACACCCTCCTGTGTTTTCCTCCCAGGGGCCGCTAATACAAAATTCACTCAACATATTCTTGCCTTGTCTATTGGATGCATGGAGTAAATCTTGTTTTTTCTACTGTTTAATGTCTTCTAATGCATAGATCTATATTTTTTCAGCATTTATCTTGATCACCTAACTGCAAATCTGAAGATATTGGCAGCCATATTTCCTGTTAGGGTTGTTTTTTATGCACAACTAAAGTGGTATTTTTTCGTATGCTTGGAATTAAGAATCATACTAACAACCACACATCACCTATTCTGTTTGTGTTACAAAACTAGCTATGAAAGTAGCACAAAACTCTGTTTTGACAGCAAGGTTAATTTTGGTGGTTAATTTCAAAAGAAAGAGAAGGGTAAACAAATATTTTAAAGTTGTTCTCCATGAGAATGACAAAGAGTATCAGGGAAATGAAAAAGAGTACCAGATCAGTGTTTTTCTAAGTGGGGATATTTTGTTAAGGATACAGTTTGAAGATACCAGTTCACTATATTTCTATATCATCAAGTTGAAAACTCCTTAATAATAGGTAGAGCAGCTCCACGAAGATAGTTAGAGTATTAATGTCTTGTTTATGGCCAGCATGGTTGAAAGACATGATTCCTTTCAAGGAAAATTTGGATCATCTTTAGTTTAAATGTAATAAGTAGGTGTTTGAGTCATAGTAGGACTCTAACTCCTAATTCTAAAGGTGTCAGTTTTAGTTGTAAAAATCTAGTTAGTGGTTACATTTTGTGTCAGTAATAGAGTTTAATGGTATAGCCACTTGGAAGATTAGATGTAAAGGCTAGATGCCTATAAGTAGTGAGTACTTCGATGTATGAAGGGTTGGAAAATGTTATCTGAACAGACTACTTTTGTAAAGATTTGGATTAAATGATATATATAGAAGAAATTTAACTTTTCTTGACTTGATATTATTAGTGTATTTCAATGATTTTATATCTTATCTTCAAAATGTTTTCCTTCTATAGTTTTAGTGCTTATTACTCAGAATTCATGGTTTATCATGCTCTGACTTCCTTTAAGTATTAAACTATGGTCAAATGAGTTTTAGGTCCTATCTTTGAAATTTTTTCTTCAATGTCTTAATGCTTATTACTCAGAATTCATGGTTGTTCATGCTCTGACTTCCTTTAAGTGTTGAGTTTTGATGAATCTCTCTTAGTATTTTCCTTTCAATACCTTGATGAATCATTACTCAAAATTCATGTATCACGTGCTCTGACTTCCTTTGAACCTCAAGTTATTGGGATTTTCCTAAATGTGTCACTCTTTCGTTGAAGTATATAAAAGCCTTAGCTTCCACAAGAAGAGCCATTGTTATCTTTATCCCTGTCACTGACTCCATAGCCCAATGGTAGCAAGCTTTCATCTTTTCAACCTGTAAACATAGAAAATCAAGACACAAACAATAGAGTTATCCATCTATCTACATATTTATTCGATATAATTAACCCTCGAGAGAGTCCTCTCAGGTTGAGGAGGCTAAGCCTCAATCAAAATATTGGTTTGAAATAGTTACACTGAAGTTGTTTGATCAACAGCCAATCAAGTACGGATTTGGTGATAACAAATGGGTGGTGGAAAACTCCCACATTAGGCTTTTATAACTGATGTTTTCATGCATTGAATATATTAGCTATGGACTTCATCGCATACTCCTTAAGAAATTTCACGTCAATGCCTGTTAGACATTATGTTCAACATTCCCTGTGTGTTTCATGACATGTACTAAATGCCTCTTGTGGATCATAACTTTGGAAATTGTAGCGGAGACTAACGCCTACGGGTTTTGGTCTAACGAAAATTGTGATTCCAAAAATTGGTATTAGAGTGATAGGTCTCGAGTTCAAAACTCACCCGGCTTACGTTGGGGGCGGAGATTGTTGGAAATTGGGTTCAAAGCTCCCCGTGTGTTTTGCAACATGGACTAACCACCTCTCGTGGATCCTAACTCTGGTGATTGTAGTGGAGACTAACGCTTGTGGGTTCAGCAATCATGATTCCAACAATTCCATTTCTTTTTCTACAGGAAAATGAATTAAATGGAGTTCTATGATCTTCTATAAGATGTCTAGCCAATTTTCAAAGCATTTCGCTAAGTAATAAAAATTTTGAGAGTCCCTTTTGACTTCATGGTTTGAATTCTCTCTCGCCGCCAAACACTTCTTCCATACATCTTCGTCCCGCAAAAAAATTCTTCCATACTGGCACTAGTACGCACAATTTCTTTCCCACATTTTTTATCCATATGTTGGCGCCAATAACAAAAATAAAATTATTTTAACTTTCTATGTAGTCATGTACTCATGTATTTGATTAATATTTACCAAGGTTAATGTATTAAATCATAATTGAATATGTTTGGCGTGATCTCTTTTGATATTTATTTATTGATTTTCACACAATTATGTGAGGAGTGGATACAAGGGTATGTGGAGGAGCTTTTTTTCCTTTCTCCACACACAAATTCTTTGCACACACTTTCTCCTGCACTTCATTTATAAGCACACCAAAATAAAGCTTCCACAAAGAATCAAAATGCAATCCCAAATTAATTCTCTAGAGAGAATTCATTAAAGATCATGAATATGTGTGCAATACAAAAGTAATCATTTAATAAATATTCCCAAGATGTTACTCGTATTTAATCCAATGGTTGTTTCACATGGTGTGGTAAATATACCAATTCTCAATTACATGGTGGAGAGATACGTGTGTCTGAAACAAAGTTATTTCAATGTGTTGTAAGATGTCGTGTCTATTTTTGCAATAAATTTACTAACAACAAATTTTCAAAGGCTTCTGAAGTGTCTATTGTTGTTAAATAGTGGAAGGAAATTGGAAATGAGTGCGAGGAAGTGTAGAACAAGCACTCAAAATTTTATATTCAAACATGAAGGTCTACGTGAAACATTTTTTTTCCTTTAACTTGTATTTTTTCTTTTTTTTATTGATATCTATATTTTCACAAAAAGTTCTCACACTACCAGCAAAGTGAAAGCCTTTGATTTTGGCGAGATGCCTCAAATTGAAATTTGTGGAGAACGCACAATGAAAGCTTCCTCCACGCTCAATATAATTTTTTTGGGTCTTTAATGATTGTCAAGATAATGAAATATGGTGATCAAAGAGGTATACTTTGATTATGTAACACGTGTATGGATGAAGATACCTTGGCATAAATTTCCACATAAGGAAAAAAATGTTGATTTTTCATAGGGCTATATTGTTCTTTGCTTTGATAATTGCATTTCTTCATTAACACATTAAGTTCACCCCATAAAATCATAACATTATTCATATTTACATCATTATTCATCAGCATATGATATTATGTAGAAATAAAAATAGCATCGTCATCAATGCAGCAGAACATAAAGGAACACTCGAATAAAAACATGCACACATAGAAACATTAGGGTTTGTCGCAGAATAGGGAAAAAGCCACTATGGGGAAAAACTTTGTAAATTCTTCTTCTAATAGATTGTCATCAAATGATTCAACATAAGAGAGTAAAATGATCCATGTCTTCACAAAAAATAAAATATCCATGAAATGCATCTAAACATTAAAACTTTGATTCACATGACTATAATGTACGATCACTACTTGTAGCCTACAACTAAATATTGTTGTCATTGAGTGGAATATTCAGAGTACTAAAATTTAATATTTGAGTCTTGGACACATGGAGGAGGAGTTGTGTGAGCATATATGACAGTCCTAGACATGCTTAGGTGGATTTTGTGTGTGCTTCTAGGGAAAAATACGCTCCAATCTGCCTCAGACCCCCGGACACACCCTTCAGGCTATTGTGCATGCGTCCAAGGCTCCCTAGATGCTCCCTTCAAGCTTTTGTGCATGTTTCCAAGGCATCTCTGACGCACCCATGACCATTCTGTGATCTTTGGTTCTTGAACCTTTGTTTTAATAACAATGTCTATGGTGAGTTTCATCTTTGGTTCCTAATCCTCTCTTTGTACAATTGTTTATTTTGTTAGTTTCATCTTTGGTTCTTGTTCCTATTTCTGCAGAGTTGTGCCTTTGGTCAATTTCATCTCTATTTTATGGTCCTTTGTTTGCACAACAATGTTATTAGTCTGTTTTTTTCCAAGGGGTATATTTTCTTGGACTCCTGGAGAAGGTATATCTATGACACCAATGCATAGGGACCTTGCAACTTGGCTCAAGAAATTTAATATTTCAAAACTTTATTTTTGTTTGAGTTCATCTGTTATGGTTTTAACTAGAGGATGCCCTAGTAGTTGCAACTCCACCTCATGACCTCCTAGATGTAGAAATTCCCACAAAACCTTTCAATATGGCAGTCGAGCTGCTCAATGTTCAAACTACGAGGGTTTCTAAGTATTCTACTACTAAATCCCCATAGAAAGAAGAAATTTTCTCTAAGATAATGAACATACAACACTAAGATAATGAACATGCCATTACTTAACTGCTTAAAGTATACACAATGATCATATTCACTTCTTATATATTTTTGACTCAACATGAAAGAATCAAATTTCTTGTACCGTTGTCGAGGCGACTGCTTCAGACCATACAATGACTTCTTGAGTCTGCAGACAAATTTGTTATTGCGATGCTGAACAAACCCTTCCGATTGTTCCATATAAATTTCCTCATCTAAATCTCCATGTAAAAATACAGTCTTAACATCTAGTTGCTGTAATTCTAAATCAAGCAAAGCAACTAACGCTAACACAACTCTAATTGAAACTATTTTAACAACTGGTGAAAATATTTCATGAAAGTCAATGCCTGCTTTCTGAGAAAACCCTTTTGCAACCAGCCTCGCTTTGTATCTGTCCTCTGTATCATTCACACCCCGTTTCACCTTGAAAACCCATTTACATCCCACATTTTTCCTGTCTTTTGGAAGTTCAACCAGATCCCATGTGCCATTCTTACCTAAGGCCATCATTTCTTCCTTCATGGCTGCTTTCCATTTTTCACTCTTTGAACCTTCTATAGCTTCCTGATAACACAAAGGTTCATCATCGTTAGCGGTCAAAGCAACTGAAGTAACATAATCATCATACCTTCTAGGAGGGCGTTTGATTCTTGTAGACCTCCTTAAGGATGTTTCTAGTGCTTCCACAATTGGCTGACTACCATATGTAGGAACTTCTTCATGATCACCATCTGAGACCTGTTCATGACCTACATCTGAACCCTGTTCATAATCTGATTCTGAAACCTGTTCATGACTAGAATCTGAACTATGGTCATCATGACTATCATTAGAAGTGCTGTCAAACTGAATGTGCTGAAAATCAAATACATCATCTTGTTTCAATTTATTATCTACATCTAACTTTACAAGAGAGGATTCATCAAACTTTACATCTCTGTTGATGATGATTTTGCGGGTAGTAGGATCCCACAATCTATATCCCTTTGTTCCAACACCATACCCAACAAAGATATACCTTTTTGATTTTGGATCTAATTTAGTTCGCTGATGTTTAGGCACTAGAGCATATGCATCACAACCAAACACTCTGAGTTTAGAATAATCACAAGGGTGACCTTTCCATACCTCTTGAGGAATCTTGCAACCTATCGCTATCGATGGTGACCGATTTATCACATAACAAGCTGTAGCCACCGCTTCTGTCCACAACTCCTTCTGCAAACCAGCGTTACTCAGCATACTCCTTGCTCTCTCCAAAAGAGTCCTATTCATGCGTTCAACAACTCCATTTTGCTGAGGAGTATAAACAGTGGTCTTATGTCTCTCGATCC
The DNA here is from genome assembly GCA_034641835.2 of Pinus albicaulis. Classification (NCBI taxonomy): domain Eukaryota; kingdom Viridiplantae; phylum Streptophyta; class Pinopsida; order Pinales; family Pinaceae; genus Pinus; species Pinus albicaulis. The sequence goes on along the minus strand of CM076575.1, from coordinate 1,851,510,290 downwards.
ATGCATCCTTGCAATAGTTTTCAAACTCCTTGGAGGTAAACTCACCACCATTTTCAGTTCTTAAACATTTTATAGTTCTACCAGTGATGTTTTCTACCAATGCTCTAAACTGCTTGAAAACTGTAAAAACATCAGACTTCCTTTTCAACATGTAGACCCACACTTTCCTAGAAAATTCATCAATAAATGATACAAAATACGACGAGCCACCATACGAGGTTGTAGGTGCTGGACCCCAAACATCTGAATGGATATAATCAAGTATTCCTTTACTAGTATGTTTGCCTGTTTTAAACTTTTGCTTACTTTGTTTGCCAAACAGACAATGTTTACAGAAATCTAACTTTCCAGACTTTAGATTAGGAAGTAATTTGCGATCAGCCAAAATCTTTAACCCTCTTTCGCTCATATGGCGCAACCTTTGATGCCATAGGCGAATGGAACTACTGTCATGTTTAGACACCGTAGACACATGATCTGACCCTGTTCTTCCTTCTAACTGAAACAGATTTCCTACTTTCTTAGCTTTCATTACTAGTAAAATACCTTTGTAAATTTTCATTACTCCACCTTGAATTACAGTTTTATATCCATTTGTGTCAAGTGCTCCCAGTGAAATTAGATTTTTTCTTAAATCTGGTACATGTCTTACATCAGTTAACATTTTAGTTGTCCCATCAAACATTTGCAGCTGTATACTCCCTATTCCCACAATATTAGATGTGACATCATTACCCATGTACACGACTCCATCATTAACTGATCTATATGTCTTAAACCATTCTCTATGAATACACATGTGGTTTGATGCACCGGAATCTAACAACCAATGTTGATCATGATTTGACAAATTAACTGATAACACTTCATCACTCATACCTGAAATCGATGCCGAACCTGTATCTGTCGTGTTTGCTTCTTTCTTCTCTATCGAAGAGTCTTCTTTGGATGTTTGTTGTCTCTTCCAACAATCCCTCTTCAAATGTCTTGATTTGCCACAAAACCAGCACTTTACCTTACTCTTCTTCCCTTTCGATTTTGAACGCGAGTTGTTGTGCTTACTGAAGCGTCTTTCTTTAGAACGACCTCTGACCATCATTGCTTCTGATGTGGAGGTTTCTGAATTTTACCTCTTCCTTGTTTTTTCGGACAACAAAGCTCCAACAACATCATCAAATTCAAGGGTTTCTGATGAACTAAGACTTATAGAAGTAACAAAATGATCCCATGACTCGGGCAACGAGCATAATAAAGTTACAGCTTTATCTTTTGATTCAAATTTTACTTCTATACTTTCTAACTGCACCAGGAGAGTATTAAAGGTATTCAGATGATCAGATATCGTCGTACCTTCTTTCATGCGCAAGCTGTACAACTGTCGCTTCAGAAGAATCCTATTGGTTAAGGATTTTGTCATGTACAACTTTTCAAGTTTTGACCACAAACCAGCAGCAGTTTTCTCTGACACGATGTTAAACAAAACATCATCCGCCAAACACAGTCGAATGCTGCTCAGTGCTCTTTCATCCAGATCACTCCATTCATCATCTGTCATGGTGTAAGGTTGTTTGGATTTTCCCAACAGCGCCTTCGCCACGCCTTGTTGCACGAGTAGATCATACATCTTCACTTTCCAGATCTCGAAGTTGTTTTTGCCATTAAACTTCTCGATCTCAAACTGGGCACTTTGTGTTTTTGCCATATTGTGTCACAAAAAACAACCTCCAATTGCAACTTTTTAATAAAGAATGCCCTTTTTTTTTTAAAATGCCCTTCAAAAAAAAATACCCTTCACCTTTAAAGTGCCTTTCACTTCATACCATATGCAAATGGTAATTTAATATTCAAATCAATTTCTAACATATGAGAAATCTCTCAAACTACCACCACTCAAATTGATTTACCATTCAAATGCCACCACTCAAATTAATATACCAAACCTTATGCCCCACATCGATTATGTATATCGATTTGCATATATATATGGCACTTCATATATATATATATATGGCACTTCATATAAATCTCTTAAAAAAAAATGAAGTTCTTCATATATGCAAATGGCATTATTAAATGTCAAATCGATTACTCAAGTCGATATATCATAAAACAAATCGATTTAAAAACTTCAAATAAACTCCACTTCAAAATACCAAGTGAAAATGGTAATCGACTTTCAATATAATCGATTTTGCATATCGATTTTTCAAAAGCATTTTAATAAATCGATTTTAATAAGTGATATACCACAAATCGATTTTCAATATAAAACAAATCGACTTCAGAAAAAAGGTTTGTTTTATATACCAATCAACCTTTCATTATACCATGCCATTTTCCTTCTTATATACCAATCAACATTTTATATACCGATCAACCTTTCGACTTGGAGTTTTAAATACCAATCGGCTTTTAAACTGCAACTGCAAATCGACCTTTTGTCACATCATCGAAAACTTCAAATTGAATTAATAGAAACTTTGAAATGGCATTTGAATAAACCTGTACAACAGTCCACGCGATTTTCAACCCACGGCATTTTCGGCAGCGTTCATATGATACCAACATTCAGCGTCTCTGCAGAACAGATATACACAGAACGCAGTTCCTGCTCGGTCCACACTCTTTTTCAACTATGTTCAACGCTATTCAAGCAGTTCAGTTCAACGCTGTCAGTTCACCAAAAAATACAGCGACGGCTTGGCTCTCTGCGCACTGTAACAAGTTTGACCGCTCAACTTTGCTGCTCTGATACCAATTGTTAGAGCAATCAGTGCGCATCAAACTAAAAGACAACAACAGCAAATAAACCATACACAGAAGACACAGAGTTTAACGTGGTTCACCCAACCATTCTGGGCTACGTCCACCAAACATAGGCATCGGCAATCTTTATTATCAAACAGGAGATTACAAGATAATCAATTTCCTCACAAACTCTCACACACTTCCCAATCCGTATGGACATCTGTTTTATAGCTAAGAGAATCTAACTGCCTCATAAATCCTCTTACAGCAAATATAGGATGCATTAACTCTCTCCCAACAAAATAGAGCTAATATAGCAACACAATCTGATTGTTGTCACCTACTGAGATTTTTGCCTATTTTATTAAAACCGAAAATCTCAACAACTTCAGCATGCAATGGTATTCCAACTAGTTCATCCCAAGTTTTCCCTACCATTTGCAGTGCACTAACCACCAAAATTTTAATGAGGCAACGGTGGGATGAGGTTTCCAATGGGCGCTTTTATTTCTGCATCAATCGAGACATATGCTCTAGGGTTTTTCAAGAATGAAAGGAATGTTAACCAACTTGCCATGACGCAAGTGGTCTAACAAATGAAAGTGATGGTAATAAATAATGACATACTTTCCTTCGCACATGAAATATTTCTTGTAGAAAATCTAACAATGACATTCAAACTGATATTGTAATGTACTAAAACAAAATATTGAATCCTTCTTTAATTTATGGAAACAAAAAATGATCGCACAATCACATAACAAGTAAGAGAAATAAACAATCAATCGCAAAATGAAAGATGTATCTGGGGAAATAACACTGCCTAAAACCTCGCTATATTTATATTGTATAAATTCAATACCATGAAACAATACAATGTTTTTCTCTCATTGAAAAACCCTTGCACTCTGCCAGCTGTCTCACTCTAATCTAGGAAAAATTAAACAAATAATTAACCAATTCTTAGCTTCTACTTAACTAGCCTTACTCACGCATTCTTGAAGGAATTGTTGCCCTATTAAATAGGAAATTCCTTGGAATTAATTGTGTAATGAATCATAGGCATCCTCATGACCCTATAACTAACCTATACAATTTTCTAATTATACAATTGACAGTTATCATCCCTTTAACCTTAGTATCAACTGGGACATCCTTAGAACTGACATGCAACTATTATTTATAGAAAATTATTAGTTAACTGATTAGTCACTCCTTGTGAATTAAATCATATTTAATTCACTGGACCTCTCACTAGCTCATTTCTCAGTTAGAACTATTTAACCTAATTTTAACTCAATTAATTGAGTTAACTAATTACAACTCACAAATAATTGTAACTGGTCCCCCTTAAATCATGGGAGAAATCTACATGCATCCTATCTTACCCTCAACTTAAATCACCTAAGCTAACTCAGTCTTTCTGACTTAATTAACTAATACAAGTTGTCATGATATGAAATTAAAATTTCTCTTCCAATTTAATTTAGGGAAAATTAAATCAGAAGCCCCCATTGGGTGCCATTTCAACACTCCCTCTCAACAAGAAAGGGTTTATCTGCTACCTCGATCCTGCCTCGGTGGAATTCAAATTTTCTTCTTTCCAGCGCCTTCGTCGAGATGTCTACATCCTGCTGCTCTGTGGGAATGTACTCTAATGACATAATTTGTCTGAACACAATCTATGAGATGGTGATATTGGATATCAATATTCTTTGAACTTTCATGGAATACTGGATTAAACAAGAGTTTAATGCAACTCTGGTTATCACAATGTATCATTGTCAGATCCATCTTTTGACCAAACAAACCAAAAAGTGTCTTCCTAATCTCGATGGCCTCACATGCTACCTGACTGGCCACCATGTACTCTGCGTCTACTGAACTGAGTGAAACTAATCTTTGTTTCCTACTGTGCCAAGAAACTACTAGCAATCCTATGCTGAAGATTCGTCCCAATGTGATCTTCCTGTCAAATGGCCTCCCTTCCCAATATGCATCAGTGACTCCTTGACGCTTCATTCCCTTTGTCCATTTGTACCATAATCCATACTTTGTAGTGCCTCTAAGATATCTTAACACATGCTTCCTTTCCTTCCAAAAGAGGTTTATAGGCTTAACCATAGCTTGGCTCAGCTAGTTAACAGCGTAGCATATGTATGGTCATGTGTTCACCAAATACATGAGTGAACCCACAAGCTTCCTATAAACATTAATATCCACTACTCACCCGAAGTAGAATCCTTCTTCATCCAATTTCCTACTAGAGGAGTCTCCATGGGTTTTCTTCCCTCCATGTGTAACTTTCTTAGAATCTCCTTAGCATACATGCCCTGAGATACAAATATCTCCCCATCTCTTTACCATATTTCCAATCTCATGAAATAGTGCAAGAGCCCCATGACCTTCATCTCAAATTCTCTTTCAAGATCCTCTTTGCAAGACTTGATGAGATGCTCATCACATGTCTGTATCAGATCATCAACATAAATTACAATAAGAAAAATCTTACCATCAACCACAATATGATATAGGTTCGCATCCACTTCACTCTTGGTGAAGCCCAACCCAGTGAAATAGTTGTCGATCCTAGTGTAACAAGCATGAGGTGCTTGCTTCAACCCATACAGTTCTCTCTTGAAAATAAAAACATGTCACTCCCTGTCTAAGGTCTCAAATCCTTTTGGTTTCTCAATCTACACTTCTTCCTCAATAAATCCATTGATAAAGGTTGTATTTACATCCATCTGATGTATCTTCCATCCCATCTGTGATGAGAGTGGAATAATGGATCTAATATATAAGTAACTTGAGATTGGTGAAAAAGTATCATCATAGTCAATCCCCTCCACCTGAGAGAAACCTCTGGCCATATATCTGGTATTGTGCTTCTCCACACTCCCATTTGATTCCTACTTCACCTTGTAGACCCACCTAGGTCCTACATAGTAACTTCCCCATTGGTATTGGGAAAATTTCTCATGCATTTTTTATGATAATGGAGTCATATTCCTAAACCATGGAATCAACCAACACTGGCTATTGCACTACTTCCTCAAAAGAGGATGGTTCTATCTCAATAACTTCGCTCATAAGAGCCATGTATCTAGTCTACCGCTTTGGGGACCTTCTCTGGTGTGCTTCCTTCCATATTTGTTGGATGGCTCTCAATGAGTGGTTTCTACCACTCTTTTTTCCTTTTCTTGTGGCTGCTACACATCCTGAGGTTAATACTTTAGATCCAAGAGCTCATCAACTACATGCAACTCAAGCTCCATCTCAAGGGAAGTTTTCATGGTTTTCTCTTCATCTAATTTCACATCTCTTATGATTAATCTCATCTTGTGTGCTAGAAAGTACACCCGATAGTTGTGAGGTGTATCAATGTACCTCACAAATATCCCCAACTCTATTGTTGGCTCTAGCTTCTTCTTAACATATTTGGTCACATTGCAATAAATAGATGAACCAAAAATTTTAAAATATGACACATTTGGTCTCTTACCTGAAAACGCCTGCTCTAGTGTACTCATACCAAGTATCTGATGAGGACTTATGTTTTGCAAAAATACTTTTTTATTGAAAGGTTTCTATATTACTACTATAGTCCCTTATTGTTGTTAGTGTAACCCCATTATTGTTATTATTGTACCCCTATAACCCCCATATTGTTATTATTGTGCCCTTAAATTATTATTGTTAGGTCAGCTAGGATTACATTGTGGCCCCACTAAGATTATATTGTGGCCCATGGACTCCTATATATAGAAAGGAGGTTTTGTAATTTGTATCATCCAAGAATTTTTCATTCATGTAATGTATTGGAGGCTGCCCCCTCAAAGTGGCTTATTTCTAAGGTGTTGATATCTCTTTTCTTCTATTTTTGGAGCTGGTTTCACAACATTTGGTATCAGAGCTTTGCATTCTAGGGTTTTGCTACCCAAAATAAGTCATCGTGGCATTTTCGCTAAAAAAAAATTCTATGAAGGTTCAGAAGCTAAACTTTTTAGAGTATGAAGCCGAAATCCTAAGCAACATTTTCGCAAAATTTCAGAGCTTGGTTTGCAATATTTTCGGAGATATGATCTGTGGAAGTTAGGTCGTTTTGTAGGCTCCTGAATTTAACCTAAACAGGTCATTGTGGAATTTTTTCTATAACGTTTTTTCTACAAAGGTTCAAAACCTGAAATTTTTACGAAGCAAAGACGACATCCTAAGGAAGATCTTCGCAACATTTCAGAGCTTGGGGCACAATATTTTTGGAGATATGGTATGTGGAAGTTAGGTCTTTTGTAGGCTCCCAAATTTCATCTCAAAGAGGTGATCGTGGGAAAATATTCATAACTCTCTCTCTCTGAGCATCGGATTGGAATTCTATAAAAGGTGCCTACACATACACAGATTTTAGTTTTTTCTGTATCAATTTCAGAGCCGAAGGAGGAAACAGTGACACGTGGCATGTCATACAAGTTTGCTCTACTAAACCAATCCATAATTAGGTGATCATAGGAGATTGGGCATAACTTTGTCTTCAAGAACCCAAATCAAGTCATACCTATGGCATTCGAAAGAATATTCAGAGGGATACTTCAGGGCCAAATTTCAGATATTGAAGATCCAAAATCACATAGATAAATTAGTTTCAATATCGAGCTCCTCAAAATCAAGAAAAAAGGTGTGTATTTTTTTTCAAATTGCATAAGTCTTTTTTGAAAAATCAGTTCTAGGTGATTCCAAAGGCCTATTGAGCATAGATATCAGTATTGGGTTCTAAAATGCCTCCTAAAAAGAATTCAACACCCATTAAGCCTTAAGAAGGCTCTACTATGACTCATGAAGATGAAGAAATGCAACATGAGATATCAAAAGTCCATGAGAAAGTGCCCAAATTTCGCTATCGCAAAGAGCAACAAAAAATGAAATGGATGGTTTGAAGAAAGTCATCGAAGCTAAGATGAATGGTTTGGAAGCTAATATGGATGGCATGGAAGTTGGCATGGAAGCTAATATGGATGACATGGAAGCTAAGATTGATGAAAAAATGGAAAACATGAAGAATAATCTAAAAGTAGACATCAAAGGTTTGACAAAGTTGATACAACAAATGTTTCCTAATGGTGAAAAGATAGTAGAGGAAACTCATGATGAGAACAAAATAAATGTTAATCATGATTTCATAAACTCTAATGTTGGTGGGAAGAACCATCATATTCCAAAAATGGATATGAGGAAGTTTGATGGAAAGGATCCTATAACATGTATACTACAGATGGAGCAATATTTTGATCTCAATAATGTGCAAAACACACAAAAGGTACGCATTGCAACTTTACATTTAGAAAAAAATACATTTGTATGGTATCGATGGCTTTGCTCCCATAAAAATATTGTCACTTGGTCAATTTTTATGGAGGAAATGATAGCACATTATGAGGATACAAAGAGCAACACCTTCTTTAGCCAATTGATAAATCTCAAACAAAGGGGTTTAGTGGGGCAGCACATTGAGGACTTCCAAAAATTGAATATAAGGGTAACTGATATTCCAGAGGAACACAGGATTGATCTCTTCATAGGTACTTTAAAGGATAACATCCAACATTAAGTTCATGTTTTGGAACCTGATTCATTGGAGAAGGCATTCAGGTTGGCAAGAAAAATTGAATGTAAAATTATGGCGACAAGGAAGCCTACCACTCACTTCTATAAAGAGGAAAGTGTTGCTACTCCTAGATTTCCACAACCTACAAGGTTGACACCACAACAATTGGAAGAAAAAAGAGCAAAAGGGCTTTGCTACAGTTGTGATAGAAAATACACTAAAGGTCATAAGTGTGCTGAGAAGAAATTATTTCACATAGATTGTGAAGAGGAAGAAGAAAATGAACAAGAAGAGGATATGCACCAGGAACCAACCCTAGAAGAGGAAGAAATGAGTCCGACCATATCATGTAATGCATTGGCAGGAATTACCACTCCTCAAACTCTCAAGATAGAAGGACATATCAAGAAGAAAAAGGTAATAGTGTTGATTGATTCGGGTAGTGCCCATAATTTTATTCATTGTAAGGTAGCCAAGGAATTGAATTGTTTCCTATACCCAACACCAGAATGTCAAGTGATGGTTGCAAATGGAGGAACTATAAATTGCTCTGGAAAATGCCATAATATCAAGCTAACCATGGGGGAATATGTATTGAATAGTCCAATGTTTTCCATTCCTATGGGAGGTGTTGATGTTGTACTAGGAGTACAATGGTTACAATCTTTGGGGACGGTAGCTTTTAATTTTCAAGAACTTTTCTTGAATTTTTTTTTCAGAAGGAAAGGAAGTTGAATTATGAGGTATTGCAGGGAAGCCAGGAAGGATAATAAGCTCTAATGTCATGACAAAGCTTCTAAAGAAAGAACAACGAGGCGTAATTACACAATTATGCTCACTAGAAGTTCCAACATCAAAATCATCTATTTCTGCAGATCTCCAACAAGTCTTGGACAATCATTCCAAGGTGTTTGAAACTCCCAAAGGACTCCCACCTATTCGTGATCATGATCATGCTATTCATTTGATTCCGGGAAGTGTTCCTCCAAACATCAGGCCTTATAGATATCCTTACTTCCAAAAGAGCGAAATTGAACGTATGATTGCAGAAATGTTAGAGGCGGGTATAATTCAACCCAGTCAAAGTTCTTTCTCTGCTCCTGTGGTGTTGGTACACAAGAAGGATGGATCATGGCGAATGTGTCCGGATTATAGGGAGCTCAATAAGCTCACCATTAAAGACAAATTTCCCATTCCTGTGATTGATGAATTATTGGATGAATTACATGGAGCAATTTATTTTACCAAGTTGGATCTTCGTTCACGATATCATCAAATTAGAATGAAGACTGAAGATATTCCAAAAACAGCATTTCGAACTCATGAGGGTCATTATGAATTTTTGGTCATGCCTTTTGGCCTTGCCAATGCACCTTCTACATTTCAAGGGTTGATGAATTCCATTTTCAAACCCTTCCTTAGAAAATTTGTGCTAGTATTTTTTGATGATATACTAATCTATAGCAGGTCTTGGAAGGATCATGTTCAACATGTTGACAGGGTGCTCAAACTATTGTAGGAGAAAGAATTATATGCAAAAACATCCAAATGTTTCTTTGGAGTACAAGAGCTGGAATATCTGGGTCATATTGTATCTCATGAGGGTGTTAAGGTAGACCCTAACAAAATTAAATCCATTAAGGAATGGAAAGTCCCCACAACTATAAAGCTATCGAGAACATTCGAGAACTATAAATCATCAATAAAAATCACATAATATCTATGTTTTTTTGTGGAAGCTATCGATAATGTTCCAAACATGTCTAAGTGAACTCTCTCAAGGATCATCTTGACTTGAATTTCATTATCATGAAAGGTGCCTTTCGTATAGTTCCCCAATGTAGACCATTTTCATGTATCTCTTTACACAATTGCACCCTTTGGAAGTCCTATATAAATCGGTTGCATGATCTTCAAAGAGTTGTGTTGTAGATGGCCCAATCTCCTATGCCATAACTCACTGATGTCTCAGCTCTCCAGCTTCTCTGCTTTCGTGCTCAAGGAAGCATAGTCTTATACATCCAGTTTGTAGAGGTTCTTTACTCAAACCCTAATATTTTTCACATGTCCCATGGCTTTGTGATCAATGAACGCATTTCCTTCACTAAAGATCACATTATAGCCATGATCTTCCAACATGGCAATAGAAACCAAATTCTTCTTTAAACCAGGAACATACATGACACATTTTAATGCGAGTGGATTACCTGACTCCCTTCGATAGGTAATTGTACCTACACCAGTAGCGTTATACCTCTCATCGTCACCCATCTCGATTTGCATCTGGAGATCCTTCTCCTCCAAGCTACTGAAGAATCCTTTATTATCGGTCATATGGAATAAAGATCCACTATCCAAGTACCACGCAAAACCCATCACTGATGAAACCATGCATACAATGAGTGAAATATAAATTGAACTGTGAAGCAAGTGATTCACCTGTTGCTCCTCCTAAGGCCTTCTTGTTGGTATTATTTTGTGGACAATTTTTGGCATAGTGTCCATGCTCATGAAATTTGAAACATTTTACCTCTGACAAGTCTCTCTTCTTGACTTCCTTTCCGAACTTAGATTTGGAATGGGATGCCTTCCCTTTTCCTTTATTCTTCTTTCCAACCAAGTAAAAATTCTCCTCATCATGAGTCTTTAATGAGGATCCATCTCTTGTGTTGTGCTGAATTTATTATTTTACTAAATCAGAGCATAGTCGCTCCCAATATGGTACCTTCTCTCTCCCATTCACAGAGTCCTGGTAGCTATGCCAACTCTTTGGAAGGCCTTGTAGAGCTATTCTCACCAAATCATGTGAGGCAAAAATTATCCCAACACTTCAAAGCTCATCTCGACATTGAGTGACCTTCGAAAAGTCTTTTTGGATCATCTCACCCTTCTCCATTTTTATCTTCCGGATATTATCATTTAGTTCTAGCTTCTTGTAGTCACTGTTATTCTAAAATAGATATGTCAAGGCCTTCCATATAGCATATTGATTTTCCTTCCCATGGAGAATCGAGACAATATGATTTCTAACTCCCTCTAAAAAGATCCTTCTCGCCTTTGCTACATTCTTCTTCCATGCATCAAGTTGTTGAGAGTCTACTTCTACGAGCTGAGGGATATCAGTTTCAATGAATGTCTTTAGTTTGTTTTCCTCGAGAATTGCCTCCATCATATCCTTCCATGCTATGTAATTATAATTTCCATCGAGTGCATATTCGAGTCTCAAGCCATTGAAAGACATCTTGATCTATTATTGGGTCCTAAAGAATAAATTTTCAAATTCAAACTTGTTCAAAAAAAACTGTGTTCTTCTCTTCTATTGTGATTCTTGGCACTCTGATACCATTTAGAAAATCTAAAAACAAGATTCATGTTGAAATTTGCAACAAGAAATAGTGAAATTGGCATCCAAAAACAACAACAAAATTCAACACACACACTAGTGTGGGATCACAGGTCACACAGTGATGGGTCCTAGCGATCCGTTAGTGTGCAAGCCAATTTATTAAATAAATCGGAAAATAAATTGTAATCTTATATCATAACAACTTGTAATAGTTAGATAAGTGTGATAGACTTACTTAGCTCAAGAATTTTGAGTTGAGGGTCTAAGGATAGGCACGTAGAGTGATTCTATTATTAACAGGGTCCAGTTGCAGTTGTAGCACTAGTGTAGTGTGGGTGGGATAAGTTAACTCACAATAATTGAGTTAAAATCAGTTTAACTAGTTCTAATTGTTTAATGAGCTAGTGGAATATCAAGTGAATTAAAATAGATTTAATTCACCAGTAGTGATCTACCATGTTACTGATGACTCATTATTTATAGCTACATGCATGCTAATTCTAGTGGATACCCAGTTGAGCCAAAGGTTCAAGGCTAGTAAACTATCAGTTGTATTTTAGGCAAACTTCCCAGGTGCAGTTATAAAACCATGGGAAACCCATGACAAATTACACAATCAAGGAAGGCTAAATTTCCTATTTAATAGGGGTTTAATTCTCTAGGGATTATGTAAGCAGGGTAGGCTGAGGATAGGTTGATAATTGGCTATGTGTTTGTCCAATATTTCCTAGATCAGTGTGAAACAATTGGTAGAGCGTATGAGGTTGTGGTGATCACAAATACATTGTATTTTTTCATGATTCCTTGGTTGATTATACAATAAATATGGAGGGGTTTTGAGCAATTTCTTTCCCGAGTAATATCTGGTGTTGTGTATTTATTTAATTCTTTCTCTTACTTACATGTGATTGAGCGATCAAGTTTTATATTCCGCAAATATAATAGAAGGATTCAATATCTTATTTTAGTACATTACATTATCGAATTGAGCCTATTGATATAATTTCTACATGGTATTGGATTTGTGTTACAGATTTTCTACATGGTATCAGAGCGCCAGGAATCACAACAGTGGAGAAGAAATTGAGTTTGTGTTGAACAATATTCAAATTTGCAGGTACTTTATTTGGAGCTATAAGATGATCAAGATGTCTTTCAATGGCTTAAGACTTGAATATGCACTCGAGGGAATTTTGAATTATATTGAATGGAAGGACATTATGGAGGTAGTGTTGGAGGAAAATGGGTTGAAGGAGTTCATATATAATGATATTCCCAAGCCCGTAGCAGCAGATGCCCATCTTCTTGATGCATGGCAGAAGAAGGTAGGAAAGGCGAGGAGGACCTTGTTCGAGGGAGTTCGAGATCATATTGTCTCGAGTCTCCATGGAAACACAACTCCATATGCTATGTGGAAGGCCTTGGCAGATCTATTTCAAAGCAGCAATGACCACAGAAAATTGGCACTCAAGGACAAGCTCAAGAAAATAAAAAAGAAGAACAACAACAAGAAGGCTCCAAGAGTTGTAGTGGGTGAAGCTTTGGCCTCACAGTTTGCATTGGAATTCTCTCTCATCACATGCAGGGCATCAACTGTGATGGGATATATGTGGTACTTGGATAGTGGAGAATATTTCCACATGACGGGAAACAAAGAACTCTTTAGTAGCTTGGAGGAGAAGGATCTTCAGATGCACATCAATACGAGTGATGATGGGAGGTATAACATTATCGAGATTGGTACAGTTACTGTCCAAATTCAGTCAGGTAAACCTTTCATATTAAAATATTTCATGCATGTACCAGGCTTGAAAAATAATTTATTTTCATTTTCTATTTTGGAGGATCTTGGATATGATGTGGTTTTCAGTGAAGGAAAGGAATTCCTTCGTCACAAAGCCACAACGCAGGTAAAGAAGATTGGGGTTCATGTGAAGAACCTCTAAAAACTTGATGTAGATGGTTGCTCAACATTGAGCAGTAAATCAGGGAAGGTGGTGAGCCAGGATACACGTGAGTTATGGCACAGGAGATTGGGCCATCTACACCACAGTGCTTTGAGGATCATGCAGCAGATTTATACAGGTCTTCCAAGGGGTAATCTTGCTCAGATAGACACATGTAAGGGATGTACTATGGAGAAGTATACTAAGGCCACCTTTCATGATAAGGAAAACCAAGCAGCGACAATCCTTGAGAGAGTTCACTCAGATGTGTATGGACTATTCTCTATGCCTTCCTTAACAAAGAACATGTATTATGTGATTTTTGTTGATGATTTTTCTAGAAAGTGTTGGATCTTATTTCTGCATAAGAAATATTAGGTGTTCTCCATGTTTTGTGAATTCAAAGCGCTGGTAGAGAAATATACAGGGAAGAAGGTGAAGACTCTAAGGAGCGACAATGGTGGTGAGTATATCTCTAATGAATTAAATAACTTATGTGCCAAAGAAGGAATACAGAGAGAATTGATTGCACCTCATAACCCACAACAACATGGGGTTGTAGAAAAAAAGAACATATCAATTGTGGGAGCAGCACGAGCTATGTTACATGATCAGGGCCTACCATTGCATCTATGGGCAGAGGAATGCAACACAACAGTATTTGTGTAGAACCAGAGTCCTCATCATATACTTGGCATGAATACACAAGAGGAGGCTTTTTCAGGTAAGAAACCAAATGTTTCATATTTTAAAATTTTTGGCTCACCTGTCTATTTCCATGTCACCAAATATTCCAAGAAGAAGCTAGAACAAATAGAAGAGGTTGGGATATTTGTGTGGTACACTGATATGCCCCACAACTATCAGGTGTATTTTCTGGCTAACAAGATGACAGTTGTCAGGAGAGATGTTATATTTGATGAGGAGAAAGCCATGCGATTGTCCCTTGAGAGGGAGCTTGACATGTATGCAGATGAGAAACTCTGAGTTCTAAAGGATGAACCTCAATATGTGGAGAAGCCACAAGCAGAGGATCATGGAGTGGAAGAAACCACTCATGCAAAGCCATACACCAAAAATGGTAGCAAGCGCACCAGAGAGGCTGAAATATTGATGCTAGATGCAACAGAGCATGTAGGAGCACCTAAATCACAACGCAGGCAGAGAAGGTCCCCAGACATGTACAATGGATACAAGGCTCTTATGAGTGAGTTTATTGTCATAGAACCGTCCTCTTTTGAGGAAGCAGTGCAACAGCCAACATGGGTTAATGCCATGGTTGAGGAGTATGACTCCATTATTAGAAACGATGCATGGGAAGTGGTTCCAAGACGATTGGGGAAATAAGTGGTTGGGTCCAGGTGGATTTACAAGCTAAAGAAAACAAATACCTCTAGGAGGGGGAAATTTCATTAATATCAAAGAATTGAAATTTGCTTATAGACATAATGGAAATAAACTAGCTAGGGCATTAGTAGCTTATCTCTAAGAAGAGATGTGGTGGCTACAGGCCTCTGAATTGTGTTAAAATGAGGCTTGATGGCATATTTATTATTGAGAAACAATGGAAAACCCTAAGCGTCCAAAAACCTAACCCTAGGAGATGAAGCACCAAAACTATGGGCCCTGTTTGGGTAAATTGGTACATCAACTTCCCGGTGACGTAACTTTGGCATACGATCTTCGTTTGATGCGCACAATACCTTGTTAGAAATATCTATCCAAGGACTAAAATTTTTAATGTGATAAAAATAGAAGTAAACTCAATGTTGCTTCTGATTTTCCCAAAAAACGTTGTTTAGGGCCTCAAAACAGCTCTAGAAGTTCAAGACCCAAAAAACTACTAAAAATAGTAAACTGTGCAACAACTAAGGAAATGGAAAAAATGAAAGAAACAATGGTGGGGCCCCAAGTGGAATAGGTGGGTGGCCACCAATATCCACCTGGATCATTCCTCTCCCCTTAGGAAGTAATGGTCCCCATTGTGTTGAGTTCCTCCATGAGATGAGAAAACTTCTACTGAAATTGGTCCCTGTTGAACCACTTCCCTTGGTGTAGGAGTTGGGCAATTTTGACAACCTGATACAGTTGGATATTATGTGGGCAAGTGCATGATAGGATCCATAGTTTCATGTTCCATGCTGTCAGGGTTTAACTCTGTTGGTGTGAGTTTTTATGCAATTTCGGAGGTGTCTAGCAGAGGTGGGAAGTAGGGTCAAAGGCAGTCCACAATGAACAATGGGTGCAAAACAAGGAATGGTGGAATACTAAGCTTGAAGGCATTGACCCCTATAGCCTTGGTGATGGTGTACATCCCATATCGGAGCTAGTGAAGCTTTCGGTGAGGTCCAGCGAGGCGCTCCTTCTACAAATGTAGCCACACTTTTTCGCCCACCTGGAATTTGTGTGGCACCCAATGTTAATCATATCATTTCTTGTACTTAGCATTGGCTCTATCCAATATTTCATGAACCTGTTGGCAGATGTGTTGAATGCGCTTAATGAAGTTATTCGCTTTGTTAGCTTTAGACTAGACATGAGCCGAATCAGACTAAATATCCGCAAATGGCAGGGCTATGTCAATGGGACATAGTGACTGGAATCCCAAGGCCACCTAAAAGGGGTTGTGGTTGGCTAAGCTGTAGAGAGCCCAATTATAACTGTGTTGTACATAGGGAAGGCTCTCATCCCATGTGTGTGGATGCTTTTAATTGTACATGCATAGAATGTGTACGGTCATCTTGTTGATGACCTATGTCTGGCCATCAGTTTGGGGATGGAATGTTGTGGACTTAGCGAGCTTGGTGTCGAACATTGAACAGAGGCTAGAGAAAAATGTGATGAGGAACCAGCTGTCCCGATCTGAGATAATAGACTGTGGGATCCCAAAGTGCACTCACACTCATTCAAAGAATATTTTAATAGTGGATTCTATTGTGATATTCTTCTTACAAGCTGCCATAATGGCCATCTTTGAGAATCTATCGAAAACCATGAAAACACATTCGTTTCCATGCTTAGTAGAAGGAAGGCCCGACATGCAATCCATGGAGATGGATTCCCAAGGTGGACTAGGGGTAGGTAGCGGATTATAGAGGCCTTGCATCTTGATGGTTGTTTTGGAAATGGCGCAACTAGTGAAGGATCTTATGTACTTCTCGACATCATGTTGAAGGTTCAGCCAATAGAAATAATTCTGTAGTACTGCCACTATTTTCTTGACCCCGAAATGCCTAGTGACCGACTGTAGTGCTCTTCACAAATAATCTTGGCACACTCGCTTGAAGGAATAAAAAGGTGTCCGAGGTGAAATAGAGGTGCATCCTGGAGGTGAAAAGTTGGAACTTTCATACCCTCCAAGGGTGTCTTGTATGTGTGGCCAAATTCCAGATTGTTCTTGTAGAGAAGCAGCCAATAAGAATTCTCATGCCCACAAGAATTGAGAACAATGGTTATCACCATGATCAATGGTTGGCTGAGGCCATCTGCAACATTATTTGTGCTTCCCTTCTTGTTCTTGATGTTCAAATGAAACTTTTTCATATATGTGGACCACTTCTAATGTGAGCACTAGGGCAGAGCAGAGGTGATGTTTAAATTCTACGAATGCCTTCTGTTGATATTCCAACCAAAATAATTTTTCTTTCGATCCTCCCTTGGTGACTTGACTCAAGGGCCAAGTGATATGAGAGAATCCCAACACGGCGGTAGAAATTAGCAAGACCCAGAAATATACGAAGCTCTATTAGAGTCGTCGGGGCTGGCCAATCCTGAATGACTTGGATCTTGGTTGGACCCACATGCACCCGCTGCTCATGAGTAATGTATCCCAGATAATGAACCTATGTCATGCCAAAAGTACACTTCTCTAAATTGGCATACAAATTGTGTTGTGATAGTGTTTGGAGGACCTGTCGGATGTTTTGGAGGTGCTCTTCCCAAGTCTGGTTGAAGGTCAGGATGTCATCCAAGTAAACTACTAGAAATCAGTTGGTGAATGGCCACAAGATGTCATCCATCAACCTCCTGAAGGTTTTGGGAACATTTTTCAACCCGAAAGGCATGACCAACCATTCAAAAAGGCCCTCCCTGGCTTTCAAGGCAGTCTTCCACACATCAAAGGGTTCGATTGTTACCCAGTGATACCTGGACTTCAAGTCAATCTTGTTGAAATATTTTTCCCCTTTGAGTTGGTCCAGAAGGTCATCAATCCGTGGGATCGGGTATATATTCTTGACAGTGACGTTGTTCAGCACTCGATAGTCAATACAGAGTCTCCAAGTCCCATCCTTCTTCTACAACAACATGATCGGGCTCCCACTGTTGAGAATGCAGCAAGATGATGGAGCTTGGTGAAATGAAGTCGCCTTCACCAAGTGGGCCCGCATGCAAATTCTGGCGCAAAGTCTATTTTTAGACTATGTCTATTTTTAGACATATGGAGCATGGTCCAGGGGTTGCAGTATGTTATTCTTGGAGTATTGGTCATGTTGGTAAAAATAGATGGACCTATATTTTTAGACATTTAGGTCGAAGTCTATTTTTAGACTGCCTTCCTAAAAATAGGGAAGTCAAATATTATTTACCCTTAATAATATTTGGACTATAAACTTCAGTTTACTCTCTTGGAGCACTTCAGTTCGAGCCTTGGAAGTGGCTCATGCATCTGACAGAGGAATTACGCTATTCCCAAGGGTTTGATGGCACATGCATGGTTGACTTCAGTTAGGACTTCAGTGGCAGAAGTTTGGTGGAGTTAATGAGAAAGCTAGTGGAGTTGTGTTATGTTTATTTTAGTTGAACTGGTTGAGATTAGTTTAACTAACTAATCAATTAGTTATGAGTGGAGTGAATTAAATATTATTTAATTCATTAATTAGTAACTCATTATTCAACTCAAGAACACATCAGTTCACTACAGTGCATGATCAGTTCAGTGGAGACCAGTGAAAGAGGTAGATGAAAGGGTGGAGTTAGCTATCAGTGGCGACATCAGTTGTGCATGAGATTTGCACCACACTTGGAGGATTTTCCCATGATGATTGCGCAGTGAAGCCAAGGAGATTCGAACCTTGGATCTCTATATAGACAGGCCTGGATTACACTTTTAATAGAGCGAAACCCAATTGGCGGTGGAAGTTTGAACCGGTAACTTTTGTTCAAAGTTAGGCTAGGTGTGTGTAACTTTGAATGATAATGCGAGTACTTGTGAGAGAATTATGCGGGTTTGTTACATGTTGTCTTAAATTATAATATACACAATAGCTGTGGGGTTTTCAGCTATAAGCTTTCCCCATACATACTGTATTAATGTGTATGATGACTTGATGTGTTATCGCTTGATTTTATTTCCGCATGTTTGATGATCTGAGTGGAAGAGATTATGTGTTGCATATAAATTCGAATTGTATGTGATCAGGATAGTCTCGGTGGATAATTAATCATTATTCAGCAAAATTCTACATGGTATCGGAGCTATTGAAGCAGAGATTGATCATCACAGTGATTACAAACTTATTTCGGTAGACAGAGTCTGCATGCGGGCCAGGTAGCCTTCGGATTCATCTTTCTTCGGAAAGTGAAAGGTCTGGTAAATGCCCCTTGCAGTCGATCTCTGTGCTAGAAATAATTTGTTCTCACGATCTAGAGCGGTTGAGCTTTGAGGTGGAATTCGAAATTTTGCAGCAGTTTTATTTTCTTGGTGCCAGTGTTGAAAATGTCTTTCAACGGTTTGCGACTCGAATATGCTCTTGAAGGCAGTTCGAATTATGTTGCATGGAAGGATCGCATGGAGGCAGTATTAGAAGATAATGTTCTGAAGGAGTTCGTAGATACGGATGTCCAAAATCCCACTGATCCTGCTGAAGTCGAAGCATGGCAAAAGAAGATGGCGAAATGTCGAAGGATCCTGTTGGAGGGCGTCAAGGATCATATTGTATCCAGCCTGCATGGAAAGACTTCTCCATATTTAATGTGGAAAGCTTTGACGGATCTATTCCAGAGTAAGAGCGACCAAAGGAAGCTGGCACTCAAAGATAAGCTCAGGAACATCAAGATGGAGAAAGGCGACAGTATCGCAAAATACCTCACGAAGTTCACTCAATGCAGAGATGAGCTGGGAAGTGTGGGGGTGACTGTCGAAGATGAGGACATGGTCGACCTGGCTCTCCTTGGTCTTCTGAAGGCTTGGCACTCATATCAAGATAGTGTCAATGGTCGGGAGAAGCTGCCGGGATGGGAGCACCTTTGGGCGGATCTCATGCAGGAGGAGATAAGGAGGACTACTCGAGATGGATCTTCATCAAAGGGAGTTGATGAAGAAAATTGTGCTTTGGTTGCCAAAGTAAAGAAGGGGAAGGGTAAGAAAACCTCTCATTCTGGTGCAAAGGGCAAGAAGCAGGATATGGCGAAAGTGAAGTGTTTTCACTGCCATGATCACGGACATTATGCTACCAATTGTCCAAAGAAGAAGAAGAACAAGCAAGCGGGAAGATCTGCAGATGGAGAAGCTTTGGCTTCACAGTTTGAGCTTGAATTTTCACTAATCGCATGCTTGGTTTCAAGTGTGATGGGATCGGTATGGTTCTTGGACAGCGGTGCGTCATTTCATATGACGGGAGATCGGGATTTGTTCTCAGATCTGGAGGACAAAGATTTGGGTGTGCACATCGAGATGGGCGATAATGGTAGATACAGTGCGACTGGTATCGGTACCATATCCTTTCAGAGGGAGTCTGGTAAACCCTTTGTACTGAAGGATGTCATGCATGTACCTGGATTGAAGAAGAACTTGATCTCTGTGGCGATGTTGGAGGATAAGGGGTATGATGTGGTCTTCAGCGAAGGAAAAGCCTTCTTGCGCAGTAAGACTACTGGAGAGACCCGGAAGATAGGGGTTCGAACTCAGAACCTTTATCAGTTGCAGGTAGATGACTGCGCAGCTATGGCATGCAAGGCTGGAGATGTGGTGAGCCGGGATGATGAGGGCGAACTATGGCACAGGAGATTGGGCCATCTTCACCATGGAGCTTTGAAGGTTCTGCAGCAGATTTCTACTGGACTTCCTAAGGGCACCCTTGCGCAGTCAGATCAGTGCAAGGGGTGTACTTTAGGGAAGTATGTGAAAGCCACCTTTCACGAGAAGGATAGTCGCGCCACGACGATCCTTGAGAGAGTTCACACGGACGTGTGTGGTCCTTTCTCAGTTGCTTTGACAGCAAAGCACAAGTATTATGTGATCTTTGTTGATGATTTCTCTCGAAAGTGCTGGATCTTCTTCATGCAGAAGAAGAGCGATACATTCGCGAAGTTCTGTGAGTTTAAAGCACTGGTCGAGAAGGAGTCGGGGAAGAAGGTGAGTGCTCTAAGGAGTGATAACGGTGGTGAATTCATCTCGGCTGAATTCAAGGAGTTCTGCAGCGCAGAAGGGATTCGGAGAGAGCTCATCGCACCCCATAACCCACAGCAGAACGGGGTGGCTGAGCGGAAGAACAGAACGATCGTGGGTGCTGCACGGGCGATGTTGCATGATCAGGGCCTACCCCTTCACGTGTGGGATGAGGCATGCAATACAGCAGTGTATGTGCAGAACCGTTGTCCTCACAAGGTTCTTGGCATGAGTACACCGGAGGAGGCTTATTCTGGCAAGAGGCCTGATATTTCCCATTTATGGATTTTTGGTTCTCCTGTCTACATGCATATGACGAAGGATGCGAGAAGGAAGCTAGATCCAACTGTTGAGGTTGGAATATTTGTGGGGTACACTGATACACCTCACAACTATCGGGTGTATGTGCCAGACAGTCGCAAGACTGTTGTACGACGGGATATAAAATTTCAGGAGGAGAAAGCCATGCAGTGTTCGCTTGAGAGGGAGCTACACTTGCATGCAGATGAGGAGCTGTTAGTTCCTAAAGAGGAGCTTCCGGATGTGGATCAGCCACAAGAGGAGGTTCAGGAGGTGGAAGAAACCACCCATGCAGCGCCAACCATCAGAGGGTGCATGTGCACTACAGAAGCTGAGCGACTGGCTCGAGATGCAGAGAAGGTTGTAGGACCACCTACAGCACAGCGCAGACAGAGGCAGTCACCGAATCGGTACACTAGATACATGGCTCTTGTGGGTCAATGTGTCGTGACAGAGCCATCCTCTTTTGAGGAAGATGTGGAGGAACCCGCATGGGTTGATGCCATGATCGAAGAATATGATTCGATCGTCAGGAAAAGTGCACGGGAGATTGTCCCAAGACCGGTGGGGAAATCAGTGGTGCGTTCGCGATGGATCTACAAAGTGAAGCAGGCAGCTGACGGGAGTGTGGAGAAGTACAAGGCGAGATTTTTCGCTCGTGGCTTTTCACAGATCGAGGGGATCGATTATGAGGAGACTTTTGCACCTGTCGCAAGGTACTCTTCCATACGGATGATCCTTGCTCTCTCAGCGCAGATGGGGTGGCACATTCATCAGATGGATGTGAAGACTGTGTTCCTCAACGGAGTCATTGAGGAGGAGGTGCACATAGAGCAACCTGAAGGTTTCGAGATCTTTAGCAGTGAGTCGCATGTGTGCCGACTCAAGAGAGCACTGTACGGGCTGAAGCAAGCACCTCGTGCTTGGTACACTCGGATAGACAGCTACTTCACCGGGCTTGGATTCTCCAAGAGTGAGACGGATCCAAACCTGTACCAGATTGTGGTGGAGGGGAAGCTGTTGATCATCGTACTGTATGTAGATGATCTGATTTTGACTGGCGATGAGCAGTTGATACTTTCATGCAAGGAGGATCTTGCACGAGAGTTTGAGATGAAGGACTTGGGCATCCTTCATTATTTCCTGGGATTGGAGATTTGGAAGCGCAGTGGAGGACTGTTTGCTTCTCAGGGCAAGTATGCCCGGGAGATTCTGGAGAGGTTCAACATGCAAGGCTGCAAGCCTGCTGACACTCCTCTTCCTGGTGGTTGGAGGAAGGAGGATGCTACTTCAGCGGAGGTAGTGGATGCCACTGTCTATCGACAGTTGGTGGGGTCGCTTATGTATCTGGTCAATACACGACCCGATATATGCTATACAGTTAACCAGCTTTCGCAAGCTATGGTTAAGCCTACCAAGCTCTTTTGGAAGGCAGGCAAGCATGTATTGCGCTATATTAGAGGCACATCGGGATATGGTCTATGGTACGGACAGGAGGATGGAGCAAAGATTTCTGGCTTCACTGATGCAAATTGGGCAGGGAGTCCAACGGACCAAAAGAGCACATCTGGAGGAGTTTTCAGCATTGGGTCGACAGCAGTTTCCTGGTACAGCAGGAAGCAGAGATCCGTGGCACTCAGTTCAGTAGAGGCCGAGTACATGGTAGCAAGCTTGGCTGCATGCGAGGCTATTTGGATGAGGAAGATCCTCGTTGGATTGTTCGGGTTGCATTTGGAGCCTACAGTGATTTATTGTGATAACCAGAATTGCATTAAACTCTCGGCTAATCCAGTATTTCATGATAGATCCAAACACATCGACATCAGGTACCATCATATCAGAGATTGTGTTCAGCGGAGAATCATGATGCTTTCGTATGTTCCCACGGAGGATCAGGATGCCGACATCCTGACGAAGGCGCTCACCAGGAGCAAGTTCGAATTCCACAGAGGCAGGATAGGGGTTGCAGATAATACATATCTTGCTGAGAGGGAGTGTTGAAAATGCAGCAAGATGATGGAGCTTAGTGAAATGAAGTCGCCTTCACTAAGTGGGCCCGCAGGCAAATTCTGGCGCAAAGTCTATTTTTAGATTATGTCTATTTTTAGACATATGGAGCATGGTCCAGGGGTTGCAGTATGTTATTCTTGGAGTATTGGTCATGTTGGTAAAAATATATGGACCTCTATTTTTAGACATTTAGGTCGAAGTCTATTTTTGGACTGCCTTCCTAAAAATAGGGAAGTCAAATATTATTTACCCTTAATAATATTTAGACTATAAACAGCAGTTTACTCTCTTGGAGCACCTCAGTTTGAGCTACGGATGTGGCACATGAAACTTCCAGAAGGAAATATGCTTTTCTTATGGGTTTGATGGCATCATGCATGGTTGACTTCAGTTAGGACTTCAGTGGCAGAAGTTTGGTGGAGTTAATGAGACAGCTAGTGGAGTTGTGTTCGGTTTAATTTAGTTGAACTAGTTGAGATTAGTTTAACTAGCTAATCAATTAGTTATGAGTGGAGTGAATTAAATAATATTTAATTCATTATTTTGTAACTCATTATTCAACTCAAGAACACATCAGTTCACTACAGTGCATGATCAGTTCAGAGGAGACAAGTGAAAGAGGTAGATGAAAGGGTGGAGTTAGCTATCAGTGGCGACATCAGTTGTGCATGAGATTTGCACCACACTTGGAGGATTTTCCCATGATGATTGCGTAGTGAAGCCAAGGAGATTCGAACCTTGGATCTCTATATAGACAGGCCTGGATTACGCAATAGAGGCAAGGCAATTGGCGGTGAGTTTTGAACCAGTAACCTGTTCAAAACTGAGCTAGATTGTGTGTAACTTGATGAGATAGTACTGAGTACTTGTGAGGAGTATTGTACTGAGTTTGTTACATGATTTCTTCATTATAATATACAAAATAGATACATTGGGGTTACATGCATAAGCTGCTACATCTTTTGGTTTAATGTGTGCAGTAAGTTTGATGTGTTATCGCTTGATTTTATTTCCGCATGTGTGATGATCTGAGTGGAAGAGATTATGTGTTGCATATAAATTCGAATTGTATGTGATCAGGATAGTCTCGGTGGATAATTAATCATTATTCAGCAAATTTCTACACCCAC